>OU892282.1:48947666-50147666 GCA_917834065.1 Ceutorhynchus assimilis
TGGTCCCTCGTGATACCCTGAACTCCATAAACTAAATTATTCTCAGATTTGAAGCCAAAATCTATGAAAAAAGGCACTCAGAAAAATTGAAAAATTGATAAATCATCACAATTGCTTAGCACGATTTTATCTCAGGAACTATAAGTGTCAATGAGCTGAAATTTTCAGGGATTGTAGTCCTTTGAAAAGGATAATTTTCAGTGAAAGATTCAGCTTTCTATCTATAATAGAAAAAAAGTTATGACTTTTCAAAATTTTCCAAAAAAATCATAAGGGGGGTACCTTCCTACTAAAACGATGAAATTTCAATTTTTTTTTTGTCGAGATTTTGTGTCCTAATGGTCCCCTCGTGATACCCTGAACTCCATAAACTAAATTATTCTCAGATTTGAAGCCAAAATCTATGAAAAAAGGCACTCAGAAAAATTGAAAAATTGATAAATCACCACAATTGCTTAGCACGATTTTATCTCAGGAACTATAAGTGTCAATGAGCTGAAATTTTCAGGGATTGTAGTCCTTTGAAAAGGATAATTTTCAGTGAAAGATTCAGCTTTCTATCTATAATAGAAAAAAAGTTATGACTTTTCAAAATTTTCCAAAAAAATCATAAGGGGGGGTACCTTCCTACTAAAACGATGAAATTTCAAATTTTTTTTTGTCGAGATTTTGTGTCCTAATGGTCCCTCGTGATACCCTGAACTCCATAAACTAAATTATTCTCAGATTTGAAGCCAAAATCTATGAAAAAAGGCACTCAGAAAAATTGAAAAATTGATAAATCATCACAATTGCTTAGCACGATTTTATCTCAGGAACTATAAGTGTCAATGAGCTGAAATTTTCAGGGATTGTAGTCCTTTGAAAAAGATAATTTTCAGTGAAAGATTCAGCTTTCTATCTATAATAGAAAAAAAGTTATGACTTTTCAAAATTTTCCAAAAAAATCATAAGGGGGGTACCTTCCTACTAAAACGATGAAATTTCAAATTTTTTTTTGTCGAGATTTTGTGTCCTAATGGTCCCTCGTGATACCCTGAACTCCATAAACTAAATTATTCTCAGATTTGAAGCCAAAATCTATGAAAAAAGGCACTCAGAAAAATTGAAAAATTGATAAATCATCACAATTGCTTAGCACGATTTTATCTCAGGAACTATAAGTGTCAATGAGCTGAAATTTTCAGGGATTGTAGTCCTTTGAAAAGGATAATTTTCAGTGAAAGATTCAGCTTTCTATCTATAATAGAAAAAAAGTTATGACTTTTCAAAATTTTCCAAAAAAATCATAAGGGGGGTACCTTCCTACTAAAACGATGAAATTTCAAATTTTTTTTGTCGAGATTTTGTGTCCTAATGGTCCCTCGTGATACCCTGAACTCCATAAACTAAATTATTCTCAGATTTGAAGCCAAAATCTATGAAAAAAGGCACTCAGAAAAATTGAAAAATTGATAAATCATCACAATTGCTTAGCACGATTTTATCTCAGGAACTATAAGTGTCAATGAGCTGAAATTTTCAGGGATTGTAGTCCTTTGAAAAGGATAATTTTCAGTGAAAGATTCAGCTTTCTATCTATAATAGAAAAAAAGTTATGACTTTTCAAAATTTTCCAAAAAAATCATAAGGGGGGTACCTTCCTACTAAAACGATGAAATTTCAAATTTTTTTTTGTCGAGATTTTGTGTCCTAATGGTCCCTCGTGATACCCTGAACTCCATAAACTAAATTATTCTCAGATTTGAAGCCAAAATCTATGAAAAAAGGCACTCAGAAAAATTGAAAAATTGATAAATCACCACAATTGCTTAGCACGATTTTATCTCAGGAACTATAAGTGTCAATGAGCTGAAATTTTCAGGGATTGTAGTCCTTTGAAAAGGATAATTTTCAGTGAAAGATTCAGCTTTCTATCTATAATAGAAAAAAAAGTTATGACTTTTCAAAATTTTCCAAAAAAATCATAAGGGGGGTACCTTCCTACTAAAACGATGAAATTTCAAATTTTTTTTTGTCGAGATTTTGTGTCCTAATGGTCCCTCGTGATACCCTGAACTCCATAAACTAAATTATTCTCAGATTTGAAGCCAAAATCTATGAAAAAAGGCACTCAGAAAAATTGAAAAATTGATAAATCATCACAATTGCTTAGCACGATTTTATCTCAGGAACTATAAGTGTCAATGAGCTGAAATTTTCAGGGATTGTAGTCCTTTGAAAAAGATAATTTTCAGTGAAAGATTCAGCTTTCTATCTATAATAGAAAAAAAGTTATGACTTTTCAAAATTTTCCAAAAAAATCATAAGGGGGGTACCTTCCTACTAAAACGATGAAATTTCAAATTTTTTTTTGTCGAGATTTTGTGTCCTAATGGTCCCTCGTGATACCCTGAACTCCATAAACTAAATTATTCTCAGATTTGAAGCCAAAATCTATGAAAAAAGGCACTCAGAAAAATTGAAAAATTGATAAATCATCACAATTGCTTAGCACGATTTTATCTCAGGAACTATAAGTGTCAATGAGCTGAAATTTTCAGGGATTGTAGTCCTTTGAAAAGGATAATTTTCAGTGAAAGATTCAGCTTTCTATCTATAATAGAAAAAAAGTTATGACTTTTCAAAATTTTCCAAAAAATCAGAAGGGGGGTACCTTCCTACTAAAACGATGAAATTTCAAATTTTTTTTTGTCGAGATTTTGTGTCCTAATGGTCCCTCGTGATACCCTGAACTCCATAAACTAAATTATTCTCAGATTTGAAGCCAAAATCTATGAAAAAAGGCACTCAGAAAAATTGAAAAATTGATAAATCATCACAATTGCTTAGCACGATTTTATCTCAGGAACTATAAGTGTCAATGAGCTGAAATTTTCAGGGATTGTAGTCCTTTGAAAAGGATAATTTTCAGTGAAAGATTCAGCTTTCTATCTATAATAGAAAAAAAGTTATGACTTTTCAAAATTTTCCAAAAAAATCATAAGGGGGGTACCTTCCTACTAAAACGATGAAATTTCAATTTTTTTTTTGTCGAGATTTTGTGTCCTAATGGTCCCTCGTGATACCCTGAACTCCATAAACTAAATTATTCTCAGATTTGAAGCCAAAATCTATGAAAAAAAGGCACTCAGAAAAATTGAAAAATTGATAAATCATCACAATTGCTTAGCACGATTTTATCTCAGGAACTATAAGTGTCAATGAGCTGAAATTTTCAGGGATTGTAGTCCTTTGAAAAGGATAATTTTCAGTGAAAGATTCAGCTTTCTATCTATAATAGAAAAAAAGTTATGACTTTTCAAAATTTTCCAAAAAATCATAAGGGGGGTACCTTCCTACTAAAACGATGAAATTTCAATTTTTTTTTTGTCGAGATTTTGTGTCCCTAATGGTCCCTCGTGATACCCTGAACTCCATAAACTAAATTATTCTCAGATTTGAAGCCAAAATCTATGAAAAAAGGCACTCAGAAAAATTGAAAAATTGATAAATCATCACAATTGCTTAGCACGATTTTATCTCAGGAACTATAAGTGTCAATGAGCTGAAATTTTCAGGGATTGTAGTCCTTTGAAAAAGATAATTTTCAGTGAAAGATTCAGCTTTCTATCTATAATAGAAAAAAAGTTATGACCTTTCAAAGTTTTCCAAAAAAAATCATAAGGGGGGTACCTTCCTACTAAAACGATGAAATTTCAAATTTTTTTTTGTCGAGATTTTGTGTCCTAATGGTCCCTCGTGATACCCTGAACTCCATAAACTAAATTATTCTCAGATTTGAAGCCAAAATCTATGAAAAAAGGCACTCAGAAAAATTGAAAAATTGATAAATCACCACAATTGCTTAGCACGATTTTATCTCAGGAACTATAAGTGTCAATGAGCTGAAATTTTCAGGGATTGTAGTCCTTTGAAAAGGATAATTTTCAGTGAAAGATTCAGCTTTCTATCTATAATAGAAAAAAAGTTATGACTTTTCAAAATTTTCCAAAAAAATCATAAGGGGGGTACCTTCCTACTAAAACGATGAAATTTCAAATTTTTTTTTGTCGAGATTTTGTGTCCTAATGGTCCCTCGTGATACCCTGAACTCCATAAACTAAATTATTCTCAGATTTGAAGCCAAAATCTATGAAAAAAGGCACTCAGAAAAATTGAAAAATTGATAAATCATCACAATTGCTTAGCACGATTTTATCTCAGGAACTATAAGTGTCAATGAGCTGAAATTTTCAGGGATTGTAGTCCTTTGAAAAAGATAATTTTCAGTGAAAGATTCAGCTTTCTATCTATAATAGAAAAAAAAGTTATGACTTTTCAAAATTTTCCAAAAAAATCATAAGGGGGGTACCTTCCTACTAAAACGATGAAATTTCAAATTTTTTTTTGTCGAGATTTTGTGTCCTAATGGTCCCTCGTGATACCCTGAACTCCATAAACTAAATTATTCTCAGATTTGAAGCCAAAATCTATGAAAAAAGGCACTCAGAAAAATTGAAAAATTGATAAATCATCACAATTGCTTAGCACGATTTTATCTCAGGAACTATAAGTGTCAATGAGCTGAAATTTTCAGGGATTGTAGTCCTTTGAAAAGGATAATTTTCAGTGAAAGATTCAGCTTTCTATCTATAATAGAAAAAAAGTTATGACTTTTCAAAATTTTCCAAAAAAATCATAAGGGGGGTACCTTCCTACTAAAACGATGAAATTTCAAATTTTTTTTTGTCGAGATTTTGTGTCCTAATGGTCCCTCGTGATACCCTGAACTCCATAAACTAAATTATTCTCAGATTTGAAGCCAAAATCTATGAAAAAAGGCACTCAGAAAAATTGAAAAATTGATAAATCATCACAATTGCTTAGCACGATTTTATCTCAGGAACTATAAGTGTCAATGAGCTGAAATTTTCAGGATTGTAGTCCTTTGAAAAGGATAATTTTCAGTGAAAGATTCAGCTTTCTATCTATAATAGAAAAAAAGTTATGACTTTTCAAAATTTTCCAAAAAAATCATAAGGGGGGTACCTTCCTACTAAAACGATGAAATTTCAATTTTTTTTTTGTCGAGATTTTGTGTCCTAATGGTCCCTCGTGATACCCTGAACTCCATAAACTAAATTATTCTCAGATTTGAAGCCAAAATCTATGAAAAAAGGCACTCAGAAAAATTGAACAAATTGATAAATCACCACAATTGCTTAGCACGATTTTATCTCAGGAACTATAAGTGTCAATGAGCTGAAATTTTCAGGGATTGTAGTCCTTTGAAAAAGATAATTTTCAGTGAAAGATTCAGCTTTCTATCTATAATAGAAAAAAAGTTATGACTTTTCAAAATTTTCCAAAAAAATCATAAGGGGGGTACCTTCCTACTAAAACGATGAAATTTCAAATTTTTTTTTGTCGAGATTTTGTGTCCTAATGGTCCCTCGTGATACCCTGAACTCCATAAACTAAATTATTCTCAGATTTGAAGCCAAAATCTATGAAAAAAGGCACTCAGAAAAATTGAAAAATTGATAAATCATCACAATTGCTTAGCACGATTTTATCTCAGGAACTATAAGTGTCAATGAGCTGAAATTTTCAGGGATTGTAGTCCTTTGAAAAGGATAATTTTCAGTGAAAGATTCAGCTTTCTATCTATAATAGAAAAAAAGTTATGACTTTTCAAAATTTTCCAAAAAAATCATAAGGGGGGTACCTTCCTACTAAAACGATGAAATTTCAATTTTTTTTTTGTCGAGATTTTGTGTCCTAATGGTCCCTCGTGATACCCTGAACTCCATAAACTAAATTATTCTCAGATTTGAAGCCAAAATCTATGAAAAAAGGAACTCAGAAAAATTGAAAAATTGATAAATCATCACAATTGCTTAGCACGATTTTATCTCAGGAACTATAAGTGTCAATGAGCTGAAATTTTCAGGGATTGTAGTCCTTTGAAAAGGATAATTTTCAGTGAAAGATTCAGCTTTCTATCTATAATAGAAAAAAAGTTATGACTTTTCAAAATTTTCCAAAAAAATCATAAGGGGGGTGGGTACCTTCCTACTAAAACGATGAAATTTCAATTTTTTTTTTGTCGAGATTTTGTGTCCTAATGGTCCCTCGTGATACCCTGAACTCCATAAACTAAATTATTCTCAGATTTGAAGCCAAAATCTATGAAAAAAGGAACTCAGAAAAATTGAAAAATTGATAAATCATCACAATTGCTTAGCACGATTTTATCTCAGGAACTATAAGTGTCAATGAGCTGAAATTTTCAGGGATTGTAGTCCTTTGAAAAGGATAATTTTCAGTGAAAGATTCAGCTTTCTATCTATAATAGAAAAAAGTTATGACTTTTCAAAATTTTCCAAAAAAATCATAAGGGGGGTACCTTCCTACTAAAACGATGAAATTTCAATTTTTTTTTTGTCGAGATTTTGTGTCCTAATGGTCCCTCGTGATACCCTGAACTCCATAAACTAAATTATTCTCAGATTTGAAGCCAAAATCTATGAAAAAAGGAACTCAGAAAAATTGAAAAATTGATAAATCATCACAATTGCTTAGCACGATTTTATCTCAGGAACTATAAGTGTCAATGAGCTGAAATTTTCAGGGATTGTAGTCCTTTGAAAAGATAATTTTCAGTGAAAGATTCAGCTTTCTATCTATAATAGAAAAAAAGTTATGACTTTTCAAAATTTTCCAAAAAAATCATAAGGGGGGTACCTTCCTACTAAAACGATGAAATTTCAAATTTTTTTTTGTCGAGATTTTGTGTCCTAATGGTCCCTCGTGATACCCTGAACTCCATAAACTAAATTATTCTCAGATTTGAAGCCAAAATCTATGAAAAAAGGCACTCAGAAAAATTGAAAAATTGATAAATCACCACAATTGCTTAGCACGATTTTATCTCAGGAACTATAAGTGTCAATGAGCTGAAATTTTCAGGGATTGTAGTCCTTTGAAAAAGATAATTTTCAGTGAAAGATTCAGCTTTCTATCTATAATAGAAAAAAAGTTATGACTTTTCAAAATTTTCCAAAAAATCATAAGGGGGGTACCTTCCTACTAAAACGATGAAATTTCAAATTTTTTTTTGTCGAGATTTTGTGTCCTAATGGTCCCTCGTGATACCCTGAACTCCATAAACTAAATTATTCTCAGATTTGAAGCCAAAATCTATGAAAAAAGGCACTCAGAAAAATTGAAAAATTGATAAATCATCACAATTGCTTAGCACGATTTTATCTCAGGAACTATAAGTGTCAATGAGCTGAAATTTTCAGGGATTGTAGTCCTTTGAAAAGGATAATTTTCAGTGAAAGATTCAGCTTTCTATCTATAATAGAAAAAAAGTTATGACTTTTCAAAATTTTCCAAAAAAATCATAAGGGGGGTACCTTCCTACTAAAACGATGAAATTTCAAATTTTTTTTTGTCGAGATTTTGTGTCCTAATGGTCCCTCGTGATACCCTGAACTCCATAAACTAAATTATTCTCAGATTTGAAGCCAAAATCTATGAAAAAAGGCACTCAGAAAAATTGAAAAATTGATAAATCACCACAATTGCTTAGCACGATTTTATCTCAGGAACTATAAGTGTCAATGAGCTGAAATTTTCAGGGATTGTAGTCCTTTGAAAAAGATAATTTTCAGTGAAAGATTCAGCTTTCTATCTATAATAGAAAAAAAGTTATGACTTTTCAAAATTTTCCAAAAAATCATAAGGGGGGTACCTTCCTACTAAAACGATGAAATTTCAAATTTTTTTTTGTCGAGATTTTGTGTCCTAATGGTCCCTCGTGATACCCTGAACTCCATAAACTAAATTATTCTCAGATTTGAAGCCAAAATCTATGAAAAAAGGCACTCAGAAAAATTGAAAAATTGATAAATCATCACAATTGCTTAGCACGATTTTATCTCAGGAACTATAAGTGTCAATGAGCTGAAATTTTCAGGGATTGTAGTCCTTTGAAAAAGATAATTTTCAGTGAAAGATTCAGCTTTCTATCTATAATAGAAAAAAAGTTATGACTTTTCAAAATTTTCCAAAAAAATCATAAGGGGGGTACCTTCCTACTAAAACGATGAAATTTCAAATTTTTTTTTGTCGAGATTTTGTGTCCTAATGGTCCCTCGTGATACCCTGAACTCCATAAACTAAATTATTCTCAGATTTGAAGCCAAAATCTATGAAAAAAGGCACTCAGAAAAATTGAAAAATTGATAAATCACCACAATTGCTTAGCACGATTTTATCTCAGGAACTATAAGTGTCAATGAGCTGAAATTTTCAGGGATTGTAGTCCTTTGAAAAGGATAATTTTCAGTGAAAGATTCAGCTTTCTATCTATAATAGAAAAAAAGTTATGACTTTTCAAAATTTTCCAAAAAAATCATAAGGGGGGTACCTTCCTACTAAAACGATGAAATTTCAAATTTTTTTTTGTCGAGATTTTGTGTCCTAATGGTCCCTCGTGATACCCTGAACTCCATAAACTAAATTATTCTCAGATTTGAAGCCAAAATCTATGAAAAAAGGCACTCAGAAAAATTGAAAAATTGATAAATCACCACAATTGCTTAGCACGATTTTATCTCAGGAACTATAAGTGTCAATGAGCTGAAATTTTCAGGGATTGTAGTCCTTTGAAAAAGATAATTTTCAGTGAAAGATTCAGCTTTCTATCTATAATAGAAAAAAAGTTATGACTTTTCAAAATTTTCCAAAAAATCATAAGGGGGGTACCTTCCTACTAAAACGATGAAATTTCAAATTTTTTTTTGTCGAGATTTTGTGTCCTAATGGTCCCTCGTGATACCCTGAACTCCATAAACTAAATTATTCTCAGATTTGAAGCCAAAATCTATGAAAAAAGGCACTCAGAAAAATTGAAAAATTGATAAATCATCACAATTGCTTAGCACGATTTTATCTCAGGAACTATAAGTGTCAATGAGCTGAAATTTTCAGGGATTGTAGTCCTTTGAAAAGGATAATTTTCAGTGAAAGATTCAGCTTTCTATCTATAATAGAAAAAAAGTTATGACTTTTCAAAATTTTCCAAAAAAATCATAAGGGGGGTACCTTCCTACTAAAACGATGAAATTTCAAATTTTTTTTGTCGAGATTTTGTGTCCTAATGGTCCCTCGTGATACCCTGAACTCCATAAACTAAATTATTCTCAGATTTGAAGCCAAAATCTATGAAAAAAGGCACTCAGAAAAATTGAAAAATTGATAAATCATCACAATTGCTTAGCACGATTTTATCTCAGGAACTATAAGTGTCAATGAGCTGAAATTTTCAGGGATTGTAGTCCTTTGAAAAGGATAATTTTCAGTGAAAGATTCAGCTTTCTATCTATAATAGAAAAAAAGTTATGACTTTTCAAAATTTTCCAAAAAAATCATAAGGGGGGTACCTTCCTACTAAAACGATGAAATTTCAAATTTTTTTTTGTCGAGATTTTGTGTCCTAATGGTCCCTCGTGATACCCTGAACTCCATAAACTAAATTATTCTCAGATTTGAAGCCAAAATCTATGAAAAAAGGCACTCAGAAAAATTGAAAAATTGATAAATCATCACAATTGCTTAGCACGATTTTATCTCAGGAACTATAAGTGTCAATGAGCTGAAATTTTCAGGGATTGTAGTCCTTTGAAAAGGATAATTTTCAGTGAAAGATTCAGCTTTCTATCTATAATAGAAAAAAGTTATGACTTTTCAAAATTTTCCAAAAAAATCATAAGGGGGGTACCTTCCTACTAAAACGATGAAATTTCAATTTTTTTTTTGTCGAGATTTTGTGTCCTAATGGTCCCTCGTGATACCCTGAACTCCATAAACTAAATTATTCTCAGATTTGAAGCCAAAATCTATGAAAAAAGGCACTCAGAAAAATTGAAAAATTGATAAATCATCACAATTGCTTAGCACGATTTTATCTCAGGAACTATAAGTGTCAATGAGCTGAAATTTTCAGGGATTGTAGTCCTTTGAAAAGGATAATTTTCAGTGAAAGATTCAGCTTTCTATCTATAATAGAAAAAAAGTTATGACTTTTCAAAATTTTCCAAAAAAATCATAAGGGGGGTACCTTCCTACTAAAACGATGAAATTTCAAATTTTTTTTTGTCGAGATTTTGTGTCCTAATGGTCCCTCGTGATACCCTGAACTCCATAAACTAAATTATTCTCAGATTTGAAGCCAAAATCTATGAAAAAAGGCACTCAGAAAAATTGAAAAATTGATAAATCATCACAATTGCTTAGCACGATTTTATCTCAGGAACTATAAGTGTCAATGAGCTGAAATTTTCAGGGATTGTAGTCCTTTGAAAAAGATAATTTTCAGTGAAAGATTCAGCTTTCTATCTATAATAGAAAAAAAGTTATGACTTTTCAAAATTTTCCAAAAAATCATAAGGGGGGTACCTTCCTACTAAAACGATGAAATTTCAAATTTTTTTTTGTCGAGATTTTGTGTCCTAATGGTCCCTCGTGATACCCTGAACTCCATAAACTAAATTATTCTCAGATTTGAAGCCAAAATCTATGAAAAAAGGCACTCAGAAAAATTGAAAAATTGATAAATCATCACAATTGCTTAGCACGATTTTATCTCAGGAACTATAAGTGTCAATGAGCTGAAATTTTCAGGGATTGTAGTCCTTTGAAAAAGATAATTTTCAGTGAAAGATTCAGCTTTCTATCTATAATAGAAAAAAAGTTATGTCTTTTCAAAATTTTCCAAAAAAATCATAAGGGGGGTACCTTCCTACTAAAACGATGAAATTTCAAATTTTTTTTTGTCGAGATTTTGTGTCCTAATGGTCCCTCGTGATACCCTGAACTCCATAAACTAAATTATTCTCAGATTTGAAGCCAAAATCTATGAAAAAAGGCACTCAGAAAAATTGAAAAATTGATAAATCACCACAATTGCTTAGCACGATTTTATCTCAGGAACTATAAGTGTCAATGAGCTGAAATTTTCAGGGATTGTAGTCCTTCGAAAAAGATAATTTTCAGTGAAAGATTCAGCTTTCTATCTATAATAGAAAAAAAGTTATGACTTTTCAAAATTTTCCAAAAAATCATAAGGGGGGTACCTTCCTACTAAAACGATGAAATTTCAAATTTTTTTTTGTCGAGATTTTGTGTCCTAATGGTCCCTCGTGATACCCTGAACTCCATAAACTAAATTATTCTCAGATTTGAAGCCAAAATCTATGAAAAAAGGCACTCAGAAAAATTGAAAAATTGATAAATCATCACAATTGCTTAGCACGATTTTATCTCAGGAACTATAAGTGTCAATGAGCTGAAATTTTCAGGGATTGTAGTCCTTTGAAAAGGATAATTTTCAGTGAAAGATTCAGCTTTCTATCTATAATAGAAAAAAAGTTATGACTTTTCAAAATTTTCCAAAAAAATCATAAGGGGGGTACCTTCCTACTAAAACGATGAAATTTCAAATTTTTTTTTGTCGAGATTTTGTGTCCTAATGGTCCCTCGTGATACCCTGAACTCCATAAACTAAATTATTCTCAGATTTGAAGCCAAAATCTATGAAAAAAGGCACTCAGAAAAATTGAAAAATTGATAAATCACCACAATTGCTTAGCACGATTTTATCTCAGGAACTATAAGTGTCAATGAGCTGAAATTTTCAGGGATTGTAGTCCTTTGAAAAGGATAATTTTCAGTGAAAGATTCAGCTTTCTATCTATAATAGAAAAAAAGTTATGACTTTTCAAAATTTTCCAAAAAAATCATAAGGGGGGTACCTTCCTACTAAAACGATGAAATTTCAAATTTTTTTTTGTCGAGATTTTGTGTCCTAATGGTCCCTCGTGATACCCTGAACTCCATAAACTAAATTATTCTCAGATTTGAAGCCAAAATCTATGAAAAAAGGCACTCAGAAAAATTGAAAAATTGATAAATCACCACAATTGCTTAGCACGATTTTATCTCAGGAACTATAAGTGTCAATGAGCTGAAATTTTCAGGGATTGTAGTCCTTTGAAAAAGATAATTTTCAGTGAAAGATTCAGCTTTCTATCTATAATAGAAAAAAAGTTATGACTTTTCAAAATTTTCCAAAAAATCATAAGGGGGGTACCTTCCTACTAAAACGATGAAATTTCAAATTTTTTTTTGTCGAGATTTTGTGTCCTAATGGTCCCTCGTGATACCCTGAACTCCATAAACTAAATTATTCTCAGATTTGAAGCCAAAATCTATGAAAAAAGGCACTCAGAAAAATTGAAAAATTGATAAATCATCACAATTGCTTAGCACGATTTTATCTCAGGAACTATAAGTGTCAATGAGCTGAAATTTTCAGGGATTGTAGTCCTTTGAAAAGGATAATTTTCAGTGAAAGATTCAGCTTTCTATCTATAATAGAAAAAAAGTTATGACTTTTCAAAATTTTCCAAAAAAATCATAAGGGGGGTACCTTCCTACTAAAACGATGAAATTTCAAATTTTTTTTTGTCGAGATTTTGTGTCCTAATGGTCCCTCGTGATACCCTGAACTCCATAAACTAAATTATTCTCAGATTTGAAGCCAAAATCTATGAAAAAAGGCACTCAGAAAAATTGAAAAATTGATAAATCACCACAATTGCTTAGCACGATTTTATCTCAGGAACTATAAGTGTCAATGAGCTGAAATTTTCAGGGATTGTAGTCCTTTGAAAAGGATAATTTTCAGTGAAAGATTCAGCTTTCTATCTATAATAGAAAAAAAGTTATGACTTTTCAAAATTTTCCAAAAAAATCATAAGGGGGGTACCTTCCTACTAAAACGATGAAATTTCAAATTTTTTTTTGTCGAGATTTTGTGTCCTAATGGTCCCTCGTGATACCCTGAACTCCATAAACTAAATTATTCTCAGATTTGAAGCCAAAATCTATGAAAAAAGGCACTCAGAAAAATTGAAAAATTGATAAATCACCACAATTGCTTAGCACGATTTTATCTCAGGAACTATAAGTGTCAATGAGCTGAAATTTTCAGGGATTGTAGTCCTTTGAAAAAGATAATTTTCAGTGAAAGATTCAGCTTTCTATCTATAATAGAAAAAAAGTTATGACTTTTCAAAATTTTCCAAAAAATCATAAGGGGGGTACCTTCCTACTAAAACGATGAAATTTCAAATTTTTTTTTGTCGAGATTTTGTGTCCTAATGGTCCCTCGTGATACCCTGAACTCCATAAACTAAATTATTCTCAGATTTGAAGCCAAAATCTATGAAAAAAGGCACTCAGAAAAATTGAAAAATTGATAAATCATCACAATTGCTTAGCACGATTTTATCTCAGGAACTATAAGTGTCAATGAGCTGAAATTTTCAGGGATTGTAGTCCTTTGAAAAAGATAATTTTCAGTGAAAGATTCAGCTTTCTATCTATAATAGAAAAAAAGTTATGACTTTTCAAAATTTTCCAAAAAAATCATAAGGGGGGTACCTTCCTACTAAAACGATGAAATTTCAAATTTTTTTTTGTCGAGATTTTGTGTCCTAATGGTCCCTCGTGATACCCTGAACTCCATAAACTAAATTATTCTCAGATTTGAAGCCAAAATCTATGAAAAAAGGCACTCAGAAAAATTGAAAAATTGATAAATCACCACAATTGCTTAGCACGATTTTATCTCAGGAACTATAAGTGTCAATGAGCTGAAATTTTCAGGGATTGTAGTCCTTTGAAAAGGATAATTTTCAGTGAAAGATTCAGCTTTCTATCTATAATAGAAAAAAAGTTATGACTTTTCAAAATTTTCCAAAAAAATCATAAGGGGGGTACCTTCCTACTAAAACGATGAAATTTCAAATTTTTTTTTGTCGAGATTTTGTGTCCTAATGGTCCCTCGTGATACCCTGAACTCCATAAACTAAATTATTCTCAGATTTGAAGCCAAAATCTATGAAAAAAGGCACTCAGAAAAATTGAAAAATTGATAAATCACCACAATTGCTTAGCACGATTTTATCTCAGGAACTATAAGTGTCAATGAGCTGAAATTTTCAGGGATTGTAGTCCTTTGAAAAAGATAATTTTCAGTGAAAGATTCAGCTTTCTATCTATAATAGAAAAAAAGTTATGACTTTTCAAAATTTTCCAAAAAATCATAAGGGGGGTACCTTCCTACTAAAACGATGAAATTTCAAATTTTTTTTTGTCGAGATTTTGTGTCCTAATGGTCCCTCGTGATACCCTGAACTCCATAAACTAAATTATTCTCAGATTTGAAGCCAAAATCTATGAAAAAAGGCACTCAGAAAAATTGAAAAATTGATAAATCATCACAATTGCTTAGCACGATTTTATCTCAGGAACTATAAGTGTCAATGAGCTGAAATTTTCAGGGATTGTAGTCCTTTGAAAAGGATAATTTTCAGTGAAAGATTCAGCTTTCTATCTATAATAGAAAAAAAGTTATGACTTTTCAAAATTTTCCAAAAAATCATAAGGGGGGTACCTTCCTACAAAAACGATGAAATTTCAAATTTTTTTTTTGTCGAGATTTTGTGTCCTAAAGGTCCCTCGTGATACCCTGAACTCCATAAACTAAATTATTCTCAGATTTGAAGCCAAAATCTATGGAAAAAGGCACTCAGAAAAATTGAAAAATTGATAAATCATCACAATTGCTTAGCACGATTTTATCTCAGGAACTATAAGTGTCAATGAGCTGAAATTTTCAGGGATTGTAGTCCTTTGAAAAGGATAATTTTCAGTGAAAGATTCAGCTTTCTATCTATAATAGAAAAAAAGTTATGACTTTTCAAAATTTTCCAAAAAATCATAAGGGGGGTACCTTCCTACAAAAACGATGAAATTTCAAATTTTTTTTTTGTCGAGATTTTGTGTCCTAAAGGTCCCTCGTGATACCCTGAACTCCATAAACTAAATTATTCTCAGATTTGAAGCCAAAATCTATGGAAAAAGGCACTCAGAAAAATTGAAAAATTGATAAATCATCACAATTGCTTAGCACGATTTTATCTCAGGAACTATAAGTGTCAATGAGCTGAAATTTTCAGGGATTGTAGTCCTTTGAAAAGGATAATTTTCAGTGAAAGATTCAGCTTTCTATCTATAATAGAAAAAAAGTTATGACTTTTCAAAATTTTCCAAAAAAATCATAAGGGGGGTACCTTCCTACAAAAACGATGAAATTTCAAATTTTTTTTTTGTCGAGATTTTGTGTCCTAAAGGTCCCTCGTGATACCCTGAACTCCATAAACTAAATTATTCTCAGATTTGAAGCCAAAATCTATGGAAAAAGGCACTCAGAAAAATTGAAAAATTGATAAATCATCACAATTGCTTAGCACGATTTTATCTCAGGAACTATAAGTGTCAATGAGCTGAAATTTTCAGGGATTGTAGTCCTTTGAAAAAGATAATTTTCAGTGAAAGATTCAGCTTTCTATCTATAATAGAAAAAAAGTTATGACGTTTCAAAATTTTCCAAAAAAATCATAAGGGGGGTACCTTCCTACTAAAACGATGAAATTTCAAATTTTTTTTTGTCGAGATTTTGTGTCCTAATGGTCCCTCGTGATACCCTGAACTCCATAAACTAAATTATTCTCAGATTTGAAGCCAAAATCTATGAAAAAAGGCACTCAGAAAAATTGAAAAATTGATAAATCATCACAATTGCTTAGCACGATTTTATCTCAGGAACTATAAGTGTCAATGAGCTGAAATTTTCAGGGATTGTAGTCCTTTGAAAAAGATAATTTTCAGTGAAAGATTCAGCTTTCTATCTATAATAGAAAAAAAGTTATGACACACAGGACACAGGCCTTATGAGGATAGGCAGGCTATCCTGTAGTAGTAGTATGTATCCAAGAAGAATACACACTCAAGGAATGCTTATCGGCCTCGTTTTTGGTAATTGCCGCCATATTGGTGTGTTACCATTTCCGACGTCATAACTAAGTCGTCAGCTGTTTAAACAGCCTACGTCAAGGCAAGGAATAACATGCTGCCTACGTCACAACTGGTAATTTGGCGGGGTGGGGAGATGGTGGGGATTTGTTAGTCCTGTATCATCCTTGGTTTGCACCAACCATATTAAAAGGGGTTTAACAGTAACTAATATATAGTTTAAAATGACATTTTTACATGTTAAAATGTTATTTTAAGCTATGCTTAATAAAATTTTTTTACGAATCACGAGTTTTATTTTTTCTAGAAGAATAACACTATTAAAAGTTAATCTCAAATAGGTATTAAATATTTATTCATGATCAAAAAAAAAAGGTTACATGAATATACATGAATGATTATATGGCGCCAGATGTAAAATAGTATATTATGATATAAGTGTATAAGAGGGCCTTTAAAGCACGCGCGACAAGGGCTTTAAATGCCCTTTTATACACGCATATCATACGCTATTTTTTATTACGAATGCATCATAATCTCAAAAATGTTTTAAATGTGTTCATTCATTTTGATGAATAGTAATTTAAACGGCAGGTGAATGTCTAGGTAATGAAGGTAGATCAAACGTTTCTATAGCAAACCTTTGAAAAGGTAGGCGCATCATAAACATGCGTGCGATAATCGTTGATTATGATGCATGCATAATATAATAGTATATTATATACCTAGGTAGAGAAGTTGGTCATTATATACCGAGCGCTTTTATAAACCGAGGCGCAAAGCGCCGAGGTTTATAATGCGTGAGGTATATAATGACTTTCTCTACCGAGGAATATATAGAATTTTTTTTACTACTGCTTAATTAGCAGTGCTAATAGAAAATTTGTAAATATGTGCTTTTAATTATTTTTTCTGAACGCCCTCTTAAAAGTGCTGCCCTCTATCAACAACTTATCATAACTTCCTATGTACCTACAGAAACCTGTATTTTTTTTAAATTGACGTATGAAATTGAAATTGAACCAATAGAAACATGACAATATCCTTGCGTAATGACGTCATTTTCATTATTAACCTAGGTATTTTTTCATTATTTTCATTATTCACCTAGGGAGAGAAATTCATTTTTTTCCTAGAAAAATAGATTGAATAATGACTACTTCTCAGGTTAGTAGTAAAAAAAAATCATTATGATTTTTTGAAATTCATTACCATTTTCAAGACGAAACTGTTACTCTTTATGAAAGCAACCTGGCAACACTGACGCCCACTGCCACCGCCCCCTACATTTAACAAGCCATGAAGTTAAAAAGGCAACACCGCAATCTTACGGCCAAGTGGTGCTGGGTTGCGTTCAAGGTCGGCAATGCTATGCCAAAACCTACTTTTCCCCCTCCACCTGTAATGCCGAACCACGTAGGTTGGAGTCGAAAAACGCAAAATGCCAATTTTGGCTTGGCTGTAGTCATTCCTGAACGCAGCCCTGGTGGTGTTTGTTTGTCTAAATATATATTTTTTATTTTATTAATATGAATCACAAAAAATACATAATTTATTGTACTAAAGGGCCAAAAACAGTAATTCAATGAATAATTTAACTATTTGTGTAAATAAGAACAGTAAATAATTGATTTAAATGAATATATTTCTAGAGTCTAAAGTGTTATAGGCCTATGTTTCAGTAGGTATGTCTTTTGAAAATCTAACTTTTTCTTTCTTCGGGATTTTTTCGGAAGGCAAGTCCATTCAAATACTTGAGCTGATGTTCGAAAAGACTTAAGAGTTGGACGTTTTAGTTTGAACTCTCGAACTACGCCTTTATCCTTGTTTGTTTCAAATCTAATTATTTCGGTTTCTTCAAAATGTTTACAACACACCACAGAATTTTTCGTTATTGTATAATCTCGGGTATAATTATCTTGGTGTATTGCTTTCATCCACATTTTTTGCACTTCAGAATTTTTTTGGAAATAAAAATGTTTGCATTTCTTCAGTTTTTAAGGAACTCCTATAGTTCGATTTGCACCCAGGAACACAGTAGTTTCATGGCATCTGGAACAAGTTTAAATATCTTAGGTAATATATCGAGACCTATGCTCTTGCAGACAAATATTAATATTGTTTTTAGGCCGTGGCTAAAGTAACAGAGGTGTTACTATAATTATTTTTAAAGTAACATCAGTTCAATGACGTCACTGATGTTACTTTTAATAGGGGTTATAGTAACAGAAGTGTTTACTCTAATTATTTTCTTGAAGTAACGTCAATATAGTAGCAATATATAGAAAAGAAAGGTAGGTACTTTCTTTAGCAATTTAAACTAAGTAAAGGTGATATTCAACAACATAACAATAATATTTTATTTTTTATAAACCAAAAATTTGAATCAACATATTGATAATACAAATCTTTTGTGAGAAAAACGGCGTCTCCATATTCCTATTCCTCACATGCCCTTACAAAGGAACGGGAGTGTAGGTATAGTTCTCTCCTGCAGGTGAAATTCGATTGTTTACCTGTTTATGAGTGTGCAAAGTGAAAATTCAGTTTTCCATTTTTAATCATTAGCGGTATAAAATAATGGCCATCAACTTCAAGCATTTTTTTTCAGCAAATGAATATGGGTAATTTCATAATTTGGAGCTAAAACTATGATAATCTACAGCGAAAAAACTTCTGCCTAGGAAGGAAAATAATTTACTTTCCTCCATAGGGAGGCGAAATTACTATTTTCCTACCTGAAAAAAAGGTAACCAATTGTCACTTTCTGACAGTCATAAGAAAATGTGTCTTTCCTGCCTTGCCTATAATTGTGCCTGTTTTATAAGTAGGTATTCTATTCTATTCTTCAAAGTCAAGTCAGGTTATTTTTTATTTATTTCCATTTTTACTCTAAAACAAATGCCAAGAACCAAGAATATCACCTTTACTTTAAATTGCTAAAGAAAGTAATTACCTATCTACATATTGCTATATTGACGTTACTTCAAGAAAATAATTAGAGTAACACCTCCGTTACTATTAACCCCTATTAAAAGTAAGGTTTTCATCAGTGACAACCAATGAACTATAACCAAAAACTGGAATGCTAACACATAAGGACGAACTTGAAGCCTAGTGCTGCTGCTGCGGAGGGGATACCTGTTTTTGTCGCACTCATTATGTTAAATGGCGAAAATTGCTTCCAACACGTATTCCAATTGATGAAACCTGTGAAGGGAAATATGACAAAACCTGCGAAAACGTCATATGTCAGCGAGCAACAGAAAAAAACAACATTCCCCCTTGTGGCATCTGTCTTTCATGGCTTCATTTTTTTGGCAGATATGGCAATGTGTGCGCATTCCAGTTTTGAGCTATAGTTCATTGGTGACAACATTGAATTGATGTTACTTTAAAAAAATAATTATAGTAACACCTCTGTTACTTTAGCCACGGCCTTGTTTTTATTGTTTTACCTTACCTTACCTTCATTTTTGCTCCTGTACCCATTTGCTAAAAATTTGCAATCAAAGCACAAAGGATCAGGTATCAACTAAATATGGGCAATATATTGGTGTGTTTCTATCCACTTTTTCGTCAAAAATGCCCATAAAAATACTAAATTGCAACAATACACAATGAAAGCAATACACAGAAACACATAACCCAATAACAAAATAGCACCATACGCGACGTTGCCGTCATTTCCAATTTCATGGCTTGTTAACCGTGCGTTCGTTATTTTGGTCCGAGTTCTCCGAGCTTGACTTTACCGTTCGTTTATTTAAAAAGTGTACTCGGTGCAGCCTCATTCGCGTTCGTTTATTAAAATTTCTGGCACTTTTATTCAGCGTTCAACTGCTCTGTTCGCTCACTGGTCACGTGATTACGGCTCCGCTCAGCACGCTCTGCTCCTTGAGCAAAATACCGAACGCAAGGTAACTATAGGAGGTTGTGCCACTGCCAATAACATAACCTTAAATTTGATTTTTTTGTCTCAAAATAAAATACGATTTTAATTTTTAATAATTAAATGCTATTGCTATTTGCAAATCGCTTTCTAAATTGTGAAATAGTTTTCAGCTTTGCGATTCTACGTATAAACAAAGTGCCAGTTATTTCAAGAACAATGGATAATCACCTAATGCAAGTTATCATTATTTTTCTTTTGAGGCTCTAATAAATTCCCATCAATTACCCACGTCGTCTAATTTTATAGGACAGAACAAGCGACAGCATTAATAAAAAGACTGACGGAAGCTGAGAGAAGAGCAAAACTGTTAAAGAGTGAAATTAACGATATTAGAGGACAAATTGCAGTTTTAACAGCGTCAGCTAATAGTATACTTAATACTAATAATGCTTCTCTGAGAGTAAGGCAAGGGTGAGATTATAATAATTTATCTATTTATCAATCACTTTAAATAAAATTAGTGGCGACACCAGTGGTGGGGGGGCAGAGGGAGCCGGGGCCCACATTGAATTTAGCCAGCCCCCCCTGAAAATTTTCTCTCATGTCGGCAATAATGCAATGCAACATCAGCAGCCTCTGCTGGTTAATTCGGTGTTCGATGGGCACAAGCCAAGAATCGTTAACTAACAGGATTGCTCATCCTCATAAGGCGTACTTTCACCAATTCTCGAGTCGGCGGGGCCAGCGAGTGACGTCACTATTAATTAGACAATCAAACGACCTGTCCAAATGGCGCCTGGTTGTCAAACAAAAAACATAATAGCTATTTATGTACCAAGGGGATTATGTAGATTATAATGCCCGAAGGCGAAACTAGCCCGAGGGCCTATGGCCCGAGGGATATATTTCGCCTGAAGGGCATTATAATCTTGAAATCCCCGTGGTGCATACAATGCTTTATTTTCTACTCAACACAATGTTTTTTCATCAATTTGTTATTAACAAAATCAGTTAAACTTGCGTGACAGAATATTGTTTTGTATTTTGACATGTACCTGCACCTGTGACCTGTACCTGTACCTGCGACCTGTACATAGAAACGAAATAAATTAATATATCTATAAACATCTCATAAGGTAAGGCAACGGTGGTGGTCCTGTGGGTTAACGCGCTGGACTACATGGGAAACATTGATGGTAGACCGGGTTCGAATCCTGGCTAGACCGAAAATTATTTTCAGTCAGACATTTAGTGGCTGCCTAGGGTAAAGTGCAAATTAATAGAACAACAACAACAAAAACACCTTAAGGTATTATAAGCGGGCGTTATAGATCATAACGCCCGCAAAAGCGGGCGTTATGGATCAGGTTGTTATAGGTGTGTTAACGTATTTCGTTTCCTAGGTATTATGGATCTATAATAGTAAAGTAGAAAATAAATATCTTTAACAACATAAACACAGCTTATAGATAAAAACAAAACCAAATACAACTACAAAATCAATACAACACGTTTCGAAATTAAAAAACGTTTCATCCAAGGATATGATTGTTTACGTAATGTATGGCCATGCTAAAAGGACTTTTAGGCGGTCAACGTAAGTTGATGCGTTTTTTTTTACGTTTTGAATTATGTCATTAATATATATAATAAATAGCAAAGGTCCCAGCACGCTCCCCTGAGGGACGCCAAAATCATTAGATATATCTTCTGATAATATGTCATTGACTTTTAGTCTTTGTTTACGGTACACTCACCATTTAAAAACTACTCCCCTAATACAAATGCTTTTTAGCTTTAATATTAACTTTGTCCTGTTTACAGTTTCAAATGCCCTTCGTAAGTCAAGAAAAATGGCACCAGTTGCTAAGTTTTTGTCAATATTTTGCCTCCAGTCTTCCAAGATACCCTGCAGAGCAGTTTCGCAACTAAATTTTACTCGAAATCCTGATTGAAAATCACTAGTATCTTATTCCGATCTATATACTCAACAAGTTGCATATACACCATTTTTTCCAAAATTTTGTCAATAGTGCAAAGCAAATTTATTGGACGCAATTCATTGGCAGATTTTAATTTAATTACTTTAGGAATCAGGATTATAGTGGAAAATTTTAACATATCAGGAACTTGACTAAACTTAAAAATGGATTCTTTATATTCTCAAAAGTATTTTTAGTAAATTGATGTTAATATCATCCGGACTTGATTTATTAGCCATTCCAAAAATAATATCTTTCAACCCTTCAAAAACCAACATACTTAAATCTGAAAAATTAACCAAATCGTCATGGTGAGCCAATGGAAAATCTCCAAGATCAGACTTATCTATATCCCGAAGTTTATCTTCAATACTATCAACAAAAAAAATATTCAGTTTATTAGGTAACTCCTCTTTATCACTAACTAAGGTATTATTTATTTCTACCTCATCAATTTTAGCCACTGTTTTTTTTTTTGAAGGTAATAGAGTTTCCAAAGTTTTCCACATTTCTGTGGGATTATTTTTATTTTGACATATTTTTTCTTCATAGAACTTACGTTTCTCTTCTCTAAACACTTGAACTGCAAAATTTATTTTTCGCTTTATATTCATTTAAGTTTTCATCTGATAGATAGATAGATATAGATTCTTTATTCGATCATGTAAAAAAGACAAATACAATTCACAGTATACTGCGTATCGCAAGTTTTCTACATTTTTACCTCTAGGGTGTTGATCATGTCATAAATAAATAAGATTATTACATATACTACTACATATAACAATAATAATTTCAAACATACAAACACAAAATATAAAATATAAAAATATAAATAGTCACAAAAATCTTTAAAATTTACATAATACAATAAGGAACACATAAATCAAATATTGCTCATGCAATTTTCAGTTGTCCTGAGCCCTCGAGTGCCTGCACAGAGAAGACCAAGTGTGCGTCCCCATCTATGCCATTTGTCTGTGTTAGTTTGGTAATGATTGCTTGTGTGTTTTGATATTAAGAAACTTTACTTTACCAAGTTGTCAATTTGTGGATCAGTGAAAAACTCATCCAGACTGTAGTAAGCTTTTGAGTTTAGGAATGTTTTAATTTCTCTTTTGATATTCTGTGGCGGTTGCCTTCGAAATGAAATGGGAATAGCATTCCAGACCCTCAGAATGCTATGCTTAACGTTCTTTGCAATGTATGAGTACTGAGCGGTTTCTGTTTTTAAGTTTTCTGTAAACCTAGTATCATGGGGGTGGTCTGCTTTTAATTGGTCAAAAATATCTGGGTTTTCTGAAACAAATTTTATGCACTCTAAGATGTAGATATTAAAAATTGTTTGCACACTACTCTCAATAAAAAGATTTTTACAACTTTCCGTACTTTTTCTTTGATAAATTGTCCTTAAGCACCTTTTCTGAAGCTTCAGAATTCTTTGCGACTCCGAGACACTACCCCAAAAAATGACACCATATCTCACCCTTGATTGGATGTAAGCTTGGCAAGCTGTTAGCGCTGCCGAGCAGCCTACTGAGTCTGTAAGAACCCTTAGGGCGTAACAGTATTTATTCATGCTTGTTGCAAGCTGGTCAATATGTGCACGCCAGTCCAGCCTCTCATCCAGCACCACTCCAAGAAAGGTAACATTTCCCTTTGTAGCAATTGTAGTATCATTGTAGTCAATCATTATTTCTTCAGGTTTTAGATTGAAGTTTATAATTTGTGTTTTTGCCACATTAAGTTGAAGATTGTTGTTTGTAAACCAATTCTGAAGACCTTCAAGTGATTCCCGGACATTTGTGACACATTCGTTTTTGGTTTTGTTACAACAGAGCACAGAAGTATCATCGGCAAAGAGTACCACCTCATTTTCTAGTACATTTGCAACATCATTTGTATATATTAAGTAAAGCAGTGGGCCCAGTATTGAGCCCTGGGGTACGCCCCTTTTTATGTAGGCAAAGTTCGATTTTTTTACCTCCCCTAGGCTATTTTCTGCCAAGACACCCTGTTTTCTATGATTTAAATATGACTCGAACAGTCTCAGAGGTGTGTCTCGTACTCCGATCCTCTCAAGCTTTCGACAGAGCAGGCCGTGGTCTACACTGTCGAAAGCTTTTGAGAGGTCCAGACAGACGGCCATGGTGACATTGTTCTTGTTTCGTGATTCCAAAATTCGATTTAGTGCTGTGTAGATAGCTCTTATAGTGGATCTTTTCCTTCGAAAACCATTCTGTTTTTCACTCAACAAGACATTTTCTTCTAAAAAGTTTAATAATCTTATATAAATTGATCTTTCAAAGATTTTACTAAAGTTGGATAACAAGGAAATTGGTCTGTAGTTTTTTAGATCAGTTAGAGTACCTTTTTTGTGGATTGGTTTTAGCAGTGCAATTTTAAGATTGGCAGGAAAGATGCCAATTTGCATCGATAGATTTATCAGGTATGTTAATGGCTCTGCAAGTGAATTTGCGCAAGCTTTCATAATGCTAACAGGGATCTCATCATATTCGGTAGATTTTTTATTTTTTAGATCTTTTATGATTTTCAAGGTTTCTAGAGCTGTCAAAGGTCGGAGTTCAAGATTCTTTTTACACACAGTGTCAGATTTATCAGCCTGGCTACTACTGCTTTCTGACATCACATCAGAGCATATGTTTACAAAAAAGTTATTCACATCATTCAGGAACTCAGTCTCATTTTCATATTCAAAGTGGTTTAGAATTGAGTCTTTTTTTATTGTTTTTGTGGCAGTTATTTTTTTAATTAAGCTCCAGGTTGCCTGCTGTTTGTTTTCAGCATCAGCATTTTGTATAAAGTTTTTGTTGCTGAGCTTCTTTGCTTGTTTTATTACCTGTTTGAGTATATTTTAGTATTTTTTGTAGTGCTCCACAGTTGTTACCCCAATTCTAACATTTTGAAATAGTCTTCTTTTATTTTTACTAGATATCTTTATACCAGCTGTGATCCAATTGTGTGTTGGTTTGTTTCTTTGCTTCATTTTTTTTACTGGAAAAATTAGATTTACTTTCTGTAGAAATATGTGTTCAAATCGATTAAAGGCCCTGTCCACATCTGGCTCCCGATAGATGCTACCCCAGTCGCAGCGCTGTATTTCCTCACAGAATCTTTCAGTGTTATTTCTAGAAAAAACCCTAACCGCTTTAATTTTTTCTTTATTTTTGTTTATTTCAGAATTATCTAGTGGTAATCTTATTGATTGGGCATAATGATCACTCACAACAGTCTGGATGACCACACTGTTTTCATAATCACCAAAGTTTGGAAAAAAATTATCAATGCAAGATGTCTTTTCACTGTTTTTGTCCTTTGGTGGTCTTGTAATGTCAAATATGGTCTGTTCATAGTTATAAGAGTGTATAAGATCCAACAGTTTATTTTTGTCATTATTGTTACTCACTGTCGGTGACAAGTTGATGTTAAAATCTCCTGCCCACAAGACTTTGTAATTCAGGAAGCGCACCCTGACCTCTCTGCACAGCCTCTCGAAGACCTCTAGGAAGAGTTCACAACTCCCCTTACAGGACCTATAAATACAGAAAATTAGAATTTTATCAATTTTATTTATTAAAGTACAGAGTTCTATTTGCCCCTCGATACAAAATTCTTTGAAGTCATCCAATTCCATAAAGTTTTCCTCTCCATCTCCGACCAGGATGCATACACCACCATGTTGAATTTTAGAGCGTGAAAATGATGCTAGCAGGGTGTAGCCCTCAAGCTTGACAAATGCTTCTTCACCTGGTTGGAGCCATGTTTCTGATAGGCAGACAATTTGATGCTCAGTGTCCAGTGTTTTCAGGACTACTTCTAGTTCGAGTGTTTTATTTCGGATACTCTGAATATTCATGTGAAAAATATTCAGACCATTTCCTGTTGATTGATGTTTTAGTTTTTGTTTGCCCGTATTGGGCTCTGTCGGAGTCTCTGTTTTATTATTTTTATAAGTTGTCAAAAACTACAATAGAATTATTTTATTATTGATTATTTATGTTAAGGTTATATTTATGACAAAATGTGACAACAATTTGATAACGACAGTAGGTCAATTTGGTGGTCATCATAAAAGAAAAGTAGTGTGCTTTTCTGTTTGTAAAAATTTTTCAGTTGTTATGTTCTCATGGACAATAATTTTAATTTTGTAATTATTGTAAATTTATATATTAAAAAAACACAGTCACGAAGCTTATACTGGCGCCGTTCTTCGTTTCATTTCAATATAAGTCCTATAACTGAAATCACATTCTCGCATCGCGATCTCCACCCTATAGTTCCACCATTTTTTATATTTAGGAAAAATTTTAACAGTTTTTATTGGAGCAATTAAATTTAAAATTTCCAGAACAGTTGACACCATAGAAAAGTGATTTATAAATTCTTAAATAGAACATTCACTGGATTCATCCCCGCCACTTTTTGTTTTAGTTCGTGACTACACCGCTGTGCGCCCATATCGCCGTTTCTTAACGTCCCCCTCGTTCTTATTCTAATCTCTGACTTCACCGATGAGTAACCTATCTTTGTTTAGTGAATAGAAAATGACATTGACCGACATAGAATCGTCGTGTATAGAAAAAACCAGTCATAAAAACGCAGGTATCTATTTAACATCATAATGCAAATGTCATCTTGTCATCTGAATTAAAAGTTGTTGCCACAGTGTGTGACCAGGCGGCAAAAAATGAATCGGTCAAAAGCAAATTGCAGCCACAGACCAGGGAAACCTACATCAAAAACAACACAGAAACAGAAATTTTGGTTTTGTTGGAGATAAAAAAAAACCTAGAAATCGTTTATGATGATCCATACATGCTCGAGGGAATTATAAATAACTTGATCAAATATGACAGCCTTTTAACTGGAAAAATGGACATTTTCAAAAAGCAGATTAGAAAGTGTTTCAGTCATCTCATGAGTCAGATACGCCAGATCATCTATGAATAGATTATAGACTATTTTATTCATTAGGTAATTCTCATATAAATATATGAAAATAAAATGTATAAAATTTTAGTTTATGAAGTTTTGAAACACTGCCTTATTTTGAAATAATTGAAATGTCAAACCAGTCATTTAAAACCGAGATTCAAACGGCCCGCCAAATATTAGTTCAATGACTACACCGCTATGGCAGCACCGTCGGAAATGTCACTTGGCGACTACAACAGAAGTTAGCCTTCTATATCAAGAATATAAATCACTTTTCTATGGTTGACACAAAACTGCTTAACTTATGATTTATGTCAGAATGATAGTACCTGAACTCACAATTGCGCAACATTTGGTTGATACTCAAAAAATCAATATTTCCACCTCTAGTATCAATAGTCTTAGCCACTTTAGGACCCACATTGCGTAATATTTCAATCATGTAATGATCAGTAATTTTTGGGGTAATAATAACATTAGCTTTAAACAACTTATCAGAGTTCATTAGCACCAAATCTATAATTGAGTCTATCTCTACCAGAGCGAGTTGTAGCAAAAACAATGTTTTTAAGACCTATATCTACAAGAATTTTTTTTAAAGCTTTTGACTCATCCGTTTTGTAATCGATGTTAAAGTCGCCTACAACTAAAATGACACAATTTTCATCAATCAAATTTTCTTCGCACCGTGCTTGAAAAAAAAGCTCAAAATCCTGTTTACATGAATTTGGAGATCTGTACAGAGATACCAAAAGATATTTTTTCTTATTGTAAAAGATGTATGTGTAAACCAACCAATAATTTTTATGTTTAAATGTCAAAACTTGATCTAAAAAACTATCAGTAGATACTAACAATTGATCTTTTACCTCAGCCCCCGTGATCGCTACTTTCGTTAATTCCGCTATTATTAATAAAAGTTTGTGTATTAACATAAATAAGATTAGCATTCATTTCACTTACAGCAAACACGGTGTTGCTTATAAGATTTGCAATTTCCACCTTACTTTTTCTGAAACCATTCCAATCATTGAGATCACAAAACATTGTTTTTCCCTCACTATAAAAGTTCAATCGATCTGCATATTCATAAAGCTTTTTATTAAACATTTGCACCTTTCATCAAGAACATTTTTTCTATAATTCATGTAAGGAATTGAAGTTAAAACAATGTTAGTTTGAGTGCAGTATTTAAGTTTTTATTTATATCTCTAAAAGATGGAAATTGCAATCTATCAACATCATTAGAACCAGCCATTATCAAAACATAGTCATCCAAGGTAAAATCTTTTACTAATTCAACAATGTCTTTTGTTCCAAAAGATGCGCCTGGTTTAATTATTGTTTGACATACCAATTTATTGTATTTTACCCCAAAGGATCTGTCCAGATGGCGACCATATTCGTCACATAAAATAAGTAACCTTCCCCTATTCTTCATTTTTCCACTTCTTTCTGTACTCAAATCCTCATTATTTTCTAGCTGCTTCTGCTTCTCCATTTTCTCATTCTTGCTGTCCTTGTGTAGATCTTCTTTCTTCTTTCCCAATTCATTCTTCAACTTTGTTTCATTCTCCGCATAAATTCTATTATCTGCCTCAAGTATTACTAATGCGTCCTTCATCTGATTCTTGACAATTACAAGATCTGATAAGTCTCCTTTCAGTTATATAATAAATCTCTCATTGTCATTTATCTGATTAATAAGATTTTTGTTTTTTTCTTTTAATTCCTTAATAAGTGGCTTTAGGTTAATCTCTTCGTCCGTTTGTTTTTTCTTTTGTGCTTTTATTTTTATTTTTAGTTGTTCAATTCCATTTATATTATACTATTTAGCAGCTTATAGTGATGACGTCACTCGCAGGCCTCGATGGTATGCTTGCGATTCAGATTGTGCTTGTTTTTTCGTCGAATTTAAATGAAGAAAAGGTGATTTTAACAAGGTTATAACGTTTAGGAATTAATTTTTTGACCTATACTGTTTTGAACTCGGCTAAGCCATTCACGCCAAGTGTTGAGGTTTGCAGCTGAAATGGTAGCCATTTTCAACTCAATGAGCAGTCCTATTAGGTTAAGAGGGCACAGGCAACCGGGATGCTTTTTCTGCTTTTCTGGAACATATTAGTGTCGACAGGTCAGAGCTAGGAGTAACGACAAAAAATAGTTACTTTACTTTAACGAGATACTAAAAGTAACGCGTTACTTGGTAACTTCGTTACTTTTCAGATTGATTGATAAAGTAACTCTAACGACGTTACTTTCCTGAAGTAACTGCAGATCGTTATTTTGTTAAAGTAACGACTTACTATGAAAATAGCGCGTTACTATAAAAATAACGCGTTTATATGGGAGTAACGCGTTACTAGTTACTATGAAAGTAACGCGTTCTCTCAATTTGTTTATCTTCTTTACAAATAATTGATGATTGAGGAAAAGGAAAATAAGTAATCCAAAAACTTTGTATGTCAAATAAAATGTAAGTAGTACAGAAAATTTGTTTTGAAAACTCAAAATAATCGTTTTTAGGCGTAGCACGCGCCGCCTTTGCTCTAAAGACACAATATGCAGACACTGGGACGCTTCAAAAAGCAGGTTTTTCCAAAACTAAGTTCTCTATTTAGTCGCTCATTCCTTAATCCGTTTGAATTTTGCAACAAACCTCTTCCACATAGTCGGACTCACAAACTAAAAACATATTGGCATTTCGTATAAGTCTTATTTGATTGTTTAGACTGCTGTGTTGGTGAGTCAAATTAAGGAATAACGCAATTTTTAACGTAAATAGTTTTTTTTTTTGAAGTAACGCGTTACTTTAAAAATAACGCTTTATTCAAGGTAACGGGTAACTTTCAAATAACGAGTTACTTTTAAGTAACGAATTACTTCTAAAGTAAAGAAGTTACTTTCAAAGTAAAGAAGTTACAGTAACGCGTTACTTTCCAATGAGTAACGAAAATAAAGTTATCATTATTCGAAAGTAACTGTAAATTTTAAGTAACGAGTTATTTTCAAGCAAAAGTAACTGTAAAGTAACGCGTTACTTTTTTCAAGTAACGATCCCAGCTCTGCGACAGGTACTTTCCATTTTGTATTCCAAATAAGAAAAGCAATAAAATAAAAACAAGTCCCCCCCCCCCTACATTTTTCAGGCCCAGTCTAGCCCCCTTAACATAGAACCTTGGCGTCGCCACTGAATAAAATCAAACGTAATTTTTTTTACTTAATAATTTTTAAGACAAATTCGATCATTATCTACCACTAATGAGATTCAAGGAACTACATCGAAAAGACTTTTAGACGAATCAGATTCATCAAATAGTTTTGTTGAGCCTTCAGCAAAGAGAAACAGAGGCATTGGGGATGTACCAGTAGAGAATGAATATGCAGTTGTTTATACAGATGGGGCATGTGAAAATAATGGAAAAAATAATGCGAAAGCTGGAATCGGGGTATGGTTCAGTCACGAGAATTCATTGTGAGTCTAGAACTTATTGTTAAATATTTTTGTTAAAAATGTAATAACATATTTAGGAATATATCTAAACCAGTAATTGGACGAGCTACGAATAATACAGCAGAAATTCAAGCACCCACTGAGGCACTAAAAGTTCTTCAAAATTTAGGGTATACCAAAGTTAAGATCTTCACAGACTCCCGCTTCACTATTGATTGTATAACCAAATGGATGAAGAAATGGAAAACAAACAACTGGAAATTATCCTCAGGTGGTCCCGTTAAAAATAAAGAAGATTTGATGAAATTGGATGATATGTGCCAAAAATTTCAGGATGTTAAATGGGAGTATTGTCCAGGACATAGTGGAATCATGGGCAATGTGGAAGCTGATAAATTAGCTCAACTAGGGGCGAAAAAATATGTTAAGAATTGAAACAAAATACATAATATTGTTTGGGTATTACTAAATCATTTAATTTTTTTCGAATATTTTAGATAAACCAAACTACTATACAGGGTGTACCATTTATAACGAAACAGGCTGAATATCTGATGCCACGTTTATTTTTGAAACAGGTATCACTCGACCTCCTGTTCCATTTGGAATGGTAACGGTTGGTTCCACCCCTCCTAGAGGGTTAAGTTAGTGCTGGAAATGTTTCAAACACTCACACAATCAAATTACGTGTATGAGCGATTAAAAAAAAAAAAAAAGTGACATCAAATATTTAGCCTGTTTTGTTTCGAATGGGATACCCTTTATAGTTACAAGCATCTAACACCTATGCATATAAAAGAGTCTAATTTGATATTAATTTATTTTACAATGCATAAGAGATATTTTGTAATGTTTTAAATGGAAGTACATTATTATACAAGATCAATGAAATACATAGACTTTAACTTCAATTACACTAGGTATTGGATATTTTCAATTGATCCTGTAGGATAGCAAAAAATATTGTCCCAGTATCCAATTTCACGTACTGAAAACTTTGGTAGATTTTCGCCCTTTCACCATGGCACCATATGGTTTGTCTTTTTTTAAACATTAAGTTACTTAACCTATGTAGGTACTAGGGTACTACTAATATAAAAACAAAATAAGATAAATTTTCTCAGTATCTGCATACATCTCTATATTAGAGGAAATTCACTTTTTTATTATTATCACTATCGTTCTATTATAAGTCCCGCTTCTTTAGTAATCTTCAAACTGCACCGTTATCACCATGCACGGTTGTCAGTACCTCTTATGAGCACCACCAGGAGGCGCCCTATTGCCGTTCCACTCCCTTCCCTCTTTATGATGGTGATGATGATGATGATGTCGCTTCTTTTCTGTTGCCCCTTTCATTCCATCATCAACAACCAATTCTGAACTCTCACGGTGACGTTCACGATAAGGTTCGTCCATGGTTTCTTTCCTCCGCAAAGGAGAATGATTTCCATTGACAGATTTCAATACTTGTTTGGAGCCGGCCGACTCGTGCAAATTTTCCCAGGCTTGACGATAGTACCGGTTGAGACCTCCGTTTCTCGATTCCGAACTAGAGGAGTCGAAAGAAGCCACTGTGTTACAGTCAGGCGAGGCTCGATGACGGTAATGTTTGGCACTTTGATTCCTGATTTAGAAAATCATAAGTACATACTATGTATAATGGAATAAATGTATGGGCAGCCGATATTGAATAAGAGAAGAGTTTCAATGTTTTTATTTTAGCCTAGTGCTGGAAATGTGTAAGTAGGAAGCATCTTAATAATTATAGCATGCAGTGCGGGTGCCAGTTATAGACTGTTCAGAGATAAGAAAATGATTTTATGCCATGCATTATTAAATCTTATTTGCAATGTTCTAGTTCACATATTAGACTTTGACTTTTATTTTTTCACTCGGACTCAGGCATTGAGATGTATTTTTAATTTCATTGAATAACATTTTTTCTATACATAATAATATGTATTAATTTTTATATATTTGCAATGAAATGTTGTGTCTTTTGTTGCAAAACAGATTCAAAAAAATTTAATCATCATTGAGTAAATAATTGTTGCTTACGTGTAATAAAAATGGCACTAAAAAGGTTGTTACAATCACATTGGATTACTGAAATAGCCCGCGCGATGCGACCGGTAACTGCGACTGAACTCTCTTCTCCCGATTTGTTGATCGGGAAAAGGGAGAGCCAACAGGGTGTACCATCTGGAGGGCATCGCGCTTGGTGAGGGAAGCCGATGTGAGGATCGCGTCGATGCACCCGCACTGCTCAGGAACAATTATTGAGAAAACGAAAAACTTGCTCGTGAAAAATTTACCTTCGCACTAAAATCACTACTGTGGTAATGATGGCTGCTAAAAATATGAATGCCCCAAAAGCTCCCAGGGCTATTATGGCTCCTACGTTAAGGCGGGCTCCAAAAGGTTCTCTTCTATCTCCATCTACTGATAGAGGCACATTCACATTAGGGCCTTCTCCATGTTGTATATTATTTGAAGAACCTATGAATGATTGATGAGATCTTATTTGTGGAAAAAAATATTGCAGCTTAGTTGTACCTGCTATTTCATTATCTTGTGGATGTCCAGTTATAATTATAGAAGGCTTGTTAGGCGAACGAATTGTTGTGGAAACAGATTTGCTAGGTGTTTTTCTTGTACGAGTTGTCATCTGAAATAATGGTGTCTCTTCAGTTTACATACGCCCCGATTTTTTTTGAAATATTTACCTTATTCAAGTCATTTGTAGCTCTAATAGTTGTTGGTGGAGGCCGAGGAGTTCTACTTCTCGTATTACTTGTTGTACTACTTGTAGTGCTGGAACTGGAGGGAATGGTAGAAGACGAAGGTCTTGTTGCCAGAGTTACTTCATGTGAGGTCGTCAAAGGGGGTGATGTGACTTCAACTGTAGCAAATAAAACAATAAAACAATTATTGGTACCATATGTTTCTTCTTACCTTGGCAAGTAGGAGGAAGAGAATCGTATTGTCCATTAGCCATACAGGTTATTTTGCTTGGCCCAATTAATCTGTAACCTTTATTGCAACTATAAGTGACTATTGATCCAAAAAAAGTATCGTTATTAGGTATTTCCAGTAGGCCATTGCCAATCGTTGAAGGTGTCTCGCATTGAACGGCTAAAAATAACACCAATAAAAATATTTTGATGAAGGTTTTTCAGAAATTGTTTATACATACGTTCACATCTTGGTGGTGGCCCGTTCCACCGTTCATCGATATCGCACGAAAGCTGAGCCCTTCCAATCATTTCATATCCTTCAAAACAGCTATAAACTACCCTGCTTAAGTAACCGACCGAATCGTTCACTAGGGTGTATTCCCCATTAGGTATATCTGCTGGATAACCACACTGAATCCCTATGAATAGATTTTGGAGTAAAAAGTAAGATAATTCTATTTAGACCCCTTTTATGTGGGTATGTACTCACTTTTGCACACAGGCGGAAATTCGTTATAAAATCCAGTCTCCAAACAAGTCCTCATAGGTGGGCCTACTAAGAGATGGCCTTCGTCGCAGGCATACTCCACCACGGATCCTACATCAAATGTAGGAGCTAACATTGTAGAGTTTGGAGGTTGTTCGGGTCGGCCGCATGCTTTGGGTTCTATGTAATTTCACAATTTCACCGATAAAATTATCATTATCTGAAATAAAACTTACGGTGTTGGCAAATATAATTCAATCTCATACTGCAGTCAGTATCAGACCATAACCATCCTTTAGTGCCATCATACCTGGCGCAATTTCCATTACCCACTGGCAAGTTCCAAAAAGATACAGTTACTTCATCACCTTTTAACCATTGCCAACCGCCTAAAATTTGATTGGTTAGTACAGTTACTGTAATTTTGTAATGATAGCTTATTGCTTACCAATTTGAGAGTCCCGCACGGCGCCCATCCAATATTGGCCTTGAGAGTCACTTCTGTGTCTTCTCCATAGTTCCCAACTAATAAATCCTGGAAATGTGTAATTTTTGTTTTAATTGAAAGGGCGAGTTTGTGTGAAATACGATACCTTGAAGTGCTGGATTACTTTCGTCCACCAGTGTTCCACCTCTACTTCTACAGAATTGCAATGCTTCTCTGAACTTGAGGGGATTTCTATTGTAGAATACGTAGCATTTACCGTTGTAAGTTGCAGTGCTACCAGGGGGTTGATCTCGGAACTGTGGACATCTGCAATTTCATAAAATGTTTAATATTTGTTAGATTTGTTTATTACTATTCTACCTTTCAATTGGTAAAGCCTGATCAGTATAAACAAAAGCTTCACATATGGACAATTGGTTGGCTGTGGGTACTTCCAAATGGACACTTACAAATGCCCCTGGCATCGGAGGGTTACACGGTAGAAACAGCGGCTGGCCTTCTTCAAGGAACCCAGTAAATCGGTTACAAATTGGATTCGTGCCCAAATCAGGCCGATTGTTACCAACTCTAACTACTATTGTTGCTGGTTTGTTGGCTCCTAAGGAGAGCAATAAACATTTTATTATAGATTACATATTGGCCATATAAAACCTGAAGCAATTATTCTTGTTTTTAGTTACATCTTGAATACAGTCAGACAAATAATGGCTGACCAAAAAGTGAGAATCCGTTTATTATTTTTATGGCGATAACATTTACTTTCTTACCACAGCAAGGTTTCCCAAAGTCTAGCCGTACCAACTGCACCATGTAAGGCTCCAGCAAATTCACATACCACCAAGGAGTTTTTTCGGGTTTAGTTAATGTACATGTTTCAGCATTGAAAAATGCGCTGGTACTGCCGTCGATAGCTTTTTGGGGGATACCTCCTGCTTCCGTGGACACTTGCATTGGAGCTTTACCAGCAGCTACATTCAGGACTAGAATAAGAAAAATAATATAGGTAAAAAAATTTATTAATAAATTATAGGAGAAATGAGTTGCTTTTAAGAACCTAGGTCATGGCCACAGTGACTCTGTGATCACTAGATCACATACTAATAAGGTACAAACCAAATAATAATAATTATTTCATCTAATATTATGTTTCTCGTGTCAATCAACTTGCTCGATTTGTAATTATACCAAATTTGATGCAAAAAAATTACATTGACGTAGGCTCATATTCACAGGCTTAGCGGTTAATAATTGAAATTCATGGTACCCTGCCATCCAGCGAGCAATGCCAAGATTAATAAAAGAAGACCCGGCACTAGGTCGAGGTTGTAGGCTGTAGGTTTTTAACCCGTGCGTGAATCGTCGTGACATTGAGATTGGTCAATACCTCTGTCGGCATTCTTGCAGCGAAATTCACTAGATTTTTTAAAAAAAATATATCTACATCACAAGTTTGCAAAGTTAGCATTACATCAAGGTATCTGAGCCGATAGAATGTATGTTATAAGAAAGTCGCTGCATTCTATAGAAATTCGCAAAGGCCATATGGCATAGCCTGAAATAAAAATTATTCAACGGCATTTGTAATTTATATGTTAGAATTCGCCATTAAATAGCTAAGTTGACAATGTGTTATTTTGCACAATGGAAAAAGTTGCATTATTTTCTCTTGCTTGATGTTTAGTCTTTATTGTCATAGCTGGACATCAATACCTACCTACTGGTGCATTTATTGAAAATCAGAATACATATTTTGCTTTGCTTCTATAAGTAGTACCTACCTAACAATATTTGAAACGAATTTATTACACTTTGGAATTATTTTCGCATGACTAACGGGAATTAAAACAGTAATAAAATAATTATCAATCAAAACCAGATCACTTTCTATACTAGATATTACCTACTTTAGTTATAGTTAGTTCTGATGTCAAAAATTGTTTTGCTTTCTCCAAGTCGCCAGCAGCCGCAATGCCGGTTTCTATAATATACCTATGTAATCGTCAATTCCATGCTGATTTTTTCCTCAATCTAATAAATTCATTAATACTTATTTTAAACGATTAATTTTTCAGTTTAATGTCATTGGCCCTAGTTTAATTTGACTTCATTTTAATATGCCTACGTTAATATTAGGTAATCGTTTTAGAGATAGAGGTAAGGTGCAAAAGTGCGAATGGAAAACCAACTGTCGTTGTTAAGACTTTGTTAAAATATTTACATAAGGTCAAAGCCGCATTCCGGACACCCAAAATTAGATGCAAATCAGATTTCACTTCTTTAAAGGCGTCGTGACTAAATTTTTGGACAAGGATGAGCACAAAACATCGAAAAGAAGGTCGACTGTAACGGAATGCAAGGCACACTTAATGTGGGTCAGTTGTGCGATTTTTGGTAAACAAAAACACATGAATGGAATGGAGTATATGCAGTAAGAATAATCATATGTAGAGTAAGTAAGTAAAAAAAAAAAATATGTATCTATCACATTATCAGGCCGTACACCGAATAATTTCTATTTCGACTATTATATTCGTGAATCGTGAATATCAGCTGGCACAAGTAACTGTGGTTTTACCATGATCATTGCCTAATTAATTATTCTCAACCTACTGCCATTTTCTGAAGCGTGCTTTATCCAAATTATTAGTATCAGCTGCGCAATTCCAAACTTCCATATTGCATTGCTGAGTCAAAATAGAGCTGAAACAATTCCAGCCCAGCCTGATCCATCATTGGTCTTATTTTTCTGACAGTTTTAAGATAGTTTTCAGGAGCGTCTGAGCCAATTTTCTCATGGCGGGGACAAATTCTAGCTACTTTCAATAGGTAAATATATAATGTAGAAAACCCCCTATCATTTCTGAATTTACCAAAAGTTCAAGCAAACACTGTTGGTGAATGAAATGGCATTACCTGCCAGAAAACATCATATTTTCTAATACTAAATTAAACGCGTGCTTCCGCTTCCAACAACACGACAATTTCCAGCAAACTTTGGTAAAACTCTTTTTAGTTTGTTCTACATTTTACTGACACAATTACGATGTCATTTTAAGTTTCGCACAAAATCTGATGATTCGTATGACACACTCGACCTACTACTCAGAAGATTTTGCTCCCGCCCAATACCCGCGGATTTCCTTAACGCGATTTTATCTCAAGAACTAAGTGCAAATGAGCTGAAATTTCCAGGGATTGTAGTCCCTTTATCGAGATAAATTTCAGTGAAAATTTCAGCTTTCTATCTATAATAGAAAAAAAGTTATGACCTTTCAAAGTTTTCCAAAAAAATCATAAGTCACCTTACTAAAACGATGAATTTTCAAATTTTTTTTTGTCGAGATTTTGTATCCTAATGGTCCCTCGTGATACCCTGGACTCTATAAACTAAAAACTTTTCAGATTTGAAGCCAAAATCTATGAAAAAATGCACTCAGAAAAATTGAAAAATTGATAAATCACCCCAATTGCTTAACACGATTTTATCTTAGGAACTATAGGTGCAAATGAGCTGGAATTTTCAGGGATTGTAGTCCTTTGAAAGGGATAAAATTCAGCTTTCTATCTATAATAGAAAAAAAGTAATGACCTGTCAAAATTTTTCAAAAAAATCATAAGGGGGGGGACCTTCTTACTAAAACGATGAAATTTCAAATTTTTTTTTGTCGAGATTTTGTATCCTAATGGTCTTTCGTGATCCCCTGAACTCTATTAACTTAACTAAACTAAACTATTCCGAGATTTGGAGCCGGATTCTATGAAAAAAGACACTCAGAAGATTTTGCTCTTGCCCAATACCCGCGGATTTGCTTAACGCGATTTTTTCTTGGAATCTATAAGTCCAATTGAGCTAAAATGTTCAGGGATTTTAGCCCGCCAATCTAAATCATAAGGTAGCTTAATTTTAATACTTTTTCCTACAACTGCCTCTGAAAATGGAATTTTTCGTACGCTTGAAAATACATATGGAGTTTTTCGCACGCTTGAAAATATGGAGTTTTTCACACGCTGCCTATTAGCTGTGCTATTAGTTTTCTTTCTATTTATTTTGGTCCTATCATCCTGACATGAGATGACATAAATTGCGATTGTCACCAATTTCTAATGTTGATGATTTGTTTTCGTCTCGCCGTGCGAAAAAAGCCGTTTTCAAAACTTGTTGTTTAAATATCTCTTTCCTACGAGCGTGCGGAAAGCAAGTTTTTACGCACCGATTTGCGTACGGAAAGTAGGTACCTATCGCTAAAAAAATTTCACCGCACGGCGCGTGCGAAAATAACTATTGCCTACGAGCGTGCGGAAAGTGCACTTTACCGCATAGTGTGCAGTGAAGTAGTTGGTATTTATAATCCTTGTCTTTTAGAAAGTTCAATATTTCCTTTTTTTGGAGATGTACATGCTCATAGGTAAAATGTTGTAACTAACACATCATGCAGAAAGTGCTTTAACCACGTGCGTTAAAGTACCTATCACTTTCCACATTTGTTAGATGAATACCTATAAACGCCAATCTAATTTTTTTACATCTTTTTCCATGAGCCAGATTTGATTTTTTTATATTTCTGTACCGGGTGTCAAGTTATAAAGTACCACCACCTGTAACTTATTTATGTACAGGGTGATTTATTATAAAAATAATAAAGTTACAGGTGGTGGTGCTTTATAACTGGACACCCTGTACTTTATTTAGGATATCTTAAAAAATCTTCGAGGCACAGGGAAGAATAGTTAGTTAGATACTAATCCCAATCGCAATTTGTTTAGCTCAAGATACATTTTCCGGTAACAAAAAGTTATATAGGTAGGGTGAAATAACTTGATAATCAATAAAGACTTTTTCGCCTTATAAGAAGGAAATGAAATTTTCAACCACGAAATTCGCCTCTGAAACCTCAATTTTAGCTATTTCGGAGATTATAGGTGCGGGTGCGTAATAAGCCTACACATCGCAAGTGATTATGGAAACTGAACATGTTCCGTAAGAAGTTCACAGTTCACTTCACACCTCTCTCTTCAGTTCAGTCCACACTTCACTTCAGTCTAATAGAGATTCGTATCTCCGTTTCTGCTTATTTATTTTCCGGGATCGCTTCAATTTCATCTACTAGTGGCAACGTTATTTCTGCATTCCTTTTAATGGTCGATGACCGTAACTGCCCGCGTTTTCATTTAATTCGCTATTTTTAATCGGATATAAATACTCACCACAAAAAGGTATCCCTTCGGGTTGCCAAACGCCATTTTCACATATTCTTCTATTGGGTCCTAATAATTCGAAACCCCTTTCGCACGTGTAAGTCGCTATCGACCCTGGACCAAGGGTTTCATCTGAAAATTCTACTGAAGAATGAGCAGGGGAACCTGGAAATTTACAACCACTTTGTCCTTGGGAACCTGGAAGTAGAAAAAAAAAATTACCTTAAATTTTAAAGGTCGATTAATCACAGGTTGAGGTTTTAATTGAAAAATTGGAGAGCTTTCACTTTCCGAATAGAATCAATTTAATCTTCAAGATAGTGAAAGTTTATATATTTTATTAGACTATTTTTTCCTTTTAAATTGTTGGTTGTAAGTGTAACATCACAGGAGTTTTTTTAAGTTGACTACTTGAACCAATTTTGAATAATAGATTCTTTGGTTGGGTATGTAGCAAAAATAGCGGAATGAGTTTACAACAGTTTCCACAAAAAAGGGCAATATAGGTATTATCTACACACTTGAAACGAATTGTCCTAGAAAGGTGACGTATTTCAAAAATCGGTAACCGCTTCATGAAAAATAGATTCAAGATAAAATTTTAATATTGCCAAGTCCACACGAATTCGATCTATGAGGTTCTGGAACTACTTATTGGAAACTCTAAATACCTACTTCCGCAGATGTACCTAAAAGCCAAAATTTTCTAAAAGTCGCAACTTATATATAAAAAATATGAATTTTTACGACTCGTTCACTTGATTTGGCGAATGATTCAGTGACAAATCGATTATCTACGGATTACGGTGCGCCCGGAGACACCGTTATTGTACTTCTAGCTATGTTATAGCCCAGCTTGCTTGCTTATTTAACGTCTCCAAGAATCAGAGAAAAGAATGTCATTTCATGTTAGGCAATTAACTTGTAGAACAAATTTTTCTCCAAGTTTATGTATCCAATTATAAAATTATATTATTTTATTAGAAAACTCAAAGCTTTTAGTATTGCGTCGAATAAAACTTATCATAAAAACGCATTCCTGATAAAAGTAATATCAATGCCCCTTAATTATTATTAAAACAATCGCAACTTTAGTATACCTATCTCTCATACCTTTACCTATTTTGTTGAAGGATGGAAATACTTTGTAGACCATAGAACAGCACCACCATACCTATACATATTATATCTAGGTCACTATAGCACATGCGATACCTACAAGCTACATAAAAAAGAACTTTAGGAGAGAGGAAGTGACAAAACCTACGAACAGAGGCCTTAACCATATTGTGCATAATAATAATAATTTATCCATAGTTATAATAAAGTAGGTACCTACATAAGTGAAAAGTCTTAAGTCTTTTGAAGAATTATTGAAATATTTAAGGGCGATTCAGAATATACACCGTGATTGTCGTAGCCCGTGCATAAGAATTCAATTAGATTGCAGGTGGATTAATAGAGCTAGCATCTAATCCACCTGCAAGCTGCAAGCCAATGCATGGGCTACGTAAATCACCCTGTATATAGGTAGTCAAGTATTTACTTTTTCTAGGTTGCAACAATTGATAAAATAACTATTCTAGGTAGAGATACAAAGCCGAAGATACCTATGTTGATATGAAGATACATGTTTGTGTTTGTTTTTTTGTTTAAACTCGCGACGCGCTAGATCAAGGGGAAATTTTGACCAAATGTCTATTTGCCAGGTGAAATTATTTGTATTCTATTTCAAAAAATCGAAATACATTACATTACAGTCCATGTTGTTCAATCTAATACTCCAAAGGAATGTGAGCTGAGTGGCTTCCTACGTTAGAAGACCTGACGTCATACCTGTTTTTGTCATATGCTTCACCCCCTCGCTCCTCATACGGAAAGTGTCAGATTAAAAACGACGGACAATAATTATATTGATGTTTGATGAATCAGCGACATACATACATAAGAAACTAAACTCTTAGTGTATAATATAATATGCACATTCAAGATTGAGTCGACCTCAATTTAAACTTTTCTTTCTTTGATTAGTCCTGCTTGATGGGAAAAATTTAAAAATACTCAACAATCAAACCGCTAATGTGGGCTATGAAAAAATATTCATTAATTTTACCTGACCTACTGATTTCATATTGTTGTGGGCTTGCTTAGTTAATTAGAACCTACGTACCTTGTTGAAGATGCGCAAAACAAGATATATATATATATATTAATGTTTGCTTTTTAATTTTCAATACCTATGTGTTCTATTTAATTTAGTATTCTCAATACTTAATCAATTTGAAATGTTTAAATTAAATACGTTTGATCTAATATCGTTTTTTCTAACTGAATATTTTCTATATACCCAGGTACAAATCCTGGGGCACTGCAAATTAGTGAAGTTAAAAAAAAATTGAAAAATATTATCTAGTCGCGATCGGATTTGCAACTTAAGTACTTGGAAAAAGAATACCTATACATATTGCGGTCAAACATCCATCGTCAATTTAAATAACCATCATTGTCCTACTTTTGCAAAAAATGTGAAACTATTATATCTAATTTTGAAAAATACATACTGTCAATAAAAAATCCTAATCCAAATATAATATTGAAGGTCGTAAGGCCCTTATAGCACCACCACCGCCGCATCGTTTATCTATGACGCACTTTTTAGCTATACTGCTGAGAAGCGGTACTAATAATCGCGACGCTCTGATTCACACTCAACGGTCTTCGCGTCGTAGCCGTTTCTTGTAAACTGAAGAAACAAGAACCAAGAACGAAGAACGTCGCTCTAATTTCTACTCCCTGCCTGCTAAAAGACACCTGTGACGTACGTATGTACATACTACAGGTGGAAGAACGGAAGAACTACGAGGTAGGTGTAAGCAGGTACTATATAGGAAGTAGTAGCTGCTGTTTTTTTTTTCTATACCCTGGTTGAAAGTCCGCGAGGAATGCTTTTTTGGTTAACCGCAAATTAGTTATAGCAATCAACGTTAAAACGATGAAATTTCAAGTTTTTTTTGTTGAGATTTTGTATCCCAATGGTCAATTAACATCCCCCAAACTCCATACACTAAATTATTCTCAGATTTGAAGCCGAAATCTATGAAAAAAGCCACTCAGAAAAATTGTTAAATCACCCCAAATTGCTTAACACGATTTTATCTCAGGAACTATAAGTGTAAATGAGCTGAAATTTTCAGGGAATGTAGTCCCTTTATAGAGATAAATTTCAGCTTTCTATCTATAATAGAAAAAAAGTTATGCCCTTCCAAAATTTTCCAAAATCTAAATCATAAGGTAGCTACATTTTTACTAAAACGATGAAATTTCAATTTTTTTTTTTTTGTTGAGATTTTATATTTTAATGGTCAATTAACATCCTCCAAACTCCATACACTTAATTATTCTCAGATTTGAAGCCGAAATCTATGAAAAAAGGCGCTCAGAAAAATTGAAAAATTGATAAATCACCCCAAATTGCTTAACACGATTTTATCTCAGGAACTATAAGTGCAAATGAGCTGAAATTTTCAGGGATTTTAGTCCCGCATTTGCATAACAAACACAATTTTGAGATCATCACATCATTCTTCTATGAATTTAAAAAATTGGGTAAAACCAATTAACGGTAAAACGATTAATGTGAATACATATATTATGGAACAATTGAAATGTTTTTTTTTTTTTAGCAAACCACTTTTCTAATTATCTACTATGGTAACATGGGAGCCGATCACAATACTTATAAGAAAGAAAACCTTTCAAATGTTACTTTACTACAATGAAAAGTACCTAAATACAGTACTTTGAATGTAGATACATGTTAAATTAGTATAGTATTAGGAAAATGAAGAACTTTCTTTTTCAATGCATATTCAATATGTTTTCTGGACTCTAATATTCTTATATTGTAATTAATTTTTTCGAGAATCTATGAAATAATAAAGATGATTATTATAAGCCTTGACTCCCTTGCAATAAGTGATACATTCTTTGGTGATACTTAACATCCGTTCCGTTTTAAGTCAGGTTTTACTGTTAAGTTTCTGTATATCATACGCAATGCAGATGTTGTTTGAATATTTTCCTTATTGTGCATAGTTATACGGTTATAGGTTATATTTCTATTGAAAGAAAAATTGATTATTTTTAGTTTTTTTCCGTTTCAAGACACTTATTTCATAAATTTAATTTCCTAAGGGTCTAAAAGGTTCAGCAATACCTACTTCACTCTCCTCATTTATTACATATTATCATAAGTCACATATTCGTAACACTCCATAGCCGTAGCTCAGATAGGTATGATATTATGATTGTAGAGCATCCAATTTTAATTATCTTGCATTCCCAAATTGGCTTTATTACGTTTTTGCTTCAAATTATTGACCAGTATCTAATTTAAAAAAATACAGTAATACAAAATATGAAGGTTATAATTAAAATGATCTGCTTCTAGTTTAAGTATATAGTTTTAGGATTATTATTATTTCCTATACGCCTATTCTTATACCACATACAGTGGAATAGAAAATGACCTGTTGAGTAAGTGATAGTAGGTAATAATAATTATTAATTATTATTCCAGCTTAAAATGTTCTATACACAGGGTAACCCACATAATATATAAATATAAATAATTCTTAACAGGTTTCCCTATCAAGGTCTTTATGCATTCATAAATAATCTGATAATACCGACATTTTTTTTATTCAAGCTTTTTGTCGTAATTTCCGTTACTTCTATTTTTTTCTTTATTAATAATCAGGATGATAATCTTGAAGAGTTAATCCTGTTATTAATTAAAAAGGTCGTCTGTGGCAATGTGTCTTCCTTTATGCTTTACAACACATCAATGTTTACCACACATTTATTTATGTAACTTTTATGGAGAACAGATAAGAAGAGGTAAGCTTTTGGATAAAATAAAGTGATACAAAAAACCAGTAGATAGCTGATTTTATTACTGAGTTTGGGTTAGTCAAAAATTATCCACAGTAGTTTTTCAGGTACCTATATTGGGTTAAATTGACTGAATTTTTTTACTTGATAAAAATAGAAATACCTACATTACACTAAAACGTCTTCCTTCATTCCTGCCCATGACGCGCATTACTTATCTACGCCAACAATTTATTATTTATAAATAAACAAAATTCGCCGCTTTGTAACCATTTCTGTGTGACTGCTGTCAAGAACGACCTACTTTTCGCACTTGGTCGCTCACCTACAACTATTACCCTTGATTTTTTCCCTTTTTAAATTCTAAACTTCTTTCTCGAGGTATCCCACAATGTTTCTTACCTTTGATAGTATTGTCACGACTCTGGGTTGTCTGTTGTCTGACAGAAATCTTGGGTTCGTTTCGTTCATTCCAAAATCAGAGCCAAATTAACACAGCAATAATTTTATTCCACGTAACAAAACACTCTGACACTATAATTACTTTAATAACTAACTCAACAATTATAGTTATTTACCTAACAAATGCGGAAAGTGATACTTTACCGCACACTATGCTGTAAAGTTAACTTTACCGCATAGTGTGCGGTAAAGTGATACTTTCCATTTTCAAAAACGTGCGGTAAAGTGTACTTTACCGCATGCTCGTAGGTAAAACTCTTTACAACTCGCAACAATTATCACTATTTGAATCGTATCACAGTCAAACTTAAACTTAAAACTCCTAAATACCAGCTTGCTTTATACAGTGTGATTTTTTAAGTGTGCAACATATGGGAATTTTTTTAAGTAATAGCACAACCCAAATACAAACAAGGCCAAAATTTGGTGCATGTCTGACAGAGCTGTCAGTATTTCAAGTAAATTACTTGGAAAATGTATTTCAGTATTTCAATTACTTTTTAGTATTTGAAGTACTATAATTCAAATACTTTCGTTTTTGGATATTTGTACTTGAATCTGCAAATACTTTTAATAGAGTATTTGTATTTGGTACTTGGATTTACAAAAAAAGTAATTCAAACACTGGACATTTGTACTCAATATACTAGATAAATTTTAAATCGTTAAATTGAAAATAACTACAATCTGCAACTGGAATCTTGTAATTTGGAACCTCTGTAGTACTTTTTTAGAGCTACCGTAAAACGGGGATACTTTGTGACATGTTTTGAGGTTTTTTGAAATTCTCGAACATTTCTTTGCTATATAAAATTCTGAAAAAAAAATACACCGTACCTATATCCGTTCTTTCGCTACAGACTGGCAAATCTAGAAAATTGAAAAAATAATGATTATTCAGCCTTTTTTTAATTTGAAATTGTCCCAGGGTAACTTTGTGACAGTGCGTTTTTACAATGAAAACATAATGAAACCCCGGCATTTTTAGTCTGAAACGATAGGAAATGTCAACAAATATTTGCTTGATAATTTTACCTAAGCAATTGGAAATTCTTACGAATTTTTCTGAGGAGGTTTCAAACCCAGCTTGCCAAGCGGCTTTTGTAGCGAGCGAGGTACCTATATGTGTGTTTCCACCTATCGGTAGAAAAATTTGGCTTCGCGCACAGAATTTAAAATATTTGCCCAATTTGAATTGAATTTCACAATGTCACAAAGTTTCTCCTTTGTGACAAAGTATCCCCGTTCCAATTTTCAGCCTTCAATACAATTTAAATAAAATCCTTGAATAATTTGAATTCCTTTTTAGTGCATGGGTACATAAAGTACTTCTTATTATTTCAAATACACCATGGGTATTTCAAATATTTAATTAAGTACTTGAAATACTTACAAAGTATTTCAATTATTTTACTTGAAAAAATCAAGTACTAAATTAACTAATTGAAACTTGAAATACTTTTCAAATTGAAAGTATTTAGTATTTGTACTTGCAACACGAATTTCCCGTAATTGATACTTGGTATTTGAATTTTGAAATACTATTTTCCAGTATTTGTGACAGCTCTGATGTCTGATAATTATATTAGGTGCACTTAGAATGGTTGCAAGTCAAATAGCATACAATAGCTCAAAAAATATCAAAATTGTACTGTAATGTACCCTTATTTCAGAAAACTACATATCAAAACATAGCCTCCTAACATTTTTTTTTTTTTTTTTTCGAAAAAAATCTATAATTTCTATATATTTTTTATTTCCGCCCTTAATACTTTCAAAAATTAATTATAATCAAATCAATTTTACATAACTCTGTTCAAATTCAAGCATATTTGTAAAGTTACCTTAGATTTTTAATTTTTTATGAAATCACAAAGTTCATGTTTTGTTGCAATGATATTCAACACAACTTTAAAATGTCGCAATTTTTGACTTAAAACATTACTGATGATAATATATGCATATTAAAAAAACTCTCCTTAAAGTGCAAAAGTTTTATTTTATTTAGGTAAATATTACTACAAGTTTGATATTTTTTGAGCTACCCTGTATGTTGTTTGACTTGCAACCATTCATTCTAAGTGCACCTAATATGATTATCAGACATGCACCAACTTTTGACTTTGTTTATATTTGGGTTGTGCTATTACTAAAAAAAAATCCCATATTATGTTGCACACTTAAAAAATCACACTGTTATAGCCTTAAATCCATTCATGTACAATCTAGAATACACGCGATAACTCTCCTTTTCCCGATTAAAGAAATCTGTAATTTCTAGGGAATTCGACAGCCTAGGATTCTTGACACACTGGTGGCGGTTACAGTATTGTCCTTCACTAATTAACTCAAACAACTTACAACTCTTTACAGCTACAACTCTTAACAATAGCCACTATCCTAATTGTATAATAGCCAAACTTAAACTCAAAACTTCTAACTAATACCGGCCTTTATATATCCGTAAATCTAATGTAAATTTTGGAATAACCGCGATTGACCTTGTTCCCGAACATCAACATAAAATCTCGAAAATTTTTGGCGTTTTTCTCAAGTTTCAAGGTGCAGTTGATTGTTGTGTTTGGTGTGGATTTGTGAGTGAAAACTTGATCTGTTTTACAGTGTAAAAATATTCCACTGAAACATAGTTTTTCTCAAGAAAAATCAATACTTGCAAAGCATATTACAGTAAACGCACTGATTTCTACAGCTACAAAAGAAAAAAAGGTTACAAAAAAGAGATAATATACCCGAGCCTTATCACCAGTATAATTTGCATATTCCAATTCTAAACATTCAGAGTTGTACCCATAAATAAACAAAAACAACTGTTCATTGAATCTTAGCTTTACTCTTTACGCACTTTGTATACAATTTATATCTTGAACTACAGATGAATATATTTATTTAATAATAGATAATATGGCTGCTTCTTTTAAATGCTGTAAAAATAAAGAGCATCCCAATTATTTCTGTCTGGTTTGTAAAAGCGTTATGCATAAGAGTTGTTGGAATAGAACAAAAAGTTATACTGTAATACGCGATAACCTAATATGGTGCTCCAGGGAATGCATAGAAAATGCTCAAGAACATGACCTGGAGACAACCGAGGAGCTAAGATCTGTTATTAACGAGATGCAAAATGAATTGGAAGCCAAAACAAATTGCATAAACAAATTGAAGCGTAGCTCAGTCACTTTCTTTGAGGAGGCTACTTCAGCTGAAGAGCAACTCATCAAAGATATTGAAGACCTAAAAGCAGTCAATTCCAAACTTAAAAAGCAAATCGAAGACCTTAGGGTGAACAAAGGGGAGAGACAGTTAGTCAATGACTATGTACAGACCGATAAGAGACCAACAAGAGACAGTCACTCTCGAACTAACAGCTCAGCTGTTGATACCAATCATATAACTAATCTAACAGAGGAACTGTCTCGCCTGCAGCAAGTTAAATGGGAACTGGAAAATAGGTGTCACTCAGTCGAAGAGGAATATTCTGAAGTCAATAAGAAGTTTGAAGACCTGAAACAAACAAGTAATGAAATGGTAATTTCTATACAGACTTTGGAGCATGACAATCGAGCCCTCAGACAGGAAGTGATGAAGCTGAAGAGTGACTTGTGTCAGCAAGCAACGGCCTTGGGACAGAGTGATCAAAGCTCAGGAGAGGTCCGGAACTTAGAGACTCCGAAGGGAAAGATACTTATTTTAGGTGATAGTTTGGCATATAACATTAGAAATGGTTTGTCTAGGCATTTGAAGTATAATTTTGATATTTCTTCAGTTATAAAACCTAATGCCTTAATAGGTGATGTTGTATCGGATATTTTAAGACTGGCAAAAAATTTTGATACGAATGATTATGTTGTTGTAATGGGGGGTAGTGTAAATCTTCTGAATGGTATTAGGGTTGAAGAAGAAACGATTGAGAGACTTAGAGTTGATAAAGGGTATACAAATCTAATTCTTTTTTCGGTTCCATTGTGGAGCGACAACAGTCTTTTGAATAAATTTATAAATGAGCATAACAAAATGATGTATGATAAAGTTTTGTCTGAACAGAATGGTTCACTGTTTCTGCACTTTAACGCTGTTGTTAGATCTTTGGAGTTTTTCTATAGGGATGGTTTGTTTATTGCTTATAGAGGTAAAAACAAAGTCGTGCATAAATTGAAAAATGTAATAATAAATCATCAAAAAAATAATGTAACAGGAAGATTAGCTGGTAGAAATAATGTAGCTGAGTCAAATAACGAGATGTTTTTGTTGCCTTCTGAGCCTGAGGTTAAGACCGATTCCTTAAAAAAATCATACCATTCAATTGTAGAGGTATTAAAACTAAGCTCGATCTTTTAAAGTGTAATTTATTAAGTAATGATATTGATTTAATAGCCCTTACTGAAACCTGGCTGAATGGTTCAGTATACAATTCAGAATTTAACTGTAACAGATCTATTTATAGAAAAGACAGAAACTATGAGCTGACAGGCAAAAAACAAGGGGGTGGTGTTCTTCTTGCGGTTAAAGATGGTCTTGTGGCTTGCGATTATGATATTTTTGATAGTGACCTTGAGGCTTTGTGTGTAAAAATTAATTTTGACCATAGAAAGGTTGTGTATGTAGTAGTTGTGTACTTTGTACCTGGAAGCGATATTAATTCGTATCGAAAATTCTATGAATGTATTGAGACAGGACTTGTTAATTGTGACTGTATTATTGTAGGAGATTTTAATCTTCGTGACTATGTAAATGATGTACCCAATGAGTTTATTTGTGATTTTAAAAGTTTTTTAGCCTTTTCAAGTTTCGTGCAGATCAATAATATAAGAAATATACACAATGTACTCCTACACTTTTTAGACTACTGGTTAGCCCCCGTATACATGGTGGCAAGGTGGATATTGATGATGAACCTTTGTTGCCTATTGATCAGTATCACCCTGCATTGATTGCAAGCTTTGACTGTGATAATGAATGTAGTGTATGTGAGCAGTTAAGTAATACAAAATTTAATTTCAAAAAAGCAAATTTTAACCTTATGTAGGTATAGTTTGATTTTAAATCAGGAATGGGACAGTCTCTATGTGTGTACTTGTGTTGATGAGGTTCTAAGTAAGTTCTATGAGATTATGCATGCCGTATTTATTAAATGTACTCCTATGTCAACACAACGTGGTCGAACATTTCCTGTTTGGTATAATGGGGAAATCATAAAACTATTAAAACAAAAGGAAACCTATTTTAGAAAGTTCAAATCCACTAAGTCTTCTTACTGGCAAAGTAAATATAGGAATATTAAAAAAAGAATTAATTTGGCCTATACTAAATACTTACAGAGAGTGGAAGAGAGTCTGAATGAGAATCCAAGGTATTTCTGGTCTTATATCAAGGAACAAAAGAATGACTTTGATATTCCTGCTGAGGTAAATTACAATAATGTCTCGTTCTCTGGTACAAAGAATATTGCGGACGCGTTTGCAATGTTTTTCAGTAGTGTTTTTTCCTCTGCAGAGTCTCTCGATTGCTTCGAGAGTAATTCATTTAAAGATCATTTTTGTGATTTCCCTTTTACAAAGGAAGAGATCCTTGACACGCTTAAAAAATTAAAAGGTAATAGAGCTATCGGGCCGGATGGTCTGCCAGGATATATTATTAAGGGATGTGGTGAATTGTTGCTACAGCCTTTGATGTATATTTTTAATCTTAGTCTTGGAACTTGTACTTATCCCAGGGTATGGCGAACGAGCAAGGTTGTCCCGATATTTAAAAGTGGATGTCGACGGGACGTCGTCAATTACAGACCTATTTCTATAATCAATGCAGTTTCCAAGGTTTTTGAAATACGCCTTTTCAACAGGATTTATGATCTGGTTAAGTTTGAACTTAGTGAGACCCAACATGGATTTCTTCCTAAAAAATCTACAGTGACGAACCTAGTATCCTTTTCCCAGTATTTGCATTGCATGACTCCTTTAATAATAAAACGCAAGTGGATGTCATCTTTACTGACTTGGAGAAGGCTTTTGACAAAATAAAACATAGTGTCATTCTTAAGTCTCTGTAAGAAAGCAATGTATCGAATAATTTGATTAATCTGATAACTTCTTATTTATCTGGAAGACAACAATACGTGGAAATTAAGGGGGGCTGTTCTGATGTATTTGAAAGTACTTCTGGGGTTCCTCTTTTGTTTGTCATAGCGATCAATGGGGTGTGTCAGGTGGTAGAGAGTTCTAAGTCATTATTGTTTGCTGATGACTTCAAATTGTTTTTGGAGATAGTAACCCTGGATGATTGTGACTGTTTACAGGCAGATTTGGATAGAGTTGTAGAGTGGTGTAATATAAATGGTTTTAAGCTTAATACTAAAAAGTGTTCCTCTATGTCTTTTTCTTTAAAGAAAAATGTTATTAATAAGCAATATACAATTAATGAAGAGGTATTAGTGACCAACTCGGTTCAAAAGGACTTGGGAGTACTGTTCGACAATTGCATGGGCTTCACTGATCATATTGTAACAAAAATTAATGAGGCACATAGAATATTGGGTTTCATTATCAGATCTACCAAGCTTTTTAATGCTGATGTATGTGTTAAGCTATTTGACAGTCTTGTGTTGCCACGATTGGAATATGGGAGCATGATTTGGTCACCCCAATATGAGGTATGGTGCAAATCTATTGAACGAGTCCAGAGAAAGTTCTTGAAGTATGTTTTTTTGAAAAGGTTTGGCTTCTACCCTCCTCAGGGATTTAACCATAATAGACTTTTGAATTTGTTTAGTAGACTCTCCCTGGAGAATAGGCGAATAAAAATGTGCCTAATTTACATTTATAAACTCATAAATAATAATATAAATAGCCCTCATATTTTATCTCAACTCCCTTTTTCAATAAATCGTGTCTACACCCGACAGAGAAATATGTTTTATTTGGACTTCCCTAGGACAAATTTGTATAAGAATTCTCCAGTTTACCGTATGTGCAATTGTTTTAATATTTACGCTAGCGACATGGATATAAACACTATTACTTTAAGACAATTTACTAAAATTATAAGTGAGAAACTTTTTATTTCCCAGGCTCAGGAGTAGACAAGTTTGTTTTATTTTTATTGTTAAATTATATAGTATAATCTTGTTTTTTGAAAAAGTTTTTGCTTGTTAGAGCTGCGAGGAAGCCTCATATATTTAATGTGAAGTGTTCATGATTGTAACAATGTAAATTTTAAATTTCAAATAATTATTGTTTACAAGTTTTAAGATCGGTATCTGTAATTGGTATGTGCTGTTGATACTGTATTAATAAATAAATAAATAAATAAATAAATAAATAAAATATCCCATAATAAATGTAATTTCTGTAGGTATACAAATCTATAAATGTATTGTAATTAGATCCGTCCACATGCCATATTCCAACAGCTCATGTTTGTACTGTTCAGAATCAAAAAGAGTATTGTTCAATAAGACTTAAGACTGACTATTAAAAATTTTAATGGCTTCTTATGCTACTACTCAATCACGACAATAAATTTGGACAAAAAAAGGTTTATTTGTTTATACTAGGTAGTATGAGTAGGTGAGTAGGTATTTGCACCCATTTTATATAAGAAAAATATTATTAGGTCTACGTTTTTATTAAATATGTAACAAATATTATCTACAGCTTCTTACCCAAAAAAACAACAACAAATAGATAGCTATAGCTATGCTAGAGCTTTATCTTTGTAAAAACTGTGGTATAGGAACTTTAAACCCTTCCTTGGCTTCAAAAAACGTGTAAGACAAAGTGATATCATTACAAAACTCCAAATAAGGATCTTCTGAGAATTCTGGATCAATGTAGAAGAATACTGGCATGTCAACTTGTTCATGAGGATTCAACATTTGTTCTTCAAAACAAAAACATTGGATTTTATTGAAATACTGGCCTGCCTCGAAGGGAATAACATTGTAAGTACTGATACCTATCACTGGATGGTCTGTAGGGTTTACTGCAGTGTAAAATGCTAGAGCAGTTTCACCTGGGTACACCTAAAAGCGAATTTAATGAGTTTTTGATCCAAAACTAAATCTTGAAAAAAATTCTTACTGTAATTTCGTTTTGTTGTGGTTTAAAATTCCACCTCATATTGGCCGCCTTATCAGCATTAAATCTGATTTTAATGGGTCTTTTCTGATTAACTTGCATACCCTCTACTTTACTACCGTCATGGCTTTGCTGTGTAGTGCCTCCATAGCTGTAGGCTTGGCAAAACATCCTATACAAAGGCACAGCTGCATAACTCATGCCTATTGTGAAAATCCCAGCTGCAGTAATATAGTAAAGTGAAGTTCTGATACCTTTTTTATTAGCTTGTCTTATTCGTTCGGCACTGTCTTTACTGTAGTTTCTGAAGGGGGTTTTTCTACAGCATTTTTGGCAAAATATTATTTGATTTCGATTATATGGTTTAAGTAAGGAAAATGTGTGTAAAATTGATTTTAACATTGTTGAATGTTTTTATCAAAAATTTAAATTGAATACAACTGTGTTTTTGTATTTTTTCAATGTAACTTGTAACGTAACATAACCTCAACTCAACACGTGACACTCAAGATGGCGTGGCGGCCACACATGAACCAAAAAACACAAAAAAAAATATTTAATTTCTGCCCGATTTAATAGTTTAGATACCTAATCAACAAATATTTTATTAAATAATCAAAATTAAAGTTGCAAGCAAAAATCTAAGCAAAATAATTTAAAATACGCATGAAAACATATTCAAAACAGACTTATTTGGCCGCCACGCCATATTGAATTTTCTTTTTTGACAGATGGATTGGAATGCCTAATATGGCGTGGTGGCCAAGCAAGTTGATTTTATCAAAGTCTTAAACTATAACTTAGCATCTTTCGCTTTCGCTCGCCTATGCAAGAAAAAAAAATCTACTTTCGTAGGGGGGAGAATGAAAAAATGCTTTTAGGCCAGGGCACCGTACAAAGACTTTGATTTTATATATATGTTTTTTTATACTTATTTAAGTTATTTTGCTTGCGAATGTTACGTGGTTTGGTCGTTTGGTTGCAAGGAGAATGGCTGGATTGCCTTAACTCTTTGAATCCTTAACTGAATGACCACGGGTGTTGCTAACAGAGAACAGAGGACTTTTTTCTCTAGTAATAGGGATTTTTCGCACAGGAAAAGTATCCAACGCTTTTACCAGTTTTCATTCAGTACCCACAAAAAAGTTCCAGAAGCACGCTTTAGTTCAAAAAATCAATAAAACTCTGTTCAACCAAATAGTGTCATTTCCAAGATCGGTGAAACCCAAGGTTGTTTAAACATTTTATTTACCCCATCACAAAAAAACAAGTCAAGACTCTAAGTGAGCGTCCATCAGAATAGTTTTATTAATAAGTCCTTGATTATCCATATGAATACTTTCCCATATTTCATCAAAGTTTCTTTTAAATGCTGATACCACATCACGATTTGACATAAATACAAAAGATTCGTAATTGATTAGCACAGAGGTTGTAGAGAAATTCATGGAGCCTGTACACACAAAACCATTAGTTTCACTATAATCTTTAATCAAGTATTTGTGGTGCATGATTGTGTCCGAGTTATTGCCGGCAGTTACAAAGTATTGGCATTCTATATCTAAAGAAATTGAAAGTAATACAAAAAAAAATATATCATGCAGTTATTTTTTACCATATTTTTTAACGGCCTTTTTTATGTAGTCCTTTGAACTCTCAGTATGATGGAAATCAAATATTATTTTAACTGTTACTCCTCGTTGTTTGGCTTTGACTAGCTCCACAAAAATACATTTGACATTTATCAACATAACAGCAACATCCAATGTTTTCTCTGCAGTACTTATAAAATACAATATTGGTTCATAAAGCTCTTCAAAAGGTTTGTCGAGCCTCGGTTTCACCCTGCCCACATTGGGGGGCCATCCCGAGAAGCCTTTGTTTGCTTGATATGTAACGACACAATTGTGTCTTTGATTAAATAGGATTGCTTGTTGGTAATCGTTTTGTAATTTTTTCCAGTATTTGAAAAAACAATTCCACGAGTAGATTGGGATGACTAGCAGGCTGGCGGTGACTAAAACTGAATATTTGCACTGCAGTATTCTTAGGGAAAACATTATTTAATTTATGTTTTAGTTATTTAGTGATGAAAATGAATATGAAATGCATCAAAGAAACTTTTCTCCCAATTTTTGGAATTGTTAATAATTTTATTTTTGTTTCTCTTGTCACGTCTGTCTACTCTGTCTTGTCCGCTCTTGTCTGTCTTTTCCTTTTCTTTCTCTGTCTGCGTCTCAACTCAACTCAACACTCATGGCGATTTCAATTTATCAATCAGTGCTGCACTGAGTGTGTCCGCATCTTTTTCTAAAAGCATGTAACCTGTAAGGATGAGGATACATTTTTTTTGCACTGGTTCAATAGTCTGATGGCGTTTTCCATTTGTTGCACGGAGGTGCACTGAGTGCAATTTTTATTTTCCATTTGACTGCACATTTTCAGTTTTCATTTTCCATTTGAAATTCAGTGCAATTATTTATGCACTCAGTGCGCATTTTTTGGCACGAGCTAGGAAGGCTCGTGGAGAGCCAGTGCAGTTTGTTTTGTTTTTGTTTATATGTACCGTACATAAAAATGTCTGCTAATTTCCAAAGAAAAAGTTGTTGCAGTTTTGGATTTGATATGTAGCAGCAGCGAAGTTGAATTCTATAATTCTCTGACGAAATTATATTATTTGAACGAATTCCGCAGCTTATCCACGTTGTTTTTAGATATATTATTATTGTTGTTTAAAAATATTGTCTGATGCGAAGTACCTACTTTAAATTATTTATAGATAGTCAATTTCTTCTAAATTTAACGGCGGGTGAAACCGCGGAGAAGAACTAGAAAAAGCTGTTATATTAAATAAATTATCTGGACCATGGAACTAAATATTTATTTTGTATGACTTCTTCTTCATTAACTCTACTCTAAAATTCATTTCAAATACATCAATTTTTTAAATAGTTTCTGTAGTTAACCCTAGAACCATATAGAACGACAGCCCAGACTAAACTTATTAATATTACAATTAGGCTGTTCATTTGTACTGCTTTTCTTTTTTCAAGCAGATCTCATAAGCTGATCGGCGTTCACTTGTCCCATAACTCCCATATAATAAGCTCATAAACAGCAGCTCCTAGCAGATCTTCCTGATTTTGCGAGTAGGTAGCAAGTACAAATGAACAGCCTATACTATAAAACATGCAGAGCAGGAAACCAGAAACCGGCAAGTGCTAAACAAAAACAACAAACCAACATATGATTTTACATAACCCCAGAATCCGAGCCGACTCTGCATTTTTGCTTTCCATTTATACTGCACTGGTGCGCGTTTTTGATTGCACTAGAAAAATTCTCGTGCGCACTGAATGCTGCACTGAGATGACAAATGGAAAACGCCATGAGGGTTCAACCGCTATCAAACTGACGGCTCCACTCCGGTCTCCGTGCGACGTGCGTGCATTCAACCGACGCGACGACAAGTTGATCATCAGAGTCAGTTGAACTTCTTGGGGGTTACTGCAGAGACCAACATGTCTTGGCAGAGTCACGTGGCAGATATTGCTAAAAGGGCGTTCCAAAAGCTGGGGGTGCTATTTCGTACAAGACATCTGTACACACCAAGCCAATTGCTGACACTCTACAAAGCCCAGATTCGACCAACTATGGAGTACTGCTCACATATATGGAGTGCAGCACCCAAACATACCTTAATGCTTTTGAACACCGTACAAAAACGAGCTATCAAGCTGATCAATGACCCCGCACTTACTCGTAACTTGGATGGTCTCGAAAATCGCAGATCTGTGTGCGATTTATCTTTCTTCTACAGGTACTATCACGGAAAATGCTCTGAAGAGTTGGCACCTATGATTCCACCGAGAGTAGCACCTACCAGGCGAACCCGTCAAACAGACGGTAACCATGAATTTACTGTCAAACTAGAGGTACCAAGAACGAACCTCATTAGAATTCATATCTCTGGAGAACAGCATCGCTGTGGAATAAACTCCCTGCGACGGTTTTCCCTGCAGGTTACAACCTGAACCGTTTCAAGACCAACATACACCGACATTTCCGCGCACTTGCCGCTTCTCGAGCGTGATAGGACATTTCCTTGCGAGTGCGCATATCCGTATCCGTAAAAAAAAAAAAAAATCATTTGAACAGAGATTTGGACTACTCCTACGGGAAAGCAACGGAAAACCGGGGTCGAATGAATCGAACCAGAGTCCATTTGCGCAAAGTTGGCAACACCTACCTGTAACACGATACATTTGGCAACGGCGTATGCAACAAAAAAATTAACCAAACAACCAAACTGAAACTTTTTCTAAGGTTAGGAGATTTTTTTTACGAAAATTTTAAACTTGGTTTGCTTCACCTAATCCAAATCATAAATTTAGAATTTGAAATCCTCGAAAAACCAAAATGGGTGTCACAGTTCTCACTCAGTTTCCTTTAGAAAACCGTTCTGGCCCTCAAACCGTCGACATCCTCAATAAACGAATTATGGCTCTAGGAGCCATCCAACAAGGACAATTTTTGGTCGACTGCGAAACGTACAGCTCAGTGCCAGCCCTCGGACATCAGAGAACCGTCCATGTGTTGCACAACTCAGAACAGCCGGCTACAGTATTCTCCCTTCTCGATACTGGCACTAAAATCATCCCTTTGGCTACTGATGGGCTGTTCGACTTGCTTATGATGAAAATGTCTAGTTTTTATCAGTCGAAGAAACAAACCAAAACAGAGTCAAAAGGCCCCAGGTATGAGATTGGCGATTTTTGCGTTAAACTTGGTACAGTGACAGTGAGCAGTAATTTTAAAGGAGTCTTGGTTGAAGTCGAGTATAAACCCTGTGTAGTGCCGGCAATGTGTTGGGACCTAATGATGGAGTTTATGCAAGGATTTTTGGGGTCTTCAGGGCCTACAACACCGGCACAGTTCCTACAGAATCGAATGCAAGAGATTTATTCGCCAATAGATACAATTCAGCAGTATTTGGAGCATTTTACCAACTTTAGGAAGTTACAGGGTGCACCAATGATAATGAGACCACAATAGTAGTGTATGTAGTTTATGGGAATAGATTTTATTCGGGGCAAGTTCGACATATTTCGTATTTATTTTATTTTAACTAAATCAAGAGATTTTTTTATTGAAAAAGTATTTAAAACAAATTTGAAAGCAAAATATGTATTAATTCACGTTTGTTGGGAGCAATTTAAAATCAACGATCGGGATCGGCGCGAGGCTAGAATATGTGCCTGTACGCAAGACTAGAGTATACAAATTTCTTGCCTTATCCATTGAATTATGCATTATTTTTGGAAATGATTTTAAATGTAACTTATCAGTGACTATAATTCACGTGTGCTGTTTTCAAATTGGAGTACTACTAATATTTATAATCAACTTAATTCACCACATTCTTGAATTACCTAATGCTTATTTAAAAACCAGTTTATTTTGTAAAATGTAAAATATTTAAATAAAAACAGTGGAATCAGCTGTTTTCATTACAGATTTCTGTAAAATTATGTACCGACGCCACTGATAAAAACTAGTTTTATATGGAAACGATTTGAAAAAAATATTTCACAAATTGGCTACGCCGCTGATATGACCTTGGCAATTCAAACTAAATTTCAGAATTAACCCGAAAATTGTTTATATGGAAATGTATTATTATTATTATTTTTTTTAAATTTGTATTTTCAACATTATAATTGCATTGATATTCAATAAATTAATTTGGGGCCCTTTTAAACAAAATTTTCATATGACCCCCAATGGCGCCATCTGTCAAATCGAATTCAAACTAAACCGTTGGAGTCGGCCATCATCTTTTCCTCGTGTGAAATGAAAGTGTCCTCGCCAAAAAAAAGATGTTAAATCCTTTTTCCAAACAATTCTCGTCGTATTTCGCCAACTAAGTGATAAAACCGTGCAAAAATGGACAAGGAACTCAACAGTAGTGATTCGCAAACCAACCAGGACCCCAAAGAAGGGCGGGTAAGCGTTTTTGCGTCCCAAGCATTTCTAGCGCCTTGCAATCTATTTATAACTCTTATGTACTTTATACCTGATCATTAAAATTAAAACTCGTTTTTTTTTGGTTATTTCTACACTTTTTCTCACCTTGTAAGTAAACTGGAAAAACAAAATAACCCAAATACCATCATCATAACCTTGATTGGTTGTCCAGGGGCGCCTCCTTTTGACAACTCTTTTGACTGCACTATGCCATTTGGAAGATTATTTAAATATTTGAAAATTTTAATTGAATTTGGCCTCATTTAAATGAATATCTGGGCATTCAATAATATAGTGTTTGAGACAAGATTTTAAAACAATATTTATGTAGAATGCAGGTAAAATGCTATTTAGTAATTCCTGAGGTTTCACTGATATTAGGTATCTATTTCTAGGCTCTTTTTGATGAACTTAATGCAAAAATTTGTTTGTAAATGGTTCCCATTTGATAGTATCTAGAGAAACCTTCAGAAATTTGTACAACAGAATTCCATTGTTGAACAAAATTTCTGAAAACCCAAATATTACTTGTAAAGTCTCCTTGTCTTGTATCCATAGAAATAAACTTGCCTTCCCTTCTTTCCAGTCACTGGTCAATAAACTAAAGCAAAACGTCTCTGAAATAATCAGCCAGTCCCCTCTATCCAAATGGTTCCGCAAAGACAGCAACACAACGCCAGTGTCTACAACCAGAAGACGTCAAGACGATTCAGAAGACGAAGAAGACCTGCAAGACTTTCAACCGCCAGCCAAGCGCACAAAGTTGCCTCCTCCTGTCACAAAAGAATCACTAAGCCTGAATGTCAGTGAAGCACTGAGTCCGATTGCCAGCAACAATGTCAAGAAGCCAACCTTTAGACATTTTCCTGAGCCCATCGCTGGACCCAGCGGATATCAGACAAGGAAACTGCTTAATAGTACACCATTTGTTTCAAATAGAAGCCACAATGAAATAGGAAATGGTAATTATTAGATCTTGGTAAAATATTCAAGTGATAATAATTACAATTTTTTTAAATGTAGCTAGTGATAATAATATCTTCAAAATGCCTCAAGAATTAGCCAGAAAAGAAACACACTCGGACAGTGAAGAATCTACAAGTGGATATTCCTCAGGAAGATTAGGAAGTAAAGAGATTCTTAGCCAGCAAAATTCCAAGCAAACCTCCCCATTAGAAACCAGCCCTGGCAAAAATAGGTCTCTATTTCAAAATTCAAGTAAGTGAACTGTGAAAGTATAAATAACGTCATCTTATTCTCTTTTCAAATTTTATAAATTCATCATTTGATAACAATGCAGAAACTCATGCAATATATACTGATTTCAGTAAAACGTTTGATAAGGTAAACCATAACATCTTTCTTTCAAAGGTCTCAAGTTATGGAGTTTCTGGACCCTTACTTTCATAGATGAAATCTTACTTTATTAACAGAATGCAGAAGTCAAGATTGATGGCTATCTTTCTTCTCTTTTCCATGCATTCTCTAGGGTACCCTAAGGCTCTTCCTTGGGCACCCTTTTATTCACCTTATTTATCAATGATTTAAGATTGTTATTCTCCTCGAATTTTTTACTCTTTGCTAATGACTTGAAGTTGTATCGTGTGGTGACGTCAGCTCAAGACATACTTATTCTGCAGAACGATCTTAACATTGTTTATGATTGGTGTCAGCTTAATGACATGTTTCTCAACATTGATAAGTGTTGTTGTTTAAGATTCAGTAGGTTATACAACTCACTGTACATTATTCCCATATGACACAAGAGGCTTAACAAGTGATAAGCCTTTTGGGATTATCGCGCTTGGTGGCATTTATGGCAAATTCAATTATAGAATTTTTTTTAAATTTTAAAGTATTGAAGTTTAGTTCGTTGTATAACCTTTTGAATCCCACTCGAAGTTTCAGGATTACCTAATACTTTTACCTGACACTCAACGCGTTGCCAGCAACACCACTTCTCCTTCGGAGTCGTGGTGTTGCTGCGTAACGCGTTTTGTGACAGGTAAAAGTATTATCCGGTAATCCTGAAACCTCTTGTGGTATTACATTCGATTATACAACTCACTATACATTATTCCCATATGACACAAGAGGCTTGGGATTATCGCGCTTGGTGGCATTTATAGCAAATTCTATTACAGATTTTTTTTTTTTAATTTTAAAGTATTAAAGTTTAGTTCGTTGTATAACCTTTTGAATACCACTCGATGTTTCAGAATTACCTAATACTTTTACCTGACACTCAACGCGTTACCAGCAACACCACTCCCCCTTCGGAGTCGTGGTGTTGCTGCGTAACACGTTTCGTGACAGGTAAAAGTATTATCTGGTAATCCTAAAACCTCTTGTGGTATTACATTTGATAAGATTCCCTTTCAGTATTGCTTAGGTGATGTTTGCTTGTCTCAAGTTTCTGTCATTAAAGATCTTGGTGTTTATCTATGTAGATACTAAGTTAAAGTTAATGTTCACTAAATATTTTGAAGTGGTAATTGGCAAGGCTAATAGAATGTTGGGTTTTATTAAGAGAGCTACTAGGGAATTTACAAGTATATGCCCCAAACTTGCATAGTTTGGTCAACTTACTATCAACTCCACATCAATAGGCTTGAGAGTGTTCAACTCAAATTTATCAAGTTTGCTAGGTAGGTACAAACTGTCTTTGAGTGGTGTGATTCTCAGTGTTGACCAGACTATGACTTACTTAGATTTAACTACTTTTATTCGCAGAAAAGAATACTTTGATGTCTGTTTTTTTTTTAAATATCCTTAACTACTACATAAAAAGCCACGAATGTTTTGGATGCTTTTATCTACACACTCAAAGTTTTTGTATAGATGTAAGTTTTTGTTAAATCTCGAGTTAAGTTTTGTATACACATGTGTATGTTTGCCTGCTTTATTATTATTATTATTATGTATTTGATCTCGATTTGATGTACTATTTTCTTTTTATATATACCTACAGCTTTGTTCTTGAGAACTGATTATGTTCTTCGTAACAATAAAGCATATTTTGATTTGATTTGATTTGATTTGAAGTTACCAGACACGTAGTAAATTTTTATTACACATTTCTTACTGTCGTACTTGGTACTTACTATTTAGGGTTCTAGTACGCTTTTCGGACACACGAATTTTACCACTTTTTTAATTTTATCAAAAAGAGGGCTCTTAATATAGTATTTTAGAAAAGAAAAAAATGTGGAATATTCAGCCAATTTTGAGAAAAAACAGACTTTTTTCAGTGTAATTATCAAAATAAATTAAAAAGCAGCATTGTTGTCAGATTTTTTTATTTGCTCAATAATTATTACCCAATTTATTAGCTATGTAGTGCAAATTTGAGCACAGAATATTGTATTGTATTGAAGGAAATTTTTTTGGGTTATTTTCTTGAACTGCTATAGCAATATTAAGCTGATAAGGATAGATATTATTCATGGATCTGTGTCAAAGGTTGAGAGGCGATTTCAAAAAAATAAATAAATAGGTAAATATATAAAAATTGATCTATCTATCTCGGTACTAGTTCTTTTTTAATGTACCGGTTGTGCCGCCAACATTTTGGGTACCTGGAAAGCGACTGTTGTCCAAATATATCGCTTTTTTAGAGACATCCTAAGTTGAGAACTGCTCTAGAATCCAGGTATTTTTCTTTTTCAAAAAAAAAAATGAAAAGTTAATTTAAATACAATACAACCTCGATAATCCGACCATGCGTTAATCCGAACCTCCACTAATCCGAACAGCGAACACTCGCAGGCATAATCCGAACAAATCTTGATAATCCGAACAACTGCTGAAAACCGCATTACGCGCGCTATGTAAAATTTAATACGTAATAATGTTCTCAAAGCCAGATCAGAAGAATCTGAAGAAATCGTACTGACCAAGGTGACTCACAGAGAAGCAGTAAAATGTTTTCAGACTTGTTTAAAATGAGTAGAACAAAATTTTGAAACAGCTGAGAACATTTTTATTCTAAACCTCGGCTTATTCATCTTCCTGATACCTAACTATCTACAAGATAAAATTACTGTTTTATAATTCTATTGGTCGACGGATAACTGGTCGACCAATAGGATTATAGATTGCCTTTTTATCCGTCAGATTGCATATCTGACAATTTATCAAAAAGTGAATAAACCGGCCCTCAAAGAAATGAAAAAGAAGGCAGAAATGGGAGAAACAGCCAGTATGAAGCAAAAAAAGTACATAACATAATTGTTTTACTCGTCTAACCAAAGTTAAACTCAGAGTTAATTACGTACATTTATATTTGTTTAAAAAAATAAAGCTTATTTTTGATTATTTGCATATTTAAGGTGAATTTACTGACCTTAGCAATAATTAGTTCGGATTATCGAGGTTGTACTGTATATATTTTAGGAGGATGTTCTGGACATGTAGTCCAAATTGACGAAAGTGTGATAACTAGAAGGAAATACCACAGAGGAAGTCTGGTGCAACAAAAATGGGTAATTGGAATTTTTGATACCACGACCAAAAAGGGATATATTCAATATGTCCCCAATAGGCCAGCGGCAACATTAATTCCAATTATCCGAAACATTGTTGCACCAGGCATTGATGAGTGGAGAGGGTATAATATTCTTCAACATCATGGATATATACATCGTACAGTTGATATTTTCGTGATCCTGTTACTGATGTTTGTACCAATTATGTTGAAGGGTAATGGTCCCAATTAAAAGGGTTCTTGTGAAGATTGTGCGTCATGAGTTCACCTTTTTTGCCCGAATATATTGACCAATTTATGTGGAATTCTTTTTATGGTTCTCGATCAAGGGAACGCATGACGCATCTAATTAGTCAACTAGCGGAACGTTATAGAACCTTGTAAATATTTATTTTTTGTTAATATTTTTGTATGTTTTTGTTGTGTGTTTATTTTGAAATTGTTTTACTAGATAGTACTTAATAAATATATTTTACAAAATAGTCCCGAGAAATATAAAAAAATAAATAAATAGGTATAACATTGTTTAACAATTTAAAATTGAAATTTTCAATGAATTTTTTTTTCCTGAAAATTGGCTGAATATTCCGCATTTTTTTCTTTTGGAAAATACTATTAAAGACCCTCTATTTATTAAAATTGAAAAAATGCCAAAAATCGTGTGTCCGGAAAGCGTACCAGACCCCTATTCAGTCTTGTTGATAGAATACCTGCCAATATAAATAAGTTCTATGAAGGTCTTGACTTTTTTAGTTTATCTCAAGATAAATTCAAGATGTGGGCGAAGAAAATTGCTTTATAGTAGGATAAACATAGCTCCATAACATTGATGAGGGTGCAACAAATTAGCAACAAGCTGATTTCAGCGGAAATGTTTAGTAACCGACCTCCTATTTAACCTCCCAAAAGTCCCATTCAGTCCTAGGGGTGGAAGGTTGAAAAAAATGGCCGCCATTTTGGATTTTTATGTTTTTTTCAAATATCTCAGTTTCTATTGGTTTTTTCAAGAAAACTTAACAAACCTTTTTTGTGGAGGATTTAATTCTCTATAAAAAGTGTCTGTACATTTTTTTTGGACCATGACGGATAACGGAGATATGGTTTTTTTTAGAATTTGATTTATAAATTTTTCACTTTTGTTGAAGATCCAAAAAAGTGATCCACCAAAGTAAGTAGTATATTCGCTCTGTATAAATTGCAAGTTTTTATGGGTCTCTATTGGTCATATTGATCGTGTGTGGAGTTATTTTGTTTGTGAAATTGTGATTTTTTCAACCTTGTAAAACTTGTTCTGGACTTCATTCTTGATAAGCCAACAAATCCAGTTTAATTATTGGGACTCAAATAGGAATAGAAAAAAAAGACAATTTGTATTACTTATCAGCAGCACAAAAATTTGCAATCTCATTGGTCGGCCAGTTATTCGCCAACGAATAGAATAATAGAACGATATAAAAACCCAATCTGTAATCTCATTGGTTGGCCAGTTATCCGCCAACCAATAGAATAATAGAACAATAAATTTATCTTTCAGATAGTTACCAGCAAGTTTATCTGAAGATGAATGAACCGGGCCTAAGCCAAATAAACATTCTGTATTAAATTTTATTCCTACCATAATCAATCCTGATATGGGTCTACCTGTGATAAGGCCTGCTTCCAAAAGGAAGACTAAAATTAGCTTTTTGGCTAACCATGTGACATTTGTCGCAAGATTCTATGCAGAAATTGCTCTGGAGTAAGGATCTCTGAGATCCGAGTTCTGATAATGAAAGAACGCTGCCTAAGATATTTTTGTTGTCCAAGCTGTATGGACTGTTTCCAAGCACTACCGGGGTTTAGCTCAAGACTTCACGAATTCGAAGCAAAGATGGAAAAGCTCAAAACCAAAAAAAGAGTTGTGCTATCCAATGGGCTGGAAGACACCTGCAAAGCCATTCTGGATTCTAATAAAAAACTTGTTGCATTCATGTCCAAGTCCTATGCCTGGCAACTAAACATCTTGCATATCAATTTTAATGCGATAGAATAAAATGTCTAAAGAAAGTCTAAGGTTGAATAGAGAACGGAAACGATTTCCTCGGTTCCACCTCTAGCATTCCCAGCGCTTTTTGCTGGAGGTGGAACAGGAGAAATCTTTTCTAAACATTTCGAAAGGGATAAAAGTAAAGAAATGTTTGAAATATTTACTATAAAAAGCTCTGTATCTCCGTTATCCTTTAAGTTACAAAAAAACGGTATGAACACTTTTTATAGAGAATTAAATTTTCCACAAAAAAGGTTTTTCGAGTTTTCTAAAAAAACTGATAGAAACTGAGATATTTGAAAAAAACAACAAAATCCAAGATGGTGGCCATTTTTTTCAACCTTCCACCCCTAGGACTGAATGGGACTTTTGGGAGGTTAAATAAGAGGTCACTTACTAAACATTCCCACTGGAATCAGCTTGTTGCTAATTTGTTGCACCCTGACCCCCCAGATTGACTCAGCTATTAGGTTAGCTTTTTAAATTATTTTAGAATTAAACTTTGTACCACTTCAAATGTATGTATTTTTTTATGCGTAAATAAATTAATAAATAAATAAATATTCTTGATTGGTTCTAGGCCTTTTCACAAACCAAACAATTCCTAGCAACAGAGTGTCAAGCCTAAGCAATCGTAATCCCTCATTCAACCCTTCAACGTTCGCCTCTTCAAGTTTTGCCAACAGAACTACATCTACCAAACAAATTCTCAGCTCTCCCTTTTACAATGGGCAAACAGTTTATGGTGGAGCCTCAGCCTACGGTAGAAATACTGGAAGATCCCCACAAGACCTCCAAAAAGTGTTAAAAAAAAGCACCAAATTCAAACCGGTTAGTAATGGCTTTGAGAGGCGCAATTTAGGACTTGGCAGAACAGCTAGGAAAATTATGGACACTCTGGAACAATATAGCTCGCCCATAAGTGATGCTAAAAAAATACCAGTGGCTTCTAAAAAACGTAGAACTGAAGGCAGCCTTACTAAATTTATTGGAGCTAACCCATATATAGTCAGGGATACAAGAAACGCGCCCAACAAGGCATTGCATGTACCCTCTATAACAGACACTTTAAAACGAAAAATGACCGAGCAAAAAACAATATTACAAGACTCTACAGAAGCTGTAAGGAAAATAGCTGCAACACCTAGTACCATTACAAATAGTGACAATAGTTATCAGTTACCACCTGTGCAAAGCGAAAACAAAAAATTCACATCCAAAATGAAAACTAAAATTACATCTGTAAGATCAAAAATGCATATTGATGAACCTGTGCCTGAAGTTAAATTAAATCCAATTAGTTTGCCTATAAAAGAATTGCCTAAATTTGATTTTCCTACATTGCCACCACCCACTATAGCCCCAAGTGCCATTACCAGTACTAGTAGTACAGTAGATGTGGCCAAGAAATTTGAATCCACACCAGTTGCATCAAAATTGTTGGCACAAAATGATGAATTTAGGTTTTCTGCTCCTTTAGTGCTTGCAGAATGTTTAAAACCACTCAAGGCATTGAATAACTTTACATTTAGTGAACCTCTAATTAAAAAAAGGAAAAGTATACATGCGGAACTGAATGATCAAGAAAATATAATTGTGGAAACACATAAAACGAAAAAAATTAATGGAGATATCAACAATGATAGTTTAATAGAAAAATTCAAACCTAAGGAAGGCTCCTGGGAATGCTCTACATGTCTGATACGAAATCAGCCTGAAAAACTCAAATGTGCCGCTTGTCAGAATCCCAAAATAAAACCTAAAACAGACACTCCAATTACAACACCAATTACGCTGAAACTAGTGGGCAATTCTTGGGAATGCCCCACTTGTATGATTAGAAACCAAGATGAACTTTTAAAATGTGCTGCATGTCAAGAAAGCAAACCTGGGAAATCTAATGATGAATCAAATAAAAGCACATTATTTCCTAAACCAACAACAGAGGCTAGTTTTGAATTACCTGTTACAAATTCTTGGGGAAATAAATTTAATAAAGCCGCAGAGAGTTGGGAATGTCCTTCATGCATGATTATGAATAAAAATGAATTATCAAGCTGTCTTGCTTGTACTGTACCTAAACCAGGATCTGCACCACAAACTAAAAGCTTTGGATCAGATTTTAAAAAGAAACCAAATCAATGGGAATGTGGATCATGCATGGTGCAAAATGATGCCAGTGCAGACAAATGCCCGTGCTGTGGATCTGTAAATCCCAATAAACCAGCTGATAAAACTCCTGCTTTTAGTTTTGGTATGGATTATAGTGGCAGCGCAGCTTTCAGCTTTGGCATACCGCCTGCAAGTCAGAATGCCCCCAAAACAAACGCGTCTCAGGTGTTTGGGGAAAAACGAGAAGTAAAAGCAAGTGAAACTACTACATTTAGCTTCGGAGTTCCTGCTAAAGAAGCTGAATCCAAGAAAGAGTCTAGTGACAAAGCTGAAAATGTTAGCTTAAGCTTGGAATCAAAAACTAATGAAGTCAAACCAACATTTACATTTGGGTCAAGTGAAGCTACATCAAAACCTTTTGAAGTTACTTCAAGTAAATCTACGCCAACATTTAGTTTTGGATCTGCAAGTAAAAGTGAAACAACCACCAAGAGTGAAGAAGAGCAAAAAACAAGTACACCTAGTTTTAGTTTCACACCCACAAAGAGTCAAGAGCAAGTTGCTGCTGCCACATTTTCATTTGGAAGTGCCAACAAGACTGAAAACACACAAAGAATCAATCCCCTATTGAAACCTGGTGAAAAGTTGCCCGAAAAAGCTACAGTTGCTCCTGTGGGCTTCAGTTTTGGATTACCAAAATCTCCAGCGATAACAGAAGCAAAATCAGATAAACCCACCAAACGTACAAGAGAAGAGGATTCAGCGCCTCAAGCCAAAATACCCACTTTTGATCTGACCCCTAATGGTGATGTGAGCAACAAAAATACACCATTTGTTGCACCAACAGCAAACTTTAGCTTTGGCACTGCAAACCCCAGTGCACCAATGTTTGGCAGTAATGCTGATAGTTCAAGAAAACAAGAAACATTTAAATTTGCATCAAGGTATTTGATTTTTTAGTTTGTTTGCTTTTGATAATAAATAAATTTTTTTTTAGCCCTGCTAAACCATCTAATGGTTTCAGCTTTGGTTCTACACCAGCTGCAGCTTTTAGTGCTAAACCAGCAGAAACTAAGCCATTTAGTTTTGCAACTCCAGCTCAGCCCACTCAATCGCCTGGTACATTTTCCTTTGGCAAAACCGCTGATTCAAAGCCTGCAACGTTTTCATTCAATGCAGCACCAGAAAACAAGCCTGCAAATCAGTTTTCTTTTGCTCCAGTGAAACCACAACAACCCACTTTTGGATCAGCACCTGCGTTCAACTTCAGCGCCAACCAAAAACCTGCCAGTTTTGGTTCGGCTGGAAATTTGTTTGGTGGAGCTCCTCAAAATCCTCCTGCGCCTGTGAATGGGAATTTCAGTTTCGGTGCTTCAGAGCAGAAAGCGACCGGATTCAGTTTTGGTGCTAGTCAAAATGCGGGCTTCAATTTTGGATCTGGGGTAAGAGTTTTGAGTTTGTTATTTTTTGATTTAATTTGTATTTTTTGTTGAAGAACATTCTACATCTTTATGGAAGTCATTTATTTTTCATTCAGTCAATTAATTAATCACTTTTGTATTAGTGTGTCAAATATATTTCATATTTTCCTCTTAATTTGAATCATGGTTTCTCAAACTTTAAAATTTTTAGGGTGCCTCTGCTCCAGGAGGTTTTAATTTTAATTCCGCCACACCAGCGCTGGAAGCAAGTTCAAAACCATCATTTAATTTTACTGGGGGTGCTGCTATAGCGTCGTTTTCGTAAGTAAAAATTCCTTTGTTTGCTAAGTTTGTGTTACTGATATTTTTTTTTTATAGTGCACCTCCAGCTCAAGAAGGTACATCAGCTCCTCAAAGAAAAATAAAAAAAGCTGTGCGTCGAACGGTACGATAGATACTATGAATGCAACCATCTGTTAGGCATTGTACATAGAAAGTAGTATCAGTGAGTATATAATTGAGATTGGAGTTTGTGGAGGCAAGTAAGAATGAGTGAGGCAGTGAGATAGCGCGGAATTCGAAGCTTGGATCGAGCTACTATTCAGATATTTAGGCCATAAGTCAAACTAATAGCTCTGTTGTATAACACAAATAAAAATATGTAAAAATAAATAATATTTTGGCTAGTATTGGATGTTTTTTAGGTTCAATATTTATGTCGTATTTTTATTGATTTAACATCTTGTTAAGTGGAAAAGGGCTTTGATAGCCACAGACATTTTTAGTTTAATAAAATGAGGCCTAGTTTTTTTCATTTGGATTTTTTATTTTCTTACCAAATTTAGTTGGAAATCAAACGGGCCTCTGAATGGAAAAACATTCAAACTTAACCAAACGTTAGATGTTAATTATCTATTAGGATTATACAAGGAATAAACAAAATACCATCTGTGAACATTGCAAGTTGGATGTGGCACAAATTTCGGACTTTTTTTTGTAAAATAATTGTTGAGAATTTTTAAAATTTTATAATGAAGTGGGATGTAATTAATCATCTCTCTGAAAGTACCTACCGAAAGGGTACAAGGCCTAAAAACCCAGATATTCACGGATGGCACTGTCACATAATATAAAAAGTGGCAACTTTGTAGAAGATTAATCAAACTCGAATTTACTTATTTGGCTTTATTTGAAAAATTCTGCAAAAACTGCATACTTTGCAAATAAAAAAATATATATATCACTGATTGCTTACAATATTTATTGGTACTGAATACCAATTGAGTTTGATAAATCAAGTTCACTGAATAGAACTCCGAAAGCTACATACTCATTTAAGACATTAATGTTCAACTAAGCATGTTGTATACTTGTATAGATGAGGAGCCAGTATTAGACTGACAATGAATCATTTTTTTAATTTTTATACCATCCCTATCGCATACTAATTATACAGTTTCCATTAAACAAGAGAATTTTGATTTTATTTTTAAATTAATAGTTGTTTGTATTGGCTCTAAATAATCAACAATTGTAAGTAGTAGTATTTTAAGGCTTTTTTGGTCTGATCCATAGAATGTAGAATTTTTTTATATGAAATTGGGCGTCCGGAAAAAAACGATGAAAGTTTTTTTGATATTTGCCTATGATTTAATTATCCGGCGCTGTTGCTCAAATCGGCCAATAATTGGTCGATTGTCCACAACAGTAATCCGGATAGAATAGTAAAGCCTGTATATTGTGACCCAATATACAGGTTTGAGTCCGCCGATTGTGAGGCGTTTAACTGTGATATTCTTGTGGGTCAGGCCCTTATACAAATACCTATGTATTCTTAAATCAACTTATTGGTTAAAGGAAATTGTTCATTTAGACATAATATTTCTATGAACAATTTCTTTTATAAAATATATTACAAATTCAATTATAATTAAGGTTTGTTTTTATAATTATTGTTTTGGGTTAGGACTGTTTATTTTAAAATCATATTGCATATTGATATTTATTTTTGTAATTTTCTCTCATATTTTGTTCCGAAACTAATTTAATTTTAAGATTTCAAAATATTAAATGGTATTATCTAATTTGAAGGTTGGGCTACACTTTCTCTATTACATCGTTTATGGTTTTAATACAAAAATTGCTTTTTTAGGTACAAATCAAAATATAGGATGCTCTGTGATCAGGCTGGTGCAGTATTGTTTGGCCCAACCTTGAACTGTGATGATTGTAAAGTGCAAATTTATTAGGCAACAATAGTTCAATATTGAATCAAAAAATGAATTGTTTGTATGGACTAACTTTGACCATATGAAGAGATCTTTTTAGTTGAATGAAATAATTGGTAAACTTAGTATTTTTTCTGAAATATGTATATGAAAAAAAAAAGATAGAAATACTTAATCTTCTCCTGTGCTTTATTTGTTTGCCTTTACATTCATTTAGTTAAGATTTCAATTTTTTTTTTTTACATTTTTCAATAATTTGGGTGACAGAAAAAAAAAAATCCTAACAATTTTATTATGTTTTAAAATTTCGTTGAACAATTTCATGTACCTAATTGTGTTTTATATATGTTTTTTTTGGTTTGAATAAATCAAGTACATATTATAGAAATTTGCGTTTTTTCTTTTTAATTTAGTTAATATGTTAAAGTGACTGAACAGAGACAAACAGAAAACAGTAAAAAAACGAGCAGGTTGGTTTAATGCTACTTATCAGAGAAGCCAACATATAGAATTTAAGGAGAGAATCATAGACTACAATGTTCCAGATCTAGATATTCTACTGTGTGACCTTGTTGTGCACGGAGCAATGTATAGCGCCTGGGAAGGCTACAGCAGTGTATGAGAATATTTTTGAAGTGTTTGAAGATAAAATTATATCAAATGATTTCAATAGGAACTGTATAATAATTGGTGACTTGAATGTACCGCATCTGGATGATTCTAAACACCCAACAACAAAAAATGTTTAATTACTTTTTAGATTTCACAGGTTTTCAGCAATTTAATAACATAAAAAATGGAAATGGTAAAATACTAAATGTATTAGTCTCAAATGTAAATTGTAAAGTATGGAAGTCAGAGGAACCTCTTGCAAAGGTTGATGAACATCATAATCCTCTGCTGGTCGTAGCAGACCTGCAGATAATACAAAACAAAATCAAACTTGGAGATAATGCACAATATAATTTCAAAAAAGTAAATCTCCCAATGATGATGTATCAACTTTTGCTAGAGGTGGATTGGAATATTCTTTATCGGTGTTGTAAAGCAGATGAGGCTTTATCGTTTTTATATGGTATGATTTATGAAATAGGTATTTGATATGGATATGACTGTTCCTAAGACAATTTTTAGAGTCAATAAATATCCACCATATATGGTTCAACAGGGAGATAAATACTCTGTGATATTAAACCCATATACAAATAGGTGGCTATTTTTGAAAACGGGTATTAAAATTATCAGACTGATTATAATAATATGAGATGCTCTGAAAGTAAAGATTGAATAGGCCTGAACATATAAAAAATAAGAAATAATAAAATACGGGGTGTCCTTAAATAAACTGATACATTTTGCAGGTAAATATCTCGAAAACGAGAAAAAATAGGTAACGAGATGCAGTTTGTTCTGGGAGAATTAAGAGATTTAAAAAAAAATCACATAGGTAATACGTATACCTAATTGCCGGATCCTAAAATTTCAAAATTTGATCTGATGATAACTAAATATACAGGGTGATTCTCAGATGACGCTCGTCCCTGTATTTTTTTTATTTTTTAAGATTTTCATCGCATATTTTGGCAGAAGGTATAAGTCATTGGTGTGCATTTTTTCACATATTAAGTACCTTTCTGATACTTCCAGTTTTACCGGAAACGACCCCAACTTTGAAATATTAAATGGAACACCCAGTATATTTTTAGATATTTGAATTCGCCATTTGATTCTTAATATGAAAATGTATATCGATATAATTTTTTGACATTTCTATTTCTGAAACCGAAATTAGCAATTCGCACTTTTCATCTAGCATGCCATGAGTGACATCCAAATAACTGTTAATATTATTATTTATTTTTATTATTGGAAAATGCAACTTCTACAGCTATTTGAAATTTTCAAATGCGTAAAAGTTGATTTTTTTTTTATGGAAAGGGTAGTGGCTCACGGAATCAACTAATCAACTTTTTTCCGACTAATAGATTGATACTAAACAATATAATATTTTCTTTCATTTTAAACTTCTGCTAGATTGCTTAACTTTGAAAATACCCTCGTAAAACAAGTTAATCACCCTGAAATAATGTTGAATGATAACCACCTTTTATTAGAAATTTAACATATCCAATTTGTCTTGACAAAAAAAATAAGGCAAAAATACACTGAAACGATGTTTACACTAGATGCAATGCAATTTTAAAAATGGCATGCAGTCAGCTGCACATGCAATTTTATGCCTTCTACCACATAGGTATACTATTTTTAATACCCATTTAGAATAATTCCATCCTTATTTATCAATCACGAATCAGATGAAACAAAAAATTACCAACAAAAACGAACGTCGATTGGTTCAAGAAGCGACGTACGTTTATTTCATTTTTGGATTTTGCAAATTAATATTAATTTTTGCAACAAACCAAACCAAACCAACCCGCAGGTGAGGGAAGTAAACACAAATTTGACGAAAATGGCACGCAACGTGCAATAAAATTAGCGCAAGTCCTAATTCCATGCAATGCAATAGGCCTATTCGGGTTTAGAAAAAGGACGGTTCTAGAACGGTTCAAAACAATCGTCAGTGGCGGTCCATACATGATTTTCTGGGGGGGGGTAATGGATGGAAAATCATCAAGTGTCACAACATACGTACCGCCGGAGGCGACATTTTTTTTGGGGTGCCACGCCCAAATTTGCTCCCGAAAGTAGGGATGGCAAAAATATATCGATATTTTGTAAATATCGATATATTACTGAAATATATCGATATATTTTAATCGATATCTTACATTCGATATATCGAAAAAAATATCGATACAATCTTTTCGATATATCATGCCACTGTGTATGAAAAAAATTTAAATAGGAAAGTTGAATTGCTTGAAAAATAGTTCTCAGAAAACATAGTTTTGTTCATACAGGGTGTTGCAAAAAGTTTAAAAAATAAAAAAATATATTTTTTCAAATGGGACACCCTGTATATTATGACATTTCTGGATTCTGCGGAAAATTCTAGACCATTTCATGTATAATGTCATATACCTATCTTGAACTGTTTCGGAAATAATGACAGTAGAAAATTGACCCTTTTGCTACTTTGATAGACTGTAAAACCTTACCTGTTAATTTTATAGCAAAACCGATTTTACATTCTTCTCGACAGCTTTTCATAAGCCAGCATTTGACACCAACTTTGAATTTAACCGGAGATTAAATTTAATTGGAATTTTCAATCATGGATTAAAAAAGTTGGTGTCAAATGATATTTTATAAAAAAAATAGGAAAAGCATGTATGATCGGTTTTGCCGTAAAATCAACGGTTTAGGTTTTACAGTCTGTCAAAGATGCAAAAAAGTCAATTTTCTACTGTCATTATTTCCGAAACAGTTGAAGTTAGGTATATGACATTATACATGAAATATGTCTAGAATTTTCCGCAGAATCCAGAAATGTCATAATATACAGGGTGTCCCATTTAAAAAAAATATATTTTTTTGTTTTTTAAACTTTTTGCAACACCCTGTATAAACTATGTTGTCTGAGAACTATTTTTCAAGCACTACAACTTTCCTATTTAATTTTTTTTTATACACAGTGACACAAAAAAGTTAAGAAGGTGGGAAAATATAAAAAATGACAGGGTACAGGGTATTTGATTATATTTGTCACCATACCTACAGCCTTTACTATTTAAGATAGAAAAAAAATTTAAATACAAAACTTGACAGTTTTTTTCTATATATTTTTTTGACAGTATCAGAAAAAACAAAATCGCATCGGAAAATGGAGAAACATAGGCAACTTCTACTTTTTTCAATGGAACACCCTGTATATTATGCAATAAGATTAAAGATCTTTTCTTCCTGATTTCAAATATATATATATTTAGCACATTTGAGTGAGCCGTTTTTGAAATATTTTAGCTTTAATTTGCAAAGAAATTTCATGGGGATGTCAAGACATTTAAATCTTCATAAAATTCCTTTGGATTTTATTTAAAATTTAAGCCAAGATATATCAAAAACGATTCACTCAAATATGATCAGTACATATATATTTGGAATCAGGAAGAAAAGATGTTTAATTTTATCGCATAATATACAGGGTGTTCCATTGAAAAAAGTAGAAGTTGCCTACGTTTCTCCATTTTCCGATGCGATTTTGTTTTTTCTGATACTGTCAAAGAAAATATAGAAAAAAACTGTCAAGTTTTATATTTAAAATTTTTTTCTATCTTAAATAGTAAAGGCTGCAGGTATGGTGCCAAATATAATCAAATACCATGTACGTACCAACTGAATGAGGAAAAGAGACTTTCCGCATGATTGGCAACGTTATTTTTCTACAATCGTGCGGAATAGTAGTTTTCTGCACGCATTTTAGGGCATGAAAGTATCAGGGTGACCTAACATTGCATAATTATTCTACTTTTCCATTTTCCAAACTAGTGCGGAAAAGTGATAGTTTCATGACCTAAAATGCCTGAAGAAAAAAAGCACTTTTCACACGATCGTAGAAAAAAAATAAAAATAAAATATCTATCGATATATTCAAAATATCCATGTTTTTCGTTCGATATATCGAATGTATCGATATGTTGTTTCGATATATCGATATATTTTTTTATTTTGCCATCCCAACCCAAAAGTGGTTTAAAAAACACGCTTCGGGCAAAAATATATCCCGATGCCGTCAATATAGTTAAACAGGGTGTCCACTTAGTGCGATACCGGACGATATCTTCTTACAGGGTGATGCAAGAAAAAATAAATAAAAATGCAAAGTTGTTTGATTCTCTAAGGTGCATTACTTAAAAATATTTTTAAATATACAGGGTTCTCTGTAAATGTGGTATGCGACAGAACTTTATTATTTTTAAATGGAACACCCTATATTTTAGTAGGTACATTCTATCGTTTTAAAAATCCTACATACTTTTTGTTAGGAATCATCTATACCAAAACTCAACCGTTTTTAAAAAATACCTCCGCGCTCCTCATACGAAAAGTGTCATTTTAAAAACGACGTACGTTACTTACATTTAATTCGTGGTCCTATGAAAATCTGTTGTTAACATTCTAGAGGGTGTTCGCAATACTGTACACAAAACCAGACCTTTCAAACAACCATAGCACTGTATAGTAGTAGGTACGCAAGGTTGTTTGAGAGAGGTAGGTTGCCTGATAACTTCATGACGTCATCTGGGATGCCTCAACATAATGCAAATTTGCATAAGGCATCCCAGATGCGTCATCAAGTTACCCATTACCAGACAACCTATGAATTTTAAGAACCTTGGTAGGTACGTAGGTACTGGTGAGCCTATCATATTCATACGATAGCTGTAATCCTTTACTTTGTAAAACTTGTCTTTTGTCTTTTGTTGAAATTTTGTTGTAATTAATAAATGTATAAAAAAAATCTTTGTCTGGGGGGGGTAATTACCCCCTCTACCCCCCCCTTTAAACCGCCCTTGACAATCGTCCAGTTTATTGATCAACAAAATAACAACGACTCGACGATCACAAATTTCAATAATAAACTGTGCGATTCTTCTGGACCGTTCTAGAACCGTACTTTTTCCAAACCCGAATAGGCCTAATAAAATTGCATCAGCTTATCGAAAAAGAACAAAGTGCGCATGCCTTCAGGCAAGAAATTATTGCATTGCACGAGATTGCATGTAGTGTGAACAGGCTTTAATACACACTGAAATTTGTAAAACGACTCTCATCAGAGTACAATATTTGGGATGGAAATCTGTTATTTTCTCTGTACTTTTGTAAATACCAGTTGCAATATTCAAGGCGTCGATCATAATCAGTTGGATACAAGTGCTGATGTAGCAGGTATTTGAATAACTTGAATTTTTGTTTATTGACCTTTTCAATTTAAAAACCTCTCTCTCTGGCGTCAAACTGTCAGACGCCAAAAGAGTATGAAAACAACGGTTGACAGCCGCTGACAGTGGTTTGTTGACAAGATTTTTGTACATGTGGAAACGGTGGAAACTGGAAACTATTATTTTTTCGGTTTTTTCAAAGTATTTTCCTAACAATGGTGATTGTGTAGTGTGCCTTTTTGTAAAAATAATTTCTATTTACCGGCGGACGTGACTCTCCATAAGTTTCCATTAAATCCTACATTTGTCAAATTTTGGATACATAAAATCAGAAAGAATACTCGCAAAAAAAAGGGAAATCCGCGGCCTATCAAGTATACAAATTAATCCACGTTCAAGTTCAGTTTGCTGGAGCTGTTTTCTTCCAAAATAATCCACCGCTTTCTCCATAGCGAAGTTCTGCAAATGAAGTAGTGACTTTTCCCACATTTTCTTTCAAAACGCCCAATACATACTGGCATTGACAAGCAAAGCAAGCAAATGTTGGCGGGAAAATGATTGTTTTCATACTTTATTGTTTATCTCTTTTAATTGAAAACGTCAATTGAGAATTCTCCATACTGAAACCTGACTTCTGTCGCATTCTGCAGCGACTTCTCTCGTTGAAGCTACCTTATTTACAGCAACCCTATCCAACACATCAACTTCCTTTTCCTCATTTGAAACGAATGATCTGTTAACGTTATTTGATTCAGTCCTCATGAATTCTATCAATCTGGGAAAATAATGTCGACTTGGGTGGCGACGATTTAGATATTTCGCAGCGTATGCGCGAGCTGCGTGTGTCGCAATCTGCCTGCACCCACCGAATACTAAAATCATGTCAATCTTTTCGCTGCGTGTGAAATTCATTATTTCTCTTTCACAGAAAAAAAAAAAACGCTTGAATACGAAATTAGTCTTCAACTTGTGTCAGATTTCTAATAAAAGAAGGTGCTTAACGTCATTTAAGGTAATCAACTTGTATTACGACGAGGGTGATTTCAAAGATTTTATTCCAAAAAATTAAAGTTAAGAATCTAGCAGAAGTTTATGAAAGGAGACATTATTGTATAGTATCAATCTATTAGTCGGAAAAAAGTTGTTTAGTTGATTCCGTGAGCCAATACCCTTTCCATAAGAAAAAATCAACTTTTACGCATTTGAAAATTTCAAATGGCTGTAGAAGTTGCATTTTGCAATAATAAAAATAAATAATAATTTTAACACTTATTTGGGTACAAAACCTACCAATTAATGTCACTCATGTCACGCTAGATGAAAAGTGCGAATTGGTAATTTCGGTTTCAGAAATGTCAAAAAATTATATATTGATATACATTTTCATATTTAGAATAAAGAGGCGAATTTAAATATCTAAAAATATACTGGGTGTTCCATTTAAAATTTCAAAGTTAGGGTCGTTTCCAGAGAAACCGGAAGTATCAGAACGGTACTTATTATGTGAAACAATGCACACCAATGACTATTATACCTTCTACCAAAATATGAGATGCAAAATCTTAAAAAATAAAAAAGTTACAGGGACGAGCGTCATCTGAGAATCACCCGGTATACAGGGTGTTTCATTAAAAATTTAAGGCAGTATATGATGGTTTAGTTCAAAAAATCGCATGTCTCAGTCTCATGTCTGTATAAAACCACCATTAAATTCAGGATTTGACAATGATTTCATAAATAATAAAGTAGATTTTGCTAAACTTTTCCATCTGGCCCATTAGCTCAGTTGGTTAGAGCGTCGTGCTAATAACGCGAAGGTCGCGGGTTCGATCCCCTCATGGGCCAAAAACTTCTTTTTTAAAATAACCCCAGGATTTTTAGCTCATACTTTCTTTTTTCCTTTTGTGACTGAAAATAAAACCATTTTTTTATGTTTTTTTCTTGAAAACCCTCACTTTTATGAAACGCAAATAAAAACCCAATTTGTATCAAAAACTCTCTTTTAATTCAAATTATTCATGGTGAAAAATATAAATATTATTATACAACGCAGATTATCACATTTTGTTAAGCTAAAATAAACAAATCTCATATTTTTACAATTATCGTATCGTTATCTTTAACGCTAAAATAATTCAGCCCCTTGGATTCATCATCTAAAGTTACTTGAAAACTATCACAAGCTTCGCAAATTAATTCAAATTCTCCTGACAATTTGAACAATTTTTGTACTAAAATTTTGAGTTTTTGCACCTGCATCGATGGGCACACCTTTTTCGTTACTATGCGCTCTTGGCAAAAAAGTTTGATTGTAATAAGGGAGTTTTTCAATTTGGTCGTGTCTTCTAATTGAAGTTCGCCCAGTTCTAGTTCACCATATCCTAAAATTGAACACAAGATACTACAATTTTTCTCTTCAAGAAGAAAAAAAATAGCTTTATTGTTAGGGTGCCCCTGATCACCCGGATCTTCCAGTTGAATATTTTTTTCATTAGCCCAGAATTTCCAGATTATTATTATATTATTATTCGTCCGGATTTTTTTAGCTAATAATCGATTTATTTTACTAATAAAATAATAAAATACATAAAAAAAAAAAAATGAATTGAATAAAAAATAAAATATCTCTTCTAAACCTGACTGATACGGGATAGTCCCGATGATCGAAGCAGCATTGCCCCGCTGAATAGCCAAACTAATAAGCTGAACAATGAAGCTCCTTGTTAATGACCTCTTGCCAGAATGTTTAATTCATGCAGAAATCTCATTAACAAGGTGCTTTGCTTCTACACCCCAGGGTCCCAAGGTTTCAACACTAAAAGGAACAAAAACAAATTTCTCCACTAATTCCTTATATTTGCATCTCTTTTGTTGCTCCCCAAAAAAAGCTGCCTCCCCAGCTTTGTTGCTAGTTCTTGAAATGTAACTTTCAGCTAATGTGTCTCGACATGTTACATCCCATATCAATTGTTTGCCTTCTCTCCAAGGGAAATATGACAAACCATCTACTCTTTTTCCGTCACTTCTACAAACACCAATTGGTTCTAGGCTATTAGGAGTATCTGCTGCAACCAAAGATCTGTGCAGAATTTCGTTTATGAACCGATGTCTGGACAACCTACCAGCACTATTGGAACAGCACAGGCCATGATGACCCAGAATATCAACTAATTGTCCGCAAGTGCAAGTATGTTGTTCACACACCGGTTGACCTAAACGAAGGGCAACGGAAATGCGAAAAGTGGAATCATCTAATAACGTTCCCAATGGAGGAGAAAGCAAAGCACAAAGCCACGCATTACTCTCTTGTTCTTGTAGAGCTAAAAGTCTAGCTTTTGATTTTGGATTATCAGAATTCTGAATTTTAAATTGTATTGAATTTTTACAAAAAAAATTGTCAAAATCTTTTTGAGTTTTAGGACATGGAGACGGAATAGTATTCAGATTATAAAGATTGAGCCAATTTTTCAATGCAAAGTCAAAATCTGTATAATTTTTATCGATAATATAATTTGGAAGTATAAGGGATGTTAAATATTCTGTGTCATTAAGTGAACCTAAAAATGCAGGAAACGTTAGATTTTCAACATTGCGAATACCGAGTCCTCCATCCAAATCTAACTGGAAGAGATGCAAGAGACCAAGCTTCCTCGTTAAGTGTAGAGTTTTTTATATGTTGCATAGTCTGCTTAAAAAGGAGATTGACTTGGGAAAGTGATTTTTTCGCTAACCAGCATGGCGAAGATCTTAAAATATATGACAATTTAGGTACAGCTAAAGCGTTTTTTAAAAGGAAATAAGCCAAATGAGAATTCAAAGTTTTTAAATTTTTGCATAAATTTTCTATTTTTTGTACTTTATTATTTAAAGACTGTTCAATGCAATTTGATGATAACGAAGACCCTAGTAGGTAGTTGTAGGTTTGAAAAATCGCAAATTTCTATATTTTCTGCAAGATTTTTAAAATCTGATATTTTTTCATTCGATTTTATGTTTTCTAGAAAATATAATTCGCATTTACTAAAATTAATTTTCAGTCCTAAATTTTCAGATTCTGAAATAATTTTATTGAAATCTTCTAAAACTGTGTCACTAGGACCCCCCAAACTACCGTCATCTAGGTACCAAGCATTAAATTCAGATTTTAAAGAATTTACTAGAGGGTAGATGATAAGGCAAAAAAGAGGTGGGCCCAATGGATCGCCCTGTTGAACTCCTCTCTGTGATGATATGCAATTTGAACCAAATGAAAGAATTGAACTGTCTCTGTAACATTGACTTATGAAATTTAAAAAATTTGGAATGTAGTCTTTGACTCTTCTCAGTAGGATGTCTCTATGTACCGTATTGATAGCATTTTTAAAATCAATTTTCAAAAAAAAAACCTTATCTGAAGTATGTTTAAAGTTAACAAAACGACGAGCACTGTCTGAAATGGCTTCTGCGCCACATTTACTTCCAAAACCAAGTTGTATGGGTTGAAATAAATTAGATAAAATAGGACGAATTCGAGAGCAAATAATTTTAGCAACTAGGCGTCGTAATGTGAAGCCCACCGGATTGTTTTTTTACTTGTGTACCAGTTTACCAGTAGTCCAGTACACTTAATGAAACTAACCAAAAATATGCAAACTAGCCCAAACTAACCCGTCCACGTAATGCGTATTAGTCCTTGCATGTACTGAATTTAGAAAAATATTCTATCGGACAGAGGAGCAAAAAATACGTCGAAAAGTTAATTTGACCCTTCTCGCTGCGGCACATCTAAAGGCTGAAAAAAAATAAAAAAGGAAATTTCGATTTTGAACAGAAAAAATTGTGGGTATCCGACACGAGACCACTTTTTCGCCTATAACTCCGCTATTTCTTAAAAATCAACTTGAAACTTTTTCCAATTATTTCAAAAACTAAGATAATATACAGTTGAAATAATAGTTAATATTCTTACGTTGTATAAGTTCCAAATATCTATTATGCTCCTTTAAAAACTCAGCTTGTTCAAGAGTATTTTTAACTCTCAACCATTCAATTCCGTACTTTTTCAAATAATCATATTCACAACCTCTTCTAAATTCACCACCTTCTCTAAATTCGCCCACTAAATTTCTTCCATTATGGACCTGAAATTTTTATATTAATTATTATTAAAAATTTTCATATTTAATTGTTACCTTTAAAGTGCCAATTTTTGCAATCACAAGGGCAATTGAAGTATCACGTTCTTCGGTACTTAAAATTGGATTATTTAGAAACCTCAATTCTTCTAAGTTTGGCAATTTGTTTAGTTCACTTACAGAAGTCCACTGAAATTGTAAAAAAAATAAGGCAAAACATTTAATTGAATTTGATTTACTAATACGTACATCATTGATTGAATTATTATTAATGCACAATTTAGTTAAATTAAAAAAATAATCCAATTTTGCTAATTCAGTTTTGAAGTCAATCTTTTGCAAACCAATATTGCCAATAGATAAATCTTGCAAACTTTTTATGTTTTTAAGTTTAACAATTTCGTCCCAGCTCAATATAGGGTTGTCTTCCAAATCCAAAATTTCCAGATTATTGAAACAATTCTTTGCCTCTGTGGTTAAATAAGTAATATTATTATTATTAGCCCTAAGCTCGTTTATATTGGGAAATATTTTGGATAATTTTTTAATGTCTTGCCAGGTGAGATTCATATATCCACAAATGAAGACAGTAACATTACAGAATACTTGAGTGATATTTTCAGGAAATACAAAAACATTTTGACTAACGTTGAGCCAATAAAGCTGACTCAGTTGTTCACATATTTCGAAAATTTGTTGCCAGGAAATTAGAAGATTTTTTGACAAGTCTAGTTGCCTGATACTTGGAAGTAAACTTCTCAAATCACCTTGTACGCTGCTCACATTTTGAGATCTCACACTCACTATTTCCAGAGACTCAAAATCACTAAAATAATTGTATTAGTGTTTGAAAATAAAGTCAGATGCATGATGTTACCTTTGTTTGGTGCTAACCTTGTCAAAGCCTACAAATTCTATAAAAGGTGCTTTAATGGTTTTTTGTAAATTATTTATTTGTTGTTCATGGATTTTTTTGACTAAAGCACACTCTTCTTGGCCATATTTAGCTACAATTGCTTCGATAATGTTTTTCCCAAAGTTGATTTTTTCTCTTCTTACAAAAGAGCCTGAGGTGGCATACCTAAACATAACTTAATATAAAACTTGTAATAATTAATTGCTTTGTTTACCTTGTTTCAAAATACTGTACCCCATTTACTGTGCCATTATGTTTCCCTCTTGTTGGCTCGTCCCACTCGATCCCGTACCATTTACCAGAATGCTCAGGCAATTCCCCAATGTACCTCACAGTACCAAAAAAGCCCCCGGACTCTATTCTGGAGCCCACACCCATTTCGGGGCTCAAATTTTCATTAGCCAGCATTTGGTTTTTCATTGTATTTTTGTTTGTATTTACCTTTCGAATAGCAGAATCCTGTACAAATTAAACTGAAATTTTCTTCAATTGAAATTAATGTGGTAGGTGCATAATTAAAATTTGAACCGGGTTTATTGTGTTTTTCCAATTAAAAACAGCAGATTTTATGGGAAATTTCTATTTTAATAATGAATGAACATCATGATGAACCTTCCTTATTTAAAGTAGAGGAGGGCTTATCGATACGATATATACATCGATATCAACACGCTCTTGGTACAAATCGATACGTACTTGTCATATCGATATGTATCGACAAACTCGGAATAGCATTGGATGGATATACAGGGCGAAAAAGAGTGTTTTTGATAAAATCCTTTAAAATTAAATAAATGAAAATTAAAAATGAAAATGTCTTCATATTATTTGTAGGCACTTGATTGCGCAGCTTTTTCCCCATTTGATTCATCGTGTATCTTCAATGGTTTCCAAAATCTTCATGATTACTTTCGGGCCGAATTTTATAGTTGTTCCTTGGCTCTTCCTTGAAGGTCAGTGGCGACGCTAGGGTATTACATTAGAGGGGGGCCAGACTGGGCCAGAAAAATTTAGGGAGGGGCACTTGTTTTTACTTTATTGCTTTTTTTTTGGAATAAAAAATGGGAAGTCGACACTAATATGTTTGGGGGAATCCCAAGAAAACTTGACCTTATAAGACTGCCTATTGAGCTGAAAGTGTCTACCATTTCAGCCGCAGACCTCAACTTTCGGCGTAAAATGCATTAGCCGAACCTGAATCGCAAGCATCCCATCGAGGCCTGCGGGTGACGTCACTACTATACTTTAGCCTAGTACTCATAACCGCGAAATTCGCTCTTTTTTGACATTGCATTGACAATTTTATGCGTGAATCAAACGTCAAATCGTCGAAGCAATGTCAAAAAAGAGCGGCTTTCGCGGTTATGAGTATTAAGCTTTAAGCTGCTGATAATGGTGATGTCACTCGCAGGCCCTGCCGACTGGAGAAATGGAGACCGTAGGTACGCCTAGCTTACTTTTCGTGCATCCGTTTGTCCGTCAATCCGGAAGTATTCCTATTGGTTCAATATTCTGGCGCCAAAATATTGAACCAATAGGAATACTTTCGGATCAACGGATTGACGGATAAACGGATGCATGAAAAGTAACCAAAGCTTACTTTCATGCATCCGTTTTTCCGTCAATCCGATGATCTGGCCTATTGGTCCAATATTTTGGCGCCAACCTATTGGACCAATAGAAATACTTCCGGATCATGGAATTGATGGAAAAACGGATGCATGAAAAGTAAGCTTTATGAGGATGAGTAATCCTGAGGCGGGATTGTGTAACGGATAGAAATCCTTATCCCTTTTGCTATGGCACTTGCTGTCTTTTTCTCTCTTTTCGAAATCAATAGAGAGGGGACGTCAATAGCGAAAATATCTCTATTCGTTACAGAATTCCACATCTGTTAGTTTACGATTCTTGGGGGAATCCCAGGAAAGCGAAAACACCGTCGCGATTACCTGTGCCCACCGAATATCGAATTAACCGGCACAGGCTGCTGATGTTGCATTGCATTTTTGCCGGCATGAGAGCAAGTTCTCAGGGGGGGCCAGCTAAATTTCGGCCTCTGGCCCCCCCCTGGCGTCGCCACTGTTGAAGGTCATGAGTGCGACTATAAATTTGGCCCCTAAAGTTTAAGCACAGTTTCTTCAAGTAGTTTTTGGGAAAAATCTTTAAATAAAAGGACTTATCAAATGTGTCACGTGTCACTTTTCTAAAAAATGCATGTTTTTCAAGGCCCACCCAATGAAATTCGCTCTGACTGGTTTGTGATTTCTGCAGAAACAGACCTGATCTATTTTATTAGACAAAGAGGTAATAATACGAAAGGAAAACTCCATTAGATAAAAAGAGACTCAAAACGCTCATTGCGCAAGACGAGGCATAACCTACCAAATTAAAGTTAGACTTTCGTATAGCAATCAGTTCTTCTTATTTGTACCTACGGGATAAAAAAGGAGAGAGAATGACTACGTGTTGTGCAACGTATTTGTCAATGAAAATTTCAAACAACTTTTGAATGTCACTTGTCAAGCTATGTCAAGTTGAATATCAATCGTACTTCTATTCTTGTCAGATCACGGGCAATGAACAAGGACAAGGAGATGCCCGGCGTGCAAAACAAACACCTCTCACCTGTACTAGGTAGCCAATAGAAAGGCATTGCCTCGTGTTGCTCGTGCATACCAGGTAAAAATTAAAAATAGATAGGTCTATTGAGACGTTCTAATATTTCGAAAATGTGAACACCGTGACACCATATAACTTTCATTTGAACTTTTTTCTAAAAAAACACGTTTTCGAGATATCAGAATGTCTGCAGTTAAATGGACCACTCTGTATATTGTACATCCTATGCTAGAAACTAAACAAAAAAAATTTCCCAAAAAAGGATATAATTCCCTCAAGCTGGCAACCCTGTGGCTGACTCGTTATCAAACGCAAGCATATCAACAAAGCATTTGATAGGTTGCATATAAGCCCCGCCCCTTTCCAATCAGATGCAAGTGATATCAGCCAGTGGCGGCTCGTATATTAAAAATGTGGGGGTTGCAATTTCAATTGTACAATCATGCATGTTTTTCGTGAAGGTCCAGAATAAATGTCCTGGTGAAAGTCCTTTTTTTGCTAGTTACAGTTTGTTCAATTTTTAAATTTGGAGTAGGCCTTCAAAGTCTTTTTATTTCAGCCTTATCGGTTGATGAACGCTCACAGAATGGCTCGGCAATTAAATTTTGAACAGAATTCTTTTTTTTTTTTCACCCCCACACGACAAAACTTCACAAAACAAACCTAATCTGCGCTGCGAGCAAAAAAAATAAACAAAGTTTGCACTTAGCTTGCAACCTGCTGGAGCTTATGGAGCGGATTTCGAATCCACGCAAAAACAGGCAACCAAATGTGCGCCTTCATATAATAGATCGGTTTGCTTTGGAGCTGCAATCCAGCGACTCGACGCCGCTACTCGAAGTCGCCGGCGGCCTGTCAGTTATTGATATTTTGGCGAAGTTGGTGAAATTATTTTATTAATTAACTGTGTATTATGTAGGTCCCAAAATTTTGGTATAATTTATTTTTTAAATATAATTAGGTACTAAAATTTAGTTCTACTATTTTTGTTTTATATTTTTTAAGTTTTGTTTTGGGGGTTGCGCAAACCTGCAAACCTAAGGAAGAGCCGCCACTGATATCAGCAGGGCATTCAATTGGTTAGATAAGCTCCAAAGCTCCGCCCCTTTCCGGGGCTTATGTATCGTCAGATATTTGATTGGTAGTTTCCTTTTCAACTCTTTCCAATGGCTCCAGCTACAGTGAATGACTAAACCTTTTCAAATAGTTTAATCACGCCGCCACATTCTTACAAATTTTAAATATGAATATAGAAGTGAGCCACACCCCCGCCGCCATATTCTTGCAAATTTTTTGATATTTATTCAGGTAAGTATTATTATTATTTATTTATTCTTTTTTTTTTCAATATTTCTCTATCAATTTTTGTTTATTCCCGGCTTTTGAATTTTCATTTTTCTTAATCTTCCGATTTTTTTTTTCATTTACCTATACCTGCTAAATCTCAGTTTTTCCGTCTCATAGGTACTTTGTCTTTGTCTATTCCCGACTCTTGATTTTTCTTTTTTTTCAAATCTAGAAAAAATTGGTAGAGGTAAACTTTGGTAGAGGACTGAATATTCATATCTTTCTCTATCTCAGGTTCTTGAATTGTCTCTATTCAGAGATATTTAGAAGAAAATGAAAATTCAAGAGCCGGGAATAGACAAAAATTGACACAAAACAATTTCCAAATTTCCAAAAATTTAGGAGCTGAGAATAGTGGGAAAAATTAAGAAATAAAGAAAAGTATTTCAAAAGAAACTGAGAAAAAATCGGTACACAAAATAGACCATTCCCAAGCTCTTCAATTTTTTTTATTTAGTGAAATTTAGAAGAAAACGAAAATTCAAGAGCTACGAATAGATGGAAACTCAGACAGAAAAACTGAGAATTAAATAGAAAATAAAAGTAGAAAAATGGAGAAGAAAATGATAAAGGTATTTATAAGAAAACATCCATATTTCTTCTATTCCTGGCTCTTGAATTTTCTTTACTTTGACTAATTCAAAAGCCAGGAATAGAAAAAAAATTGAACTAGAAAAATTGAGAAATTTGTAGACAAGTACTCGCAGAGTATTTTGTTCCAAAAACAGAATACTCCACAGTCCACTGATATAAAAAAATTAAAATGCAGACTTTCAGTATCATCATTTAATGATTCAATAAAAATTGCACAAAAAAAATTGCTGTCCAGTAAAAACCATAAAAACTAAACCACTCGAAACATAGTTCATCTGGTAGACACCAATAATCAATTATTACAAATCGTTACGCATACAAACTATTTTGGTTTCAAAGGCAAGAGTTAGAATAATTATTGCACTAAAATTTCCATAAAAATCAGATCTGCTTAGGCCAAAAATCAACCGAAAAAATAATAATTTTGTTCCTAAATATCACAGCAACAATTTCTCAATTTCGACTAGAAACATTTCAATAATTTTGAGTTGACCTAATAAATAAGAAAATTGCTAAAGAGAGCGTCCAATAAATATTGGTGATTACAAGTCCTTAATCTACATAAACATAAAAAACAACAATATTTTTTTTAGTTAGTTACCCTAGAAGAAAATAATTTAAGTACAAGAAAATAATAATATCACAAATAAAAAATACTTTTTTTGTTTTTGAATTTCTAAGGAGGAACTATAAATAAACATAAAGCAACAAGTGAAATTATAAAATTGGCAAGCTTGGCTTGAATTTAATTCCCTAAACCTAAATTTTATTGCAGAGTATAAAATATTGTGACTATATTGCAGTCAAGAATCTGGAAACTGAAAAAGTTTCAAAGCATAAGTACCAGATCTCAAGTAAATTGCTATACATTTTAGTCAGCATTTTTGTGAACAAATTCAATTTTCTTCGTAACGGTGTTTGTCTTCATTTTTCCAAGAGCTCACCTGAATATGGGGCGGTGGCAAGAAGCTCCTCAACGATTGGATCAGTTGGATCGTGTCCATGAGAGCTGGAATTGATTATGTCTCTATTACTTACTAAATATGTTTAATTTTGTTTCATAATTTTTTTAAAAATATAAATCAGATAAGATCAAAGTTTCGCTTATGAATCAGTATCCGAAAGCATCACTAGGGCTCTCAAGGATTCAACTCGGGAGTATCATCATAATAATTGATAATTTTTAACAAGACACTTCATTCACCTAAAAAACAATATAATAATCAACTTGAACCTCTTGAAATTTAAGATATTGTGGCGCATTCTCCAGTAGCATGTACAGCATCTAACTTGGAATCTAGAAAACATTGCTTTATTTGGGCAAAATAGGATTATCGCGTTTAATCGGACTTCTACACGAATAGATTGCGGATATATAAAGGCCAGTATTATAAGTTAGTAGTTTTAAGTTTAGGATTGACTGTGATATGATTTAGATAGTGATTATTGTTAAGAGTTGTGAAGAGTTTAGTTGTTTCAGTTAATTAGTGTCAAAGTGTTATAGTGACGTTGAATATTATTAAATTATTGTTATGTTAATTGGACTTTGATTTTCAAATAAGCAAACCCAAGATTTCTGTCACGCACCCCAGAGCTGTGACAAACTTTAACCTCTTGAAATTTAAGATATTTTGGTTCATTTCAAGCTTGCTAGAATAGATAGAGTAGATCCTGTGAAAATGTTGAAAAGCTAAAAAATCAAGGAAAGTAGCCTTGCCTTGAGCCCTTAAACCACTTCTTTGAAAATTGCAATAATTGTTTCGAATACTCTTATGTGCAAAAAAAGTTTATAATCATAAACAATATTCTTACTTTTTTGTAAAGCCTCCGACTGTTTCCCATAAGGTTTGCACATAGACGGTCTAACATAAGTCTTCATTCTCCCCATATTCTTCATAACTTCGCTAAAAGCCCTCACAATTTTTTCCTGACCGCCCTCAGTCAAGCTTTTATCGCTGTTATTCGAAGTAGCCCAAGCCCCATTATGTAAGGCCAAAAGATCTTTGTTAGAAGCCCCAAGTCCTTCCAAATTATCAATATTAGCCCTCAAAAAATCAGTCAGTTTGTGATCCATCAATGGCAAATCAAAATGTGGCTTTGCTTGTTGAGTTTGCGCTTGCTGCTGTTGCTGCAATTGCTCCCTTTCCCTTTCCCTTTGCTGTTGCTGCTGTTGTTCCTGTTTCTGTTGCTCACGTTCCCTCTTAGCTGCCAAGTCCATTTGCTGTTGCAAGTGCAACTGTTGACGTTGCTTTTCCAAATTGGCGTTGATTTTATCAAGATTTTGTTGGGCGATTACACGGCTTTGTTGCTGTAGAAGAGCTGCAGTGATTTCTTGTTGGCTAGGAGCTACACTTTTAGGCCTTTCCATCAATGATTGGGTTTTAGGATCCAATTGTTGCCCGCTGAGATCGACTGCTCCTAAACGTCCCCTAATACTGCCTTCTGATACTGAAGTGCTTCTACTGTCCCCCAAATAACCTGGGGCTAAATGCTGCAAAGTTTTCTGAGTCAGCTCCATTTGATTTTTGTAGTAGCGGCAAGCAGGATTGGGGCAATTTTGCACCACTTCTATTATGAAGTCTTTTTCCATGCCAAAGTTTTCGCGGCCTATTGTGTAGGACTCCATTACAGCCCTCACAGTGGCTTCGACGCCCAAATGGAGCCCGTGGTGGCCGTTCATATGTTTCAGCATTACAGCGTTGGCGAAATGTTCGAATGGTAGGATTATTTTACCATTTTCGCGTAATATCAGTCTTCCTTGGGAGTCGAGAGTCACTCTTGAAGTCATCATTCTAGAACAAGAATAATTCACTTTAACGTGCCAGGAATATTAATTAAAATATTGATAAATCACCCCAAATTGCTTAACACGATTTTATCTCAGGAACTATAAGTGCAAATGAGCTGAAATTTTCAGGGATTGTAGTCCTTTGGAAGGGATAAAATTCAATGAAAGTTCCAGCTTTCTATCTATAATAGAAAAAAAGTTATGACTTCTCAAAGTTTTCCAAAATCTAAATTATAAGGTAGGTACCTTCTTACTAAAACGATGAAATTTCAATTTTTTTTTTTGTCTAGATTTTGTGTCCTAATAGTCAATCAAGATACCCCAAACTCCATACACACAATTATTCTCAGATTTGAAGCCGAAATCTATGAAAAAAGGCACTCAGAAAAATTGAAAAATTGATAAATCACCCCAAATTGCTTAACACGATTTTATCTCAGGAACTATAAGTGCAAATGAGCTGAAATTTTCAGGGATTGTAGTCCTTTGGAAGGGATAAAATTCAATGAAAGTTCCAGCTTTCTATCTATAATAGAAAAAAAGTTACGACTTCTCAAAGTTTTCCAAAATCTAAATTATAAGGTAGGTACCTTCTTACTAAAACGATGAAATTTCAATTTTTTTTTTGTCTAGATTTTGTGTCCTAATAGTCAATCAAGATACCCCAAACTCCATACACACAATTATTCTCAGATTTGAAGCCGAAATCTATGAAAAAAGGCACTCAGAAAAATTGATAAATCACCCCAAATTGCTTAACACGATTTTATCTCAGGAACTATAAGTGCAAATGAGCTGAAATTTTCAGGGATTGTAGTCCTTTGGAAGGGATAAAATTCAATGAAAGTTCCAGCTTTCTATCTATAATAGAAAAAAAGTTATGACTTCTCAAAGTTTTCCAAAATCTAAATTATAAGGTAGGTACCTTCTTACTAAAACGATGAAATTTCAATTTTTTTTTTTGTCTAGATTTTGTGTCCTAATAGTCAATCAAGATACCCCAAACTCCATACACACAATTATTCTCAGATTTGAAGCCGAAATCTATGAAAAAAGGCACTCAGAAAAATTGAAAAATTGATAAATCACCCCAAATTGCTTAACACGATTTTATCTCAGGAACTATAAGTGCAAATGAGCTGAAATTTTCAGGGATTGTAGTCCTTTGGAAGGGATAAAATTCAATGAAAGTTCCAGCTTTCTATCTATAATAGAAAAAAAGTTATGACTTCTCAAAGTTTTCCAAAATCTAAATTATAAGGTAGGTACCTTCTTACTAAAACGATGAAATTTCAATTTTTTTTTTGTCTAGATTTTGTGTCCTAATAGTCAATCAAGATACCCCAAACTCCATACACACAATTATTCTCAGATTTGAAGCCGAAATCTATGAAAAAAGGCACTCAGAAAAATTGAAAAATTGATAAATCACCCCAAATTGCTTAACACGATTTTATCTCAGGAACTATAAGTGCAAATGAGCTGAAATTTTCAGGGATTGTAGTCCTTTGGAAGGGATAAAATTCAATGAAAGTTCCAGCTTTCTATCTATAATAGAAAAAAAGTTATGACTTCTGAAAGTTTTCCAAAATCTAAATTATAAGGTAGGTACCTTCTTACTAAAACGATGAAATTTCAATTTTTTTTTTGTCGAGATTTTGTGTCCTAATGGTCAATCAACATACCCCAAACTCCATACACACAATTATTCTCAGATTTGAAGCCGAAATCTATGAAAAAAGGCACTCAGAAAAATTGAAAAATTGATAAATCACCCCAAATTGCTTAACACGATTTTATCTCAAGAACTATAAGTGCAAATGAGCTGAAATTTTCAGGGATTGTATTCCTTTGGAAGGGATAAAATTCAATGAAAGTTCCAGCTTTCTATCTATAATAGAAAAAAAGTTATGACTTCTCAAAGTTTTCCAAAATCTAAATTATAAGGTAGGTACCTTCTTACTAAAACGATGAAATTTCAATTTTTTTTTTGTCTAGATTTTGTGTCCTAATAGTCAATCAAGATACCCCAAACTCCATACACACAATTATTCTCAGATTTGAAGCCGAAATCTATGAAAAAAGGCACTCAGAAAAATTGAAAAATTGATAAATCACCCCAAATTGCTTAACACGATTTTATCTCAGGAACTATAAGTGCAAATGAGCTGAAATTTTCAGGGATTGTAGTCCTTTGGAAGGGATAAAATTCAATGAAAGTTCCAGCTTTCTATCTATAATAGAAAAAAAGTTATGACTTCTCAAAGTTTTCCAAAATCTAAATTATAAGGTAGGTACCTTCTTACTAAAACGATGAAATTTCAATTTTTTTTTGTCTAGATTTTGTGTCCTAATAGTCAATCAAGATACCCCAAACTCCATACACACAATTATTCTCAGATTTGAAGCCGAAATCTATGAAAAAAGGCACTCAGAAAAATTGAAAAATTGATAAATCACCCCAAATTGCTTAACACGATTTTATCTCAGGAACTATAAGTGCAAATGAGCTGAAATTTTCAGGGATTGTAGTCCTTTGGAAGGGATAAAATTCAGTGACAGTTCCAGCTTTCTATCTATAATAGAAAAAAAGTTATGACTTCTCAAAGTTTTGCAAAATCTAAATTATAAGGTAGGTACCTTCTTACTAAAACGATGAAATTTCAATTTTTTTTTTGTCAAGATTTTGTGTCCTAATGGTCAATCAACATACCCCAAACTCCAGACACACAATTATTCTCAGATTTGAAGCCGAAATCTATGAAAAAAGGCACTCAGAAAAATTGAAAAATTGATAAATCACCCCAAATTGCTTAACACGATTTTATCTCAGGAACTATAAGTGCAAATGAGCTGAAATTTTCAGGGATTGTAGTCCTTTGGAAGGGATAAAATTCAGTGAAAGTTCCAGCTTTCTATCTATAATAGAAAAAAAGTTATGACTTCTCAAAGTTTTGCAAAATCTAAATTATAAGGTAGGTACCTTCTTACTAAAACGATGAAATTTCAATTTTTTTTTTGTCTAGATTTTGTGTCCTAATAGTCAATCAAGATACCCCAAACTCCATACACACAATTATTCTCAGATTTGAAGCCGAAATCTATGAAAAAAGGCACTCAGAAAAATTGAAAAATTGATAAATCACCCCAAATTGCTTAACACGATTTTATCTCAAGAAATATAAGTGCAAATGAGCTGAAATTTTCAGGGATTGTAGTCCTTTGGAAGGGATAAAATTCAATGAAAGTTCCAGTTTTCTATCTATAATAGAAAAAAAGTTACGACTTCTCAAAGTTTTCCAAAATCTAAATTATAAGGTAGGTACCTTCTTACTAAAACGATGAAATTTCAATTTTTTTTTTTGTCGAGATTTTGTGTCCTAATGGTCAATCAACATACCCCAAACTCCATACACACAATTATTCTCAAATTTGAAGCCGAAATCTATGAAAAAAGGCACTCAGAAAAATTGAAAAATTGATAAATCACCCCAAATTGCTTAACACGATTTTATCTCAAGAACTATAAGTGCAAATGAGCTGAAATTTTCAGGGATTGTAGTCCTTTGGAAGGGATAAAATTCAATGAAAGTTCCAGCTTTCTATCTATAATAGAAAAAAAGTTACGACTTCTCAAAGTTTTCCAAAATCTAAATTATAAGGTAGGTACCTTCTTACTAAAACGATGAAATTTCAATTTTTTTTTTGTCTAGATTTTGTGTCCTAATAGTCAATCAAGATACCCCAAACTCCATACACACAATTATTCTCAGATTTGAAGCCGAAATCTATGAAAAAAGGCACTCAGAAAAATTGAAAAATTGATAAATCACCCCAAATTGCTTAACACGATTTTATCTCAAGAACTATAAGTGCAAATGAGCTGAAATTTTCAGGGATTGTAGTCCTTTGGAAGGGATAAAATTCAATGAAAGTTCCAGCTTTCTATCTATAATAGAAAAAAAGTTACGACTTCTCAAAGTTTTCCAAAATCTAAATTATAAGGTAGGTACCTTCTTACTAAAACGATGAAATTTCAATTTTTTTTTTGTCTAGATTTTGTGTCCTAATAGTCAATCAAGATACCCCAAACTCCATACACACAATTATTCTCAGATTTGAAGCCGAAATCTATGAAAAAAGGCACTCAGAAAAATTGAAAAATTGATAAATCACCCCAAATTGCTTAACACGATTTTATCTCAAGAAATATAAGTGCAAATGAGCTGAAATTTTCAGGGATTGTAGTCCTTTGGAAGGGATAAAATTCAATGAAAGTTCCAGCTTTCTATCTATAATAGAAAAAAAGTTACGACTTCTCAAAGTTTTCCAAAATCTAAATTATAAGGTAGGTACCTTCTTACTAAAACGATGAAATTTCAATTTTTTTTTTGTCTAGATTTTGTGTCCTAATAGTCAATCAAGATACCCCAAACTCCATACACACAATTATTCTCAGATTTGAAGCCGAAATCTATGAAAAAAGGCACTCAGAAAAATTGAAAAATTGATAAATCACCCCAAATTGCTTAACACGATTTTATCTCAAGAACTATAAGTGCAAATGAGCTGAAATTTTCAGGGATTGTAGTCCTTTGGAAGGGATAAAATTCAATGAAAGTTCCAGCTTTCTATCTATAATAGAAAAAAAGTTACGACTTCTCAAAGTTTTCCAAAATCTAAATTATAAGGTAGGTACCTTCTTACTAAAACGATGAAATTTCAATTTTTTTTTTGTCTAGATTTTGTGTCCTAATAGTCAATCAAGATACCCCAAACTCCATACACACAATTATTCTCAGATTTGAAGCCGAAATCTATGAAAAAAGGCACTCAGAAAAATTGAAAAATTGATAAATCACCCCAAATTGCTTAACACGATTTTATCTCAAGAACTATAAGTGCAAATGAGCTGAAATTTTCAGGGATTGTAGTCCTTTGGAAGGGATAAAATTCAATGAAAGTTCCAGCTTTCTATCTATAATAGAAAAAAAGTTACGACTTCTCAAAGTTTTCCAAAATCTAAATTATAAGGTAGGTACCTTCTTACTAAAACGATGAAATTTCAATTTTTTTTTTGTCTAGATTTTGTGTCCTAATAGTCAATCAAGATACCCCAAACTCCATACACACAATTATTCTCAGATTTGAAGCCGAAATCTATGAAAAAAGGCACTCAGAAAAATTGAAAAATTGATAAATCACCCCAAATTGCTTAACACGATTTTATCTCAAGAACTATAAGTGCAAATGAGCTGAAATTTTCAGGGATTGTAGTCCTTTGGAAGGGATAAAATTCAATGAAAGTTCCAGCTTTCTATCTATAATAGAAAAAAAGTTACGACTTCTCAAAGTTTTCCAAAATCTAAATTATAAGGTAGGTACCTTCTTACTAAAACGATGAAATTTCAATTTTTTTTTTTTCTAGATTTTGTGTCCTAATAGTCAATCAAGATACCCCAAACTCCATACACACAATTATTCTCAGATTTGAAGCCGAAATCTAAAAAAAAGTTACGACTTCTCAAAGTTTTCCAAAATCTAAATTATAAGGTAGGTACCTTCTTACTAAAACGATGAAATTTCAATTTTTTTTTTGTCTAGATTTTGTGTCCTAATAGTCAATCAAGATACCCCAAACTCCATACACACAATTATTCTCAGATTTGAAGCCGAAATCTATGAAAAAAGGCACTCAGAAAAATTGAAAAATTGATAAATCACCCCAAATTGCTTAACACGATTTTATCTCAAGAACTATAAGTGCAAATGAGCTGAAATTTTCAGGGATTGTAGTCCTTTGGAAGGGATAAAATTCAATGAAAGTTCCAGCTTTCTATCTATAATAGAAAAAAAGTTACGACTTCTCAAAGTTTTCCAAAATCTAAATTATAAGGTAGGTACCTTCTTACTAAAACGATGAAATTTCAATTTTTTTTTTTGTCGAGATTTTGTGTCCTAATGGTCAATCAACATACCCCAAACTCCATACACACAATTATTCTCAAATTTGAAGCCGAAATCTATGAAAAAAGGCACTCAGAAAAATTGAAAAATTGATAAATCACCCCAAATTGCTTAACACGATTTTATCTCAAGAACTATAAGTGCAAATGAGCTGAAATTTTCAGGGATTGTAGTCCTTTGGAAGGGATAAAATTCAATGAAAGTTCCAGCTTTCTATCTATAATAGAAAAAAAGTTACGACTTCTCAAAGTTTTCCAAAATCTAAATTATAAGGTAGGTACCTTCTTACTAAAACGATGAAATTTCAATTTTTTTTTTGTCTAGATTTTGTGTCCTAATAGTCAATCAAGATACCCCAAACTCCATACACACAATTATTCTCAGATTTGAAGCCGAAATCTATGAAAAAAGGCACTCAGAAAAATTGAAAAATTGATAAATCACCCCAAATTGCTTAACACGATTTTATCTCAAGAAATATAAGTGCAAATGAGCTGAAATTTTCAGGGATTGTAGTCCTTTGGAAGGGATAAAATTCAATGAAAGTTCCAGCTTTCTATCTATAATAGAAAAAAAGTTACGACTTCTCAAAGTTTTCCAAAATCTAAATTATAAGGTAGGTACCTTCTTACTAAAACGATGAAATTTCAATTTTTTTTTTGTCTAGATTTTGTGTCCTAATAGTCAATCAAGATACCCCAAACTCCATACACACAATTATTCTCAGATTTGAAGCCGAAATCTATGAAAAAAGGCACTCAGAAAAATTGAAAAATTGATAAATCACCCCAAATTGCTTAACACGATTTTATCTCAAGAAATATAAGTGCAAATGAGCTGAAATTTTCAGGGATTGTAGTCCTTTGGAAGGGATAAAATTCAATGAAAGTTCCAGCTTTCTATCTATAATAGAAAAAAAGTTACGACTTCTCAAAGTTTTCCAAAATCTAAATTATAAGGTAGGTACCTTCTTACTAAAACGATGAAATTTCAATTTTTTTTTTGTCTAGATTTTGTGTCCTAATAGTCAATCAAGATACCCCAAACTCCATACACACAATTATTCTCAGATTTGAAGCCGAAATCTATGAAAAAAGGCACTCAGAAAAATTGAAAAATTGATAAATCACCCCAAATTGCTTAACACGATTTTATCTCAGGAACTATAAGTGCAAATGAGCTGAAATTTCCAGGGATTGTAGTCCTTTGGAAGGGATAAAATTCAGTGAAAGTTCCAGCTTTCTATCTATAATAGAAAAAAATTTATGACTTCTCAAAGTTTTCCAAAATCTAAATGATAAGGTAGGTACCTTCTTACTAAAACGATGAAATTTCAATTTTTTTTTTTGTCGAGATTTTGTGTCCTAATGGTCAATCAACATACCCCAAACTCCATACACACAATTATTCTCAAATTTGAAGCCGAAATCTATGAAAAAAGGCACTCAGAAAAATTGAAAAATTGATAAATCACCCCAAATTGCTTAACACGATTTTATCTCAAGAACTATAAGTGCAAATGAGCTGAAATTTTCAGGGATTGTAGTCCTTTGGAAGGGATAAAATTCAATGAAAGTTCCAGCTTTCTATCTATAATAGAAAAAAAGTTATGACTTCTCAAAGTTTTCCAAAATCTAAATTATAAGGTAGGTACCTTCTTACTAAAATGATGAAATTTGATTTTTTTTTTGTCAAGTCATTGACAAAACAGGTTAGTTTATGATAACATACAGTGTGTCTCGCTTAAGGATTGACCACCCTTCTACAATTATTTCCTAGCCCTTTCATTTTTTTTTTTTTTTTTTTCATATCTACTCCTATTTGGCTCATAACTTTATTTCTGCGGCTTTACTGGTGTACAGGGTGTCCACACAGGCTCAAAAATCATCAAGTATTTACTATTAAGGGGGTTTTACATGCTGCAATAAATCTTGCAGTTAGACGGTGCAAGTGCAAGTACCTGCAAGACTCTTCCTGTAAGATTTCTTGCGCCGTCTTGCGGTTTGGTTTTACATGTGCTTTGAAATCTTTCAATTGCTTTCTTCTGCCAACATAATGAAAAAAAAAATATAGGAAAACTTAACCTTACTTTTCAATACCTATTCTTCTTGGTGTTGGTACTTGTTTTCTATTACTTTTGTTGTATGTAAAAAATGAATCTTTGCATCATTATTGGTGCCGCCACTATGTTACAAGAAACCATTGTATTTGCCTATGATACGTCGATACCTACGTGTTGATGATTCTCAGTATAATAAAATATAATATCGCTACCTGCATATTGAAAATTAAAATTGATTCAAACGGAATGTCATAGGTGCCTACCTAATATCATTATTGTTTCCTATGAAACGTAGGTACCTACCGAGGTATCTATGTACCTAAAAGTAGATTATTTTCAGTGTATCTAATATATAAAATTCTTATGTCACAGTTTTAGTTACCTTCGTCCTCCGAAACGGCTTTGCCGATTTTTATGAAATTTTATATGTATATTCGGTAGGTCTGAGAATAGGTTTTAAGCTATTTTTTATACCCCTGATAAGTGTGGTCCACTCCAAAATTTTTTCTTGCTTCTCACCACTACATAACTCAACTTATTTTTGTTTATTCCATTCAACCGATGTAACAGTATTATCTTATAGCATTTTCGGCTTTACTGCTCCCGGAGCGCTCTCTACTTGGGCGGTGGCATCATAGGTCTCTGCGAAAGTGCTCCGAGAGCGATTATGATTCAAGCGAAGCACCCTATTTGAAATCAATAGCCAAATGATGTAAAATTTTAATTTTAGGTGATTTCTGATCCAGAGAGTAAACATTAGTTTTCTTCAACCAAGGCCAAATTCACCATTGAAAAAAACTGAATTTAATTCATCTACTAGATACGTTAACACAACATTTAATAGGTATTTAATAATTCATAGGCAGTACGAAGTTCGCCGGTTCAGCTAGTAATTAAATAAATAAATGATCTCTACTTGGATTTATCTGTATTTTAAGTTGATTCAATTACGGCTCTGACATAGGTATACCTAATCTATTCTCATTAATCTATAAAATATAAACATAATTTCAAAAGTAGTAACTTTTATTGAAAGTTGGCATGCCAAAAATTACCAAATTTTCCCCCAAAAATAATCTTGCAGAGTCTTGCACTTGCAGAAATATCGAAAAAGAGCTTGCAAGAAAAATTGAATGAAATTATTTGCATGCAAAAAAATTGCATTCAAGATTTCTTGCTTGTCGTTTTACACCTTGCAATTTGACTTTTTCCTTCTCTAACCTTGACCAAACTTTTTTTTTTTAATTTTGTGTGGTTGATGTTTGCATTTTCCAAAAATGGAAAAAAGTGATTATAAGTCCATTGCCCGAAAACCTTCAAGAAAAATGGCACCAAACCGATTGCATGCAACGCCAATCAAGTTTCAAGAATGTTGCAGAAAACAATCAGCTGATTCACTTCTGCGCATGCCTTCGTTCAAGTTTCTTGCATATTGCAGATAGAATTGCAAGCTGTAAAACGGCCAACACAGAACCGATAAGTTGCAATTGCAAGAAGTCTTGCAACTTGTAATCAGCTGGGTTGCCACTGTGCATGCCTTTTGCAAGAGTTCTTGCAGCATGTAAAACCCCCTTCAGGGATTTTTTTTCAGAAAAAAATCTGATTGGTCTTAAACCCAATTGTACTAATTTTTGTTTCAATACAATAGAGGGTGATGACAACAAATTTTCACAATTTAGTGAATCGAACTGCAAAAATGTTATATTTTGAGACAATCTTACAAGTTTTGGTTGAATCGGTTCTACAATTAAGCTGGATTTATAGTGTCAGTATCAGTAACAGTAAGATATTAAAACACGGCCGACCGTAAAGCTATTTATAATTCACTTAACAAACTTAACAGTAAAACTTAAGAAATGGTTATTTCCATATCTGATCTTAAGTTTTAAGTTACTGTTACTGATATTGACACTATAAATCCAGCTTTACTGTTCTACAGAACAGTAATTTTCCCATTCAAGTCAATCAAATCATTTGCCAAGTAGGATAAACATACAACTTATTGAAAAATGTGGGCAACTTGAAATTATATTAGTTTTGGAATAGTTCTTATATCGCTTGGAACAGAGCTTTTGTTTTAATGGATAAGTTCTTACTGTAAATAAGTTGCACTGGGTAACATTGAAGACTCCTTCAGCTCTGTAAAGCACTGCAACAGTTCCACAGAAGGATTCCAGCCTTTGTTCTGTAGATAGAGCTGCAGTAGCATATAGAGTTTCTCTGTAACGTAACCTGCTCCAGGAAATCCCATTCCGGGGCCTGGAAGATCAGCTTGCTGTAGTCCTTTGGCCAGGACGTTTTTCATTGTTTCTGCTAGATCCATTTTGAGACTGTGAATAGATTGTAATTATTTGAAATGTAAATTAGGAAATTGCTTACCGTGTTTCCTGTTAATTATTTTAATTACATCCGGCAAGAAATGCTACAGAGAAGCTGTAGCCAGGAAACTTATAATAATCATCATATTATTACTGAGATTGGTAGGGGTTTGCACTAAATACTTTGTAGTTTAAGTAAATTCATACTAACTAAATTTGATTTGATTGGGATAATTGCAATTTTGCAAAAAAGTAATTTGCAACTTGCAAATCCACCCTAGATAAAATTGAATGCGGAACAAAATGGAGGATCAAAAAGATAACTGAGCGTGCGCAATTATTAATCGAAAAATATTTTCTTCTCGCTCTTTTATACTAGTTAAAAAGGGATGCAGCTACAAATTTTTGGATTCAAATCAGGTGGCGCCATCTCTTAAAGAGTAGTCAAATCTTTGTCACATGAGATTTAAATGTCACCTGCCCATCTTTAAGATCATATGATCAAAATTTCAATTATCCATAAAATTTTACTCAAATTTTCTAGTCTTGAGTTCAGCAAGGCGTAGTCGTTCAACTTCCTTCTAAAAAACTTAAAATCTTTGAAGTTTTTCTCAACAAAGTAAAGAAAATCATCAACCATGGCCCTCAGCGACGCCGACGTCCAAAAACAGGTAAAAAAATCCACCCAAAATATGATTTTTTTCAAATTTATTGGCCCCAAATTACTCCATAATACAAACGTTTCAATTTCTATTAGATCAAGCATATGATGGCTTTCATCGAACAAGAGGCCAACGAAAAAGCTGAAGAAATTGATGCCAAGGCCGAGGAGGAATTCAACATCGAAAAGGGGCGCTTGGTACAACAGCAAAGGCTCAAAATCATGGAGTATTACGAGAAGAAAGAGAAACAAGTCGAACTACAAAAGAAGATGTAAGAATTCTTTTTGATTTGAGGCGTTTTACATTACTAGGTCATGTGACAAAAAATTTCATTTGTATCTGCTCTAAGCTTTAAAAGAGAATTTTGCTCCCTTTTTCTATAGGAGCTACAATTGAAAAACCTCAATTTCTCAAACTCAATTTACAAAAACCTTCTAATAACTAACTTATTATTTCTTCCAATAGTCAATCTTCAAACATGTTGAACCAAGCTCGTCTCAAAGTCCTAAAAGTAAGAGAAGACCACGTAAGAGCTGTTCTGGAAGACGCCCGCAAAAGATTAGGTGAAGTAACTGGTGACCAAGGCCGTTACGCTGTCATCAGTGAGTCCCTCATTCTACAAGCAATGTACCAAGTAAGTAGCACCAAAATAATGCATCAACAATTTCAATTACAAAAAAAAATTTACAGCTTTTTGAAACCAACGTCTTGGTCAGAGTCAGACCCCAAGATAGAGACTTGGTCAAATCTGTGCTGCCTACTGTTGCCACCAAGTACCGTGATGTGACTGGCAGAGAAGTGAATTTGCAAATTGATGATCAACTTCAACTGTCCCAAGACACTACTGGAGGCATTGAGCTGTACACTCGTCAAAACAAAATTAAAATTTGCAACACTCTTGAGGCTCGCTTGGAATTGATTTCTCAGCAGTTGGTGCCTCAGATTCGTACTGCCTTGTTTGGACGCAACGTCAACCGCAGATTTACTGATTAGGTACATTGTTTTTGAAGCAATAAATGTATCATAAATTTGAATTCCACTTTATTTCCAAGTAGAAGTATTATTGTATGTTTAAAAGTTATTTTTTTTCTTTTTTTTAGATGTTGGTGTTTTGTGACACAAAATGTTCATTATAATGTATGTTACCAATAAAAACGTAATAATAATTGTATCCATAAAGATGTTTTGAGCTTATTTATCCTGCTTCTGTATTAAGTCCAAAATTTACTGTTTTCTTAGGTTGAGAATTATTTGTTCCAGGTTTTCTGGTGCTCGAAGTTGGTTGACAAATTTGGGTATCAATAATCTAAAAGAAAAAACTAGCTTTAATTACTTAATAGCTATTTATGCGTAGGGTGTAAAGTGAACCTTTTTTTCACAAATTAGTGATAAAAGTGGCTTTACAGTACACAATTTACAATTTTTTTTTATTACTTTATGCATTAGTATTTAAAGTAATTTATTTCTCAACCTAGGGTGTAAAGTGAATATCACATTTTTAATACAGAAAAGGGCAGTGAAGGCTTTTATAATAGGTGGGTACCTATCAAATTTTGGAAAGAATATACAGATTTCTTGTTGTCTTTGTGCAAAAACTCCTAAAATCTTTAGAATTCCAGGTCATTTTGCAAATTTTCTGTTTCCTTTTTGTTTTGGCAAGAATCTACAGTTTTCAAATCTTGAATTTTGCAAATTTTCTAGATTTCTTGTTCAATTTGTTCAAATACTTGGGTATCTTTAAGATTCCGAGTTCGCTTTTGAGAAGAGTCTACAGTTCTGAAAATTTTGAACTCTCCAGTTTTTTCAGATTTCTTGTTGTCTTTATTCAAAAACTCTAAAATGTTTTTATCAATGAATGAATTATTAACGAATTTATTAATTTTTATATACTTTAACATAAAACAAATTTGAATAATTTATCTCAAAAAGTTTCCGAGATATTGAACCTCAAAGTTGAAACCTTGTCTCAAACTTTGGAAAACCTTCAAAGCCGATTATCTCGAAAACGAAGCCCTTGGGCTCAGTGTCCCAGTGAAGCTTTTTTGAAGCCCCAATCAAGATCTACAATTGGACGAAATTTTGTTTCGATAGATTTTCTGGTTTCCAAAATACGGCCCTTATAAATATTTGAAAATTAAATTTTCTTGCATAGTACTACCCCTTTAAAAAATATCAATTTTGATTTTCCTTAATTTTCCAATTTTTGACTTTACCAATCGAAAGAGGGGATCAAAAATAGTGGAAAAGCAAATTTGTAATTTTCTTTTTTAAGTTCTTAGGGCCTGTAAAAATTTAAAAATGATTTGATTATCTGACATTGCCACACAAAATGGCTCATTATGCAATTAATATTTCAAAAATTCTGCTGAATTAAATACTCTTTAAGACAAAACAAATTTGAATCATTTATCTCAAAAATTTTCCGAGATATTGAGCCTCAAAGTTGAAACTTTGTCTCAAATTATGGAAAACCTTCAAAGCCGATTATCTCGAAAATGAGCCCTTGGGCTTGGTGTCCCAGTGGACCTCTTTTGAAGTCTCAATCAAGATCTACAATTGGACGGAATTTCGTAGGTAACCGATAGCTGTTCTGGTTTCCAAAGGGAATTACTTGACGCATTACTTCTTGAAATCTAACTTTACATCTTTTGCTTTTGGTGCTTTACCCACAGTAGTAGAAAACATAAATTATTACCCTTGAATGTTGAGTGTTGTCTTTTCCTCTAGCAGAATTGTATTTTTGGTACTGGGATGTCACACAAAGTACTGCATAGAGCTAAAAAAGAAGGCTTTGTTTTATGTACTAAATTTGATTGTCTCCTACTTACATTTAAAATGTTGAGGAAAAAATCTACAACTATTACCATTCCAACTGATGGACTCCATTGCAACTGAAAACCAAATAAAATATTATAGTTCCATTATTTGCTAAGCTAATATACCTACTTACTGCATGGATAATTAGTGCATGAACTATGTAAATAACATCCAGGATAGTGAAGAGGACCATATTGAATATCCATGGGATCAAGAAATTTTTTTTGTTCTAATACAAAAGTTAATGAAGAACCTATAATGGAAAAAATTGCTTACCATGTATAAACCGTAGAAAAGTAAAATTATGCTGATTAGGCCGCAGCTTGAAAATGCAAATATGAGATAGGAAAAGAGATGATTAGCTAAAAAATATCATTATTAAAGTGGAAATTTGTATAATGTACCAAAGCAGAAAATGATTTACTAACTTTCTTCATTATTGAAATCAATTAATGGAATACTAGAGCAACAAATCTTTTGATGCAAAGCATAGAAAGAATGGACTGCATTCACTGTGTAGTAAATCTACAAAAAAAAAACCCTTTTTTTATTTGAATGAAAAAATCCTGAAATAAAATTACCAATGAATAAACACCACAGGCAATGCTACCTTGTCGCACCGAACTCCGGCAACAGCAAGAATGTAAAATTGGCATTTAAAAAAAATCCTACAACAGAAAAATATACAAAATGCACTTACCTTTTAGCAAACTTACCGTTTAAGGGAAAACTTTTTGCTTGTATCCTGGATCAGCTCGAGTCGCACACTGCAAAATCCACGTTGCGGAAACTCATTCTCAAGCAGAAATAAATTGTATAGGAGGAGGAGTGGAAAATACAGCAACAGGTTGGGGAAGAAAAATCATACTCCAAATTGTATTATCATAATTAAGATTTTTTTTTATTCATTATGAACATAAATACAAGCTCCACTTTTAGGTGTGGTAGTAAAAACTATAAATTCAAACCCTTCAGTGACTCCTAAAGGTTTAAAAAAATTCTCTTTGATAGAGTCAATGAATTTTTGGACATTTTCTGGAGCAACAAGGGAAACGGTACAACCACCCCAACCAGCTCCTGTCAAGCGAGTACCTAGAGTAAAAGATTTGGATATTTCCACAAGCCTATAAGAAAAATGTTTAATTATATGTTGTTGAAGCTCAATTATACATTTTACTTGTCTAGTTGAGGATGACTGCACTCGTACAAGTCTCTTAAACTTTCGTGACTTTGGCTCATAAGGGTGCCTAAAGTAAGTAATGTGTCTTCGCCTCCGGCAGCGTTTTTGCAAGTTTCGTAAAATTGTTTTACACGTTTAGCTTCTGAAAAAAATGATTAGAGTACATATAACATTTTTAATACAGAAAAATCGTGCTGATAAAATTGAAATCTGGTAGTTTGTATTCTTGCCGAGAAATATCTTTGTTACACATTTTGTTCTAGTTCCACTAAGTTTATTAGCACTTCGCGTTTACCTAGAAAATAAGTGCGATGTTACGATAAGACTGCACTTTCATAAAGATTCGTTGCTTCCGGTACAAATTTGTCCTAAATATTTCTAACTATAACTTTACTTCTAGGGCATAATATCTTGATCAAATTTGACTTATAATTTTCATAGATATTTTCTCCTTGTATTATTTTAATCTTGCAAACAGTTTTCCTTGCAAAGATTGTAAAAAAAGGAAAATGTTGAACACATACAGGGTGAATGCATTCACCTAAACTCTAACGAGGTTATTGCATTTTATAAAAATCGCCATAAATTGCACTCACAAACAAAATACATACCATTAAACACATGCAAAGCCCTCTGATACAACTTAAATTTCTCTATATCACGAGTGTTGGGAGTCAGCGACACCGTGTCCACCAGACTGGAAGTGGTATTTAATTCCTGGATAATATCCTGTTTGGTGTACGGTGTCGTTTTTAGGCATTCGCCAGTCAACGCTAGCATTTCGTCCAAATTGAGGCCGAGCAATTTTTGTAGGTCACCCAAACGTTTGATTTTCGTCCAGTCCAGAGAATTTTTATGAGCGATAATCTGGAACGTAATAACACTGAAGATTAGCTATAAAGACTAATGAAAAAACTTATTATATTATATATTTAAGTACCAGATTTTGTATAGAATGAGTAGAAATATTGTAAAAGTCTTAAAGTATATACTTTTTCCCACTGGCGCACCCGCAGGGGGGGGCCCTACATAGATTGTGGCTTGTGATTATAAATCTAAAAAAAAAGTTGAAGTGTCAGGGTGCCACGCCCTGAATTTATTACAATTTTTCATACAGAAAAATACAGTTTTGGGACAGGTCGCTACGCCGCCTGGGGGGAAGAGGACTCTAGCCTGATGGCTCCCTCCTGGATGCGTCACTGTAAGATTTTTTTTTATATATCCAGAAGCCTTTTAGCTTTAAGATACCAAAATTTAATTCGAAAAAAAAAACAAAGATAGAGTTATGATTTTTCAATCCCAGAGAGACACTTATGGCCGTTTGCACCGACCATTTTAAGGGAGGTTTAACGATAATCAACGTTTAAAGTGACATTATTACATGTAATAAAGTCACTTTAAACGTTGATTATCGTTAAACCTACCTTAAAATGTTCGGTGCAAACGGCTATAAGTGATATAAACTGCAGGACAAATGAAACGGAACAAGCGAATGTTTAGGTTAGCTTTAAATTCCAATATTACGCGATTTTAGGAAGATATCAATGAGCGGGGAAATTATCTTTTAAATTACGCAAACCGCTCATTGATTTCTTCTTTGGTTCGCGTAATATTGGAACCCAAAGTTGAACTAAAAATTCCCTTGTTCCGTTTCATTTGTCCAGCAGTTTATTTACAATACCAGACTATGGCCTGATTTTTAAAAAAAATTCCTGGAAATTTGTGATATTTTAAAGAATGAAGAATTTTTTTCATATACCAGACGCTTTTTAGCTTCAACATACCAAAATTTGATTGGGAAAAAAACAAAAAAAAAGCGGAGTTACGATTTTTTTTAATCCCAGAGAGACACTAGTGATATTTTTACAATACAGACTATATGACCTGATTTTTGATTTTTTTCCTAGAGATCTGGGAAACTTTGGAAAATGGAGAATTTTTTCAAATATCTAGAAGCTTTTTAGCTTTAACATACCAAAATTTGATTAGAAAAAAACCAAAGATAGCGGAGTTCGATTTTTTAATCCCAGAGACAGTGAGTGATATTTTTACACTACAGATTATGGCTTGATATTTTGATTTTTTTCCAGGAAATTCGGGAAACTTTGGAGAATGAAGAATTTTTTTATATATCCAGAAGCCTTCTAGCTTTAACATACTAAAATTTGATTCGAAAAAAATCAAAGATAGCGGAGTTACAATTTTTCAATCTCAAACAGACACTAGTGATGTTTTTACAATACAGACTATGGCCTGATTTTTGATTCTTTCCCTAGAAATCGGGAAAATTTTGGGAAATGAAGATTTTTTTTTTATATATCCATAAGCCTTTTAGCTTTACATCAAAAGTTGATTGGAAAAAAACCAAAGATAGCGGAGTTACGATTTTTCTATACCAGAGTGTCACTAAGTGATATTTTTACAATACAGATTATGATCTGATTATTGATTTTTTTTCCAGTTACCACATTTTTTATAGGTAAAAATACAGTTTTGGAGAGACGGCCTAGGGGGGGGGAGGGCGCCACTGCTTTTTCCCTATCCATATTATCAAAAGTTGCAACATAAATCAAATTAATTATATATTTTGCTGGTGAAACCTGAACAATAAATTTATATTAATTTTTTTTTTCCCCAAGTTATAAGGGTAATTTATTATTATCTTAACAAAACCGGCTGCCCCATTCTTACCTGTGCAGCTAATCTACACTCGACAACTCTACAATTGAAATCTCCAGTTGCGGCTTTATTTAAGTTGGTCAGACTGTGAGCTATCACGAATACAGCTCCTGTTGGTAATATCACTTCAGTGGATCGCAGTGGTTCGAATTCAATGTATTTGGCACACCCTTGTGAAAAATTAATTTAACATTAGTGGTAAAAGGGAGAATTTAGCTTAAAATATCAAGGGGTTGTAAAATTAACTAAGCGGTTGTAGGCAGTGGAAATTAATTTTCCAGTTGTCTATTCTTGAAGCGGGTTTTGGGAGTAATTAATTTAATGCCGCAAATTTTACTTGAGGTGTTACAGTTACATAAAGGAAAAACAATTTAATGTGTTAAAATGCTTGGAAATTTTCAAATTAAATGTGCGGGTACTGAAATACTACATTTTCAGGTAAAAATTACCTTCTTTAGCTAAAAAAGCAATCGCTTGATCCATACCGCCTCCCTGAGTACCAATATACCTTTCGCATCTGGCACACAAATTGGCCAATTCTTCTTTGGGCAACTGCAGCTGCAAAAAAACATTTACAAAAGAAAAAATGCTGCGCAGATATTTACCTTTAAACTGTGCGCAGCTGCCAAAGCAGCTGCGCTAACCAAAGCACTGCTGCTCGACAATCCAGCGCTTTGTGGCACTGTGCCACTCACCACCACACAAATACTGGGCAGGTTTTGAAGTTGATCCTTAGGGAGGGTTTCTAAGATGCCTTTGATGCCGCACAAGAAGTATTGGTACCATTTTGGAGGACCATTTTCTAAAGAGATCCTAAAAAATCTCTAGTTATATTATATGATTTCAAACTAAACCAAAAACAATTTCTTACTCTATATTATCATCAAGTTCGCACTCAAAATCCTCAAATTTCCTATCGACATTGTGCAGTCTCAATTTTTTCCCTTCTCCTGCTGTGCCTACTGCCAGAAAAATGTCCTGATCTAAGGCCATCGGACAAACTCCATAGCCGCAATAGTCTATGTGTTCTCCAATCAAATTCACCCTATATGTAAAAAGTTTTAATGAAACAAAAATAAACTGTGTAAATTCTTACCTTCCTGGCACCCTCACAAAAAAATCTGGCTTCTTTTTGTATATTGATTGAAATACATTAGTGATTTTTTCACTCCTCTCATTTTTGATTAATTTTTCAATTTGTACAGGCATTTTGTCGTCCTGCAAAATTGTTACTAAAGCTTTTATACTTTTTCTTGTTTGCCAACAACAATAAAACAATATAATTCTGATTGATAAGAGAATATTTATTGTTTTTTAAAAATTAATATTTATTTACAAAGTCCTATCTATCTAATCGAATGCTTTTTCTGATGCATTTTGATTGCAGGTTAAATAGACATAGAAAAGGTATTTTCCTGCTGCTTTTGTGCCACGTACCAGGAATATTTACAGCAATAATCCGAGTATTTAAAGTATTTTTTATTGATTTACTGTCTGATTTATTCAAAATATGTATCATTTCTAATCTATAAGGTTTTTGTACTCGTGGCCTTTGAAATTCAATAAAATTTGAATAATTTGCTTTCTCAAGTAGGGTCACCTTGTGGCCTTCTATGACAAAACGAATTAGTTTGAGAGCTTCTGATAGATGGCAATAGCAGGAATCTAGCAGGACGAAAAGTTTTCTCTATTTGGGAAAAAAAACCATGGCAAATGATAAGATTTTTTGAATTTTTTCGTTGTACACTTATTGAGGAAAGAGATTTGGAAAAACCCTAAAACAAATATGAAAATGCTGTAGGTATTTTGGGATAATTTTTATCATATTTTCTGAGATTTTTCCAAATCTGAACCAAAAAATGCAAGAAGTAAAAGATTTTGTCTGATATTTTTCAAAAAAGATGAGTTTTAGGATTTGTTTTCAAATATAATATATTCCAACTCTGAAGCCCCAAAAACATTCACTTTTCCTTTATATTTAATTTAGAAATATTTCTATACTAATCCTGTATTATTCTGAGTGCCTTTTTTCATAGATTTCGGCTTCAAATCTGAGAATAATTTAGTGTATGGAGTTGAGGAAGTCCCAAACGACCATTAGGATACATCTCTATTATTCATTTATCTATTCTACAGTTTAAGGCACTTTTTCCACATGGAAAATAACGTCATTGGGAGCGCCCAAACTCCATACAGTAAATTATTGGAAGATTTGAAGCCGAAATCTATGAAAAATGGAAAATTGTTTCATAACATACGACGTCTTTAAAAAAAAGCAACACGTTTTCAATGTTGCTTGAATGTCGTTTATAGACATCTTTGGAACGTCTTTAAGATTTTTGCTGTAGAACTGTAGACCTTAAATAAACATTCAAACAGTTCAAATCCAAATCAAAATTTTTCAGGTGCATTTTGGAACAATATAGAAACTTCTAGGAAAGTTATTTCAGAACAATTAGGATTTAATTCAGAACTGGAAACATTTTAGAACTCTTTTGGAACCAATTTAGAACACTTTGGAGCTTTATTAGGGCTCTAATGTACTTGAAAACTTATGAAAACAATTTAGAAACTATTGGAAAACTTCTAGAATGCTCCAGAACACTTCAAGCCAAGTTAGAACACTTTAGAACTTCAAAAAGCCATTTGGAATGTTTCAAAACAATTAATTCACTAAAAGTTAAAAACAGTATTCGCAAATAAATATCTATTTATCGGAGAATAGAGAACAGGATTCTCTGAGTCCAAAATCCAGAAGCTTCAAATACAACGGACCAACCTGCAAAAATTTTTCAATATCCACAAAATTGAAGGCCTCTCTTTACTGACCTTAAATACTGGGAAATCCCCAGCCCAGAATGAACCGCCATATTAACTTACACCAGGTAAATATTTAAGTCCTTTTAGATTTTGCAATAAACCCTGTTTTCCAATTACCTACCCCTCAATAGAATATGACTTTATGACTTCTCATTGTTAATGTAAAAGTCAGGTACCAATCTAACACTCAAAAATAATTTATTTTGGGTTCTCTAGACAGAAAGGTGCCAGTGATAGTGCAGTGTACTCACAATTTGTTTGGTAAGTTTATACAGTCAAAAGCTAGAAATTCCTTCAAAGACACACTTTTTCCGCACTAAACAATATTTATCTGGAGAATAAACTTTAGGAAAACTACTGTTGTCAAAGAACAATAAGAGATAATTTATTAAAATAATAATTAACAAATGGCTATTCAATTATAAAATATTGTTATGTTAATAATTATTATTAAACCAAATTATTCTTAGATTGAATCCCTTATCGTTGACAGTTTAAAAATCTATTTTGACCTTATACTCTGTACAAAATTGAACTTCTGCAGACAGTATGGTGCCATCGATCATACCAATCATATACACGCACACACAGTGTTTTTACTTATTGTTTATTGATTCTATATATGTACCTTGGATAAAAATGTAAGTAAATATTAAGGTAGATTCACACCAAAAGAAACTTACAGCGACACCTTTTTGCTGCTCTTTACTTGTTCATGGAAATATTATTTTATCTTGGTGGTTTTTCCATAAATAAATTCATCAAACTTTACAAGTATAGGAAAAACATTGATTGATGTGTTGATGGACAAATAATCATATTATCAGCAAAAATGACCATGTGCTAATTTAAATAAAATCGTAATTTATTTAAAATAAAAATATTATTTTGCTTGGCCTTATTATCAAATCTTATATAGCGAAACGATAATGATTATGGGGGATTTTTCGATAATCAGAGACGGAATTGAAAATCATTGCAACTACGTATAATTGTTTAACAAACAATTTTTTTTTTTTTAGGAAACTGCTCAAAAATAAAAAGCAATTTTATTCCAATCAAACATGTATCGATCCAATCCTGGGTTTCGGATAATCTATGCCAATCAGCAATAAACTCTAAAAGCTAAAAAGGTCAGCCAACGCAAAACATCTGGTTCTCTTGTTGGTTGTTGGCCGGTCGGCTTTTCTGTGTTCAATTAATACGAAAAATTTTACATTAATAATTTGTCTGACTTTCTGACCATCTGGATCAAGCTTTATCAATTCAGAGAACCTTTGGAATATACCAGGGAGAACAGAAACACTCACAATCAATAATTGAAAAACATCTTGCTGTAAAAATTCACTAGTCTTAATGCCACATAATGAATGTTTATTTCAAAATTAGGAAAATCCACATTATCTCTTAACAAATAAAATAAATTTAATTTCCAGATTGTCCCTCGTAGTCGGAACAATTATCGCAACAACCGACTAATTAGTCTGACATCAAAGAAACAAGATAGAACAAACAGATTAAACCAGCTCGGCCATGTTCAGTCGCTTCATATTTGTTCTGTGCTTATACCACCTCGCGGTCCAGGGTGCCTCCATCGACAATGGAACATCCACATCTGATTACCATGAAAACATTACATCAGTTATCCATAATGAAGTAGCAAATGTTAGTGTTAAAAATGTGACGGTTTCACGTCACAGGACTTTTTCCGTTGATGAGTTGTTGACAAAAACTTTTCCAAAAAAGAGTTCTAATGATACTGGAGTAAATCCTTGTAAGGCAGGTAAGGATTTGATTAAATTTTCAATGGTGATTTCGATTTCTATGAGTAAGTGTTGATTTTTGAAATGCAAATTTTAACTATTACCGGCTCTTGATTTGGTATTGGTAACAAATAAAACCATGGGGAAATTATTTGTTCTTTGGCTCAGATTTGGAAATTTCTTATTGACTAAACCCTATTTAAAATTGTCTCAGAAATTACCCCATGAAAATAAGAGTTTTATTTGGTTTTGGAACATTATCTTTTTATATAATATATTATGCAAAAAAAAAACCAACATTTTAATGATGCCGATAACGTAAGTATTGTAAACATTTTTTTGTTTAGTATATTTGGCAAAATCGAAATACATTTTATTCATTCAATGCAGTTGAAGGATAAACCGCAAGGGAAATCTGGTGTACAAATTACAGTAATGTATAAATTTCCAGTGGAAATTAACAATATGAAGAATTTTAGAAATCAGCCTACGAAAACTGAATTACCTAATTGAAAATACAGTCTCACACATTTCAAAGTTTTCCTGGAGAAATAGTAAAGGGAAAAATTTGAAACTTTTTGCATGTAAAGAGGAAGTCTAGAAACTCATTTTCTCAAAATTTCAAATTTTTCCAGGTGAAAATAAAAACATGAACAATCTTGGAAATCCAGTTTCCAATAACTGAATTAATTGAAAATACAGTTTCACACATTTCAAAGTTTTCCTGAAGAACTTTAAAAGGGAAAACTTTTCAACTTTTCGCATGTAAAGAGGGAGGTTAGAAAATCATTTTTCCAAAATTTCAAATTTTTCTAGTGGAAAATAACGAAATGAATAATCTTGAAAATCAACCTACAAAAACTGAATTAATTAAAAATACAGTCTCACACATTTCAAAGTTTTCCTGGAGAACTAGTAAAGGGAAAAATTGGAAACTTTCTGCATGTGAAGAGAAAGTCTAGAAACTCATTTTTTCAAAATTTCAAATTTTTTCAGTGGAAAATAACAACATGAATAATCTTGAAAATCAACCTACAAAAATTGAATTAATTGAAAATACAGTCTCACACATTTCAAAGTTTTCCTGGAGAAGTAGTGAAGGGAAAAAATTTGAAACTTTTTGCATGTAAACAATAAAGGTATAGGAGCTCATTTTCCTAAAATTTCAAAATTTTCCAGTGGAAAATAAAAACACGAAGAATCTTGGAAATCAGCTTACAAAAACTGAATTAACTGAAAATACACATTTTGAAGTTTTCCTGGAGAACTAGTAAAGAGAAAATTTTGAAACTTTTTGCATGTAAATAAGAGGGAGGTTAGAAGCTCATTTTCCTAAAGACAATTAAGACAAAATTCCAAATTTTTCCAGTGTCTAGTTCCGCCCGTCCTACAGAGATTCGTGAATAATTCACTCATAAATAAAAACATTTCAGAGCTTCTGAATAAAGACAAGAAATCTTGAAAATTTGTAGAATTCAATAATTATTTGGTACGGCTCAAGACTTATTAGGCCTTAAGATTTTTTCAAGATTTTAAAGTACCTATACAGTTGGTAAATTTAAAGACTCCGGAATTTAAAGAGGCTCAGAGCTTTATTCAAAATCTCTGCCGATTTGGGACCTAAGGCCTCTGTGAATATTTTATAGAGACACCGGAAAATTTGGAGATCATAAAGATTCTCTCTATGTATAGCTTTTAAAACTCTAAAGAATTTTGCATCAGACTGGACTAGAAGACTTTTGATTAAATCCTTAAAGATCTCGCCTCGAAGCCATTGAATAAAAACTTCAAACAAAAAATCGTATACATATATTCTAATTGCTGGTAACATCTCATTTTTCAAGATTGACTCTAAAGACTTTAGAATGTAAAATTTCAAAGACCCAACACCAAAGCCCTAATTACTCCGAAAACTGTTTGTAACAAAGTTGCCTTTAAGAAGCCTTTTTATTCCAGACGTTTTCCTGGACGACATCGCAATAACATTCGCCGACTCCAGAAAACGTTACATACCTCGGGACTCTGAAGACGACCAGGAAAAGCACAAGCTCATATCGGAAAATGCCAAGAAAATCCTGGAAAAAAAGAAAATCTGGTAAGAACTTCAATGCAACAATAATTATTTGCAATTATTATTGGACCATCTTCAAAATAAATCCAGATTATTCTTGTATATAGGAAATCATCTCCACCAGATCCTGTACCACATAGAGTCCAGAAAAGAGCTGCGGCAACCACAATAAAAGACCGTTTATGGGATGACGGTATAGTGCCTTACGAAATTGATGAAACCCTCAGTGGTTTCCGAAAAGCGTTGGCCAAACAAGCAATGCGACATTGGGAAAATCACACTTGTTTGAAATTCATCGAACGAAATCAAACCGAAAATATCGATTATGTGTTTTTTACTGAGAAACCTTGCGGGTAAGAATAATTATCATTATTAGCAATAAACATCTAAAATTAATTCAAAAAATCTTCTTTAGTTGTTGTTCGTTTGTTGGTAAAAGAGGTATAGGAGCTCAAGCTCTAAGCATAGGAGAAAATTGTGCTAAATTCGGAATCGTAGTGCACGAAATAGGCCACGCGATTGGTTATTACCACGAGCACACACGGCCAGACCGTGATAGCTATGTGCAAGTGTTCGAAGAGAATATAATGAAAGGTCAGTACATTTATTTATTTATTTATTAACAATAATGTTGATTTTTTATTAGGTCAGCAAACCAACTTTAATAAACTGCCGACCGATCAAGTGACTTCGTTGGGATTAAAGTACGATTACGACTCCATAATGCACTACGCCAGAAATACGTATTCGATAAACGTATTTTTGGATACTATTCAGCCTATTGCTATTACTCAGGGCAAAGTTCCGGAAATTGGTCAAAGAATTGGATTGAGTTCCGGCGACATTCAACAAACTCAGATTTTATATAATTGTCCCAGTAAGTTGCATCAATGGAGATAATCAATTTTACAATAAAGTTATTCTAGAATGTGGTAGAAGCTTCCAGACAAAAACAGGCACTTTTTCCTCGCCTCCGATCGACCCAAACTCAGCTTTGCCAAGTGCTTCGTGTGAATGGCGGATCTCAGCTACGCCGGGTGAAAAAATTATTTTGAACATTACTTCGATGGATATTGTCAAGTCAACGAATTGTTCCAGCGATTATTTGGAAGTTAGAGATGGATATTCGAAAAAGTCTAAGTTAATGGGTAAGAAGAGTTCTTTTGTTTAGTGCAATTTGTATTATCCCTGATGGCCTTGGTTTGCGTATTACGGGTTGCATACATATTTAGTTGGAAGTTGGGACAAATTATTACATAATGAATAATGTTATGTGCAAATACTTTTGCAAAAGATGTTTCTTATGATCTTCAGATCCTGAATTGCTCTTATGCAAATGTTTTGTTCTCTAACGGCCATTTTCACCGCTATAACTTAAGGGATATTTAATCCAAGTGAAGCTTTGAATGTGAATCTTGTGGAAACAAAAGTCACATTCAAAGCTCCACTTACATTAAAAATCCCTTAAGTGATAGTTAAGTGATAGCCGTGCAAATGACCATAAGAAGACTTAACAAATATCAAGATTCACATTCCATAATACTTATGACTTCATTAGGGTGTCAAGTGTCAAGTGATAAAGTACCAGTCCCTGTAACTTTTTTATTTTTCATCATAGGTACCTACCTACATAAAAAAGTTATAGAGGGTGGTACTTTTATGACTTGACAACCAGTACAGGTACAATATTTTTCATTTTCATAGTCATTCAAAAAAAAATTTTATTTCTGCAGATAAAAGATGACTTTTAATCTTCCTCCCGAGACTTTTCATTTGCTTGATAACTTTCACAATTTCCAATAAGCCTGGATGTCTCCATGATAAGAAAAGAAAAAGAAGTGTTTTTTTTTTTTTTGTAAATTATTTATAAATAATTTAGAATGTAAAAACAAATATTATTGTCACAAATCATTAATCGTTTGTATCGTCCTTAACAACAGATTTGGCTGGCAATAATTCCAATAGTCTAGCGTGAGCTTTCCTTGTTAATTCTTCACAGCACGATTCCAAAGTAACTTTGGCTTTATAAGAACTATCAAACAGTTTCGGATAACAGCCACATTGTACATCAGGAAATTCTTTTACAACTTGTTGTAATTCTGTAACTATTTCGTATTCAGGTAAGTTACAGTAAACACATTTGCTAAAGAATTTCTTGTCTGATTTAAATAATAAAGATCCCGCTTCTAGGATTGTTTTCTTTAATAGTTCTGGTATACCTGGGAACATATAGACGTTTTGTATAGATACGTTTGGATACCTTAGTTTTCCTCCAGATTTTGTTTTGTAGTGCAGCTTGGAGGATTTTGGGATGTAAGCCATTTTCATACTACTGGGGTTCTCGTTTTTATAAAACTGAATACATATTTGTTTTAAATCGGGATGTAGAACGAGAGGCTCCTTAAAAGCGAGGGCGACTCCTTCAAAGGTAACATCATCATGGGTGGGTCCAATACCTCCAGTGGTCAATACATAATTGTATTTTTTTGAAAACTCTATTACTTCTTCAGATATAGTATTTACGTTATCGGGAATTACGGTAATTTTTTTTAGTTCAATTCCTAAATTATGTAGTTCTTTTGCTAGGAAAGCGGAGTTGGTGTCTTGAACTTCACCTCTCAATATTTCATCACCTATAACTATAGCATAAAGGATTTAAGTGTTGAGCAATTTAGTGTGATTTACTTATCAATTTTTCTGAGTGCCTGTTTTCATAGAATTCAGCTCCAAATCTCAGAATAATTTAGTGTATGGAGTGTATTGGAATTTCATCGTTTAAGTTCTGAGGTAGGTAGCTTTATGATTTAGATTTCGGAAAACTTTCAAAGGTCATAACTTTTTTTCTATTATAGGTAAAAAGCTGAAATTTTCAGCGATTCTTATCCCAGTAGAGGACTACAATCACTGAAAATATCAGCTCATTTGGACTTGTAGTTCCAGAACTAAAATTGTGTTAAGCAATTTATTGGGGTGATTTATCAGTTTTTCAATTTTTCTGAGTGCCTTTTTTCATAGAATCTGGTTCCAAATCTCAGAATAATTTAGTGTATGGAGTTTGGGGGGGTCCCAAAGGACCATTAAGACACAAAACCTCAGAAAGGTGTTTAGGTATAGAAACTTACCGATTATTCCTACTGAAGCTATTTTTTTGTCTGTTTCAGTACTGATTTTTCTAATATGACAAAGTTTTCTGATGATAAGGCGACTCACATATCGTGTGATCATATTTTGGTCACGTTTTATAGGAATATAATGTTGAAATTAGGCCATTTTTGTCTTCATAATTTTAAAATTTTGATTATTGTTTGTGGTTATGTAGTGTTGTTATGTCGTTTCCGGTGGGTAAAATTAGGAAAAAGACAATGTATTTCTATCTGTTTCTTTAACAGGCGAGAGAAAGAGATGGTTATAGAATCAGAGCGCGTGGAAAGGCCAAGCCCATGATGGTGTTTTTTACAGAAATCTTCAAAATTCTTCGCGCTTTTATGAAAAAAAACTCTGGAAACTTGATGAGATCTTGAATTCTGAGCCAACATTGCAAAGGATGATGCACACTTAAAATGGAATATTAAAAAATCCACGATTTTGATGAAATTTTGGTATGTTGTAGATCTCGATTCTCGATGTTCTGGGGTGCGTTCAAAGACGGCAATGCTAATGCCAAAACTTACTTTTCCCCCTCCACCAGTAATGCCGAACCACGTAGGTTGAAGCCGAACTCGAACGCAAAATGCCAATTTTGGCTTGGCTGTAGCCATTCCTGAACGCAGCCCTGATCAAAAGTTCTCATGCAGGGATGCTATTAGCACTAAAAAAATTGTACCAGAAAGTAGGGAATAATTGTACTAGATTGGCAACATTGTGTACTAGCTGAAAGCTCATCAAATTTCGAAATTTGAATACAAATGTAGACTCTGCTAAATGGGGGTAAATATCACTTGTTTTAGGGTCGGTTCCTCAATAGCGAGTCACCTCAGTCAGCTGCGGGTTGGTTTTAACTCTAGGGTAAAAAACGTATCCAGTTGCAATGTTAACCTAGAGTTATATCCTTACCTAGAGGTGACTCGCTATTGGGAAACCGGTCCTGAATCACCTGAATGATAGAAATAAATGAATTTCTACATATTTAGTTATAAATCGCCTACCGATTACCATGATCCGCTGAATAACCGCATAACCACCGATACATGAGTCACAGAATAAAAAACTTCCCCACCATATCAAATTCTGGGATACTCGAGGATCAAGAACACTTAATTTGTTCTGTGAGAACAGATTGAAAATCACCTTTTCTCTATTTAAAATCGACGAAAAAATTAACTCACTAACATAGCCTGAAACGCAAGTATTCGATCAAGGTCTGCGGGTGACGTCATCGCTATTTTCTGCTGATAGTGACCACACTCGCAGGCCCAGAATTTGATGGAGAGGGAGTTAGGGAAGTATGACACATTTGACACATCACATTACCCAGAATAAGCAGATTATTGTTTGAATATCCTCGCCAAAAATGGCCTCATATTCGAAACGCCAATTTCTTGTTTGGCTTTAGCCGCACCGCAGTGGGAACTGGAACGTGAAACCCAACCCACAAGTAGAGAGTGGAGCGCAGAACTCGGGTACGATACAGAGCGAAGAGCGACACTCGACTCGTAATCCAAATTGTACTAGATTTATGAGAGAGGTACTAGCGTACTAGGTGAAACGTGATTGTGCCAGATCTAGTACAATTGTACTAGAAATAGCATCCCTGTTCTCATGGGCCCAAGATGATCCTATGACTGGTTTCCGAATACAGTGGCGGGTATGAAGCTACCCTTCTATCTACAGGGGGTACTCAAAAACTATAAACCTTCTGTTTAATTCATACTTTTTATACAACAATCGGACGTTCAAGTCAACCTGATATAAAATAATATGATATGGAAATATGATATGAACATTTCCACCCTAGTCTCGGGCGCAAATGGTACTGGAAGTTATAAGCAGTACCAATATACACCATTTAGGGAACCTCATTTGACTTGCAAATTACTTTGAGGCTGGTTTAAGGGGGTAAAACTATAGTAATTGCGATTCATCGAAAAAAGAGTTTTCGAAAATATGGACATTTCCACCATAGTCTCGGGTACAAATGATATTGGAAGTTATAGACAATTTCAATATACCTACACCGTTTAGGGTACCTAGAAAAACTTGCAAATAACTATGAGGGTGGTTCAAGGGAGTAAACTAATAATTGCGATTCATCGAAATAAGGGTTATTGTGGAAATATTTTTCATTTCCACTCTAGCCTCGTGTATAAGGGCCAAATTATGTACCAACTGGTAAAGTGTCTGGTTGTAAGCAGGTAGGTACTTTCTATTCTCTAGTGCATAGAAAGTACCTGCTAGGTAGCAAGTTATAGACAGTGCCAATATACATCGTTTAGGGAATCTCACTTAACTTGCAAATTACTTTCGGGGTGGTTTAAAGGGGTGGTATAACTAATTATTGCGATCCATGAAAAAAAGGGTTTTTATGAAAATATGAACATTTCCACCCTAGTCTCGGGCGCAAATGATACTGGAAGTTATAGGCAGTGCCAATATACACCGTTTGGGGAACCCTTACATGCAAATTACTTTGAGGGTGATTTAAGGGGTTAACACTAATAATTTCAATTAATCGAAAAAAGGGTTTTTGTGAAAATATGAATACCCACTAAGCAATGTAATATCGCTCCAATGTTTTAGTAATGTTTCTAGATAATATTGTAATATTTATTTTTTTATTGCTGCTATACTTACCTATAAGTGCAAGGTTGCTGCAATTAATGAAACGGAGTTATTCTAATATTCACAAATGCAATGTTTATAGAATAAACTTTTCTGCAATATCGCCTCAAACTTGTATTTTCATAAAAAATAAATTACGTTTGTAACATTAAAAATGCTAGCTTACAGAAACCTGCATTGAACGTTGTTTATAAACTTAGATTAATATTACTGTTGCAATAGTTTTATTGGTAGGTTAGCAGACCCAAGCAGCTCAGCGGTTGTGTCTTCGCTTTGCATGCAGTGGGTCTCGGGTTCGAATCCCGGCTAGGTGCATGGATGTTTGTTTGTTTGTTTGATTTGGTTTGTGTGTGATGTTCGAGGCTTTGTCGACAAACCACAGTGGTGGTTTCTGACAAGAAAGCAGAAAAAAAAAAAAAAAAAAAAAAAATAAAACGAATGTTTCTCTATTAAAGTAATATCAAATTTATATCCCTTAACATTGGATAAGTAATATTTTAGAAAGCTTAACTTCACATTATGTAATAAATTTTCTAAAGTAAGGTCGATACAATATTGCTGACAAATTTTGCAACATTACATGTTTACTGGGATATTTCCACCCTAATCTAATCCACTTAGTATCCGGATACAACGCGTGAAATGAACGTAGTCTTTATCACTTTCTGTATTAAAGTTTACGTTTTGTGAAAGAATTTCTATTTAGATACTTGGATTTTTGAGTAGCCCCATACCCGCCACTGTATTTCGGAAACCAGTCATAGGATCATCTTGGGCCCATGAAAACTTTTGATCAGTAGATCCAGATCTACAACATACCAAAATTTCATTAAAATCGTAGATTTTTTGAAATCCCATCCAAAGTGTGCATCATCCTATCCTGACTCTTTTTTAAGAAGAATCATAAAATTCTGTATCTTGACTCTATTACTTTGCATTTCGCAACTTTCTAATACTTCTTTAGATCGATTCAGTTGAATAATTGAAGTTTTGAAACTTTGAAACATGAATTTATTGTTCTTTTGCAAATGTTGCTCATTTGCTCTCATGTCTGTATTAGGAATTCTTAATCATTATTGTGAATTAAATAAAAAACATTCCTTCAATTTTCCAAATTTCAGGTCGTTATTGTGGTCGCGGTGACATCTTCGACCTCAGAACGGAATCAAATCGAATGCTAGTGACTTACGTAACAGAAAACCCCAAAGAAGAAAACAATTTTGTGGCCAACTTCGAGGTAGTTTGCGGCGGAGAGCTTCAATTAGACTCGGAAGGTTACCTGGCCTCACCAAACTACCCTTACGATTACCAACCGAACAAGGAATGTTCCTGGAAGATCACCGTGTCCAAAACTTATCAAGTGGCAATCAAATTCTTAACATTTGACTTGGAACATCACGTTGATTGCAGCTACGATTACGTCACTATCCAAAATGGATTAGAAGAAAATTCTACTGTCGCTAATACGCTTTGTGGCACAATTGTTCCAGATCCAGTAATATCTTCAACAAATGAAATGACTGTAAAGTTTTTTAGTGACAAGTAAGAATTATTGTTTTATTGGTGACTCGTTTTTAACGTTTATCTCCTAGGTCCAATCAACGTGGAGGCTTTTCAGCAAAAATCATTGCAGAATTCAACGAATGCGAAAAAACCGAGCACGGATGCGAACAACTTTGCATCAACACCCTGGGAAGTTTCATGTGCTCGTGCCATCCAGGATTCGAGCTTCATTCAGACAAAAAAAGCTGCGTGGACGCGTGCGGAGGCAAATTCACATCACCCAATGGCACCGTAACTTCGCCCTCCTTCCCCGAGCTGTATCCGCGCAACAAAAAATGTGCCTGGGAAATAGAAGCTCCGCTAAAACACGTGGTGTTTTTCAATTTTACCCATCTGGATTTGGAGGGCAACAATTACGATCAGCAATTTTGCGAGTACGATCAAGTCAATGTGTCTAGTTTGTTGAGTAATGGGAAATATAAGCTGCACGGTTCGTTTTGCGGTAGCAAGAAGCCGAAGATAATCGCTTCTGAGAGCAATTTGCTTCAGGTTACTTTTGCAACTGATGACAGTGTCCAGCAGACTGGATTTGCCGCTGTATATTTTGTTGGTAAGAGTTTGCTCAAATTGTTTCATATAGTCATTTCACCTTGCATCATAGTCATTTACGATAAAATTCTGAAGTTTCAATTTTCCTACATCATGTCATGTACTTACAATTTTTCCTTATTTATTTCACCAAATTATTCTAATAAAATTGATTACATAGAGCACGCGCAATGTAGCTTAACCGTTTTCAGACTCCCGCTATTTCTGAGAAATATATATTTATTTGTTCAAATGATTTCGTGAATCTGTCACTTATTGGTCCCCACCTCAGAGGTTTGCAATAATTTATGATGACGAGGAAGTTAGCAGCAACACATCCCAAACAGGTTCGCAAAAACATGTTCCTGCTTGTGCTGCTATTGTCTTGCCTTATCCTGCTTCAAATCTGACCCCGGCAACACGTACTATTTTCGAGATACAGGGATTTTCATTATTGTTCGTAACTTCACCCTTGGCTTGGGAACATATTGGAAGCAGGATCGCTCAAACATGTTCCTGCTTATGTTGTTGTGGTTTGCCTCATTCTGCTTCAATTTTCACCTCAGCAACACCTAATATTTTTGAGATATCTACACACTAATTATAAATTAACCTAATATACAAAAAAAAAATTATACAATATAAATTTGTTCCTTAACTTGCAAAAGTAGGTAACAAGAGTATTCATTTGAACAGTATTCCCACTGCTACACAAAGCACTAAAATTCCATAATTTCCATATGTGTGTATCAAGTTTGACTACAAAAATTTTAACACGTGAAAATATGGCCCATTTGAAGCAGGCGGACAAAGCAGTGATTTAACAGCCCAAATAGACTATAAGCTGCGTCAAGTTAGCCCCCCACATTCGAATTTTCTAAAAAAATTGCAACCACTTACTGTGCTCGAAGTGTGCTCTACTGTGCCGATGATATTTTGAACTGTGCCGTTTCGATAAGTTATAGGAAAAAATAGATGAGGGGCTAACTTGACGCTCAGCCTCCCCAAAATTGTGGAAATCAGATGAAACCAAAAAGGATTCTTATCCAATCTGAAGTGTGCTGAACTGTGCCGTATCAGGTTTTTCTCAAAATTTCCATATTCGGTCATTTTCCGACAAAATCCTACTGGGGGGCTAACTTGACGCTCAGCGCCCCCAAAATTTTGGAAATCAGATTAAACAGAATTGAATTCTTATCCAATCTACAGTGTGCTCAACTGTGCTGTATCAGGTGTTTCTGAAAATTTGCATATTCAGTCATTTTCCAACAAAATCCTACTGGGGGGCTAATTTGACGCTCAGCCCCCCAAAAATTTCGAAAATCAATTTGAATAAAATTGAATTCTTATCCAATCTGAAGTGTGCTGAACTGTGCTGTATCAGGTTTTTCTCAAAATTTCCATATTCGATCATTTTCTGACAAAATCTTACTAGGGGGCTAACTTGACGCTCAGCCCCCCCAAAATTTTGATACTAGGTAATCTAATTTTATGAATATCGCGAATAATAATGAAATATTTCTTTCAGATTTGGACGAATGCGCTACCAGAAACGCCGGTTGCGAACACGATTGTACCAACACCCTGGGCAGTTACCAGTGCTCTTGTCGCACCGGATTCACTTTGCACGAAAACAAAAAAAGTTGCATCGAAGGCGATTGCGTCCACGACATTTTCGTGCCGCCCTACGGTTCCATCAGCAGCCCCAACTACCCCAAGTACTATCCGGCTTCGAAAGATTGCGCCTGGCACGTGCGAGCCTTGCCAGGCCACCGGATCCGCCTGGCTTTTATGAATTTCAACTTGGAAGCGCACCCGGAATGTTATTTCGATTACGTGCAAATTTTCGACGGAGATTCGTCGAAATCGAGCCAGATTGGACGGTATTGCGGGCCTAGAGTGCCCCAGTTGATTGTGTCTTCGGACAATCAACTTTATATGACTTTCAAATCGGATAGTAATATTCATAAGAAAGGGTTTTGGGCTACATATTCCACTGTAAGTAGATAATATAAGTAATGCCTTATAAATACAATTTGAATTTTCCAGCAATGTGGTGGTATTCTACAAGCAACTCAAGAAAAGCGTCAAATTTACTCTCACTCCAGTTATGGAAATGCTACTTACTCTCCAATGACCTCATGCGATTGGTTTATTATAGGAAATGAAGGATACAACATTAAGCTTACTTTCAAAGCTTTTGATTTGGAAAATGAGGAAGAATGCTCCTACGACTTTGTTGAAGTATTCGATGGACTGGATAGTGGAGGGACTAGTTTTGGAAAATTTTGCGGCAACCAGGTAAGATTTCGCGTTGTCATGAATAAAAATTTTCCTACAAATTTTCCCTTTTTTTAGACTTCTCAAGATTTGACTTCTACCCAAGAAGGTATGGTGTTGAAATTTAGGACAGACGATCGAATAGCAGGCCGCGGATTTATTTTAGAATATGAAATCGTCGAGAGTTTGTATAGTTTGGAAGAATACGACACTCCTTTAGATAAATAGGATGTAGTATCAGATATTTTTTTGTGATATACATAGGCCTAGTTGTATAGGTTCCAGTTAAAAAGGCTTAGATTTGTTTAGAAAACTTATATTGCTAATTCTCACAAACCTATTTTGTCAGTTAAAAATGGCAGTTATTTGTACTATAGTTGTAAATATAGATTAAGCAAAAATGATAATAAATGATTTTGCATTATTTTGAACCAGGAAAATTCTTTCTCTCAAATCACTTGATTTGTAGAGTTTTAAAGATTTTAGAATCTTTTTGGCATCTTTAGAGCATTTAGAGGCTTTGGTCGAGCTTTGATTACCCTCTGTTACAAATTTCTCCAATCTTGCAACACTGCCAAGATAACTATATAGAAAATTCGCAATAGAGACGAACGGAAGCAAATTTTCTAGACATTTCTAGAAGCATTGACTCGCTATAAAATAATGAAACATGCTCCTATTATACAATGTACTTTATTAATTCTATAATTTAACAATAAAATAGGAGAAAATATTGAAAACGGAAAAAAATCCATGAATATTAAACCTAAGCTCCCTCTAGGGCACAATCCAGAAGGAGTATAATATAACAGCTATAATAATAATTCTAAAAATAATTAATTAATTAGGAAAAATGCTAATAACTATAAATAACAATAATAAATGCAATAATAAAATATTAAGTAGCACAACATGATGAAATAAATTTTAAGTAAAATACATTGTTTTTCTTTTTGTATGGGATCCGATCAAAAGATCTTAAATAAAAGCCTAAACATATTTTAATATACGAACTGGATGGGAATATGGCACTGAAAATCCTTCAATAGAAACCCATATCACAATAATTAATGTAACAGTAAATCTCTACCAGTCTTTTTTTTTTTGGAAAAACATTTAAGTATGCTTGTCCCGACCAGACGGAACAAGCCTAAAAACACAAAAAATAAAATATTTTGATGTATTCGTATAATTAAGAGTTACATTTTCGCAGGTGTAAAGGTAATAAAAACACCAAAAACTACTATATTATTTTTGTTTGCCCTAATCTCCGTATACTAAGGTGGCTTTGTACAAAAATTTTTTTAGGCTACAACTATTTACATTTAGGAATATTTTTTGTAACCAGCTGTTTTAGGTTCAAAATTTTCCCTAAAAGGTCTATTTACATAAAAAAAATTGCGGGTTTCCATGTCAAATATTAAAAAATCGACATATTTTCTGCCTGTGTCATTAAGTTACTGTAAACTTTTGATACAGAATTATTGTTCAAAAAATATCCAACAATTACTATGAGAAAGACTAATCCAGTAACTTGATGACGTAAATAAAATCCAATTATTTATGGCAAAATAAAACTATATTTGAGAAACCGAACAGGGCCTCATTGCTTTTCTCCAATCAAATCTAACTAAAAAAAAAACATCCCAATCACATTTTCTCATATCGTCATGCTCTCATGACGAAAACACCCTGTATACATTTTACTCTCTCATAGCTTTTTATTGCTGTCGCTTTTCTTCTTCCAACATTGCGTCCAATTCATCCGTCAAATTGGCCAACATGTTACCAATATCGTTCAGGACATCTACTGGCTCAGCCCTAGAAATGAGACACTGTATATTTTTGCAAATTCACATCTAAGGGTCTGTTCTCACAAAGGTTTGTAACTGTCAGAAAGCATATCGCTCATACATGTTTTCAATGCCGTCGTTCCATAATAAGTCGGTAACTTAGCTGAGCGATTGTTTCTGACAGTTTGCAAACTGTTGTGAGAACAGACTTTAAGACTTCTTACCTATTTCTTGAACTGTTGGCTTGTCGGTTTTGATTGGGCGTCGGGGACGGATGCGTCGGCAAACCTGACGGTCTGGCTTTGGGCGACGAAAATTCGGTTTGTCTGCTCGCGGTACCTGCACGAGTACGAATTGTTCCCGCGTTTTCATTGGCGAACGGCAACGAATCGGATTCTGTGCTCGAACTCGACTATAACAAAAAAAATCTTATTGGAACAAACCAAGTACACCTTCTATGTGACTGCAGAGCTGTCAATCTTTGAAGTAAATTAGTTGAAATTCTACTTCAAGAAATACATATGAGTACTTTAAATATTTTACTTTAAAAACTGAAAAATAAAAAAATTGAGTTTTTCATTTGAATTTTAATTCCAAAATCTTCAAACCTCAATTGCTCGGTTAACCGTTGAGCAAATTGCATTGAAATTTTCAGAATTTGTAGCTCTTATTAGGCTCTCAATGGCCTGTAATTTACAATATTTCTACATTAATGGTTTTTGAGCAAATTGGGTTTGAAGTTCTTAACAAAATTTGGACTAAAAACTAACAGCTGTATGCAACATCCTCTTTTAACTTAAAAGCGCTTTTTAAAACTGGTACCTTTAAAAATTTGCATGGTTTAGAATACAAATTTTTAAAAGTGACCATTTTTAAAAACCGCTTTTTAGTTAAAAGAGGATGTTGCATACAGCTGTAAGTTTAAAGGTCAATTACTCTCAAACTATTCGAGCTATCAAACTCAACTTTGCACGGATTTATAGAGAATTTATTGCTCTTTCCAATGATATATAATTTGCTCAAAATTTAACACAGATATGGGCAATTGCTCATAACCATGTCAAGATTTTGAACATTTTCCAAGAGCCAAAAACATTTCCTTTTTATTTTTGTTTCTGCTTAAAATGGCCAGTTGGAAATGATGTCAGGAATATTTTCCACTAGGTAATTTTGATTCGCTCATTACAGTTCTTTGTTCTAGGTTGAACTAGAATCGATTCTGGATCAAACCTGAATTAGTTCTAGGGATTATTAAAAGAACTACAAGTTTCGGAATCAGTTCCATAATGATTCGGGGTAAAGCTTCGTTCGAAATATGATTCATACAACTCATTCAGGACAATTCGTATCCACAATTCAAATTATATTGGTCGCAAATCGCTGAATTTCGAATTTTGTCTTACAGTTCTTTGTTCTAGGTTGAACTGAGATCAATTCTGGTTCGAATCTGAATAGGTTCCAGGGATATTAAAAGAGTTACAAGTTTCGAAATTGTTCTGAATCAGTTCCACATTGATTCGAAATAAAGTTTCGCTCGAGATATGATTTAGAACTAGAGTATCTTATCTATTTCCTTAAAGGCCGATTTACACGTATTCAGTAGCTGGCGCCAGTCTCACTATCGCTCCAGCACTGGAACAAATAGAAAGTCTATTTATTCTTCTGGCCAATAGGATACCCCAAGGATTGTTATGCCAGTGAGACTAGATACATGTAAATCGGCCTTAACTAATACTAATTCTTACCTTAAAACTAGCATCAGATCCATTTCTATGCTGCAACGCCAACGTTTTGATTAATTCCTGTTCTTCAGCACCCCAACTCTGGGACGAATTCAACTTGCAGTGGGACGAAATCGCTCCAGGAGGGGTCCCAGGGGCTGGAGGTGGCGGTAAAGGCAAATCTCCACCACTGTCCAATGATATACTCAAACTATCGCTACTAGGATAAGCCGGTAAAGGTAGCGGACTCGAGGTTTGCACGTGATGAATTTCAACTGTGGTCGTTTCTTCCGTACACTCGCTGTCTCGCCTCTTCGGCGGATGCGGAGGAATTTTTTTGCCCATCATAGGACTGCCGTACTGGATGTAAGTGTTCGGGAGGGTCTTGTATTGGGGGTTGACGTACTTTTCCGGATTGAATTGAGGCTTTTCGAAGTCCGGGAATGTTTCTCTGGCCTGAAATGGAACAGCAAATATTGATTCGAGTTCAATTTTTGTATGAAGGCTTACTTTTGCGGTAATTTTCGCGATGGGTCTAGGCCTGATGATGCCTCTAGGACGAGGCAAAGTGCCTCCGCCTTCGTAAAGTAAACTCGTTTCATTGGTCGGAGTGATATCGCCGTCGTCGTACGATCTCGGTCTCCAACCAATGGGTTGATTGTAGTAGAATGTTTGCGTATTTTCTGCTGAAAACGTGTGATGCGTTCTTTCATTGGGGTCTTCTAACGATTCAAGCGATTTGCCTCTACCTGTCCTTATCTGAAAATAAATTACCATAAATTAATTATTAGTAGGTATGTTGATTTTTGATTTGGTGAAGCTATCGATTTTGAAAAAAAACTTGTGTAGCATAGATTAAACCAAATTACACAGTTTGCTGATAGCGCGTACAAAATTTCATGCCTGGATTAAAGGAAAATATAGAAAAATACCTTAATCGGAACAATATCAGTGCAATACATTGGATGCGAGTAAGTGGGACCCATAGAAGTCGACATCAATCTCGTCTGGTCGATTTCCCAAGGCTGATGAAACGAGTGGAATGTACTGTGGACTTGGGGCACTCCTCCGGGTGATGGCAGATCCATGGGAATGTGCACCAGAACGTCCTTTACATACACAAACATGCAGCGGTAAGCAACAGGTTATGGGGAAAGAGGGTCAAAGAAAAAAGAAATATATGAAACAATGAGGCGAGTGAAATTAAGAGCTTGCGTACCCATCTATATGTGACATTAAAATGCAATGTTTCATATCTCATTTTAATTAATTTTTAATATATATGTGTGTAAAGTGTGTGACATAAAACAAATAAAGATGCGATTCAGGGTTAAACAATAAATAAACATATATGGTGTCTGGGTATTAAATTTCAATTTTAGTACTTTGAACATGTTGTACTTGTTTAAAATAAAAATCTGTGTAACATATGTGCTGTGATGACATCATAGATGTGAAACATCTAATAACTAAGATCACATCTAAAATCTGATCCAAAATTCAAACATGCTCAAAGTAAAAGTGATAAAGGTACTTACATCATAGATGCAAATTTATTTATTTGAAAAATCTAACAGATTCAAGCACTATATAAAATGATATAGGTAATAGCAATTGACATACCTGAGTGGCATAAATTCTATTGGAATCTGAACTTATTCGTTTTCCAGCTTTGATATCCTTGATCCTCTTAATTGCCAGCATTAGTTTCTTTTGGTGTCCCAATTTCACCATTCCGAATTCTTCCAGGTCTTCCCAAGTCAGTTGGGCTACTGCATCAATCGTTTGATATCCTTGTTCGATGAATGAGGGCAGGTACTCTTCAAGTCGGAGTATGCTTAACCATTCCTCTAAAGAACCCTAAAGAGAATTGTTAGTAGAGGATTAGAAATTGATGCTGAGTTCTTACTGGTACAAATTCTGGCAAATTGTCTGGTAAATTCAGCTGCGCAATTTCGGCTTTCAATTTTTTCCTATGATTAGGCTTCTTGATTCCTATGGCAGTCAAATCTTCGGGTGTCATACGGCCTATAGTAGGCAAATCATAGCCGGCACTAACAAACAACGGAAAGTATTCTTCGAATTGTAAATCTACTAGCCAGGAGTGGATGATTTCCTGGTCCTAGGAAAACATCGATTATAAATCAACGAATCTATTCATTAAGAAAATTCTTACAGGTACTCCTTGATGTATCATCCGTTCGATTCTGCCTTGATCTGAGCCGATGGAGCAGGAACTTAGCGAACATCTAGGACTGTTTGAAGATCCGATTGTGCTCCTTCCTGCTGTACTTAGAGGGTGATATGAGGCTCTGCCACTGTCTAATGAGGCTGTACTATGTCTGGAACCTGAACCTGCACTGCCACTCGAGGAACCTGGACTATCTCTGCCTGGGGACTAAGATTTTTTTTTATAGCTAACTGTATAACTTAAGACACTTTATTATATACAGACTACTAGACACTAATGAGACGATTTAATGGGTGTCTAGTAGTTTTTATACCTACATTTTCTTGAGTTCAATTACCTGTGTCATGTCAATTCCTTGATCTTCTTGCAGGCTGAGCTGGTGATGATAGTAAACTGCAGCTTTGTGTGTGAGCACAGCTCCGGGAGGCGGTTGTCCGGGAAAGGTGAACGTGGGGGCGGGAAAAATCGGTCCGGGAGATTTTCCGGTACTTCCGCTGACTGTGCTGCCATAATCGGAATGATCATCTAGAAAGAAAATCGAATAATTGCTCTTTGGGTTGTACTTATAATGTGAAAGACAGAAAGAGAAACCATGATGTAAAGTTTTAGAATCTAGGGAAGTTGCCTTCTCAGAGATTTATTCTAATTCATGAATTTGATTTGCAGTAGGTCCAGGGAAGTTTGCAGAAAAACTCAAAGAAGAATGAGAGGAGTTGGGAATAATGTTCAAGGAAATAGAGGTAATATTTATCAAATAAATAGAGTTTAGGTTAGTGGTTTCAAATTTTGATTATTCTCGGCTCTTGAACTAAGAGCCTAATGCTATTGACAGCATCACCTGTCACTTTTAGTATAGAATAGCGCATTATCTAGTTTCAAACTTGGATTATTCCCGGCTCTTGAGCCTAAACCACTAAAAATCCGGGAATAATTTAAATTTTGGAATTCATCATGAATCAGCCTATTAGTGCAGTTTCAACTATGTTTCTATTGACAGCGTCAACTGTCATTTTTAGTACAGAAGACCGCATAATTAGTTCCAAATTTTGATTATTTCCAGCTCTTGAGCTTCAACTATTAAAAACCCGGGAATAATTTAAATTTTAAAATTCATTACCAATCAGCTATTAGTGCAGTTTCAACTGTTTCTGTTGACAGCATCAACTGTCATTTTCAGTACAGAAGAGCGTATAATCAGTTTCAAAAGATGTTCAAGGAAATAGAGGTAATTTTTATCAAATAAATAGAGTCTAGGTTAGTGGTTTCAAATTTTGATTATTCTCGGCTCTTGAACTAAGAGCCTAATGCTATTGACAGCATCTAATGTCACTTTCAGTATAGAATAGCGCATTATCCAGTTTCAAACTTGGATTATTCCCGGCTCTTCAGCTTAAACCACTAAAAATCCGGGAATAATTTAAATTTTGGAATTCATCACCAATCAGCTATTAGTGCAGTGTCAACTGTTTCTATTGACAGCGTCAACTGTCATTTTTAGTACTAGAAGACCGCATAATCAGTTCCAAATTTTGATTATTCCCAGCTCTTGAGCTTTAACTATTAAAAACCCGGGAATAATTTAAATTTTAAAATTCATTACCAATCAGCTATTAGTGCAGTTTCAACTGTTTCTGTTGACAGCATCAACTGTCATTTTCAGTACAGAAGAGCGTATAATCAGTTTCAAAAGATGTTCAAGGAAATAGAGGTAATATTTATCAAATAAATAGAGTTTAGGTTAGTGGTTTCAAATTTTGATTATTCTCGGCTCTTGAACTAAGAGCCTAAACTATTGACAGCATCACCTGTCACTTTTAGTATAGAATGGCGCATTATCCAGTTTCAAACTTGGATTATTCCCGGCTCTTGAGCTTAAACCACTAAAAATCCGGGAATAATTTAAATTTTGGAATTCAAACAAATCAGATAAGTATTAGTGCAGTTTCAACTGTTTCTGTTGACAGCGTCAACTGTCACTTTTAGTACAAAAGAGCCCATAATCAGTTTCAAATTTTGATTATTCCCGGCTCTTGAGCTGTAACTACTAAAAACCCGGGATCGAATAATTTAAATTTTGAAATTCATTACCAATCAGCTATTACTGCAGTTTCAACTGTTTCTGTTGACAGCGTCAACTGTCATTTTTAGTAAAGAAGAGCGCATAATCAGTTTCAAATTTTGATTATTCCCGGCTCTTGAGCTTTAACTACTGAAAACCCGGGAATAATATAAATTTTGAAATTCATTACCAATCAGCTATAAATGCAGTTTCAACTGCTGCTATTGACAGCGTCAACTGTCACTTTTAGTACAGAAGAGCGCATAATCAGTTTCAAATTTTGATTACTCCCGGCTCTTGAGCTTTTTTTACAAAAAACCTGGGAATAATTTAAATTTTGGAATTCATCACCAATCAGCTATTAGTGCAGTTTCAACTGTTTCTGTTGACAGCATCAACTGTCACTTTTAGTATAGAATAGTGCGTTATCAGTTTCAAACTTTGATTATACCTGGCTCTTGAACTTAAACCACCAAAAACCCGGGAATAATTTAAACTTTGAAATTCATTACCAATCAGCTATAGCAGGTGCAGTTTCAACTACTTCTGTTGACAGCGTCAACTGTCACTTTTAGTATAGAAATAGCGCATCAAACTCTGATTATTTTTGGCTCTTGAACTTAAGTCAAGAGCCGAGAATAATTTGAATTTTGAAATTCACTACCAATCAGCTAGTGAATGCAGTTTCAACTGTCGCTATTGACAGCGTCAACGTTAGGTACTATTAAAAATAGACTAGAGATGGCGCTTGATTTCAAATTTTGATTATTCTCGGCTCCTGAGCTAAAAGGCTTGTTCCAACCCAGCAGGATTCTGCGCAACACGTAAAATTTGTGCGTAGAAACCGAACTTTGTATACAGAGTGATTCCGAAACCTTTATTTTGACAAGTTGGATCAGACCATAAATCAAGTGCAGTTTCAATTGTCGTTATTGACAGCGTCAGCTGTCACTAGTAATATAAAATTAGACTAGAAATGGCGCTTAGTTTCAAATAATCGTGACTTAAACCAAGAGCCGGTAATAATTTGAAATATTCACCACCAATCAGATCAGACTAAAGCTTCGTTGATATACTGCGAATCGCGAATTGCGAATAATGATCCTATTGGTTGAATTGGCTCCAGCCGCTTGATATATTCAACATCAACCAATAAGATCATTATTTGCTTTTCGCAAGTATAATATAAACCCAGCTTTAAACTACAAAAGGTGAACGCACCATCATCGGTTCAAAAAGAACACGGTGCGCTGACATTGCCTCTAGCTAAAGGCACATTTATACAGGCACAGATTCAAAACGAGATTTTTTTTTTGTAACGCTCTTTTCCCATGGTGTAAATGTTGTATAAATTATTATCCGAACAGCTATAAAATAGAAACAGCCCGAGATCCGAATTATAGCAGGTCGTAAAAGTCGGTTGTAAAATATTGAGAATCCTGCTTTATTTTTTTTTTCTTTTGGGGAGAGTAATATAGGCCTCCTCAGCAGTAAGTAGCCAGAGTGACACTCTATCTGTAATAAAACGCCAAAATAAATATCGGGGGAGAATATTCGAAGAAGCAGATGTACGGAATGGCCTATTTTGGAACTTCTGGTGATGATTGGTTAATAAATTAAAGGCAAATATCAAGCCAAAAAAACTTCAGACAAGACTTATAATGTCCACAGGATAATAAGGCAAATTGAATAAACAATTTTAATAAATCACATTCCAACTTCTTCTTGTTAAATCTCCTTATCCATTATCAGATCAGTGTTGTAGATTTAATTAAACGATTAAATTTTTCTTTTTTAAACGCCCGGTGTTACTTAAGTCATAATTTTTTTCTCCGGTTTGATCTCAAGCAGCTTTTCCATCGTAGTGTGAAAGGCATTAATAAAGAAGTCGTTTTTAATTACTTCAGGTTGTTAGAGGTGAACAGTGCATGTTTATGTCGTTAGAGAATGAGAATGTGACGCTTTGTTTAATGAACTTGTAAGTTAATCGACTAATTAATGGACTGGGACAATTTTTAGAGCATAATGAAACGTTATGACATATGGTGCCAATTATGTAAAGCCCACACAAGGTCGAATATATAGTGTAATTTTTGCAACAAGTTATGGTTATCATTTCCAAAAGTCAATAAACCATTATCATCATCGAGTTAAATTTTTCCATTTATCAATCTAGTGTCAATGTTTAGACATTGTGGCACAAATCAATATTATTCAATCACTTACTGCATGTGTGTGGCTTTAATAATCTTAACATGCGAGTCAATTTAAATGATGAGTTATCATTTTTCTGTCATAAGGCATTTTTGTAATTGATAAGTTAATTATTATTAGCCTTATAATTTATTTTGGGAAGGTCCACCTTGACATCAGGATTTCAAAATGTAGTACTTATTCTGGTTTCTCCCGAGAAGTGTAATTGTAGCTGATTTTACAATAAGAACCTGTTCAGACTCAGTTTACCTTATTGGGCAAGTTGGCCGTGTGCATATGGTGATACCAGAAAAGAACTTTTATTTTTTAAGTGTATAGTAATACTGAGTTCCAGTTCAACATGAAATTTACTATCGAGCTAAAAGAATTCATAATTTCCAACTTGAACTGGAAATATATTGTGTTTAATATTGATACAAAAAACGATGTGCAGGTATAAAGTTTTTTTCAGTTTACCATACTATACTACATGTCAAACTAGAGAAGTTCCAACTTTAAAATAGAACTCATTGGTGTTTAGAGTGAAAACATTGACCGTAATTTGTAAAAAATGTTCTTTCAAGGCATACATATACACGCAAGGCCAAGAAAGGTAAATCCGACCAGTACCAGTCCTGCCCATATAGAGCGCGTTTTTTTCTCTGCTCGACAAAGGACATGAAGATTGAAGAATGCCGCTGAGCTGGGATTCTATATAAGATGCCCCTTTGTAAAATATTTCCGATTGAAAGATGAGTATTGTACAACTACAAGAAGATAAATGTGTGTTTTAATATCTGTCAATAGATAGCAATACTCATGTTGTATATTTCAGATTCATTTAAAAAAATCAATCTTGCAAATCGTCTAGACTTTTTAGACAAAAGATCGTCTCTGTTATTGACAGCAGCACCCCGGATGATAGATAATCCCCTAAGGAGTTGGCATCAGAGTATATAAATAGCATGGCACAAGGAGGGCTTTACTGGAAAGATTAATGCGTCTATTATCGGAGACGATTTGACAAGCTTTGGTGTCTTATTATCCTCGGATTATGTGAAAGGATTCATGCGGGTCAAGATACTTTTGTATATGAACGATTTTAAGGGCAAGTTTATCTATACTCTGTTAGCGAATTTGTTTTACAATAATTTTTATGTTCTTATCATTAGGTACTTAAACAAATGTTTCAATGACAAAATCTGTATTCTGTTGTATCTATGTGGAGCGAACAAAGGAGATAAGTCTAAGACCTAAATGTATTGACCACTGAAAGAAGGAACAATCTTGAAAGTATCGCAATCTAGCCAAACTTGATAAATTTACATTTGAGATACCTATAACAGTAGGTAATTATTGGTACTGTTTTGTAGAGAATTTATTGCTCTTTCAAATAAAGCAGCATGTTAATTGGTTCTTTAGGAATTAATGAAACAACAAGCCAATAATTATTAAAATCATACGCCATTAATTTATTATTATTGAGTTTCCAATTTCCATCCAAGTGGGCTTTGACCCGACATTGTTTCCGTCTCTTTCCAACTGCAAAAGGTAAAAAGAGACGGCACGAAATTGATGAACAAGACCAATTTAGCGGCCATCCTGTCGATACAAGTTTATGTATCGTATTCGTGACTCGTGTGCGTGTTTCCTCCTCGATTTTCGGGAAAATTTTGTTGTTTTTCGGGTTATTTTAATGTGAAAAAGTGTCTTGGAGTGTTTTGCGTCCGATTACCACATTCCTCGATACAAAACAATCTATTTTTGGACCAGGACTTTGTAGATTGTTCCGTGGTGTTGCTGGCTGGGGCAATGTGAATGTGAATCGCAAGGTAGGTACCATTTTCATTGAAAAAATAATTTTCGTATGAAAAACTAAACATATTTTCATCTAAATAATACCATAATACCTTTTTTAATTAAAATAATAAATATTCAAATGAAAAACATACACTAGTTTGCAAATCTGCCGTTAGATGGCGACACAATCGGCTGTAGCAATATTCCTATCTACTGTTACTTTTTTATACATACAAGATGAAAAAAGATGGACAATACTGACAAATGTCAATGGCGTCACCAGGGTCAATTTGTTTGTTTACGTTTACATCATTGTTTACATTCTGTGTTGTTTACTTTAAATTTCGATCGCCAGTGTATTTTTCTATAAATTTTCATTAGTTTTCCCGATATTTTTCGTGCGATAAAAAGTTTTAAAATCTTCGTTGTATTTCGCGTTGCACTGGCATATTGGCAGAGACATTTATTGAAATATGAACTTGGTGCCTTTGAACCTTGGAGAAATCGTACTCAACTATTGATAGAGGTATTTACTTTTATAGTTTTTCGATTCAATATCCTATAAAAATTGATTTCCATTACTGATTTAGAACTGATTTAGTCAATTAGAATCTATGTAAATATTTTTTTCTTTGGTTGGAATGTTTTGTTTACTACTCTGCCATTGCCGAAATCAAGGGAGGAGCATGCGCAGATCCGTTTTCACATAAAATAAGACATGAAAGTTTAGTTATGTTATGTTATGTTATGTTATTTTCTGTATAAACGCCATAAGGAGTTTCCATAAGGTCAACTTTTTATCTTATAGGTGGGTTTATACAGCACATAACATAACATAAGAAATAAGATAAAATAAGACATAACATAATATAAGAAATAAGAATTTTGTGGCGTTTATACAGAAAATAACATAACATAAGAAATAATTTCTAACCAATCAGCTGGTTTGTGTACTTATGTAAACTTTACCGAAAACACTATATTTGATCAAAAAAAAAATTAATTAATTATTTAGCAGTAACAGAAAATCAATATCGAATTCTAAAAAACTACCAATAGCTGAAAACAGAATCAAAATATTTTTTTTTTTGGTTGGAATGTTTTGTTTACTACTCCGCCATTGCCGAAATCAAGGGAGGAGCATGCGCAGATCCGTTTTCACATAAAATAAGACATAAAAGTTAAAAGTTAACCAACTTTATTATTTCTTATGTTATGTTATGTTATGTTATTTTCTGTATAAACGCCATAAGGGGTTTCCATAAGTTCAACTTTTTATCTTATGTTATGTTATTTCTTATATTATGTTATGTGGCTGTATAAACCCACCTTAGAGCCCCATAGGCTGTAATAGATTCTTGAGGAAACAATATATTATAGTTATGTTATAGCTACTCTTGTAACTTTTGTAAAGGTACTGAAATCTTAAATTCTTTTTCCAGTCGAGATCTATAAACCCCGAGACAAACCCTCAACTCATTTAGGACCAGCGTTCTTGAGATAAAACCGAATTCAGGAATGTGGAGTGGATTTTTCAATTTTCCTGGTGTTCTTTTTTTCATAGATTTCTGCTTCAAATCTCAGAATAATTTAGTGTCTGGAGTTTGGAAAGTCCTGAATCGTTTAGACACAAAAAGCTCAACATGAAAAAATTTGAAATTTTATCATTTCAATAGTGAGCTACCTTATGATGATTTAGATTTTTGAAAACTTTAAAAGGTCATAACTTTTTTTCTATTAAGTATAGATAGAGAGCTGAAATTTTCAGCGACTCTTATTCCACTAGAGAACTACACAATCCCTGAAAATTTCAGCTCATTTGGACATACCTAATCTCAGAAATTTTGTCCAAAGTAACTAATATAGGTACTTCCATACTTCACTTTTATACATATCAAGACTTTTTCAAATCTTTTTGGTACCAAATTTTGATAAAGCAACCTTTTTTTTTCAGCATCTTGTTGGCGTTTTTATCAAATGCCAACGAGAGAAAGGTAAGTTCTACAGTTTATTTTTTCCCCCAAGATAGATTTCGACATTGTCAACTTTGAAACATAAACAATACCACTTATTGGTCGCAAGATGCCATTTGCACGCCATGTATTGTTTGTCGATTTTAATTTGATACTCGGACGGAATTTGAGCTGGTGGCTCCCTACATTAGAACGCCAATGGTTACCTGACGTCACACCTGTTTTTGCCATATAAAACATCCCTTCGCTCCTCATACCGCAAGTAGGTATCAGTTAAAAATTGACGAACAATACAGGGTGTCCCAATAGAAAGTGACCGATTGTAAATGCTTATAACTTCTAAACCAGGTGTGCTAGCTACCTGCGATTTGCACCATTCGACTTCTCTTGGCCTAAAGTTTTTTTCAGTTAGTTTGGGTTTTTTCACACTTATATAGGGCGAGTAAAAAAATGCCGTTTTTCAAAATCGAAATTTTCCATTATTTTTATTGAAACACCATGTATGTCAACCTGCAGGAACACTTCATTTTGCGACCAATCAGAGCTACGCGGGTTTATTGCTCAATTTTTGAGATTACAAAATATGTAAACCTTCACAGTCTCTGAAGCAAGGTCTATAAACCTAGCAGTCCCAAGGTGGAGAAAAACTTCGGGAACTATATAATAATTAGGTGCTTTTAAGGTGCTAATTAGGGTCTAATTAAAAATTAGGTGCTCCCTCGGGTGCTCCTTTAGTTTTTGAGGAAATCAAAAAAAACTAAGGGACTGCTAGGTTTATAAAAGCTAGCAGTCTCCTATAGTGAAAAATATTTTTTCAAATTTTTTCTTTGTATCAGAATTAGGTGCTTTTTAGGTGCTCCTAAATAGTCCAAGAAAAAATAGAATTGATTAATTATTAACAGAGTTACAGATTTTTTTTCAATTATTAGGGGACTGCTGGCTTTACGTTCACATGTTGGTGTGTCAGAATGGAAAAAAACTTCGGGATCTATAGTTAATTAGGTGCTTTTTAGGTGCTAATTAAAAATTAGGTGCTCCTCTAGTTTTTGAGAAAATCAAAAAAAACCAAGAGATTGCTAGGTTTATGAAATCTAGTAGTCCCCTATAGTGAAAAATATTTCCAAACATTTCTTTTGTAACAGAATTAGGTGCTTTTTAGGTGTTCCTAAATAGTCGAAGAAAAAATAGAATTGATTAATTATTAACCGAGTTATTAGCTGAGTTACAGATTTTTTTTTAATTATTAGGGGACTGCTTGCTTTACGTTTACTTGTTGGCGTGTCAGCATTGCAAAAAAACTTCGGGATCTATATAATAATTAGGTGCTTTTTAGGTGCTAATTAGGGCCTTCAATTAAAAATTAGGTGCTCCTCTAGTTTTTGAGAAAATCAAAAAAAAACTAAGGGATTGCTAGGTTTATGAAAGCTAGTAGTCCCCTATAGTGAAAACTATTTTTCCAAACAATTCTTTTGTAACAGAATTAGGTGCTTTTTAGGTGCTCCTAAATAGTCGAAGAAAAAATAGAATTGATTAATTATTAACCGACAAGAATGGAAAAAAACTTCGGGATCTATATAATAATTAGGTGCTTTTTAGATGCTAATTAGGGCCTCTAATTAAAAATTAGGTGCTCCTTTAGTTTTTGAGAAAATCAAGAAAAACTAAGGGATAGCTAAGTTTATGAAAGCTAACAGTCCTCTATAATAATTTTTTTTTGTATCAGAATTATTATAGTCGAAGAAAAACTTGAATCAGTTAATTATCAATTGAATTACAGATTTTTTTCATTATTAGGAAATTGTTGGCTTCACTTTTACTTGGTTATGTGTCAGGATAGAAAAAAAAAATCGGGGTCTATATAATAATAATAATTAGGTACTTTTTAGGTGCTAATTAGGGCTATTAATTGAAAATTAGGTGCTCCTTTAGTTTTTGAGATAATCAGAAAAAACAAAAAAACAAAGGAACTGCCAGGTTAATGGAAACAAGCAGTCCCCTAATAATTAAAAAAAAATCTGTAAGTCAGTAATTAATCAATTCTATTTTTCTTCGATTATTTAGGAGCACCTAAGAAGCACCTAATTCTGATACAAAAGAAATTTTTGGAAAAATATTTTTCCCCTACTAGATTTCATAAACCTAGCAATCTCTTGGTTTTTTTTGATTTTCTCAAAAACTAGAGAAGCACCTAATTTTTAATTAGAGGCCCTAATTAGCACCTAAAAAGCACCTAATTATTATATAGTTCCCGAAGTTTTTTTCCACTACTAGGTTTATAGACCTTTTGAGGCAGTGTATTTATTTCCTAACTGAGAAAAGTGATAAGAATGGTAAAATTTCGTCCTAATATTGCTCTTAACAAATTTGTATCTATGATACAGTTGGAAATATAAGTGAGTGGAGCAGTAAAAACTTAGAACAGTGCCGAAAAAGATCTAGAATTTTGTTGAAGAAATGTAATAATATACAGGGTATTGCATTTTAAAAAAAATCATCGTTTTGACATTTCTTTATGGTGTTTTTCAAAAGCACCTCTAAATGTCAAAAACGTCAAATAAAAAAGTTACCCATTGGTCCAAATATGGCCAATGACCTTGTACATTTGTGATAATGTATGAAAAACCTATTTTTCAATGCAATTCAAACGTATTCGTTGACGAAAATAGTTAATAAGAGCACAAACCCTTTCGTCATAATATAAAACTAGATAATTCTTACCTCGGGGTACCCCAGGTGGTTCAGCAGGCGCCAAAAACCCGCCGCTTCCGTCCTCCGAACTGCCGTAACCTGCACTACCAAAGGAACTTCCGGAATGTCGGAACTCATGTGGTACCGCTGGTGGCGCCACCTTTTTGGCGGTAGCCGCCGGCTTAGGCGGCCTGGACATACCGCCCACTGAAACAAAAAGAATCAGTTTGTAAAATATACGAAATTCCCTTCTTAAACTCAATCGATTGGTTAATTATGTATTTACTTTCACGTGTCCATGGGCAGGATGTAGAAAAATTAGGCGCCAAATCTCTTGACAACCAGTGGGCGAAATTGACAATATGTTTTCACACATTAGGATAATTTAAATTGTAGGTGGGATCTGAATTAATTTTTTTTTTTTCACACGAGAAATTGATTCTTTGTTTACTTAGAAGTATACATTTGAGTATTTGGAGAGAAATCACGTCGATAACAAAATAATTTTCTTATTCCAACCTCAACAACTATGTAAATAATAAACAGGTATTCAAAATTCGACTAGTGTCAGATCTGGAGATTTTGCTGGCCATTTTCCAATTCATGCAAATAACTTTATACGAAAGAGAGTCTCTGTTCCGCTTGGTTCGTCATAATTTCTATGCAAACAATGGAAATTGGGGGTGATTTTTCCGCGTACGTGATTCTTATGCTTTAGAGGGTGAAAATGACGAAGTCGATGTTACATTTTCGAGAATAAAAAAAATTCTAGTTTATAGAAAAATTTGTTAAAATCACACATCATCAATCACCTAAAGAATTACTTCACAAGCATGATGAAGGCGTATTTTTTTCAAAAGCAATGTCAAGATTGGGCGTCATTGCGTGTCTTTAATAAAGTCGTTTATCTATGAATTTCAATATAAAAAGAAGAGGCGGTGTTTATAGTTTTTTTTTTTTTATCTGGCTGATTTCATTATCTTGAGGTTAACGAGTTTTGTAAATGAATGGAGCCAACAAACAGCCTACACTTACTATAACTTAAGAATTTTACTTCACATTTGCATCTAGCAAATTCGGTGGGTTCTAGTTTATGTAAATGTCTCAAATATTTCTTCTGGTTACTCAAGAATTCAAATTAGAACCTCATTATTCCGTTCCTTTGCGTGTCTTCAGTAAATTAAATCCACAGATTCCCACCTAATCAGGCTCTAATTATCCATAAAAATTTCCTGTTGCAACAGCAAATTGATATACCTATATAACAAAAAACTAGTTACATTCTATATAAATAACCCAATATTTAATCGGAGTAATTAGCAAATACGTCTCTGGACCGATTTAGAAATCCTGAAACGAGGATTTATTTTAACATAAATGAATCGGATTAATTGCTGCAAGCTTAATGAATTTCTAGGAAACGACATGTTGTTGGCAATGTTTTAAACGAGAGATAGCCAAAGGAACGTGTTAACAAGTAAATTTTTTTTTAGCTTCTAATCAACATTAAGTATACTAGCGTTATTTCCTGTATAATCATTTAACAACCACTGTCTTTTCGTAATTAAAATTTGAACATAAAATCTATTTATAAAACTAAATATCAGTTTGATAGAGATAATTATCAGGCCTCGATTTAAACGCCATCTGTTCTCAAATTCGGTAGAAAAAAAGTCGCACTTTACTGGTACTTGTTCCGACATCGACACCAAGTAGGTGGGCACCCAAGGATCGGTCACGAGCCCACCATACGCCTTATTTGACGAATTTTTTTGCCTTTCATTGTTTTGCAAGACGAACTATCAGAGTTAAGTAATATACTGATTCATTGATTGGTGAATTTTTGTGTTGCTTATATTTTCACAAACAGAAGGCAATTGAATAACCAGGAAGTAAACATGTTTATTGTTAACATAAGCATCAAGGAAGTTTTGTTTAAGTTTGAAACAGATGGTGAGGCTTCAAATTTTTTCTTTCTTGTAGAAACTAGAAAAAGATAACTAGTGACTAACCATTTTCTACACAAAACATCTTCAAATTGTATAAAACCTATTATAAATTACTAGTGCATTCCCAACGCACTTGATTTATTAGCCCAGCAAAGACTCCCGACATCCATTTAAAACCGCATCTGCATTATAAATTTCACCGCTAAACGCTCCTCTTATTCGCTTAATGAACAGTTTTTCAATTGGACAAAATGAAAAACAAAAACCGAAATTGCACCAGCGGAGCGCCATTTATCCAACTATACAGGGACTTTTGCTAATTATTATTGTCGTTGGGGCTTATTGCATAACATCATAGCCGGGGTTAAAGATATTCTCGTTTGATAAAAATTTGAAAGTCAAGAAGCACTTTTCAGTCAAATAATCAATATGCGCTTTTATCCAATGTTAAGACGACGTCAGGATTTGTATAGTACAGTTGTCTCTTGCAGAACATGCATCGTCTTTTGTGATACCTGCTGCTCCTCCATTTAGTGCACCCAAAGCACTAAGTCCAGCCAAATAGTATGGGAATGAGTGGAAGGATTCTTCCAACTTTGGGTATTGAAATCACTCTTGGTAGTTTCATTTTTTTCTTACCACTAGCCAATCGTACAAGTGTGTTAGTAACGCCATCAGGGTACTTATTCTTGAAACAAGGGAAAAGCGTTCCCCAGAGAACGAGTGTTCCGTCTTTCTCAACTGATAATATAAGTAACAAAGACAGATCACTCGTTCTCCTGGGAACACTGCTCTCCAGTTTCAAAAATAGGCACCCTGTTGAATCTATTATGAAGTTTAGATGAGATGTTTTACAGTGTAATCGTATAAGCTGTCTTAGTCCACCACTGGGCAAATTCACTCAACTTGTAATTAAACGTATATATTCCCCCTAAATAATTATTACCTCGTTCCCGCCTCATAATTTTCCTGGTAATTGCTCTAGTCTGAGGATGTTACTCACTTTTAGGCTAAAATTCTCCAGGAAATGTTTCGCAATTAAGTTAGAAGGAGAATCTCGAGTGCGGAACTAATGTGGCGCATTCGTTTCAATTACGTCACGTGCGGGAAAAGTACACTCTATTTACAATCTGCTCTGGGGTAGTTTTTTGAACTGAATTAATTTTACCAAACATTAACTCCTTATATCGATCATAGTAAAGTACACTGTTACGCCGCATTTTATGCCACAATGTACACGAAACTCGCAAGTTGCAATAATTATTATTCCGGCTTTACAACGACTAACCGCTTCCTCGAGCGAAAATGCTATCTCCATTCGCATTAATAAAGCAGCTTAGCTCGGCACTTTTGCTTACTTACTAGAAATTATGCACCGTGGCTTCGGCGCTGCCTGGTGGGATTTTGTTTTAGGGTCAGCGACTTAGAAATAATTCATTTAATTTAAATTAAACAACAATATATTTATTTAATATACAGGGTGTCCGGATATTCGACCGACAACGCTTGACAGGTGACAGACCTCGCATTTTCATGAAAATTGAGATAGAAATATGCAACCTTAAAGTGCTTAGTTTTCAAGATACAGGGTGTCAAAGTTTAACTTTTATTTTCGATTTTTGTCAACTATTCCTCAATAAACCAACGCAGCGATGCGAAATTACGTATCGGGGGGTTTGCTAGGGCGAGAAATACAAATTCATTCACGATTTTGATATCATATTAAAAAAATCGATTTTCCAAGGTTTTTTACGTAAAAAAGGTGTACTTTGTTCAAGTCTCTAGAGGTAACCGTTTCCGAGATAACCTTCATTGAAATTTCCAATGCAACGGATTTAATGTAAAAATTTAGAGGAAAAAATTATTGAAATTAATGAGAAAATTCAATAGGTAATCTTTTACACATGAATCAAGTGTTGCCACTATCAGTTTAACATCAAATGTTCGCCAAATTGATTATGTTTATTTTATTTGTTCTTACCCAAATATCAATAATTTTTTCCTCTAAATTCTTACATTAAATCCGTTGCATTGGAAATTTCAATGAAGGCTATCTCGGAAACGGTTACCTCTAGAGACTTGAACAAAATACACCTTTTTCACGTAAAAAACGTTGGAGAATCGATTTTTTTAACATTCAAATCGTTGCAGCAATCTGGAAAAAAGTTTTGATAATTTAAAAAAGTTCGAACCCCCCGATACGTAATTTCGCATCGCTGTGTTGGTTTATTGAGGAATAGTTGACAAACATCGAAAATAGAAGGAAAACTTTGATACCCTGTATCGTGAAAAATAAGCACTTTAAGGTTGCATATTTCTATCTCAATTTTCATGAAAATGCGAGGTCTGTCACCTTTCAAGCGTTGTCGGTCGAATATCCGGACACCCTGTATAATTCTCGTAAAATCTACTCGTCTAATATACTTAAACATGTGTCCATCCTTTACTAATACAAGCAAAAGCATATTAGACGAGTGGAATTTATTATATATTTTTTTTTCAAATCAATTTCTATATACAAAATGAAACTGTTTCAAGATTTTAATTAAAATTTCCTCGAGGAAAAAGCAATAATTTCCAGTAATCTCGGGGCCAAGTTATAAAAGGGTCGAATTTAAATTAGAAAATTTCTACAACTTTGCACAAGTCTTTCATCTTTTCCGGACGATTTACTCGAAAAATTTAATCACTTACTCTTTTTCCGGGAACCTTCTTCACTGTCACACCACAACACTAATTTATCAAAGAATAAATATGACGTAAATTGAGCCACAAAATTTTTGTATATTTTTTACGATTAGCAAACACGAAAATTCAGCTTTTAAAATAAGGCGCAAGCACGCATGTGACGGAAATAGGTTATTGGCAATGAAAATAAGTCACATTATAAACGGGATTTGACATAAAATTAGTTAAATAAGTTTGTCTTTTGCGATGCCTGCTGCTCCTCTAGTTAGTGCCCCCAAAGCACAAAGTCCAGCAAATATGAGAATAAGTGGAAGGATTCCTCTAACTTTAAGTACATATTAGGGAATTTATCACATTATAAACGCGTTTTAGACATAAAATTAATCAAGAGGAAAAATTACGTATGAGCCTGGCGAGACTGAATCAATTTAACTGCCGCAAATATTTCAGCAAAAATGTGCTCTACTTGTCTGCGAACGAGCCGTATAACCCAAATATGGGCCAGGAATCTGGAATGTGTTCCACGACAAGGACAAATTATACACACGTGTTTGAGAGATTTAAGTTACCCAATTACGAAACTAGTGATGTAATAAATGTGAAGCTTTTCATTGCATGAATTTTTCATTTACGACACCCGTAAAAGGCACATCACACACATAACCTCACTTTCAATGGGGGGACTAACAAAGCGTTTGAAGGACTATTTACAGTCCGACTTTTGTAATTTGAAGGAATGTGAGCTAGGGCTCCCTACATTAGCACGCCAATGGCCTGTGTTCATCCAAGTCCAATTGGATGAGTTCTAACATCCAAGTAAGTAGGCTGAGCCGGGACTCTGTAACGAATAGCGATCGATAGCTCTATTTCTATTCGCGTCACCTCTACTGATTTCGATAAGAGAGACGAAGACAGCGAGTGCGTGATTGCGATAACAATCCCTATCTGTTACAAAGTCTTAGTTTTGGCTGTCAACTTACTTGGTCCAAGTTGTCATCTAAGCACAATTGGTCCAAGTGTAGTTGGATCAAGAACCTACTCTTGGACGATATTTGTATCAACTATCAAAGCCAGATCGACAGTGTTGATACGGTCCAAGTACACGTGGATGAAAACTTGAACCGCGTAAGTTGACACTGGATAAGAATCATTCACGAACCTCTGCGCCTCCGCAGCAATTTAGTCATGAAACTTACTCATTAGTTCAAAAACTCATTCATTTCCAGGTCAGAATTTTTCTTGAACAATTGATTAGTTAATTCAAGAAAAATTCTGACCTGAAAATGAGTAAGTTTTTGAACAAAAAAGTAAAGATTCTTTAGCAAAAATCAAATAACTTCACTTTTGATAGGGGAAAAACCATGTCATTGAGACAAACCTACCTCAATGGGGCAAAGAAACGATATTTCTCAAATGAACTTGTACCTGTTTACACTGTCGTCCCCCCATCAAAAGTGAGGTTATGTTTGTGATGTCAGCTATATTGCGATGTAACTCTTGTTTGTTTACAATTTAGGTTATTGAATGTCATTTACTGCCGCTTGGATTTGGAATGGTGTAGTCAGAATCCACTAACGCTAATGCTATTGCGTCCAGGTGGCGCTTTCAATTAATGTAATGCAAACGATTACGTTTACATCATAATATTTGTTACGAAAAATTGATTTTCCGCCCTTCCAATCAAGCAACCTGTTCCGGGCAGACCGAAATTAATTTCGTCATAAAACCCTGACCGTATTTCTTTTGTTGGAGCCAACTCGATATCAAAACCCCCCTGTTGTCGAACTTCTGCGATAAAGTGCCGAGTTTTGTTTAAGTAAACGAGTTGGATTTATTAGTAGCGGAGCAATTTTTGGAGAATTACTCTGGCTTGATTTTCCAGGCCGCCACAATAAAGTTTCTGTTTATTTATTTGTGGGCTAAGAATAGGTTAGAGAGCACTTAACCCGAGCCTAGTTTATACAATTTATTTATATGAAATTTGAAGCAAGAATTCATGGACAAAAAGGGGTTTAAATGTTGATGCCTGCTGCTCCTCCACTTAGTGCACCTAATGCACCAAGTTCAGCAAATATGGGAATGAGTGGAAGGATTCCCCTAACGAGTATTGAAATCATTGAGTCAAGTGAAATCACTTGCGCAGTTGTTAATTACTAACTTGTGCGCAACAAATCACTTCCTTCACAAAATGTTATTAGTTTAATGACCACAATCCTCATCTGGTGTTATTTATATAGTGCATTTTTATTTGCGTTAGTGTGTTATAAGCGTTTTCCTTAAGAGGGCGTTAATGACATTTGAAACTTGTCAGTTCTGTGTGTCGATTGCTGGATTTTTTACAATTCGTTTCCAGACAGAAAAAAAAACCTCACATCAGAATTGGCTCAAATTTGGCACAAACATTCTTTGATCCGAATATTTTTTTTTTTTTTTAAATAATCCATAAAATATTTGGATTGTAGATAATCAATCACAGCATGATTATACCAAATGTGAGTTTTTTTTTTCTTTTTGCAAACCAATTTGGAAAAATCAACATTCAGTCATTTACGTCCCCTTGAAGCCATCTACAACTTACAGTTAAGTAAATTCTTCCAGCTTCCGCTCAGCACCCTCATGTATCTGCTAATGGACAGTTGTTGCGGAGAGTCATCCTTCCGTCCCGTCTTGTCCAGATTCCCTTCGGAATGGCTGCGAGTCAAGGTCGCCGGGCCGCGAAAATCGCGACCCCGATTCAGCGAGTTCGTGTGCGACACCCTGCGAGATCGTTTCGCTTTTTTTTCGACGGATTCGAACGGCACCGGCACGTCGTCGGACGGGTCGCGGAAGCTCAGATACGTCGAAGAAAGATTGTGCGATTTTTTCGTCGAGGATAAGGATTTCTTATTCGGCGGCAACGGCGGAGGCCGGAAACAAATCGTGGCCATTTTGAGTTTAACGTTTTTTTCTTCTTTTTTGGTTGGGAATGTTTACCCTCCTTCGGCGGAGTCGAAGACGTATGTGGCTCGTTTAGGGGATTGACTGATTTATGTTGTTCGATTTGGGCATGTTTCAAAAGGGATTTTGTGCTGGAAACGAGCAAGAACTTGTCAATATTAGTTTTCATCTACTTATTTTTGATTGGGAAACGTATATTTTGAAATTTCTTTAGCCCAAGCAACAATTTCACAAGACCAATACCTAATGCCATTTGAAAGAAAGTTGAACGCTCTTTTAAAACAGGTATCACTCGACCCCCTATTCCATTTGGAATGGTAAGGGATGGTTCCACCCCCCCTAGAGGGTAAAGTTAATGTTGAAAATGATTTAAACACTCATACAATCAAATTATGTGTACGAGCGATATTTCTAAAAATAAAAGTGATCATCAGATATTCAGCCTGTTCCGTTTTAAATGGTATACCCTGTATACTCATATCTTTCTTGTGAGATGAAACTCCGTAACATGAAATATTACTCTCATAATGCAGCCAAAGAAGTATTTACATTAAAAGCAATGTGACGTCAGAAAAACAGTAACAATGCCGACCTCAGTAACTGTGCGACGTTTTAACGACCTAATTGGTTCAAAAGTGGTGCCCCATAACAACTCTTAAGTCCCAATTGTTGCTTGGAAGTTTGGTGCCTTTTCTTTGAATTAATATATTTTTTTTTGGTGATTCATTTTGTGGCGCCAAATTACCATAATACGAATATTCTTCAAAAACACATTAATGCAAATTGTGCTTAATTTAAACGACTCGTAAATTATTAGTTTATTTGTTTATTGGTTGGATTACGTCATTAATGAGACTTATTTGAATGGCATGAACGACTAGTTTCTAGTAAACCTCACTAATAGATGTTTTAATGTATTGAGCGATAATTTTTGAAGCTAGAGACACCCTAAAACATAACTCACGAGAACCCCTCGTTTTATTGTGTTTTTAACGATCGTACTTTCATTAGTCCGACTGCCTTTATCCACACGCATCCAGAAAATAGAACCCATGAAACATGGATGTTGCGGATTTTAAGCCCCTTTTTTTTACTTTGTTATTCTTTCAGAATTGTAAGTAATAAGTGCGGTGTCACACTATGCGTTTTTAACGCTGCGGCAAAAAGGGATACGTTTTGTCTAGATGATCTCTATACTTGTCACACTATTCCATCGGATGTTTCACCAGTCGAATTTTGGTAGTGGTAGTATATCATGGCGAATTCATCAAAGATGATGGTGTGTGCTCCATAAGCGGAAGGTGGTTGATCGTCAATCTTAGATTCACCCTTTCAATTTGGAACGAGAGCCGAATAAAAGGTTTGCGGACTTCTACGAAAAAATTCGAATGTACGACTGTGCATTCTTTCGACCTCTCATAACGCTTGCTTACCGTGGACACACTCAATGAATAGATCCACGTCAAACATGATGAAATTTAATGAAAAAACAAACCAGGAGCTCAAACATTTCTGAAGAACCGTTGCGTTTGAACCGTCAGGTGTGACTACAAACATACAATAGCACGTGTTTTCGTTCTATTGCGGTCGTCCGGTAGCAGCATGATGCGGTAGCATCCGGTTGAGGTGCGGTGCAACGCTGTATGTGACAGCTCTCATCTAAATACTATGAGTTTACACCATTTCGGCAAACCGGAGCGTTCTTTCCGCAGCGATAAAAACACTACGTGTGACATGACACTAATAGACATACTTGTGACATCACAAAAGGTTTCTGAATTTAAAGATGAACCCATAAATTAGGGACCGAATAGACATCAAAAGCAAGTCTAAGGGCAAAATGTATAGTCGTTTTTAGGGGTCGTTGGTTTAGAATGGACGCCTATAACTATTTGACAACTCTCTCTTTAAGTTAATTCTCAACGTCCAAGGCCTGCTTGAGATGAGTTGTAATGTCACATACGTTTGCACACTTCCGTCCCAATTTCCCAAGATTTTACTCTTTCATTCAAGAAATTCCGCTCAGTGTATTTTAGTTATTTAAGGTTATGATTTAGTGATTAACTAGATGTTGTATAAGTAATCGTTATTTTAACCATAACATCGACTATTATTATTTAACCAAACAATGAAGAACAGTATAATGTTGGGTTAGGGACACAGCATTCCGAAAATTGGCACTTTCGATATCAACAAAGTGTTTTATGCAAATTTCGTGTGGTGTGGTGCATTATAATAACAATCGGCCAGTGCTCGAAGATTTACGAGGCGCCATCGAAATATTCTTTAATTTATTCATTGAAAACTGCTCATCCGTTGCCGGTAATTCCCCCCATTGGCTGGACTTTGAAATAAATAAAATGGAAAAATCCTAGACAGATAGAAATTTGATCAGAGAAACAATTTGATGGAAATATAAAAGAACTTGGTTTGTTGAATGGGGATTTTGTAGTTTCACCATATTTGATGACGTAGACTTCTCCACCGACCAATAAGAATCGTTCACAAATGGCTCTAGCGCACATCTTTAATAATGCTTTCCTTGTTTATGTTCTCAAGAGTGACAATGACAACATCGCCGAGTGTGTTTGATTGTTTTTGTTTTAATCAAGATACAAAGAAAAATGAGGATCCATGGCGCCGAATCTATAATTAACTCGGTGTCAAAAGACACGTACCAAGGCCTTGTTAAACTTATTAAATCATTTTTCATTTTTTCTCGTACTGAGAAGAAGAAGAAGAGAAAGTTTTGGTACGAAATAAATTTTGTACAGATGGTTGTTGATGGATGCCAGGACAAGGCGTATATCGCGTGTAAAAAGAAAAAAGATCGCGACGTTATTAATTGGCACTTGTCGATAATTTATGAAGCCCGTCCCACTTATGATACCCAAAATCATTATTCACATGCTACATTGAATTTTATTTTGAGAAATTTTTGTATTGTCATTGTATCCTACTCAAATACTGCAGGTTGAAAACAATAAACAATAGTGAAACTTGCAAATGAGACAAGAAAACTGAACAAATTGAGTTCCTGAAACATTCTTATCTTCATGGCACGAAAACTAGAAAATTGAAATAATAAGCAATATGAATTAGCAAGAAAGAAGAAACTTATTGACTTGTTGTTTTTTGTGAAATACAATTTTTGTATCCTACTTTATCTGTGTCCTTTACTCACTCATTGAATTTCTTACATCATTGTTTGTTATCTTATTATTCCAGGCTTCGATTGGTCAGACAGAGCCTATTCGACAGCTGGGAATAATAAGGAGTATAACAGACAATAATTTAAAAAATTCAATGAGTCCCAGATGGAGGCAGATAGTCAAGGCAGCCAAGACCCACCCTGGGTTGTAGTGTTACGTAGTAGCAGTAGTAGTAATCAAGAGCCTGGAATAATAAAAATATTGAATAATGATGTTTCATTTTCATAGGTAGATACTCATTATGATTATGATAAACCATGAACCAACTATCAACATCGAATTATCATTTTTTTTTCCCATGAAAAATCCCTTCAATATCAAAGCCATAATAACACGTTATCGCCATCGTCCATAACAACACCATATTCAAATTTTACTTTGTATACTTTCTTCGGCAGCCTTGATACATTTTCACGATAAAAATATGATTGATGAATGTTGTTGAGTGTTTGTTACAGCTTCCGAAGTGTGAAGAGATGGTGAGAACGATCCTAAGTATAATAAATTAAAATTGTAAATGTTCAATCAAGTGCTTGACTCAACTCTAGCAAAAATGAATTTCCGGTATTGAAACTATATGGACAATACAATAGAGATGATGTTTTGCATTGAAAAGATCCGTTAGGAGGACATTGTTTATTGTTACTATTTAACCTTTTAGGGGGTCAACGAATTTTATTGGTTGGTGGGAAAACTAAATGATTTTTGTGTGTGTGGTCCAACCGGAACAAAGGACACAAGCCAAAGAAAATACACTATTGTCTTTTATAAGAAGCGATTCGTAGCACGTTTTTAGCTAATAGGGGCATTGTGTATGGAAAATGTATGCAGAGGACTGCACCTCTCTTTAAGGTGACAAAATTATATGTCTAGTGAAAAAGTTTTGCATTTTAATTGAAAAAAACAAGGGAAGCAATTAAAAACCTGTAACAGCTGCTGTGGCGCTGTCTAATTTAAGATACAACACTAATTGCCTGCTGGCTAAATTTAGTCATTTTAATAATGAAACAAGGAATGGTACCTGTTTTTGTAAATTACAACATTTTTCAGTATACTATGTAATATTGAAATTAGAGGCAGTAAAAACGTCAAGAGATTTTTAAAGTGGAGGCCTCTTTTTAAAAACGAAAATTTATGGCTTTTTAAGACAAGAAGTTCTTTATTTAACGCGAGTTTAATGACTAACTTCGCCTATGAAAGTGTTCTTTAAACATGAAATATGTAAGAGTGAAGTTGGCTGGAATTGAATAATGGCCTTGCTGTAAACTTAAAATAAGTCAAATATTAATAGAGCTATTTAATTGATTTCAATGTTCCTTTAGCACACAGATTAAATAGTAATTAAATTGCAGTTTGTAATGGCAGGATAAGAAACTTATCAGTTGCAACAAAGTAGTACTTTACGATCGTATGCAATTTTTTTTACGAGTCAAGTGAGAAAAGGGTATCGTTAATGCTTCTTCTTGAAGTAGGTACCTACACTTTTGAAAACAAAAAAAGTTTGTCAATGTAGCCTTTTGGATCTTGCAATAGTTGACATGAAACATTCTTCACAGTAGAAAAAGAACCAAAGACAAAGCAGAACCAACTCCAAATTAAGTGAATGAGAAACAACAAATCAAAAGCACCAAACTGAAAATAAATTCCTATAATTTCACCATCCAATTACCTTCTAAAACTATAATTACAAATCACAATTCATCCCAAAGTCCAAAAACCTTCAAAACACAATCATATGCACCACATCAACAAATAACACATCTGCTACCACTACATCCATTCGAAAAGCCCGCGATTAAATCTTCTTTTCTAGTAGGCACGTACCGAAATAATGACTAATAGATCTCACGAACTCGAGATAGTACCGGGGTTGTGTGTGTGTGAGTGTGTGTGTGTATTCACTCGATCGGTACGACCGAGGTACTGCCAAGGCTCCAGTTGCTCGGGCTCAAAAGATATAATAAGAGAGTAGGTTTTATTGCCTACGCGATTTTCGGCCTGCCGCTGCACCAGGAGTTCGCCCACCTGTGCAAAAAGACACTTTTTGTTTTTTGATGGAGGATTTACAGATTTAGATTTCTCTGGCAACCAGAATAAGTTTTAAACAGGAAGTTGAGCTTGGTATGAACTAGATTAATGGGTGGTGTTTTTAGGAACAAGTGAAATAAATTAAAATTTGAATTTTGTTTAAATATTATGTTGCAAGGGACGAACCATTGAAGATGTATAATTCCTGACGTCATTTTTTCAAAGATATCGGCTTCAAGTTCTCATTTACAATCTTGTGAAGGTCTAATTAGTTGGGTGCCAGGAATTGGTGAAAAATTTGCTAAAAAGGTTCATTAGACTTTAAATTAGTCGTTTCTCTCTAACCAACTTCACAAATTCCAACATTTACGGCCACTCTCAAACGCCCAAATAGGAAATACCTACCAATAAGAAAAGAAAAATCGTATTTGTTTTTCCACTCAGACAGTAAACTAACCCATTAAGACGATTATTGTAGGAGGTGTGAACAATTATTGTATATTTTGCAACATCTGAACAATAAATTACCATAAACAATCCATCAAATTACCATTTATTAAGGAAATCTATTGTTTCGCAATTGACTTTTTGGAGAGTAGTCTAGTCTGGGCGTCGTAAAGTACCTACTTTCATAATAATTATTATTAATATGGTTCCAACCCCCCCCCAAGGCTGTACAGGTCGTAAATAAAATATTGGCGCCAAGGAAGTGTGTTTTAAAAGGTGAATTAATCCCACACGCTTGTATATTAGATTTATTACTATTTTGAAGATTTATGTCATACTTTGGCAACATTGGTAGTGCACTTTCTCGACCAATTATACCATCCCACGTGTACAATTATTTCAATTAATTATTATTTGGTCTGGGTTCGGAATGTCCCAGTCCCAGAAGCAACTTAACTTTTACGGTAATAGAGCGGCTTCGGGGCGAATTCTGGTTTAAAATTGGGAAATCGATTTTCATTATTTATGGTACCAAAGATAAATCCCCGACATACCAAGGAATAATTAAATTACCATAGCAATGCGACGAATTTTCGATGGATTATTTTTTTAAGTCACGAGTGAAATATGCACACTTGCCACACGCGCCATATAGGATATAGGTGGCATTGTTTTGTGCCCACATGATTAAAAACATAATGCAGAGTTATGTTTGGGACATACGAAAAGTGTAGGTTTTAATCTTGTTTTTAAACAATATGGGCAAAAAGTGGGTAGGTTTACATTGTACGACCCAATCGGTCGATGCATTATTTTTACTTTTATACGGAGAAAGTGGAATTTCATTTTTTTTTTTCACATTATAAAGTCTGTTTTTTTTTTAAAGATAATTCCCCAAGTCAAAAATTTAGTAACTATGTTGGCAACACAAGCCTTATCTACATAAAAAATTTGAAAGCATTGACAATTTTACATTGTATTGCCAAACCTAATGTCATTTTGACTTTTATCTTTAAAAAAAAACACACTTTATATTTTTTAGGCCTGAGATGGCAACCATGTTGGGTTTTTGTAAGCATTTCAAAAAATTCTTCAAGGTTGCCAGATGGTCATAATTAAATTGTTTCAAGGGATTTCAAAAATAATACAAAAAATAGTGTTTGGTGAAGAGTGGCTAGCTAGGTCTACATACAATCCAATTATTGGTCGATGCATTTTTCTTCAATTTTTGTCTGAGATGGCAACCATGTTGGGTTTTTGAACCATTTCAAATTTCAAAAACCCCTCCAGGGTTGTCAAATGGTCGTAACTCACTTCACCCGAAGGATTTAAAAAAAAAACCTAAAAATCACTGCTAACTAAAAAATAGATTTATTTTCGAGTGATACTTATTTAAGAAAATATAGAATATATTATTGTAACATACAGAAAAATGTTCAGTTGTCACCATTGTCAGTAATGTCAGTACAAATTTCTAAAAAAAGAGAGTTTGGGGGATAGCAACGACTGAGAAAATAGATGACGCATTAGTTTTAATACACTATCTAGTTTATCATCATATTTTTAAAGAGGCTCTATAGTGTTTTTTTTTGGAGGAGAGCTTATCGTCTATCGATATGTTTCAAATTTCATTCATATTTTTTCTATCCCAGGCTCTTGAATTTTTGTTTATTTCCAGTTTGGGGAAATAGACGAAAATTGAGGTGGAAAAATTGAGAAAATTGGGAGGTAAATAAACACATGTGTATTTAGTATACAGGGCAGGGTGAGTTTCTAAGCGCGCAATTGTCTATATCTCCTACTAACGGAGATCGAAGAAAAAACTAAATACAAAACTTGTAGATAAACATAAGTACTACATTCCTGAATTATTTTCCAGTATACAGGGTGGCACAATAAGTAGTGGTGACACAAATGGCTATTATTCACTCGGATGTTTACACTACTCGCCTGCGGCTCGTAGTGCAAAATTAATCCTTCGTGAGTAATAGCCATGATTACCCGCTCGTGAATAATATACTATAAAACTCCTGGAGTAGAAAGAAAAAGACTAGAACCTCATTATGTTTAAATTTTAAATTATTCCAGTAGAAAGCAACCACAGGAAAAATTTTTGCAACATAATTTTTATAAACTAAATAAGACATAAAATACATGATCTTACATTTTTGGGGTTTTTTTCAAAAACTGATAAGGAAAACATTTTGAAACTTCTGGAGTAGAAAGAGAAAGACTAGAAGCTCATCATGCTAAAATTTTGAATTATTTCAGTAGAAAACAACCACAGGAAAAATTCCTGGAAAATAACTTTTAAAAACTAAAGTAAACAAAAAAAAATATGATCTCACATTTTAATGGTTTTCTCAAAAACTGATAAAGGAAAAATTTTGAAACTTCTGGAGTAGATTGAATGATTTGAAAAATTAAAATTTCATCATTTTCATCAATACCTGGAATTCAACAAATTGGATGGAAAATTTAAAGAAAATATTTGCAAGAAATACCAAATGAATTGAATTATTTATTTATTCTGAAATCCAGAGAAAAACATCATTTTCTCCAGCTCTATTTACGTATGTACTTCTTCAGTTACCTATCATAATCTGGATTTCAATTTTTTTTATATAATATATATCCATAACCGATCTTCTTTCCCTGAAGATTGAAATTTGTGTGACGTTGGTTTCAATCTTAATTTAAACTTGTATTGTTTTTATGAACTATTAAACGTAAATGGCGTTGATATCTAAAACACTTGACACCGCAGTAGGCCATGAAAAATGATATGGCTGCCATTGTAGTTATTGACAATAAATTTTATTATACCCTATTCATTAGTATTAATATACCTGCGATAAACCTAATTGAAAATTTATCAGTCACCATTGTAGCTCCTATTTGTTTACAATACCTGTCTCATAACTCTCGAACCTGTAAAATATAATCTGGTGTTAGTAAGTACTTCCGTGACCCAGATTTGCTCTACACTAGAGATTTTTTCGGCATTTTGTTATTGTTACCGGGCACGTACCACAATAAAGGCTGTTTTGTATTATAGTTGAACCATTGCGTGGGTTTTTGTTTGTGATATTTTTAGCCTTGGTAGGTACCACACCGATATACTCTGCACTACTTGCAAAGTAACCAATTTTTCAGTGAAAATTTCAAATTCTTGTTGTTAATTCGAGCCAATAGTTACTTGCAGGAAACGATTGGTACCAACACAACCACAGACAATAATAATTAAGACTGGATCGCCCACGGATAATTCGTGTCTGCGCTATAGGCGATTTTTTTCCGTTAATTGCCAATGATTTATTGGCAAAATTATTGGCGTTCGAGATAATATCTCGGTCAATTCTTCAATTATTATTGAGTTTTTTTTGGGTAAAATCTAACTCTAGTCCGGCCCACACACGAAGGCAGTGGCGTAGAAAACTACCTGATGCAACTACACTATTTGAAACATTTGTCCAACACATTTTTGTAGGCGTCACGAAATATTTGGCAGAGACATTTTTTTTTTTTTGGTGCAGGATGTTTGTTTTTAGTAACGGAGTCGATTTATTGATTTTAGAAATGTGCGGCCTGAATTTTGAAATTCTCAAGACTGACTCAAACATGTGGATTTTCGATGGAAGAGTGTTTTGTGTCAAAATTTATTTCGAACTTAGTTTGAAGTTATTAACTCATGAGTTCTATTGATTCAAAAAAAAAAATTTAGTTTGTAACTAAATAACCAATCGATTATTTTAACTGAAATCGAAAATATTGACACAAAAAGTTTATCATTTTTATCAGCCATTACAGTATTTGTACAATTTTATCGGTTATATAACAAATAGCGAGGGAGCCTATAGAATGATAACACGGATAGGTAACAGAAATGATATCTAACTTTTTGTAACAAGAAAAATATTCTCCATTTTTATTAAAAGAGAGCTTATCGATATGATATATCGATATATATCATCGATTCGCCCTAGATGTTGGTGCAATTTGGCATTATCAAATTTGAAATCCGACGTTTCATCTTTGGGCCACCTTTTCTTAACCTCGTCAGAAAAAAATGGGATTTTATTTTTGGATTTTCATCAAAAGATACCAGTGTAAACAAACCCAATCATTTCGCCCATTTATGACCAATCAAGTCAACTATAGAAATTGTATTAGCTAGCTTTAGGTGCGTTTACATCAAAACATAATAATCTTGGTCAATCATAAAACTGGTACAGGATATGAATTTTTTAAATTTGCCTTATGTGAGTCTGGCCTAACAATGAAAAGCCTCTTCTGAAAAACTTAGGTTAGACAGTTTTTGTCAGATGACACTGACTTCAATCTTATTGTCATTTTTGACATAATAGAAAAGGTCGATTTACATAATAGGAAAATACATGTACCAGTTTTATGATTGGCAGAGTGTGGTAGAGGTTTTGAAAGTACAGTCATGAACACAAAAAGTGGGACACCCGATTGACAGGTCTTGTCATTTTTCGCTATTTTGCGTAAATCAGTCTTTTCTCTACAATCGATTTTTTGTCAAATTTGATAATTCCTGGTCATTGCCGTAGGTATAGCTGGTGAGCCCGTTTTACAATAGGAAAAAACGGGTGTTCCACTTTTTGTGCATGTATATTATCGTATCGATAGCTATGAGAATATCGATAAGCCCTTCTCATTCAAATTAATTCGATTTTAAATTAAGGACCTTATAATGCCCCTAATCGCCACTTTTTTTCCACAAAAAAAAAACACAACCTTTATTTCTACCCACCCACCCATCTTTATGGGACTCTTTGTTAAAAGGAGAATTTTGCCAGCAGGTAAAGATTTCTCGATGTCAAACCTTTTTTTGGGTCCATACATCAGTGGCGTCCTTAAAAAACTTTCTAAAATCTTGCACAATCATTTTCCCTTCGAAAAAACTTTAAAACTAATCCGCACCTAATCAAGAGAGATTAGCAATTAATTAACAATCGTAATTAGGTTACAGCCGATAAGTCTGTTGGCGGTAATAAATAGCCGGATCACTGTCTAAGACTCTAAGAAAAAGTATCCACTCAATTAAATAAATAATTAATTAATTTATACAAAAGTTTGTGGGCGCCATTGGCCACTTATGTAAAAGGGCAGGACTCGCATTATTAATAATAATAATAATTTAAAGAAGATGCTGTAATGAATACTATTGTCTTGTCATAATCGGGTACGTGTTTGTCTTCGAATTGGACGAGTTTCCTTTGAAAATTTTTAAGACAAGACAATAAGGTCTTTGTTTTAACCAAGCAGACTATGAGTTTGAAGGGGACAGAGTGTATTTTTAGAGTAATTAACTTGGATTTTGGGACTAGAGTACAAAAAGTTTTTAAGTATTTAGGGTGAAAAATGTTTTTGGAATATTTTAATGTAATTTCAATGTATCAACCCCCATCAACAAAAGAATTTGATATTCTTCATATAATTGCCATCAAATTTGTCTTCTAATTTAATTTATGAGGCTTAATGGCGATAATTAAAAAAGTTAGAGGGCTCTAATAACAGTGCTTCGGACCCCGGAATAAATTATTTTATAATATAAAACCATATAGAGGTGTGCCACAAACAACAGAGTATGGTATAGAATAGAGGGCCTCGCCCATATCGCGTGGGACCTCATTTTGGCGTCAGGTAGAATTCAGTGAAGTAGATGGAAGTTTTGTGCCAAAACAGGACAGAAATAATGTACACTAACTACACTTGAAGCTTCAACGAGAGACTATTGATTCAATATACTAATAATTATTGTCACTGGATTGAAGATTCGATATTTCTTGTTACAAGATATATAAAATGACCGCAGATGCAGTAATTGCACTTTCAAGGAATATTCTCGGAATCTAAAAAGCATATTTTATGCGACATCCCACTTTAATTTCAAAGAAAACGGAGTAAATACGAGAAGTGTGTTCTCATCAAAAACTTGTATTTCCACCCACTCGTCCCGTGTGGACCTCCACGAAGGATCGTCGTATACATATATTTCTAGGAAAATGGTTTTCGAATGCAAACACCAAAACTACAATACCATCTTTTTATTAGTATGTTCGAAATGGTTCACATTTCTGAGACAGAAATTGAAACAACTTACCCAGTCAAAAGACCAGAACAGTTTAAATTTGAACTTTAAGCAAACTTAGCCAGTAAATTATTGGGTAAATTTTATATCTGAGAAACAAAAAGAATTGGAGGGAATTTGGATGGAAAAAAATTACAAGTTTCAAGTACTACTTGCTCTTGATTTGAAACCTTTAGGTTTGATTATTGCACCTTCTGCTTTTCACAATAAAGTGGCAGATAATGCAATCTGAGGAATAAAAACGCAATCTATAATCCTATTACTCGGTGGTAGAAAAAATAGAGAAACCAAAGGAGAAACCTACATTCAGGAGTGGATGGATAGAGGGTTGACAAAGAAGAAGCCTATAAGAAAATTACATCTGCACGAAGTAAAAAATTTCCTTTCAATTTAATAATAACACATAAGTAGGGACCTCGGATTACCAATAACAACGAGGATACCTACCTTCAAAAATGGCCCGTAATTATCCAAATAAGCATCATTTATCTTTACAACGCTAGTGGCATATCGACTTTTGCTTTGAACATAGGTGATTATCCGGCGGTTTTTCCGTGTAAAATAAAATTACCTCAGCGATTGCGATGGTAATTGTATCTAACGTGAGATGGAAAAATTTCTAATTATAGCTATGCAGAGGTATTTGTAGAGTCTAATGCGGAACACGACTCTATAAATCTGTAAACTGTATACCAAAAACGTCACATAAATTAGTATTACAAGCTTCCGCTAGAAGAAAGTTCATAAATTTTGAATTTTGGAAATAAGTTAGTCGTAGATGGATTTTGATTTCTACTGGATTGAATGTAGAGTTCTACTGCTAAAATAAAGTAAAAAATTCTACCTCTTGGACGCCTTATAGAGCGTCGTGACAAATTCAGAACAACTCTAGCCTCTTCAGCAGAAAACATCGAGCCACCGTTAAAAGAAATCACTTCACCCTCAAAACAACAGTCTCCTTCTTCCATCTACACACAAACTCCGCAAACAAAGTGCTTGTTAAAAATAAAAATAAAAAAAAAAATCTGCGGGCTTATTAGCCTCTACACCGGTCTCGGGATATCGCGTTGTGCATCGCCACGGCACGAAACTAAAAGACTAAAAGCCCCTGGTGCACACAAGCAGAAGACAAACGAGGCATCGGCCTCGAGGATCTATCGGACTCGGGGATCAGGGGCAATAAGGATGGTCATTTTTCTACTGGACTTTATTCTCGGGATTTGCCAATATAACAATGGTACTGGTGAACAGGGGCGGATGTTACCTATATGAATCTGATTTTTTTTTGGTGCAAATTATTTATAAATAAATGCACAAACTATGTTGTGTTCAACAGCTTCTAACGTATTAGAAAATTGACATATGCCTATCGGATTAAAAAATGCCCCCGCGACATTTCAAAGATTAATAGGTTTCAGTGTAAATCTGTAAAACAAATTTTGCTGCAAAAGTGTATACAGAGCAGAGCTGTCACAAGTACTGGTAAATAGTATTTCAAATACCAAGTATCAATTACGGGAAATTCATGTTGCAAGTACAAATACTAAATACTTTCAATTTAAAAAGTACTTCAAGTCTCAAGTAATTTAATTTAGTACTTGATTTTTTCAAGTAAAATAATTCAAATACTCTGTAAGTATTTCAAGTACTCAATTAAATATTTCAAATACCTATGTGTATTTGAAATATTAAGAAGTACTTCAAGTACCCATTTAAAAGGAATTCAAATTGTTCATTAATTTTTTTTTTTTCAAATTGTATTGAAAGCTGAAAATATACAGGGTGTTCCTAAACATCATGTACAAACGGAAGGGAATGATTCTTTGGTTTATTTTATGACTAAAATTTCTAGTCAACATAGGTCCGCAAACGCTTCGTTACCGCTCTTCAGGGTGTTAAAATTTTAATGTATTCATATTGAAAATGTGCAAGAATATGGCGGCGAAGGCGTGGCTTAATTCTAGATTCCTATTGAAAATGAGCAAAAATATGGCGGCGGGACCTCTATTGTCGTCACTGTAGATAGAAAAGGTTTATTGTGTCACTGTAGTTTCATCTAGCAAATTACAGAGATTTTGTCTTTTAATTTTTTTCTCGATAAGGGTCGGTGATACGAAAAAACTACAAGTGAACTAAAAGTTTCTAAAAATGCAGAAAAATCATTTTGTTTTTTAGAATCTACCAGCGGCGCATTGCAAAAAAGTGCAGGGGCAGAAAAGGGGGCTTCACCCCTGAAAAAAAATATCACCCTATAAATCCTGGCAAACGTTTGCACGTGAAATCATTTAGCTCCTATTGCGTGACCTTTATTCCAAATTTGAGCTAAATTCCTCAAAAATTGCAGGAGCTAAGTATAAAGAAAAAACTAAAAAAATATTGAAATTTCAACACTCTGTAGATCGGTAACGAAGCGTTTGCGGACCTATGTTTATTAGAAATTTTAGTCATAAAATAAGCCAAAGAATCAACCCCAACATGATATTTAGGAACACCCTGTATATTGTAATACCTCTAGAAAAGTACTACAGAGATTCCAGATTCCCAGATTCCAGTTGCAGATTTATCTAGAATGCCTTCGAGGTGTGTTCACTATTTCTGCAAAACTAAAGTCTTTCTACAGGGGTTTATGACGGAAGACACGTATTGTATCAGTGATTGTAGCTATGAAAAACTTTTTTTATGACAGGAAACCTACCCAAGGATTTTATATCTATATCTATACCGGCTGTGTTTGCCAACTTACTGTAACCTATACGTGTCTATCGATATACAGAGGAAAAATTGAAAGAGAATTTAGACTAATGTCCCTTTGTGTTTTGGAATGTTTCCTACATTGGTATTTGACGTCAAACGCCCTTGCTGGTAAAAAATAGCCTGTGAAGAAGACCAAATATATGGTCGAAACGTCGGCATAATTTTTTGAAAAAAGGGAGTTTTATTTCCAAAGTCCTGAACCCATTATCTCTACTCTATCTCAAAACTAAGGACGTTATCTATAAAGATATATCTATACTAGTATCCTCTGCCTGTGCATATTGAAGAATTTCTAGTTCGAATTTTCTTTTATTGTTATTTTAAAGACTTTTCAGGGAGTGGGAACCATCCAGTTCAAAAAAATCGTCAGTCCTATCTGCTGTAGGACATGTTAATTTCACATTTTGAGAAGTATTTGAATTACTTTCTGGGGTATTTAAAATATTTTAAGTATTTTGAGTACAAATGTCCAGTATTTGAATTACTTTTTTTGTAAATCCAAGTACCAAATACAAATAATTTATTGAAAGTACCTATTTGCAAAATCAAGTACAAATATTCAAAAACAAAAGTATTTGAATTATAGTACTGCAAATACTAAAAAGTAATTGAAATAAATTTTCCAAGTAATTTACTTGAAGTACTGACAGCTCTGATACAGAGTTAGGATTTTGAAAATTTCAATTATTTGAAATGCAATCGCACGCCCATGATTGTGTGCAAAGTTTTTTATGATTATACTCACCTACAACTTGAAGATTATATTGAGAGTTCTTTTCTAAGTAGGTACTCACCTGAAAAAAAAAATATAGTAATAAATAAATTAGTAAATAGATATACCTACTTAATATTAAATATATAAAAGGGTACATGATAAATAAAACTTAAATTGCTTTTGAGAAAAAATTTTGGAATTTGGAAAATGAGAAGTCAGTATGCGCTTTCGCCATACTGACCAGATTCGTCCTAGTAGACCGTAAGTAGTTTCAAAATAATACTTAAGTAATTCGTTTCTTGCTCAACTGTCAAGACTTGCAAAATATTAAATTTGAATTTAACATTTTTCAAAATCTAAAAAAGCAAATACGATAGCAACAAAATCAGAACAAACAAAAAATTTAATTCCTTCTACAAACAGAATCCAGCTCCAAATCTCAGAATAATTTAGTGTATCGAGTTTAGGGGGTTCTAGGACCATCAAGAGACAAAATCTCAACGAAACATTTTTTGAAATATCATCGTTTAGTACTACCTTATGATTTAAATTTTGGAAAACTTTGGAAGGTCATAACTTTTTTCTATTAGAGATAGAAAGCTGAAATTTTCAGCGATTCTTATCCTAGTAGAGGACTACAATCTCTGAAAATTTCAGCTTATTTGGACTTATAGTTCCAGAAAAAAAATCGTGTTAAGCAATTTGGGGTGATTTATCAATTTTTCAATTTTTCTGAGTGCCTTTTTTCTTAAAATCCGACTCCAAATCTCAAAATAATTTGATGTATGGAGTTTGGGGGGTCCCAAAGAACCATTTGAGACACAAAATCTCAACAAACAAAAAGTTCATCGTTTTAGTACTGGGGTAGTTAGCTTATGATTTGAATTTAAAAATTTTTGGAATGTCATAACTTTTTTTCTCATTTAGATAGAAAGCTGAAATTTTCAGCGATTCTTACTGAATCCCTGAAAATTTCAGCTCATTTGGACTTATAGTTACAGAAATAAAATCGTGGGGTGATTGTCCTGTCCCGTCTTTGAAACGGGAAAGCGGTGTGTTGTCGGTCAAGTGTAACATAAACACTCAATAAGCACAATAAATTTCAGTAAATACAAAATTTCCTCCAATTTATCGTCTAATAGAAACAAGAATTCATCTCAACGCCGGATGGAAGTAATTTTTGTGTCTTTGTGTTCCAAGGGAAAAGATGATGCAGTGCATTTTTCCGAATTCCACCGGGTATTGAATCGTTACCTTCCCCGGAGGTGTCTCAACGACAATCGTCTAGACACATTTTGTCGTTTACTTTATGCTGAAAAATGCACCAGCTTAATAATATTCGAGTGTGTGTGTGACAGTTGTCGAGGCAAATACGTTGGTTAATTTAAGCTTCAAAGAGATCCTTCTGGTGCTAATAATATCAATTTAGAACGTTTCTATTTTCGCTTCAAACTACAAAGACAGTTCAATTCTCTATCAAAGTATCATACAGCAAAATTGGTCCAATAATAACCGAGCTATGACTATGTTAAAAAATACTACGTCTATGGTTTCCTAGCTCCATCCCTTATCAACTGGGAGGGGCTTAATGATCATAGGCGTACGAAAAATGTTTCTTAATTCGATATACCACCTGGCAACAATGCCAAGATGAAAAAATCCACTAGACAATTATGTTTTGCTGTTAATAGATAAACAATCGGTCATTTAAGTGCAACGTAATTTTGAGTCTTAAAAATTCGAATACATTTCATAATTAGGACGAAACTGTTAATTGCCGACTGGCGCTCGGGTATTAAACAATTTAGTTTATTAAGCAACATGGTGGTGTTCTTAAACGCTTTCTCATTACCATATTTGCCTGCACGTTGATTAACCCACCGAGGCATAATGATTATTTCGTAATCTCATAAAACTTTAGCTCAAATTTGTTATATATTGATTTTTTTGAAGATGTGATAATCGTTTTACTACACATTTCAGTATATTTTGCCGTTTAAAATTCCAAAGTTTATCAAAAGCAAAAAAATTCTTCGACAAAGAGACTGATGGCGCCTTCTTCTGTTCTGTCGCCATGCATTCGACTTGTTCAAACAAACGACGTCTCGAATGGTGAAACAACCGCTTATAAATACACAACAGTCAGTTTCATTGCGCTTACGACCTCCATCTTAATAAAGTAAAGTTTATGCTTTGTGAGATAAGAGAGTATGTCGCATCTTTTTATTATGAGAAATGGTTAAGAATAAGTTGAAAATCAATCATAAGAATTTTAGCTTGGTTTATATAGAGGAAACTATCAAGAACTAACTGAATAAGATATTCTGTAATATTTAAAAAGATAAAGAAAACAGTTATGAGGAAATGTATATTGAAGCCTAAAGATGTTACATTAAAAACAGAGGAAGATACGAAAGTAAAAAAGATTCATCAAAAATTGTTATAAAATCTAGTAAAGGCACATTAAAGAAAAAACATTTAAAAATACAAATGTAGAAGAATGATAACATAATCAGATACAAAGAGACAATGAAAAAGTGGACAATATTACAATATAAAATTAAAAAATCCCCTCAAACACATCAAGCTCTGATGACTTAAAATCAGAAAAATCGAAATCTTGTGAAGAAAGTGGAAAACTGAGTAAACTGACCAAAAAATAGGACCTAGCATAGTGAGTCAACAAAGGATGTAGTGAAAGTCCTTAAAATCAGTAAAAACTTTACAAAAAGATAGAAATAATTAAAAAAGTCTAAATAAGTGGAAATTATTGAAAAACCGATGTTCAGTAGTTGTTCACCTATAACTATCAATTATTCCACTTGCAAATGCAATAAACAAAACAATCTCCTAAACACAACAATAAACTGTCACCTTAAATGCAATACGCACAACTTTGGGATAACTACTTTGTACCAGATGTTTCAGACCCGACCCCGGTGGCCAAATTTGGAAATATCGGATAGCCGTATATCAATCTTTATACACCGCGACCCAATTTCTTTCGCAGATAAATTGGCCGTTAAGTGCCTTATAGAAACCTTCGCTTCGGCTATAAAGTGATAATAGACAATTCAAAGTGAAATCATCTAAAACAATTTTATAGGTTAGGTTATTGTATACTTTCTATAATCATATTCTTTTTTGCCAATTAAAATATTCTTTGGGATTGTGGTTAACGATGACGATCTTTCTTTATTCCCGATTTTTAATTAACACGATACAAAAGGCAGTCAATTTGCATAAGCTCTTTGGGATTTTGGCAAAGGAAACAAAATTCGTAGAAGAAGAAAAAAAACTTTAGTCGCTAAGGCAAAACGTGTTTCGTAGTAGGCAGAAATATAACACAATTTTTTCCAGCAAAAAAAAAAAACTTATATGTCCTTTCCTCGAAGCATGTTATTGTATATCGTCACGTATTCCGGCGATAAATTTAATTTTATACTATGCCGTTTCGACTAAAATCGTTAGGCACTACTCGAGTTTCTTTTATGTGCGTCCTCGGGATGAATACGTAAAAATTGTTTGTTGTCCGCGACTAATCCTTTGCAAGGGATAATACGTGCCTGAATATCGGGTTCTCTGGTTTTCTTAAATGACCTATGCACACATGAAAAGGACTGCGTGAAGAATTATATCCGTTATGTCAGCAAGCAAGAAGCAGCACAGGAACAAATATTCAAGAACATGGTAACCTGAAATCAATTACATGATTGTTAACAAGTTTTTGGTACTTTGAGCATAATAATGATCGAAATGGAAGGAAGAAGCTTTAACAACTTCAAACACGTGTATTACAAGGACAGCATAAAGTTTGATAAAATCCCTGGACATACAAATATACAAAGATTTTCCTAAAACTTTCCCTACTTTTTCTGCATTTCCATGGGTTGAAGTAGAAAGTTCGAAATGATGTTTAAAGAAGCCATCAACAATGATAAGTGATAAGACTCTAAAACACTGACTTTTTGGCCTGAAAATAACGAATCCGAGGATAATGAATTCGGATTTCCCTGTGAATGCCTCATATTTCTCTGGATTTTCCCAAATCCCTGTATTATCTCATATTTTCATAAGTTGAACTTTTTTGTACTTCCCTTGACATCATACAAAGACTTTTTTAAAACTTTCCTTACTTTCTCTGAACTTCTATTGGTTAAAATGGGAATTTTCCAGATAGTTTGGACAACAACAACATGACATCGACATCTACAGTCTGCTTGTCAAGCAAATACAAAAATACCTTCTTCTAAATACCGTTCCGAAATAAATTTTCCTCGAAAGCAATGAAACTTGAAGCCGTTAAACGGGGTTTCCTCGTAAAATTCAAAACAATTCCGCCTCTAGCTTGTGCGTATATGCCATAGTCTATTTTCTTTTGTTTTATAGCAAGGCAATAACTCGACAAGCGACCAGTTAAAGTTAAGATTATTTTAATTAAAACTATCCACTGCTACGACTCATAAATTCCAAGGCAATAGTTAATTCCTTTATCAAAAATGCTATTTCGTTGGATTGTTGCATTCTTGACACTCTTCACTTTAATATTTCATTAGTGCATTATATTTTGATGAATTAATTAATGCGTTATATACATATTTATGAAATTATATTTTATGAGAAATTTATTTTTTCAATAATTGTAACCTAGTTTCTTAAATCAAATTCATTGTAACTAAACTGCTTCTTATTAAAAACAATAAGGAAGTTGTACATTAATGTATTCGTAGTATTATTATTAATTGGATGTGTTATTTTAAGCAGCGGGTTATCAGTATAATAACTGGAAAACTTGAATTAGCCTTCCTCTTGAGGCTCAGTTTCATAACTGGTGGTAACCTGCACTGGTGATAGTTGTGGGTTGAGAATATTGAATTTGGCTAAACCACACATTATGAAACATGAAACAGATATATTATAGGTTACCAGTGTCTTCTGGTTACCATTGTTTGTGAAACTGGCCCTAAAAGTTTCAAATTCTACAAGTTAATAAAATTTTCACATGATACGAATTCAAATAAGTAAGTGGAAAAGATTGAACACAAGCAAAGAAAGTTCTCCTAAAAGCTCCATTTAGAAAATACAATCTCTTACATTATTTATTACTCATTCTTCTTGAACTTTAAAGTTATATGTCAGTTAAATTTATGCACGGCAAAGTTTCATCCATTTTCTCGCTCTCGCACACTAAATTCACCTTGCCTCAGTTTTTGTTTTCAGAGAAAACTTTCAAGACCACACAAAAGAGAGTAAAATATGTGGCCTTTTGTTTTATATGAAACGCTTGTATGAAGGAACTGAAGTTGATTATTACTTAGGAAATGAAATATGTATTACTATATGGAGAGGATCCAGTGGCGTGCCTGACAGGCGGTGCGGGAGGGCCCCGGGATATTTGGGGCCCCCAAATGGTATTCTTCTCACACAAAATATTTTTCCACTTATGTCAGTTCCAGTGTCAGTTAAAGAAAATCGGAGATTTCTCAATTTTTGCAACCATCGTAGGCATTAAAAATGATAGTGATGGGCAACTGCCCCCCCTTTTTAAAATGAAACAATACAATTTGAAAAAAAGAAAACAAAACCATATTTTAAGTTTTAAGAATGTTTAGAAAGCTGGAAACCTATAAAAAAATCATACCCATAAGTTCCGCAATAATCCACTTATTTGTACGATTCTTAAACTATATAGTTTGTTTATATTTGGTTGAGCCGTCTTCCACATACTTATTTGGTTCTAAAAATTTTAAAAATACTATCCAATCAAATATAACCGCGGCATTGTACTCTTCAAGAATATAGAATGAAATATAGGGCATCCTATTTTAAAAAAGCTGACAGCATGCAATATTTCACATTTCTGACATTCAAATTTTGTTTTTGACCATGGTTTCTAAAAATTCAGCCAAAACTGTACAACTTTTGTATTTACACCTTTCTTTTACCTGTGAAGGTTAAGGCTGTAGGTGGGGTGTCAATACATAAAAAAACACCCTGTACAAATAAGTGGATTATTGCGGAACTTGTGGGTGGTCCTCTGCGGGACGAGCGCAGCGAGTTCCGCAGCCATCTTATCACCAATATACTGTTGAACTGTTCAAGTAAGACATTCATCTGAAACGTGTACTTTTTAAACTAATGAAAATAATTCACATTTGAGTGAATCAGGTTACTATCGTACTTGAACAACACAACATATTAGTAAATATATGACTGCGCTTGTCCCGCAGAGGTCCACCCATAAATTACGCAACAATCCACTCATTTGTAGTTAAATAACTTGTTAGATTATGTAACTAGTTTGGTAAAGTAACATTACTAATTCCTGTTGAAAGGCAAATTGACAAAAAGTGGATAATCTTACAAATTCTGACTTTATATAATAAGTTATTATTCAAGTACAGGGTGTTTTTTTTTTATATTGACACCCCACCTATAGCCTTTACTTTTACAAGTAGATGAAAAGTGTAAATACAAAAGTTGTACAGTATTGGCTAAATTTTTAGAATCCATCTACTCATCAATATACTGTTGAACTGTTTAAATAAGACACTCACCTGAAACGTGTAGTTTTTGAACTAATGAGAAAAATTCAGAACTGAGTGAATCAGGTTAGTATTGTACTTGAACAACATATTGGAGAATAGATGGCTGGGTCCATCCATAAATTCCGCAACAATTCACTCGTTTCTACTTGAATAACTTGTCACAATATATTACTAGTTTGGTAAAGTAACATTACTAATTCTTGTTAAAAGGCAAATTGACAAAAAGTGGATAATATTACAAACTCTGACTTTACATAATAAGTTATTGTTCAAGTATAAATAAGTGGATTGTTGTGGAACTTATGGGTGGACCTCTGCGGGACAAGCGCAGCAAGTTCCGCAGCCATCTAATCACCAATATATTGTTGAACTGTTCAAGTAAGACATTCACCTAAAACGTGTAATTTTTTAACTAATGAAAATAACTTACATTTGAGTGGGTCAATTTAGTATCGTAATTAAACAACATATTGATGAATAGATGGTCCACCCATAAGTTTTGCAACAAGTCACTCATTTAGTCATTTGTACTTGAATAACGTGTCACATTATGTTACCAGTTTGGTAAAGTAACATTACTAATTCCTGTTGAAAGGCAAATTGATAAAAAGTTGATAATCATAATCTTACAAATTTTTACTTTATATAAAAAGTTATTGTTCAAGTACAAATAAGTAAACTATTTTCTACTGATTTCTTTTCCATCTTTTGTTGATCATGAGATTAAAACCAGAGCAATATCCAACTAAAAGGTACCCTATGAAATACAAAACTTTTCTATAACCCAGAGATCTATCAGATATATCTGCCCCAAAGTGTTAAATATATTGCCCCTTAAATTTCGACAAAGTCGATCAAGAGAATTTAAATATTGGAGTAAGGAGTTAAGTGAATGGCTGAGAACACACTATGAGAGAATAGATGAAATATTAGTCTTGCTACTGTAATAATTTTAAAAAAATATATATTATAATAACAATAATACACTCAATACACTTAATAATAATAATTAAAGGAAAAAAATTGAAAAACCTGTGTGTTTCTGATAAAAGGGAGAAAAAAGGGAAAAGGGAAAGGAAAAAAATAGAAAAAATAAGATAAGATATTATGTTTATTGAAATTATTTAGATTTATATGAAAGGTTAATCGTGTACAAAAGGAATAGTCTTAATTTTGTATTTAATTTTTTTGGAAATAAATGATTTGATTTGAAGTGGATTATTGCGGAACTTATGGGTGGATCTATGTGGGACGAGCGCAGCGAGTTCCGCAGCCATCTACTCACTAATATACTGTTGAACTATTCAAATAAGACATTCACCTGAAACTTGTAGTTTTTGAACTAATGAGAATAACACTGACATTTGAGTAAGTCAGGTAAGTATCGTACTTGCACAACGTATTAATGGACTTATTACTTACACCTTATTCTTCTAAATAAACTGCTCGCCAAAAAAAACGGGACAAGCAATTTTTAGCACTATATTCAATTTGTAATAACTTTTTTATTTTATTTTTGTTTTTATTGCGGTTTCTGGTATTCGATAGTCCATGTTGTAGACCACGTGGGACAAGAATATTTTTTTCGAAGAAATGCATTTTTGAAGTTATACAGGGTGAATACTAGATTGATGCAAAAATACAAAAAGTATGGATGTCTGCCATATTGACAATAATTTTTTTTTCGGATTTCTGTATAGGCCTTTAGTAAGTTGACATCAATATCTCCAGACATTTTTGCCAGTTTTTTGATAAGTGCCCTATGGCAGCAGATACAATATTAAACAACAAAGTTTACAAAATCTTGTGAGCACAATGTTTAAAGGGCTGTATCTTGAAAACGGTTGTATTCATTTCGAACATCTTTGCAAGTTTTGAAAGCCCATTTTTTCTGGAGGTGCCACGACTCGCTTGCTTTTTTTGCAGATGGCCCTGTTTACATTATACAGGGGTCGAGGAAAAAATACATCTCAAATTAAGCAAATTATGATAATTGTTCTTTCAACTCTATAGAAATTGATCTGTATGTCTTTTGTTTTCTTTGAAAATTGGTTAGGTGATACTCTGGGCCAATATCTCGGAACACTTTTTCCATTTTTTGCATAAGAGTTTCCTGAAGAGCCATTTTAGCACCACAATGTTGGAACGATGTGGCTCACGGTTTATTGGATTGTGAAACGTTTTCCCACAATGGAAGCTCATTTCATGACAATTAATCGGCTATTTTTGGAAATTTAAATTTTCTCATTATACAGGGGTTGCACAAAAGTAAAAGTGAGTTTCCTGAACATTCTCAAACGGCTTTAGCTTGAGAACAATTTTGGAAGCTTATTTTATGGAAGTTAACTCTCTTATTTTTTTAATGGAAAACTTTGCATTATACAGGGAGAATTATTTGGCTATTTTTGGAAATTGAAATGTTCTCATTATACAGGGGTTGCGTCAAAGTAAACCTGAGTTTGACAAAAATTCTCAAACGGCTGTAGCGTGAAAACAATTTTGGAAGATCATTTTATGGAAGTTAACTCTCTTATTTTTCTAAGGGAAATCTTCGCATTATACAGGGATTACCGAAAAATAAACTTAATTTTGCCAAAAATGCTTGAACGGCTGTAACTTGAGAACGCTTTTGGAAACTCATCAGTTTGTCTCATTTTTCACGACCTGGCGTGACTTTTTTTGCATAACGTACCCTTTTAGTATACACAGATCAAGCATAAAAACAAAATTAAAATTGCCCAAAAATGGTTAGTAATGGTAGTTTTGAAGTTATGCGAATTGGCTTATTTTCCAAACTTGCTGTTCAAACGTCGAAAAAGTGATCTTACTTTGTTGATTAGTGCTCTTTGGCTACAGATACGCTAGTTTTCTTATATCGTTGGTAATTGAATAGCATTGTTTTCGTAAGTTACAGCCATTCAAGCATTTTTTGCAAACTTAAGTCTACTTTTCGGTAGTCCCCGTATAATGCTAAATTTTTCATTGAAAAAATTAGAGAGTTAACTTCTATAAAATCATCTTCCAAAATTGTTTTCACGCTACAGCCGTTTCAGAATTTTTGTCAAACTCAGGTTTACTTTTACGCAACCCCTGTATAATGAGAACATTTTATTTTCCAAAAATAGCTAAATAATTCTCCCTGTATAATGCAAAGTTTTCCATTAGAAAAAATAGGAGAGTTAACTTCCATAAAATATGCTTCCAAAATCGTTCTCAAGCTAAAGCCGTTTGAGAATGTTTAGGAAACTCACTCTTACTTTTGTGCAACCCCTGTATAATGAGAAAATTTAAATTTCCAAAAATAGCCGATTGATTGCCATAAAATTAGCTTCCATCGTGGGAAAACGTTTCACAATCCAATAAACCGTAAGCCACATCGTTCCAACATTGTGGTGCTAAAATGGCTCTTCAGGAAACTCTTATGCAAAAAATGAAAAAAGTGTTCCGAGATATTGGCCCAGAGTATCACCTAACTAATTTTCAAAGAAAACAAAAGGCATACAGATCAATTTCTATACAGTTGAAAGAACAATTATCATAATTTGCTTAATTTGAGATGTATTTTTTCTTCGACCCCTGTATAATGTGAACAGGGCCATCTGCAAAAAAAACAAGCGAGTCGTGGCACCTCTAAAAAAAATGGGCTTTCAAAACCTGCAAAGATGTTCGAAATCAATACAACCGTTTTCAAGATACAGCCCTTTAAACATTGTGCTCACAAGATTTTGTAAACTTTGTTGTTTAATATTGTATCTGCTGCCAAAGGGCACTTATCAAAAAACTGGCAAAAACGTCTGGAGATATTGATGTCGACTTACTAAAGGCCTATACAGAAATCCGAAAAAAAAATTATTGTCAATATGGCAGACATCCATACTTTTTGTATTTTTGCATCAATCTAGTATTCACCCTGTATAACTTCAAAAATGCATTTCTTCGAAAAATATATTCTTGTCCCACGTGGTCTACAACATGAACTATCGAATACCACAAACCGCATTAAAAACAAAAATAAAATAAAAAAGTTATTACAAATTGAATATAGTGCTAAAAATTGCTTGTCCCGTTTTTTTTGGCGAGCAGTTTAGTTCCCCCATTCCTATATTTTTATGGGCCATTCCTTCGAAAAAACGTATCTTGCACAATGCGCTGCCAAAACTAACCCAAACTAACCCAATTTGGCTTACTTTAACTTAAACTGCCCCCCCCCTCCTTCCAAAAGGCCTGTATCCGCACCTAACGTCGCTGGTGGACGATTTATTTATAATGTGCTCCTAACAAAAAGGAAACAGAGTATAGAGGATTGATTTTTGTGATACATGAAACTAACGTTAAAAGATCCAAAAAAAATCCTATATATCGACGACCACCCTCAGAAAAAAAAACTCTCAATTAGGATTTTCGTCACGTACAAAACTGGCCAAAGAAAAGTTTGTATTACAAAAGAACCGAATAACCTGGGTGGCAGATTAGTTTTATTGAATGCTGCTCGTGTATTGTTACAAAAATACAAAAAGAAACTACCAAGTTCATGTGTTTCGTGCCAAAATAACATGTCATTTGAATGTGCTTATACAAGGAAATCGCAAACAAAACTCGCTGAGGCGATATTCATTTTCGCTGATTGCCTGCAGCCGTAATAATGGAGCCCCCTCTGTTTTCCATTAGGTGTATATAAGGAAAAATCTGCTTGATGCTTATTTTCCGTTTTAGCCAAATGGAAAAGATCCTGATTTGAATACGCGAAAATGTTTTTTATATTGATTCCCACTCGGGTTTTTTAAAATCTTGACAATAATTTCGAATCTTGGCGCCCACTCTGAAATAATGGCCACCATCATTTATCGGATTTGGGTGAATTATCACGTTTTATTGACGTATTATTGAAACTTTCATTTTGCTAAATTGATAATGGAGACTACGCTACTGCGGTCTTTTGGAGGGTGATTGACCCGGTTTGCACCACTCCCAAGAAGAGCGGATATTAAAGGTGATTATAATCGAATCGGTTGTCCCATTAACAAATAGGATTTTCTCATTGAATCGATATAATTTTTCAATAAAATCTCTTTGGGTTGGTTATTACAATCTTCAAACCCTTTTAGCTCATATAAGAAATTCGCTTTTCATCCCCCCATTTAATTATGTAGAGGTTAGAGCCTCTCCCCGCTGTTTAAATGCCTTCAGTGCCCTAGAAATGTCTTTATTTCATTACTGTCAGAGAGAAAGGGGGGCATCATAAAGACACTGCGAATCTTTCGCTTGATTAGATTTGATGGCTTTATTGTTACACTGATGGGAGGGTTTGACCTGAATAATATACAAAATCGTTATACCTTAAATTTATGTCTTAACTCCCAAAATCAATAATTATAATGGAATAATTTCTTGGTACCGTTCTAATGTTGCGTTACCACCAGAAAAAAAACTAAGAGCTTCAATCAAGGTGGTACCCGCGGTTGACGATGCTATTTTAATTATCAACCGCAACGGTTCAGTTATATATTTTGCCCATAGTACGGTAGATTATGCGGTACCGCTACATTTGGAATTAAAATCTTCTCGAACTGACTCCCGTGCCGGTGCATAAAAATTACTTTGAAACTGGGCCAAAGAGAGATTAAGATTCTTTTCGAATTTGCATTAATATTTATAAACCAAGATTTTGTTCTATGACCATCTGATGGATAAAATATTCTTCAGTAACAATTCATTTATGTAAATTGAATTAAGTATACACACAATGAGTAATGGTAAAGTAAAACTGGTCATAACCTCAAATATTTGTTGGTTATGTATTGCCATAACCTCACTTTTGAAACATTACTTTTCCTGTTATAAATTGATCAACTAATTCGTTTTTTTTGTTTGTATATAAGCTAATTTCCTGCATTTCGTCTATCTAAAATTACAAATTACAAGTCCAATCTATGGTAGATCGACAAGTTGTAGCGGCAACTACAAAGTTGTTTTTCATCCACAGACAATTTCTTGCTTTAGATTAGAGATTAGAAACGTCGTATGGTGCATAGAGTACCATATTGCGGAATTTGTTCGATTAAATCTTGGAGTTTATACCGCATGTAACTTTATATGTCCTCCTCAAAATTTCATTTATAAAAGAGACGAATATTATATTGCTCGAAGGGGAAAATGTAATAAGTTCTCTGGCAACCGAATTTTTGCAATTTTAGCTACGTTATATAGCCTCAATAAAATAGATAAACGCTAGATTAATGTTTTAATTTTACGATTTAATTTATTGGTATAAGGTGGTGTGGTGCAACAGGTAAATTTTCAGATAGCTATTGCATTTTATAGCTGACCATATAAATGCAGCTTATCTTTTAGTTGAGATGGATTTATTTCCTATCTTATTTATGCGTTAAAGTAAATCGAATTTTTCCTTGTAAGGAAATACGAATAAACAATATTCATGTTTAACTGAGTAGAAAAAGACACACTGAATTCAAACTAGCGGGTCATCTAGAATTGCAAGGTATTTTTAATTTTTATTTTCAATCAGAAATTCGAATTGCATCACCAGTCTATGTAGGTAAGTAGTAATGCAAGATGAGTCGAGACGAGAATACATCTCTCTCGTTTTGTCTCGAATGCTCGAGAGAAAGTGACTCTCTCAACTCGACAAAGGAAAGCTCTTTATTTATAACCACATACGTAATGTTAACATTTCTGACTTTTCAAAAGTTTGAAAGTGACACTTTTTTGAATTTTACTTTCCTCCCAGGTGGAAAGTAAACCCTCATTTCCTGAAATGGTAAACACAAGTCCTGCATGTCAAACTTTTTTTTGTATAAGTCAGAACAAAATTTTTCAATTTTTATTTAGCATTGTGATGGTTGTAGTTGTTGTAAATAAAATAGTATAGTATACAAACCTCAGTAGGAAGTTTCATTCCTGTTTCGAAATTATAGTTAACTTACCCAAACTAACTAATCTCTCGACAGTAATGAAACACTTCCCACCTCGGTATGTAATATACTATTATTTTGAACCATATATATTATTTCCACATTCCTTACTGGCTTTAAGGTTCGAAAATGTCATTTTACTTTTGTTTACTCTAAAGCTGGCCGAAAGTGACTGTTCTTCTGTCACTTTCGGCCTGGAGAACTCACTTTCGGCCCTGATAAATTGTTCTTTCACACCTGAAAACAAATGTCACAAATCCAGGTGCAATGTTTGTATTTAGAAGTAGATGTGACATGTGTTTATATTGTTGAAATTTCATAAGATGTCAATGTCGGTGTCAGACTGTCAGTCGAAATTCCATTTTTGTCAAATTTTTACCTTATTTTTTTCAATAATTAATGGTTCAAAATAAAATAGAATACATAATTCGGTGGAAAGTTTTTACATTATTTTCTCGAGAATTTGTTGACCTCGGCGCTTCGCACCTCGGTCAACCATAGTATCTCTCGACAATAATTAAATACTTGCCTCCTCTCCATGTAATATACTATTTCTCGTTTCGTTTTCTCTAGTCTATCGTGAGTTTTGATGCAAAATAAGATAATTATTTCGTCTCTGAAATCAAGAATTCACATTAAAAAAAGAGGAATTTTCAAACAGGGAAGGTTGTTAGAAACAGGAGATACCAGTGGCGTACACTCGATCAACCTACGAATGGAGATTAATACGAGAATATACAAAATGGGGTAGTATACAAGTGATTTTCACCTACTACATAGTAATATACTCGACGTATCGTACTATTTAGTGTAATCAGTTGCTTTGTAAAAACCGCAATAGCCTGGAATATATATTTTTTTAATTTCTTGTTAGCCTCGCCCCTACCTGAAAATAAAAGTTCGTGACGTAATTACTTTTTCCATTCTGGCAACACATCACGGTTTTGAGAACGCACAATTTGCACTGACATGAAGAAAACGTCCAATTTACTACATCAAGCAACGTAAACAAGTTGCTGTGACAATGCCACATGTCACACGATTCACACGACACCACACGTCGTTGAACTGTTGGAATCAGCTGTCATTTAGAGGCATTTTGAGCAGCGTTGCCAGATGGTTAGCGGCTTGAATACTATTGGTCGCCGCTGTGGCGCTAAATTCAAATTACAGTTTATTTTTCTCTCACTAATTCTACAGACACTATGCTGCAAAATAATTTAGTATCCCACTTTACTATACCATCACCATTTAGTCTATAGAATAATGTCGAGCAGTTTTTTTACTGATTTTTATATATAGTATACTACCCCATTATATAGTCAATGACAATTATTATTCAAAAACTGTACACAGGAATAAATTCATATACTAACAGGGAAGGTTGAGGGGGCTGTCAGAATCAGGGTAATACCAGTGGCGTACACTCGATGGACCTTTATACGAAAATATATAAAATTATATAGTATAGGTATATAGATGACAATTATTCAAAAATTGTACATATGGAATTGAATTCATGTAGGTACTAACAGAACTTTCTTATGGAACTTCTTTAGGAGGCGTTAGACGTGAAATTACCAGGAGACATTTTCGATTTCTTTTCGTCTTCTCTACCCGATAGAATATTTTGTTTTTCAGAAATTCGAAAAAAGTCAACTTCAAAAAGAGATTTTCTTATAGAACTTCTTTAGGTGGCATTGGACGTAAAATTCCTATATAGAAACCTAAAAAAATGGAAATTTCTTCTAGCTTTAAAAAACCTGCTAGACTAATACAAAAAAAAACTAATATTGTCCTTTTTCAACACACACAAAACTAATTTTTTTTTTTTTTTGACACATCATTAGACGAGCGGTTTTGTGTTAGTTGGATATTTTTCTAATTGGGATTAATTAAAATCCTTGGTAAAATCGCGGCGGTTGGCGAGATGCCGTTTCCAATTTTCCATTTAATCGGTCACATAATCATCAATTAATATTCTAACGTTCCGATTGTGCGGGGGACAATAATATGGAAAGCCTGTCTGTCGCAGATGCTGTGACGGGATTGTTAATTCGCCCGGGCTAATTTGCATCATGATTTGTACGCTGCTGGGAAAAAAAAGGATCCCTCTTCTTCATATAGTCATGTGTTGCTGATTTCTGAGTGGATATATAGTTCCATTCGAGTTAATTTATACTCGCACATAAAAACAACGTACATCTTGTGTTCACCCTCCTTGTTAAAGTCTTATCAACTATTCCTAATTACCTGGCACCTTTTCCAGGGGATGGAATAATGGCCTAACTTACACTAAATTTGCCAAATTATTTCTGGGGGTCCTCTTCATCACGTGTTACCTACTCTTAATTAAAAGACCCCAGGACGTGGAGTTTTAATTTAGGTTTTTTGAATGAATTTTTTAAGAAAAGATACCTACAAAACACAAAACATAATAGCATATTTTCATTTCTATCAGTTTCACAGATCAGCTTCCTGTCTCTCCCCCAGTTTCCCGAAAGATAACATCGAAGTGGAAAAACTTCAATCAGGATTTTTCACGCTGTCGAGGATTTCTTTTTCTTCCGCAAAGCTCTCTCTTTTAATCCGCTGAGTAGCTCCATTGAAAGAAATATTAATTTTACGAGGGGAGTATAATTCTCTCTCCATACTCTAAAGCCCCGATGCGACGCTTTGTGACAAAAATGAAAAATTTAACGTCTAGACTAATCTATAATCTTCAATCAGTGCTCCATTTTATTATTTCTCGGAGGGATTTTACAATTTTATTCCAGGTCTAGGGGGTCGTAAATAATGAAAAACTACTATCGAAATGCAATGTAATCCATCGTGTTTTTCGCACTCGAACAACAGAAAACTACGTTGTCATGCGACCTATTTATTCGAGAGGGATTATGGCACGCGATGCCTACATCAATTTTTGTTAAAGTCCACACCCTAAACAGAACCAGGATTATATGCATAACATATTACATATTCCATGAAATTCTGTAGGAGGATGGTAAATATTTATATTTCAGGAGTAAATTTACTATAGAATTTAACATTTCAAGAATTATTAGGCGTATTCTTTCGATCTGATCAAACTGATCGAAATCATTTGAGGTTTGTTTCAAACAATTTTCATTTGGTGTTACAGCCATTTCATTGGTCCCAGCAGTTTTTTTGACGCCTCATGAATAAACCTCATGTGATCACAATCAGTTTGTTCAGATCGAAAGAATACTAGGATTATCGATCTATAATGTTATTCGTCCTTTATTTCTTAAGGTCTGTTCCCACAGGAGTGTCTGACAGTTTGCAAACTGATGTCAGTAAGCATCGCCCATACTTATTTTCAATGCTGTCGTTACAAGATAAATCTGTAATTCAGCTGAGCGATTGTTTCTGACAGGTTGCAAACTGTCAGAGACTCCTGTGGGAACAGACCTTTAATCTCCAACCATCTCTGTCAATCCAAGCATCCAAACTTATACCTCTCATGAAATCGAATTTTCATACTGGCTGCGCGAAAGCCCGGGTTAAGAGTAAGGACTGTGACGTCAGAGTCCCAAAAATGCGAGGATGCCGAATTTCTCATTAGTGAATCATTCCAAAACATGATTGCGTCGAATTAAAGTATTGCGCCTACTACGAAGCGAAAACCTAGTTTCAATTTTAGGTGAATATAAAGATTTGTCTAATTCACGTAGATTCGTCATGCGTTCAGATTACGTCGGGCTATGTTGTATCCCTGTCTTTTATTTACAATTAGACAAAGACAAAGATATCCTTGAATGTACTAAAAATAAAACTCGTTATTTCATCTTAAGCCTATTTGCGTCCTTTACTACGCTATAAAAAAATAAAGGATAGATATAATTGGTGAACGTTTGTTACCTAGCACAATGAACTTAAATGTTTGTCTTCATGCTTGCCAAATCGTTCTTCTGTATCTCTAGAAATAGTAATTTAAAAAATATATTTCCAGGCATGATAGTAATAGGGTTCTATATCCATCTTTTGACAGGCGATTGATGCCTGCAGTAGCAGGGTTTAATGGTCGGATGACACTAAGAGAACAACCACAAGAAAATGCAGGAACCAGCAATCAGCTAAATAAGCAAAATCAGCATAAAGGAATGCCACAAGGTAACACTGGAACCAGCAACAGACTTCTTTTTATATTAGATGGATAAAAATCCGATTATAGGGATCAAATTGCCACACATCGCGTGATTCAACTTACCGGTCGATCACGTAATAAAATCCTGAATTATCGAATGTAATACCACAAGAGGTTTCAGGATTACCGGATAATACTTTTACCTGTCACGAAACGCGTTACACAGCAACACCACGATTCCGAAAGAGGAGTGGTGTTCTTGGTAACGCGTTGAGTGTCAGGTAAAAGTATTAGGTAATCCTAAAACATCGACTGGTATTCAAAAGGTTATACAACGAACTAAACTCTATACCGGGTGACAACGAAATCGTTATACAAGGCGTCATTCAGTTGTTTTTAAAGTTAAAAATTTGAAAATTGGGTGGAATGGGTAAGTCATTGAGACGCACATTTCTCGTAACAAAACAATTTAATATCACTTCCGGTTATTCCGGAAATGGACCCAAGTCAAGAAATTTTTATAGAACCCTGTATATTTTTTGGCACAGTTGGATAGAGCTTAAAATTCCCTTTCCAATGACATATCACAACTTGCATTTGTTTCCAATATGGCGGCGTAAGAAGGTATTTTTCTTAAATTCAATATGGCGGCATTCTGACGTAACCGATAATGTTTCTGTCAAACAAACACTTTTAACAATCCATAATTTTTAGATTTGAAATGGCTTTAGATCAAATTTGAACAAAAAAATGATTTTGCTCAAAACAAGGGCATTTCAAAATTTATTTGAAATGCAAATTTTAGTTTCAAATTTTCTAAAAATTTTGAATAGGAAGAGGTACTGTTTAAATTCTAGAATTAAAGTGTGTCCAATGGCCTACCGAAAAATATCTACCAAAATGCATATTCATTTTTCGGTTAGGTATTCAAAGGTTAGGTCAGAATACCGCCATATTGAATTTAAGAAAGAGCCTTCTCACGCCGCAATCTTAAAAACAAATTCCACTTATCATATGTCATTGAAAAGGGAATTTTAAGCTCTATCCAACTGTGTGAAAAAATATACAGGGTTCCATAAAAATTTCTAGACTTGGGTCCATTTCCAAAGTAACCGGAAGTGATATTCAATTGTTTTTTTATGAAAAGTGTGCGTCTCAATGACTTACCCGTTCCACCCGATTTTCAAATTTTTTAATTTAAAGACGCCTTGTATAACGATTTCGTTGTCACCCAATATACTTTAAAATTTTAAAAAAAATCCACAAAGAATTTGCTATAAATGCCACCAAGCGCGATAATCCCAAAAGGCTTATCACTTTTATTAAGCCTCTCGTGTCATATGGGAATAATGTACAGTGAGTTGTATTATCAGAGTAATCGTGGCACCAAAAGGTAACGAAAAGCACCAAAACTAGGCAGATAAACACCACGATTATTATTATTTAGGTATCAGGGCGAAAATCTCATAAAATGGTGCAAAATACAATAAAAATGCAAAACGTAAATCACCCTGAACCAATCTCGAAAGCGAGTAGAAGGTGTTTTTTTCAAAATCGGTATAATTTCAGGGTACTTATGGCACAGCTTCTTATGGCTCCTATGAGTTGAGAATATGAAAAAATTTGCTGCAAATTGAGTTTTTATTTTTTTTTTCCGACGACTTTCGATCGGCTACCATATTCATCTCTTGACAGGTGAATAATACTTTCTTTATCAACATTGTGTCCTTTTTTTTTCAAAATCGCTATGGTTTTAGAGCAGTTATGGCCCTTATGAGTAGAAAAACTAATTTTTAAAAAATATTTCCAGTCATGATAGCGATTTGAAACTTACACGTTTTTAAAAATAGAAACTATTTTATAAGGTTAAATAAATCAAGCGGATCTTGAGCCCAGAAGCAGTTAAGTTAATGTTTGAAAAACATTACAAAATTCCCAAAGAATCTTTGAAAAATATTTCCAGTCATAACAGGAATTTGAAATTTCAGGATTTATAAAACAATGACTCTTTTATAAGGTGAAATGCCAAAGTATATGGTAATTTCACATTTCTAAGTGCATGAATATCAGCTTTAGCTAATGAAAGGGTGATTTCAGTCACGTAATTTTTTGTTTAAATCGAAGGGTGTTCCACCCACTAAATTTTGTATACCTACTGTATTAGACTGCATTGATTGCATCAAATATGATAGTTGACTGCATTCACTTTTGAGCAATACCTAACAAGATTGCAGGCTCCACTCGCAGCGACTGCTTACGATTTTTCGCGAGTATATATGGAATGTACGCTACTGTATGTGGCAGTGTGACTGCACGGAATCTATGACGATTGCATTCAGTGTCGTACTGGCCCACCGATCAACCGGGCAAAATCCCGGTAGACTAGATGACGTCTTCGACAGGTGGGCTATTCGAATATTTATAAAAATAGATTGAAATATTTCACTCCCGACGCCATTGATCGTCAAATCATACGCGTAATCCACCGTCCTTATAAAAAATCAACCAATTATCAATATCAACTCCCCTTCTGCTCTGAAAAAGTTCAAGCCAAAGTCGCGTAGAAATCGACCGCCGCATATCAGTGAACTTGAATTCAACTGACGTATCCGTTGTTGATTTTTAGAAATACAGAGACAGGGTAATGAATTTGTAAAAAAAGCCACAGTCATGTTTGCAAACTTCTCCAAATAGAGAAAATTCAGAAGAACCATTTTTCTCGTCAATATTATATCAATATTTCTTGAATTTCCTCTTTTGATTTCTCAATTTTTATCCATTTCAAGCATTTAAACTTTTGTTTTCATAGAAATTTCTCTAGACAGAAAAAGTTCAAGAGCCAATAATGGAAAAAGAATTATTTTATTTTTTTCTAAATATTTCCAAATCTGCTCTCTTTATTTCTCAACTTTCTGTTTATTCCATGCTCTTGAATTTCTGTTTTATATTAATTTGAATATAGGAAATTCAAATGCCAGTAATAGATAAACAATACCTGAATCATGGCCTGTTGAATTTCAGGATTCATACCTCTTGGATTTTTTCAAAATTTATATAATTTACAGCGCTCATTAAATGATTGCTTCTTTATGATCACCTTCATTGAAAATTCCTATAACAAAATGTTGAAAGCCACAAATTTACTTAAGAATCTCCTTTATATCTTTAATTGATATCCTAAAATCTATTCCTAGTATACAAAATTTCTTCAAAAAGTATTTCAAAATCTTCTGGATCTCCTCGGATATCTCTTTAATCTTCTTGGAGTGCCTCAGTTAATATTCGTATGTCGTTGTAGAGCTTCTCCAGATATCTTCAAATATTCTTTCTTTGGAACACTATAAAGAATCTCCTGAATTTACTTGAATCTCTTGAGATTTCCTGAAATCTTCAATATCTTCGAATATTTCCAAATTTTCTGCTCTTGGTATATACATATCTTTAACAAGTATTCTAAAGTCTTTTCTGGATCTTCTCAGATACTCAGATCTCATCTCAAATATCTTCTGAATCTCCTTGGATCCCCTCAAATTAATCTAAATTTCTGGGAATCTCCTTAATATTTTTGGATACCATAAAATCTTTCTCTGGCATACAAAATCTCTTCGAAAAGTATTCCAAAATCTTCCAGGATCTCCTCAGATATCTCTATAATCTTCTTGGAGCGTCTCAGGAATATTCGAATCTTGTTGGAGCTTCTCTTGATATCTTCGGATATTCTTTCTTTTGAATGCAATGAGGAATCTCCTATTCTCTTTGAATTTCCTGGGATCTGTAATATCTTTGGATATCTTCAAATTTTCACGTCTTGGGATACAAATATCTTTAACAAGTATCCCAAAGTCTGCTCTGGATTTTTTCAGATATCTTCTGAATTTCCTTAGATCTCCTTAAATTAAATTGGATTTCTGGGAATCTCCTTTAATATCTCTGGTTACCCTGAAATTTTTTTCTGGCAAAATATCTTCAAAAAGTATTTTAAAATATTCCGGAATCGACTCAGATATCTCTTTGATCTTCTTGGAGTGTCTCAGTTGATATTCGTATCTCGTTATGGAGCTTCTTCAGATACTCTTCGTATACAAATATCTTTAACAAGTACTCCAAATTTTTCCCTGGATCTTCTCAGATACCTTCTGAATTTTTTGGATCTCCTCGAATTCACTTGGATTTCTGGGAATCCCCTTAGCACTCTCGCCACCAAAAATATTTTCAATTTTCTCGTTATGATGTATAATGACCAGATAAATTGTTCTGAATTGTTATTTTAGTTTTATTTTAACCCCTTCCCCCCCTAACCCCATTTTTTCATAGTGAACATTAATAATGTGACACCTTTTTCATTTTACCTCTACCCCGTAAGTTGTATTCGTCCCACGCCGCCGCCGATGCTCTGTATACCCAATGAACTAAACAAACACACTGGAACGGTGGCTGCATAATGTTTCTACGCAAGAGTTTGTGCCAGGAAGGACAATAAACAAGAGGGATATGCATCTCTCTCTGCACTACGACGGCTATTGAGATCAGCTGTTTGAAGTGTTTGGATCATTGAGGTTAAGAAGATGAAGAAGCTCTTCTTTCTTTTACGTCAATCGCAATGAGTGCGAGCGAGACAACAATCCCTCTGTATTGCTGGGTTGCATATATCAAAATTCGGCACACTAGCATAAAGCAGTGCGCCCGTTCCAGAGTGTTTGTTTAGTTCAATGTGTATACCGAAATAAAACAACAAGCCAACAGAGTAAGTCCCCCATATGAAATACGTTATTGGTGTTACACTTTTGATATACCAGCGTTTCAACCAAAATTTTGCTGGTGTACATTATTGTTACACGTGTACAGGGTGTCAAGTGATAAAAAGTACCACCACGTGTAACTTTTTTATTTTCGATCGTACATAAAAAAGTTAGAGGTGGTGGTACTTTATAACTTGACACCCGGTACATTAATGTTACACGCTTGTCAATACAGGGTTTATGGTAATTTATATACATCATAACATTATATATAACTACAAACTACATATTTACTACATCGGTAAATAACAACAAAATATAAGCAAGTATGTGGAGTAAACCTTAAGTATATAGGTTCCTACTTTTTTATATCTACATACAATTAGGTACCAAATTCAACAAATGATTATCAAAATTGTTTTTATGTACGACCCACACTGTAAGGGCTTATTACATAACTAATTTTAGCCTGTTTGAGTTACGTAATAAGTTGTATTATCGTACTTAGTGACGTGATGAGGCTCATTTACGTAGCTCATTTTTATTGAAAAATGGCACTTTTTAAAATTCATTTATTCGAAAAAATTATAAATCTAATATATTGAGAAAAATTAAAAACATTTCGAATACATAATAGAAAAATCTGGGTCGTACATAAAATGTTGTATATTCCACGTACGGTAACGCTCATTACAGCAATCGTGTGATTACCACGACTCGGTCTACGACCTCGTCTTGGTAATATTTCCCACTATTGTTACTGTAATGAAGCTCATACCGTACTAGTAACATAAATAACTATACCTATTATTGAATGAGGTTTGGATTGGGTGGGCCACTTCACCATTTGCCCGGTGGGCCGAATGACCCCAGTCCGACACTGATTGCATTGATTGCAAGCGACTGTTTTATGACTGCATGCGACTGTATTGTGACTGCATGAATTCATGTATTCCATTGACTGCATGAGAATGTATGGACTGCAGAAGAATGTATGTACTGCATATACATGAATGTACGAAATTTGTATACCTACTGCATGACTGAAACATCTCTCGATTTAAATTTGTTATTCAACAACTTCCAGTTGAAGATTCACAAGTTTCCGTACTCAAGGTAGGTAGTAGTTTCAAAATTAAAGTCGCATTTTTCGTTAAAACTTTCCAAATCAATTATCGTTCTAATTTTTATTTGGGTCACCTCTTGATCTTGTTTAATCCGAAATAAATCGTTCACATCTTTTCGCTGAAATTGAATTCGGTCACAGTAAAAGCTCTGCGGTTAAATGAATTGGCCGTCGCCGATCACCGAGGGGAGAAAAAAAAACCGAAAAACGTAATTAGCGTCGTATTTTTTTCTCCCTTTTCCCGTACAGCTTTGCCCTTTGTTTTTCTCGTGTCGATCGTATCCGGGACAATCGGAGAGAAATGTAATTATTATTATACACTGTCGAAAAATTTCTCTGAAATCCTCGATCAATCATTCGAGAACTTTTTCTCGAACGACAATCACTTTGTCAAAATAAGTATGTATATTTTTCAATTGTGACACGTCTCTGTCGCACCCTTGTCCCTCTTTATGATGAATAGAGACGTTTCGTGTCTCTAACATACTCTTTGTGTGTGTGTGGAAATTCGTTTTTTACCGACAGGAAATGCATTTCGTTATCGTTTTGGAGAAAATAATAATGTTCTCAATTTTTCTTCAGTGGACTGTATTATCCATATGGATCAGGATTTTCTTGGTTTATTCAAAAAGCACTTTGCGTACCGTAAAATGGGGTTACTTGGGACAAATTCACTTCCATTTTTTCAATAATGTGGTAATTTATCAGAGTTTTTAGGAAGGCAGAGCAACAATTCCTGTGTATAAAATTTCTTTCATATGCATTTAACCTATAAAGCACCATAAATGGCTCCTACTGTAAGAACATTTTGTAGAAAAAAATAAAATATTCACTGTCCCAAGTTACCCCGCATTGGGGTTAGATGGGACTGTACCGGTTTTACACCGAAAATGCATGTTAAACTACTCAGGGGTTACTTGGGACAGCAGAAAAATAAAAATAATACCCCAGCACACATCTTGAGTTGAAATTTTTTGTTCAGCGAATTATTTAGAGCGATGAAAAATCTGGGTTAACATCAATTTATTAAAAATATTTATTTATTCATTATAAAAATATGCAAAATATATGCAAAAATACTTAAATTAAAAATAATGGTGGGTGTCAATCAGGACCAGGGAAATTATCTTTAAATCGTCTTTCTACAACACCCTTAATATCTAGATTGATTGCTTCACAATGCGTCTTATTTCAAAGTGAGTTAAAGGAAATCCCCATTCAGCTGCTCTAATAAGTTCATCTTCTTTCGCTTTTTCCAGAACTGTAGGTCTTCCATATCTTCCTAAATTATGATTTTTACATCTTCTCTGTAAAGTTGATTTGTTTACCTTCCATTTGTCGGCTGCTGTTTTATAGGACTTTCCAGATTGTACGTCTTCTATGGCACTTTTCATATTGTTTCCTTCGAAGGCGTGATATTTATTAGAACCTACTTTGCGAATATATTTTCTTGGCATGTTGACCCCTGAAAACAAAACGGATTAAATAACATGGGGTAACTTGGGACACGGCCTAACTTGGGACAATGGTTGTCCCAAGTTACCCAAAATCAGGAATTTTTTTGAAAAAATATTTCAAAATCTAAAAAAATTGTCTAAAAGCGGGCAACGACATTGGCAGTATTTATAAAACATACAAAATTAACTAAAAAGTGTAATTGGACTTACCTGTTTACCTTTTGACTCCCTCTTCCAGATAAAGTTTTCGACCATTTATTTTTGCTTTGCTTCTCACCACCACTTATGTTTTTTTTTATACTTTTGAAATATCATTAATTTATAAAGAATTCATTAATTTAATCATCAACAGGTTGCTCTTCAACTAACCAAAACATTAAACTGAAGATATGTTTATATTTGCGTTGTTGACGCTAGTAAAATTAGAACATCCGAAGTTGCGTCCCGAGTAACCCCGACGTCCCAAATAACCCCATTTTACGGTACCTATAGATTTATTAGGAACATTTGAGTTGAAACATTACCATTTTAAATTTGATAGAAAATTCAAAAATGTTCCTCAAACAAACAGCAGGGTGAAATAGGTAAATATCACAATCTTTGTGAATAAATTGGATAATTACAAATTATACATCAGTTAATTTATTCTAATAACAACTTAATTAGAAACGTAAAACCATCGATAAGCGCTATTTCCTTTTACATTTCCATGTTTCGCTGAGGTCTCCGACTTCGTCTGTATGAAGCCGATTATGTTCCACAGATTGTATCTTGGCGGGTATTGACAGGTTTAATTGCTCCAACTGTATTGGCGCGACAAGAAGTTTAATGAAACATCTGTATACGAACGTTTGCATGTGTTCATTCATTGAAATCAAAATTTAAAAAAAAAAACGAAAAAGTTAATTTGTAACAAAACGATCAACGTAAAACATTTTGTCGTAAACTTGCTAATAAAATTCCCTCGTAAAAAAGTTCTTTATCCGAGGGAGGACTTTCATTATTTCGGAACGAAAAGCTCAAAATTTATTTGAAGAGTTTTAGCGCGTCGCATATTATCCAGCAATCATCATCATCATCAGTATCTATTACCCTCAAGATATATTTTACCAACGAACCATCTTACCCGGCAATCTACGCAAATCCGAACAGGATATTATAGTTGGAGAACGGCTGTTATTACCGAACGTATATCTCCTTGGGCCTGTGTAATTTCGCAGTATGATGTAAATCTGTTAAACTAATATGGACTAATCTTCGGGTGTGTGTGAACGCAGATATTTTCTTTTTCAGACAAATGCGTATTATGCTGCATAATTTATTAAACTTCAACATCAACGGCGGCGCTTTCTTTATAATTACCACTTGTTCAAAAGTTTATACTTGGCAAGACAAGATTGATCTGATAAGGTTTACCATAAGAGAAAAAAAGAAAACAACAATTAAGTGCATGAAAGTTTTATATTGTATGGTCTTACAATCATATAGACATAATTATCTGCAGTGAATCGATGTGACATACATAGTGATTAGGTGATTATCAAGAAACTAATTTTGAATCGATTGAATTGAATTTTGAAAGGGGATGTGCTCTAGCTTCCATATTTACTAAAAACCCCCACTAAAAATGTAATGTTGGTTGCGGACATTGCACATTGAAACAAAGATGGCACAGGGTTTAGTCAAAAAATTGATTTGAACTGAGTAGAGCAAAGACGAATGAAAACCCCTATAACTGGTTTAGAGAATGGGAGTTCAATGTTCGGGATGGAAATGATCACTTTTTGGTTATTCTCGGCTCTTGATTGAGGAATACATTTTAATTTTACTAAACGAAAGAAGATTCGTGCTCAATCAAATTGTTCAAAAATGTAATTTCAAAAAAATCCCCTCAGGGGTAGATACGGGTCTTTTAAAAGGGGGGGGGGGCAAGTTAAAGTAAGCCAGATTGGGTTAGTTTGGGTTAGTTTTGGCAACGCATTGTGCAAGCTACAATTCTTCGAAGGAATGCCCATAAAAATATAGGAATGGGGGAACTATTTAGGAGAATAAGGTGATTTTAAATAGGTATATCCTATTCACAATCCAATGTCCACAGGTACAGGTAAATTTATCACCTTTCCCTATCAAATAGTATTGAAAGGTGATAAATTTTACCTGTACCTGTTGACATCGGATTGTGGACGGATAATAGGTACAGGATGTTTTTTTATGCATTGACACCCCACCTACAGCCTTAACCTTTACAGTTAAAAAAAAAGGTGTAAATACAAAAGTTGTACAGTTTTGGCTGAATTTTTAGAAACCATGGTCAGAAACAAAATTTGAATGTCAGAAATATGAAATTTTGCATGCTTCCAGCTTTTTTCAAATAGGATGCCCTATATTTCATTCTATATTCTTGAATAGCACAATGCTCCGATTCCAAAAATATATAGTTTGTCTATATTTGATTGAACAGTCTCTCATATATTCGGCTCCAAAAATTGTAAAAATACTATCCTACTACTGATTTTGTGAACCATTCTACCTATACAGGTGAAAGCTGCAGGTAAAATTTGAGGTACTTGGTTCATTTGATGGTATTTTTAAAATTTTTAAAACCAAATATGTTGAAGACGGCTCAACCAAATATAGACAAACTATACATATAGTTTTGGAATCGGGAAATTGTGCTCTTCAAGAATATAGAACCAAATATAGGGCATCCCATTTGAAAAAAGCTGAAAACATATAACATTTCACATTTCTGACATTCAATTTTTGTTTCTGATCATGGATTTTAAAAATTTAGCCAATACTGTACAACTTTTATATTTACACCTTTCATCTACTTGTAAAGGTGAAGGCTGTAGGCGGAGTGTCAATATATAAAAAAAAACACCCTGTACTTGAACAATCACTTATTATATAAAGTCAGAATTTGTAAGATTATCCACTTTTTGTCAATTTGCCTTTCAACAGGAATTAGTAATGTTACTTTACCAAACTAGTAACATAATCTAACAAGTTATTCAAGTACAAACTAGTGGATTGTTGCGGAATTTAGGGGTGGACCTCTGCGGGACGAGCGCAGCGAGTTCCACAGTCATCTATTCATCAATATGTTGTGTTGCTCAAGTGCAATAGTAACCTGGCTCACTTAAATGTCAGTTATTCTCATTAGTTAAAAAAGTACACGTTTCAGGTGAATGTCTTACTTGAACAGTTCAACAGTATATTGGTGATTACATGGCTGCGGAACTCGCCGCAGAAGTCCACCCATAAGTTCCGCAACAATCCACTCATTTGTACTTGAACAATAACTTATTATATAAAGTCAGAATTTATAAGATTATCCACTTTTTGTCAATTTGCCTTTTAACAGGAATTAGTAATATCACTTTACCCAAACTAGTAATATATTGTGATAAGTTATTCAAGTAGAAATGAGTGGATTGTTGCGGAACTTATGGGTGGACCTCTGCGGGACGAGCGCAGCGAGTTCCGCAGCCATCTATTCATCAATATGTGAGGTCCACCCATAAGTTCCGCAACAATATGTTGTTTAATTACGATACTAAACTGATTCACTCAAATGTGCGTTATTCTCATTAGTTTAAAAATTATAGGTACATTTCAGGTGAATATCTTACTTAAACAGTTCAATAGCATGTTGGTGATAAGATAGCTGCGGAACTCGCTGCGCTCGTCCCGCAGTGGTCCACCCATAAGTTCCGCAACAATCAACTTATTTGTACTTCCCCCGTTTATAAGATTATCTACTTTTTGTCAATTTGCCTTTTAACAGGAATTAGTAATTTCACTTTACCCAAACTAGTAATATAGTCAACCATCCAAGGACCTTTTTTTTTCAGTTATACATGTAAACCCCATACTTTGTGAGTGGCTTGCTTACATCAAGTCCTACAACTTTTCCTCTACGACTTTTCTCGGAAATGGCACGTATGCGCGCAGGCGACTCGCAAACATGTCGATCTGACGTAGCTATGTTTCCTGATACATGTAGGTAAATCTAATTTTACGAATACTGTTTGATTTTTATGTCTAAATCACGGAAATCAACTTGGCCGACAAAAATAATGGCAAATTGGGGGAGTCCGATACCCCCAAAATGTCGATCTGACGTGGTTATGTTTCTTGATACATGAAAATCTAATTTCACGAATAATGTTTGATTTTTATTTCTAAATCACGGAAATCAACTTGGCCGACAAATAATAATAAAATAATGGCAAATTGGGGGAGTCCGATACCCCTAAAATGTTTGCGAGTCACCTGCGCGCATACGTGCCATTTTCGAGAAAAGTCGTAGAGGAAAAATTGTAGGACTTGAAGTAAGCAAGCCACTTACAAAGTATGGGGTTTACATGTATAACTGAAAAAAAAGGTCCTTGGATGGTTCACTAATATATTGTGATAAGTTATTCAAGTACAAATGAGTGGATTGTTGCGGAACTTATGGGTGGACCTCTGCGGGACGAGTGCAGCGAGTTCCGCAGCCATCTATTCATCAATATGTGAGGTCCACCCATAAGTTCCGCAACAATTAACTTATTTGTACTTGAACGATAACTTATTATATAAAGTCAGAATTTGTAAGATTATCCACTTTTTGTCAATTGGCCTTTTAACAGGAATTAGTAATGTTACTTTACCAAACTAGTAACATATTGTGACAAGTTATTCAAGTACAAACGAGTGGATTGTTGCGGAACTTATGGGTGGACCCAGCTATCTATTTACCAATATGTTATTCAAGTACAATACTAACCTGATTCACTCAGCTGTAAATTTTTCTCATTAGTTCAAAAACTATATGTTTCAGGTGAGTGTCTTATTTAAACAGTTCAACAGTATATTAGTGAGTAGATGGCTGCGGAACTCGCTGCGCTCGTCCCGCAGAGATCCACCCATAAGTTCCGCAACAATCCACTCATTTGTACTTGAATAACTTATCACAATATATTACTAGTTTGGGTAAAGTGATATTACTAATTCCTGTTAAAAGGCAAATTGACAAAAAGTGGATTATCTTGTAAACGGGGGAAGTACAAATAAGTTGATTGTTGCGGAACTTATGGGTGGACCTCTGCGGGACGAGCGCAGCGAGTTCCGCAGCCATCTATTCATCAATATGTTGTTTAATTACGATACTAAACTGATTCACTCAAATGTGCGTTATTCTCATTAGTTTAAAAATTATAGGTACATTTCCGGTGAATATCTTACTTAAACAGTTCAATAGCATGTTGGTGATAAGATAGCTGCGGAACTCGCTGCGCTCGTCCCGCAGAGGTCCACCCATAAGTTCCGCAACAATCAACTTATTTGTACTTCCCCCGTTTATAAGATTATCTACTTTTTGTCAATTTGCCTTTTAACAGGAATTAGTAATTTCACTTTACCCAAACTAGTAATATATTGTGATAAGTTATTCAAGTACAAATGAGTGGATTGTTGCGGAACTTATGGGTGGACCCAGCTATCTATTTACCAATATGTTGTTCAAGTACAATACTAACCTGATTCACTCAGCTGTAAATTTTTCTCATTAGTTCAAAAACTAAATGTTTCAGGTGAGTGTCTTATTTGAACAGTTCAACAGTATATTAGTAAGTAGATGGCTGCGGAACTCGCTGCGCTCGTCCCGCAGAGGTCCACCCATAAGTTCTGCAATAATCCACTTATTTGTACAGGGTGTTTTTTATACATATATATTGACACATCACCTACAGCCTTTATACCTTCACAGGTAGGTAGATGAAAGGTGTAAATACAAAAGTTGTACAGTTTTGGCTGAATTTTTAGAAACCATGGTCAGAAGCAAAATTTGAATATCAGAAATGTGAAATTTTGCATGCTTCCAGCTTTTTTAAAATGGGATGCCCTATATTTCATTCTATATTCTTGAAAAGTACAATGCCTCGATCTATATTTGATTGAGCAATCTCTCATATATTTGGCTCCAAAAATCGTAAAAATACTATCCTACTACTGATTTTATGAACCATTCTACTTGTACAGGTGAAAGCTGCAGGAAAAATTTGAGATATGTACTTGGTTTCTCTGATAGTATTTTTGAAATTTTTAAAACTAAATATTTTGAAGACGGCTCAACCAAATATAGACAAACTATATAGTTTTGGAATCGGGAAATTGTGTTCTTCAAGAATATAGAACCAAATATAGCGTATCCCCTACCCCTCACCGTAGCCGCCACTGAATCTCCTTTGTTGAACAACATCTTGCTGGATTTTCCATCATATACCTTTACACACTTGAAAATCCTATTCCGCCAAAAAAACCAGATTCTATTTTCCGCTCCCGAGCAAGAAAAAAAAATCCCCCAACATCCGTGCACTACTACAAATCACCGGATCTTCGTTTTTCTCCCTTTAAAACGCCCATCAGCCCCTCGCATATACACATAAAGTCATCCAGAGAGATAATATTACGGGCGACATTAAAGAATCCCCAGGGGGACGTCGTCGTTGCTATAACAACTTGTCAAAATGTTGCCCCTGCTACACTCGAACCTGTATCTGTTTAGATTTCATTAAAGTTTGCCCTTTTGATAAAAGCATCAGGTATAGAGGAGAAAAGTTTTAGCAATTAGAGGTTAGGTTTTTTTCCTGGATGGAATTCAATTAGGACACTTTAACGTGTTTATCTGAAAAGTTCAATTGTGAAGGGTGGACTACTAAGATCCAATTTGCACCAAAACGAAAATAAATTTCCCTTTCGATGACTGACACCCCCTAAAAAAAAAAAAAAATCGGAAATATAATTAGTGCCGAGTAGGAAGCATCCTGCTGCCGCTGGCAGGGATTTTTTCCTTTTGTTTTCCTTTGCTTTTGGACCATATTTCTTTTGATTTAATGGTGAATTTCTCTTATCCGCTTCAAGGAATTCTCTAACGAGAAATGTGTGTTTTTTTTGGGGGAGGAAAAAAAAAATTCAGAGTCTTGTAATCAAGATAGAATTCTGGTACAAATCATAATCAATTGATTAGAGGGCTAAGTATATGTTGTTTGAAGAAGGAAGGAAGTAAATAAATAAAATGTGCAATTCTGAAATAGGGTAAAGAAAATGAAAACACACAAAAATATGAGATTAAATTGTCAAGGAGTTTTCCATGCAAATTATTCTCTTTTGAATTTTATAACTTCCAGCTTTCCAGGGCAGTTTAGTAATGTTTATTATGAATCAATTTTTTTGGAGTTGTTGTTCCTTTGACCATTTTCTCTGGTTATTTTAATGGACGTTATCAATCCGAAATCAAGACATTTATCGATTAGGTAAATTGGGACAATTGTGTCAGGTCTTAGTGATCCATCGCCGGATTCAAAGCGACTTGAGCGGAATAAATAAATAAATTTGTATTATTCGAAACAAAACCTCAAATCACCTGAAGTAAATTGAAAAATTGCCTCAATTACCACGGGTAATATTTCTGGACCTGGAATCCATTAACAAGGGATTCAAAAAGTAAAAATTCTATGCAAATGATTCGTAAACTTTTTTTTTAATCGACGAAATAATTATTTTAACTGGGCTTTTAAAAGGTCTATTAAGATAAGGGATTTAATTATACAATTTTGCCGTGGAGTTTCGAAGCCGATTTAAATTATCCGAGAGGGACTCGAAAAAAAAAGTTCCGGCTAATTAGGAATTTGGAAAACTTTTGCATTTGGGATTTCGATAACGATCCAAATTTATATAGCAAAAGAGAGGTAAAATATACCCTATTTTATGGTAAAACCCCTCAAGATCGTTTTTTTTTTTGCCAGCCTATACTTTATGGAATATCCAGAAACTTATCAGGTTCGCTTGGGAGTTTAAAGTGCACCCTCTAAATCACGTGATTGAGATCATATGGGGGGAAAATATAAAAAGCTGTTTTTGCTTTAGGATATTTTCTGATGAATCTATCGATAATAGTTTTGTGGAGTGAATTTTTGGATTTTTCAATTCAATGACAAGGTTAGGAAGAATTGTCAATATTTAATATTTCTATTAAAATTTAAACAAATCAAAATAAATTGTACACTATTAAAAAGAGCATTAAATTCTCTATAAATCTATGCTAAATTGAATTCAATTGCTCAAATAAGTTTTAAGCAATTGAGTTCAAAGTTGAATTTTAGTCATGCATACAAGAGGAAAAATAGTACATTATACACCTAGGGACTAAAGTGACTCTTTTTATCCATCAGAGGCGAAAAGTTTGTACAAATTCGTCGAGGGATAAAAAGACACTTTAGTCTCGAGGTATAGGTATATACTATTTTATGTACTTTAGAGGATAGAAAGACTGTAAAAAAAAATAATTAAATGTCACTTGACTTGACTTGACCGTACTCTTACAAAACATAGTTATGATGATGACATGTCATGTGAAAAAATGAATGCACCTTATTTGTCATCAACATGTTACTGAAAAATCGAAATCTCGGTGTATTGTGACAAGTTGCTAAGATGAACAATATACTATTATAGTTACCTGAGTTTTTAATTCTTATATGTACTAATACAATATTGCTTACTTACCTATTTATTTTAGGGATTAAAATAATTTTTATTCCCTTAGGGATTAAAATCATTTTTAATCCCTAGGGAAAAAAAGTGCCACTTTAGTCCCTGAAAATAGGGACTAAAAGAATACTTTTAGTCCCTAAAGTACATCAAAAACATTGTCTGGTGGAAAAAAACCAAATAAAAATCCGGCCTTTTTGTATTGTCCGAGAGTGGTGGCGCTTTGCATTGTATGAAGGGGAAAATCAATCTTGCAAACACAACACCATGTCCGTATTTTTAATGGGACAATTCTTTATGTGGCCTATGTAATTAAAAAAGGCAAATTACACTTTTATACAAAAAGCTGATTTTGCAAAAAATTAAAAATAAATATTCTTCACACGTACCTATAAGGGCGACTACATTTATATTTTCAAATCCTGATAAAAATCTTTTTTTCCCTTTTTTTATAGGACTACTTTGTGTAAGGGTAAATATTGGGAGTTTCTAATCTGTCAAAGGGTTTGGATTTAAGATCTGCTATCAACAACTCTACTAAAATAAAAGAAAATTTGCCTTGTTGAACGGCCGGAAATGAGCCTTGAATAAAAACCCAACTTTAAGGAAAAACGATTTTTCTTTTTATATTCTAGGGGGCTCAAACTTATCGCTTTTCTCGTAAAATAAAAAAAAAAGCCTCTTGCAAAGTTTTCCTTTGTGATAGTGATATACCAAATCAGATCTGCCTCCTTTTACGAAAGTGTTTGTATTAATTTTTCATAAAATAATGGAATTACAAGTCAAGATTCAGTCCTGGACATTTGCAATTATTTTAAGCATGAAATACAACCATAAATCATTATTTCTAAAAAGAAAAGTACCTAGTTCCTGAAGTATAGGTATAGGCTCCCAAAAAAAAAACAATCACCCATTGGTAATAAGTACACATAAATCTTATAGTAAAAGGTTGATAACCTGGACAAGTTGTTTGGTTGTTATGTGTTTATTAAACCCACACATTCCACTCACACACGTTAAAACTTCAGAGTCATGTATGTCGTTTTTTTTTTTTAAATAATATAAGGTACTTGAAATTTTCTTAATCTAAATTGTTCCTTTTGCCTGATTGGCCTAAAATCATTAAGATAAACCCATTTTACTACAACAAAGAAAATCAACAATGATTTAACAGCGAGGCCAGTGAAACAATTATTATAAGGCATTGACTCCACCCAAGCCAAACCAAAATCAATTATTTTGTCAGCGAGTTTTTTGCTCATTAGATCTGTATCATTGGTTGTTGACTATTGATCAATGTCAAAAATTAATGTTACTTACTTAAATGTTCTTCTAGATATGAATGATGACTTACCTGAAACAAAAAATAAAATATTTAGCATTTTACATACAAATTATTATAAAGACAAAGTATCAAATTGCAAAACCTTGAGCCATTTTACTGTGGTGTATTAAATTCCCCATGTGCTCATTATTAGTATTACATCAAGTACCGTATTACCATTTACCAACGGGTAGTACCTAAACCAGTCGCCATACATCACGTGTGGTGAGGGTCTTTTGTTTGTTGTTGGTACCCTGTTTTTTTTTTCGTAAAATCAGTGGCGGGTCAAAGGAGCCTCGTTACAAGATCGTTTTAATGGAGATAACGTGGAACACGAAAAATGCAAATAGACCTTTTATCGAATCAAAATTGATCGTGATTGGTTTTTATACTTGTTGAAGGCATGACTTTTAGAATTTAATGATTGATACAATTTACCAATGATGATCAAACTTTGTTCCAAGAGAACATCCTTAATAACCAATTAGTATAGCAGATATTAATTAGTTATTTCGGAACTTATCCAATATGCTCCAATTTTTCTTATGACTTAGATAACCTTTAACAAATATGGCAATTATTGTTCAAAGTCAAAAATAAAGATAACCTTTTCAAATCACACAAGTGTCCACTAGATAAGTTGAACGATATTTTGGCCGAAAGTAAACATGTAAATGTTATAATGTCATAAGTGAATAATAATAATATTATCATCAACAATTTTTGAAAAAATAATTAGTGATCAAGTACCATTGTTCCATTGTAAGTACCTAGATGTTTCCTAAGAACATTGTAATCTATATCTAGACAGCACACAAAGTCTTAAAGACGTCTTTTTAGGTCTATACATTACGTCTGAACGTTTGATGTCTTGAATGTTGAAAATTTCAAGGATTCTTATTCCAGTAGAGGACTACAATCCCTACAAATTTCAAGTTATTTGGACTTATAGTTCCAGAAATAAAATCGTATTAAGCAATTTGGGGTGATTTATCAATTTTTCAATTTTTCTGAGTGCCTTTTTTCATAGATTTCGGCTTCAAATCTGAGAATAATTCAGTTTATGGAGTTCAGAGTAACACGCGGGACCATTAGGACACACATAGTACTGAGGTAGCTACCTTATGATTTAGATTTTGGAAAACTTTGGAAGCTTATAACTTTTTTTTCTATTGAAGATAGAAAGCTGAAATTTTCAGCGATTCTTATACCAGTAGAGGATTACAATCCCTAAAAAATTTCAGCCCATTTGGACTTATAGTTACGGAAATAAAATCGTGTTAAGCAACTTGGGCTGGTTTATCAATTTTTTAATTTTTCTGAGTGCCTTTTTTCATAGATTTCGGCTTCAAATTTCAGAATAATTTAGTGTATGTAGTTTGGGGGATCCCAAAAGACCATTAAAACATAAATACTCAACAAGAAAAAAAAATGAAAATTTCATCGTTTTAGTAAGAAGGCTGATTTAGATTTTGGAAAACTCATAACTTTTGTTCTGAATGGAAAGCTGAAATTTTCAGTGATTCTTATCCCAGTAGAGGACTACAATCCCTGAAAATTTCAGCTCATTTAGATTTATAGTTCCAGAAATAAAATCGTGTTAAGCAATTTGGGGTGATTTATAATTTTTTCAATTTTTCTGAGGGCGTTTTTCCATAGAATCCGGCTCCAAATCTCAGAATAATTCATTGTATGGAGTTTGAGGCATCCCAAAAGACCATTAGGACACAAAATCTCAACATAAAAAAAATTTAAATAAATTGAAATTTTATCGTTTTAGTATTGGGAGGTCATAACTTTTCTTCTAGTAAAAATAGAAAGCTGAAATTTTCAGCGGTTCTTATTCCAGTAGAGGACTATACAATGAGAATTTCAGCTTATTTGGATTTATCAATGAGCAACCCAACTAAAAAATAAACAGTCCTGCCATCTATTAGAGAGATGTCTAATTAAATAATGTCGCCCACACTGGAATTACGACAATATTTTATAAATCCTATAAGTTTCAAATCGCAATCATGACTGGAAATATTTTCCAAAGGTTATTTTGGAAATGAAGAAATCTTAACTATTCTTCTGGGCTCAAAATCCACTTCTGATCCATTTTACCTTATAAAAAAGTCTTTATTTTATAAATCCTGTCAGTTTCAAATCATTGAAAATATTTCCAGATGGTATATCCTTCGTCCTTAAAAGTTACAAAAACTTCATAGACCCATTATTTCGTACACATCCGGTATATAATACTAGGAATGACGCCATAGATATTTTTATACCTTCAAACGATTCTATTTATTTTATGACACAAATTAGAATATTTTGGCCACATGTTGGTCCAAAGAAAACGCATCGTCGACTTAAATAAACACCTACTTTATTTTGTCGAAAATATAAGCGAAGGAAGTATCAAATTGGGTAAACTTCCGCTGTAAAGTTGGGTATTATTTATTATATTTACCTACTGTCCTCAAAGGAAGCAAGTATAGAATGTCTCACAATATCCGTTTACTTATGCTAAATTAATACAATTTACTGACCATGTTTGGCTAATAAAACCATTTCAATTCCTTCAGCCAGTTTTGCTAAAATTCAGTCCGCCAACTATCCAAAAAAAAAACTAATCACTAAAAACTTCCATAGTACTTAGTCACTATAATAAGTGAGTGAGTCAATTACACACCAATAACTGCGTATATTAGTGGATTAAAATCCTTAATCTTTCACCTTTTTTTCCCTGATAAAAGACGCGACACGATAGCGAAAGAAAACAAATCAACACTTTTTTAAATCAACCAAGTACTATAAACTGAAAGGTCGTCGCACCACCGAGTACCAACTTCGACTGACAAGACACATAAGAAGTCAACAGACTATGGGATGGCGGTTCTTGTTTGATTAAAGGCATATAGTAGGGGCACGGAATAGAGAAAGCTTTAATTTTTTGAGAGGTTGTTGACAGGAATTAGGGCTCTAATTGCAAATAGACAATCAGTCAATTGACAAAAATCATTATGAAACTTTTGACTAATTGCAATGCTAATCAGTAGATATTACAATGTTTGAACTTATAGTCACATTCAATTAGTAAGCTTATGTCATTGTTGTAAGGCAATAAATTCCAAAGTCCATATGCAAAATTAATAATAATTTTTTCAATAATACCATAATCACATCAGGCACTGGTTAATTAATCTAGTTTTTTTTTCTGTTGTTACAAGATCCCTGCACAATTATTCACATTACAAGAACATAATTTTATTCAAGTTCTAGGCGATATTGTTTTAAAATACACACAAGTCGTTGATTATCTGTAATCTATGAGTAGTCTAATTAATTTGTTTTTCTTTTTTCTTGTGTATTGTTTATATGGGAAAATATGTATACTAGGAGTGGCCGATTATGTTGGAAATTGTCTGATGTAAAAACTAAAGATTCTTTTGTAGTTGGTTGCTAGTTGAAAACATTAAGGGATTTTTCTTTTTGTCAATATTTACTACTAGACACATATGCTTTAATGGGACCAGATACTCATTTTACTGCAGAATTGTCACGGTGGATCATTGATCGTCCCTGCTAGTTTTCTTCCCAATAAAATCAAGACACAATTAACTCTTTCCCATCGTCCATAATCAAGTGAAAAAAATCAAAAATTTACATACCAGTCCCATATATTCAATAAAAAATAATGTCTCCAATCCAAATCAAGGACATATACAAACGAATCAATCCGCTCCCAATAATTATGCCCTATTAAGGCCAATTATAATTTTTCGAAATTAATGCCAATAAATCGACGAGGATAATGATTTTATTTATTGAAACTTGTCCTGATTTTTCTCAACTGCTCCTCAGGGAAATCATCACATATTGACGAAAAGGATTTTAATGCCTACGTCCAAAAACTATAAAACCGTATTTTGTTGGGTCTTATTGAAAAGGCAAAAGGTCCAAATTTTATAGGGTAAACTGTGTTTTATTTTACATTGACTTATAATCTGGTAGAGGTTCGTTAGCCCCAATAATATTGTGTTCAAATATAATGAGGTATCGTATATCAAAACCAGTTATCAACATTGTTCTAACTTGTATAATAATTATTGTTAGAATTTGAGTCGAAGTTTGTTTTTACGATTTTAGTTCAGAGATTTACGATATCGACTTACGAACTGACGGAATAACGAGTATAATACAACAGAAGCCGGCAAAATTATTACTTTCGTAAAAAGGCCTTAAAATTCAAATTTATGTGTATAGCGGGGTTTACGATAATGGAGAGGCAATGAAATCTTGAAAAATTTTCACTACATAATAAAAATGAAAATTATTATTTCACATTTCGTCAGTACAAGAGCCGCTAATGGGTAATCGAAAGACACGAAATTTTAACATAAAAAAAATTTGAAATTTCATCATTTGAGTACTTACTGAGGTAGCTATCTTATGATTTAGATCTTTGATAACTTTGGAAAGTAATTACATTTTCTATTATACAGGGTGTCCCATAAGTCACGGTCCAAACTGAAAGGGGTGATTCTTTGGATTATTTTATGACTAAAATTTCAAATAAACATAGGTCCGCAAACGCTCCTTTACCGATCTACAGGGTGGTGAAATTTTAATGTATTCATAATGAAAGTGAGCAAGAATATGGCGGCGGGACCTCTATTGTCGCCACTGTAGATAGAAAAGTTATATTGAGTCACTCTAGTTTCATCTAGCTAATTACAAAGATTAGTTTTTTAATTTTTTTCTCGATAAGGGTCGATAATTCGAAAAAACTACAAGAGAACAAAAAGTTTCTAAATAAGGTAGAAAAACCACTTAGTTCTTTAGGATCTACCAGCGGCGCACTGCAAAAAACTTCAGGGGCAGAAAAGGGCATATGACCCCTGGAAAAACATTACCCTGTAAATTCTGGCAAACGTTTGAAATGTGAAATCATTTAGCTCCTATTGCGTGACCTATATACCAAATTTCAGCTAAATCCCTCACAAATTGCAAGAGTTATAAAGAAAAAACTAAAAAAATATTGAAATTTCAACACCCTGTAGATCGGTAACGAAGCGGTTGCGGACATATGTTTATTAAAAATTTTAGTCATAAAATAAACCAAAGAATCATCCCGTTCAGTTTGGACCGTGACTGATAGGACACCCTGTAGATAGAAAGCTAAAATTTTTAGCGATTCTTATCGTAGTAGAGGACTACAATCCCTGAAAATTTCAGCTCATTTGGACTTATAGTTCCAGAAATAAAATCGCCTTAAGCAATTTGGGGTAAAATCATTTTTCTGAGTGCCTTTTTCCATAGATTTCGGCTTCAAATCTCAGAATAATTTAGTGTATGGAGTTTCGGGGGTCCAGAATGATCATTTAGACACAAAATCTCAACATAAAAAAATTTGAAATTTTATCATTCTAGAACTAAGCTAGCTACCTTATGATTTAGATTTCTGATAGCTTTGAAAAGTCATAACTTTTTTTCTATTATAGATAGAAAGCTGAAATTTTCAGCGAATCTTATCGTAATAGAGGACTCCGATCTCTGAAAATTTCAGCTCATTTAGACTTACAATTTCAGAAATAAAATCGCGTTAAGTAATTTGGGGTAAACTTTTGGCGTATCCAGGGAGGGGCAAAAGGGGCCCCCAGAGCAACAACCTTTTATTCCTTTTATGTATTTCTTAAAAATATCTCAAATACCAAAAAATAATTTTTCTACTCGCGTGCGCAAAGTTATTACTTTGAACACTTCAACTTTGCGCACGAAAACTCTTTGCGCACTCATTTTTGTTTCACGTAATAACCGTATTTATATAGTGATTTATACTCGATTTTTTAATGTTTTGTGGGTTTCTGGATAAATTAATATTCAAAAAAAAGGGCCTAATGTTATTTTTGTTCCAAGAAAGGCTTAAGCTTTTTCAATTTGACACTTTCCGTATGAGGAGCGAGAGGAGGAAAAAGCCAGAAATAACAGGTGTGAGGTTAGGTGACCATTGGCGTGGGGAGCCACCAAGTTACCAACTCAAATTCCTTTGGAGTATCGGATCATAAAAGTTAGACATAGTAAGTTATACTCCTCCATATACTTCCCGAATTAATGGTATTCCTGAAGGAATTAATCAGACACCACGAGACAAAGTAAGATCTATGATAATGCAAGCAAAAATTGATAGGATATTTTGGGAAGATGCTGTACTTGTTGCTATGTAAAACTAATTTGAAAAGTCACATCAAAAAATATCATCCTGATTAATCCTGATAAGTTTAGTCTCAAAATTTGGTAGGAAAAACAAATTTTAAGTAAACCTCGCTAGCACAACCACTGTTGCAAATAAAGTCAAATGATCACCGAAAAAAAAACACAACACATTGAACTATGGGCGGCAAAATTTATAGAGGATCCTTGAGAGTGATCTATCAAGTCAATTCTAAACGTACAATGCTTCCTCAAGGTCCAAGGCAAGGATACCTCAAGGAGTGAGTATAAATTCGGCCCTAAGAGAGAAAATTACCAGTTTTGAGCATCTGGAAACATTTGAGATTAGGGACAGCTCTTCTGGGTGCTATGCAAATCTTCAAAAACTCAAAGAAAAAGTATTGTTATTGTTCCTAATACTTCTTTCCCACACTGAAAGCTTATCAGAACTCCGCTTCGCGTCGTTCGTCTTTTTCCTGCACGAAAGTATCACTCTGCGCAGTCGTTAGGAAAATAACTATTTTTATGTAGGTAGGTAGGTATGTATTACACACCTTTGAATTTAACTTTAGTTTTGTCTTGTGTTTTGTGTTATACAGAGTGTCAATTTGAAAACTTCCCACCCCTAATATCTCGGAGCAGAAAAATTTTCGAAAAAATTCCTGAAACCCGTCAACTTTAATTCGAAGAGGGATGGGTTTTTATGGAAAATTCACCTTCCCCCTTTCAACCCCCCAGCCCCCAGTGCCACCCCCTAGAAAATTTTAAATGGGAAGGGGGGTCAAGTGATACATCGTTTTGAAGGGTTTTTAATTCCATACATTCCATACAAAAATTTAATTCCTAAGCTCAACCATAGAAAAGTGATTTATATTCTTAAATAGAACATTCACTGGATTCATCCCCTCCACTTTTTGTTTTAGTTCGTGACTACACCGCTGTGCGCCCATATCGCCGTTTCTTAACGTCCCCCTCGTTTTTATTCTAATCTGTTGGCGTTTCCGATTGGTAGATTTAGTGCGGAACTAGTGCAATTTTTTCTATTTCTCTCTTTTTCTCCTACAGGTCGATTAAAAGGATGCAAATACACTCAGTGCGCACTGAATCCACCAATCGGAAACGCCATGTGACTTCACCGATGAGTTAGCTATCTTTGTTTGGTGAATAGAAAATGACAACGACCAATATGGTGGATATAAAAACCAGTAATTAAAACGCAGAGGTCCATTTAACATTATAATGCATATGTCATCTTGTCATAATCTTGTCAACTGATTTATTTTATTGACTGCATCGTCGTTGAGTGTTGAGTTTGTGGTTTTGAATTGTAAATTTGTGAAAGTGATAAGTGCATCACAAGCAGCCGGTTTAAGCAGTTATTGCCACAATATGTGACGAGACGCAAAAAAATTAATCGGCCATAAGCGAATTGCAGCGACAGACCATAGAAATCTACATCAAAAACAACACAGAAACAGAAATGTTGGTTTTTTTGGAGAGAAACAACCTAGAAATTGTAATCGTGCCACTGTATGATGCTCCACACGTGCTCAAGGGAATTAGAAATAACTTGATCAAATATGACAACCATTCAAATGGGAAAATGGACATTTTCAAAAAGCAGATTGGAAATAGTGTTTCAGTCAGCTCCATGAGTCAGATACGCCAGATCATCTAGATTATAGACTATTTTATTCATTAAGTGATTTTCACATAAATATATGAAAATAAAATTAATAAAATTCTAGTTTCGGAGCACTGCTTTATTTTGAAAAAATTGAAATGTCAAACCAGTCATTCAAAACTGAGATTCAAACTGCCCGCCAAATATTATGGCGTTTCCGATTGATAGATTCAGTGCGCACTGAGTGTATTTGCATCTTTTTAAGCGACCTGTAGAAGAAAAAGACAGAAATAGAAAAAATTGCACTAGTTCTGCACTAGATCTACCAATCGGAAACGCCATTAGTTCAATGACTACACCGCTATGGCAGCACCGTCGGAAATGTCACTTGGCGACTACAACAGAAGTGAGCGTTCTATATCAACAATATAAATCACTTTTCTATGAGCTCAACTGTTTTGAAAATATTGACAGTTGAAAATTGACTTTTTTGCCACTTTGACAAGCGTAAAACCTAAACGGTTAATTTTAGAGGAAAACCGATCTTACATTCTTGGCTTAGATTTTCATATCACATCATTTGACACCATTTTTGAATTTAACCGGAGATTAAATTTTCAACCGGAATTTTTAATCGTGGATTAAATTCGAAGTTGCTGTCGAATGATAGTTTATAAAAATCTAGGATGAGAATGTAAGATCTGTTTTCCTCTAAAATTAACCGTTTTGTACTAAAATGTATGGAATTAAAAACCCTTCAAAACGATGTATCACTTGACCCCCCTTCCCATTTAAAATTTTCTAGGGGGTGGCACTGGGGGCTGGGGGGTTGAAAGGGGGAAGGTGAATTTTCCATAAAAACCCATCCCTCTTCGAATTAAAGTTGACGGGTTTCAGGAATTTTTTCGATTATTCCTCTCATGTGTTAGAAATCTCATAAGACAACTGACGATTTCCAGAATTACAGCGAAAATTCTCTTTTCCATTTGTTTAACTAGAGAGAATTACAGCGATTATACAACTCACTGTACATTATTCCCATATGACACGAGAGGATTATAAGTGATAATCCTTCCCATATGACACAAGAGGATTAAAAAGTGATAATCCTTTTGCACGGTAACTGGTGTTTTGACATTTTTTGACAAAAAATTTAAATGTTTGATTCATGAAATTATTAAATAATAAAGAATTAAAGTTTAGTTCGTTGCATAACCTTTTGAATGCCACTCGATTTTTCAGGATTACCTAATACTTTTACCTGACACTCAACGCGTTACCAGCAACACCACTCCTCCTTCGGAGTCGTGGTGTTGCTGCGTAACGCGTTTCGTGACAGGTAAAAGTATTATCTGGTAATCCTGAAACCTCTTGTGGTATTACATTCGATAATTCTCCCATGTTATTTTATACGGTTGTCATGCTAATTTTTGATACAAACAAACGGTTCCTGATAGCAACCATTCATTTGTATTGATTGTTAGGATATTCAAATCGTTTAATACATATTTATTTACGACTAATGTATAATGTGCGTATTATATTTGTGATTTTGGCAGTATAATGACATATGTTATTCCTCCAGGGATTAATGACGAGTAGCGGGATTAATGGTCATTATTCCACAAAAGTGTCAGTGTCAAACGTGTAGTGCTTGTGGATTTGTATTGCAAATTATGAGACGGATGAAATTTGTTCATTGAAAATCTCAAATAAATTAATTTGTCGTAAATAAAGTAGAGTATACTACTCGCAATAATGGCTATTATTCCCTCGGAATGTTACTCCCTCGCCGCTAACGCGGCTCAGTTCGTAATAATCCTCGGGAATAATAGCTATCATTATTGACTCGTGGTATAATCTACTATTATTTCCATATTTTTTGCATTCTCATACGTGCAATAATCCTCTAAATACCACTTGAGCTTTAAAATAAACCAGATAATTTTGAAGCTCTCGTGGTATTATCCCCGAAAATTTTTCTGCTCCGAGATAATAGGGGTAGGAAGTTTTCAAATTGACACTCTGTATGTTGTTTTTTTCTTGAAAGTCGATTTCTCAGGAAAATAAATAACTTCAGTTATAAACCTCTTATCGTTTCAATGAGCAGCCCAAACATTTTTTCAGTGGCGGCTCGCATATATAGAATCATGACACTACTTTATTTTTCGGTAAAAATATAGGGTGACTGGTAAGTGGACGTATTCCTTTGAGGAGGTGAAAGTAGAGCCCATTTGCTACCGATTAAACATCATTTACCTCTATACCATTCTCAACGGTTTTTGAGAAATTTTTTATTTTTATATTTAAGAAATTCACTTTTTTGGGAGGTAAATATTTAAAATTAACGAAATTATAAGGAACATACCTTATTTAGGTAAATGTTAACACCAATATTTGATAACATTTCTATTGTAACACTTGGTATTAAAAACAAGTCGAGTAATTTTTTCTTCATATTGGTTACTCTTACATATAAAACTTATTTATTTAATAATAAAACAAAAGACTAATTCTGAAATAATGTGCCTTATTCTGAAGACAATTATATCGAGAACTTTTATTAATAATTTGTACGTTTGATATACCTACTATGAAATTTTCGAAATTTTTAAGCATAAAGTAACCATTAGTTTGTAACTTGACAAGGAAAATTAAGTTTAAACCGAAATAATTTAATAGCTAATATTATTGTTTCAATAATTTTCAATGCTAATATTTGTTTAAGTGTGTCAGCTTATAATTTAAAAAGCGGCATTAAAAATGGCTTTTATTATTTTCCTTAATTTTAAATATTTACCGGACAAAGGAGTGAATTTCTTAGAAATTAAAAAAGAATAAATATCTCAAAAACTGTTGAGAATGGTATAGAGGTAAATGATGTTTAATCGGTAGCAAATGGGCTCTAGTTTCACCTCCTCAAAGGAATACGTCTACTTACCAGTCAGTCACCCTGTATATTCTTGTCCTGTAAAAGTATTAGAAGCGCGCGAATATGCCATCAAGATGTGTGATTTTAACGAATTTTGGGCGTGGCACCTCAAAAAAAATTCCGCCACAGGCGGCCATCTAATCTGCCCCCCCCCCTCCAGAACCTCAGGCTGGATACGCCACTGGCTCTGCCTGTCTTTTAGAAAATTCTCTAGCCAATCCAGAGCCGATAATAGTTCAAATTTTGACTATTAGATCTAGAAAAAATGTCTAGAAAATCAACAGCTGGTAATAGTTGAAACTTTGATTATCTGACTCTTGATCCATTGAATAATTTTTCCATATTTGGATAACATTCACTGATTTTTTACTTCGTCCAATTCATTCAACAATTTCTTCATAACCGTAACGCGATTGAAATTTTTCCTCGTTTTTCTTCTACCAGCAACCATCCGGACTGAATAATTCAACAGGTCATCTCCGAGAAATCAGCTCGAATAAAATCCAGTTTTGTAACCGAGAAGCGATTTTGCTGGTATATACCCAACCATACCTACCTAGAAGAATTTTTATTGAATCAAGATAATTGCACTTCGGATGAGTAGTTGTATTAAGATAAGCTTCGACCTAAAAAATATTTTAATTTAATCTTATCAAACGAAATCCTCCATCGCGGGCCTTCGGGTTTTTTGGTATAAGTAAGATAAGGATCGATTTAGGACCTCCCCCTTATTTAAACCTCTAAAAACTTTCGGATGACTTCAAATTAATCAAGTTGATTAAAGAAGAGCGGATTAATAATTTTTTTCTGTTGAGTCTTTTTGTCCCGTTCAATTCCATTTTGATTCCAGTGGGCTCGTAAAAAATAAATTTCCTTCGTGGCTCGGAAATAAATTTTAGGGCTCTGTTTTTTTGTTCTGCTACATTTAACCATAATGTTTTTCGTTGGGGCGTTTATCAGTACAGGAGTCTTTAAAAGGCTCGTTTTCTTAAGAAACAAAGGGATGCTTCTTTATCTATTACTATTGGGTTAATTCAGGTTTTTAGTTGGACTCAGTCAGTGCACTCTAATATTACATCATCAGCAACTACTCTGCCTTAAGAAGCACCAAATATATTCACAATTTGATTTCATTATCAAAAATTCAAAATGTTTTTTCTTCTTCTCCGCCAATGAATTTTCCTTTAAATGCCGGATTCACGTTGTCAAAAAAAATAAGGCCAATTTTCCTTTTTAGTGAAACTCCTCTCCGCATCAAGAATTTTCAGTTATATGGCCTTAGAGTTAAAACGATGACTTGTCTTTTGACGAGGCCCGGGCATTAACTTTATCTCCCTGGAACTTTTCCTTAAGTGAAAGACGTATAAAAGAATTTTTTTTTTGTATATAAAAGGTAGAGACAATTTTCTGCAGGAATTTTCTTTGGGGGGTTGAAATTGTTTCAGATTATTTGTTGATTATCTTTTTATGTTACTTATGACTGAAAAGCATAGACATAAATTGAACAATTAATCAATTTTCCTAGTTAGTATTAATTATTATTTTATGGGCATATTTTAAAGAATCAAAAATATTGCATAACTTAATTTTATGTGTTTTCAAATTCTAATAAATCAAGAATAAAATCCCATTTAATTAACTTACACGGACATTGATTGACGAATCAAAACAATGGCATTTTACTTTAGTTGGGTTGGAAACAAAACGACTATCGATTAATAAACCAATTAAGGTTTTTAATTAGAACGGTGTGTGCGTAAATCAATCTAAAACACGATAAAAATAGTGTTTACAACATCAAAACTGAAATTTGCATACAATTAACTCCACCGTGAAATTATTGTAATTGCTGTATATTGTTTTTTAATTGTCTAGTTTTAATGGTAGAAGTTAATATTAGTTTCCACTAATGACGTCTCCAAAGTAAAATAACCTGGAGGGAGTAATTCTTGGAAAGAAAACTCTCCCAAGGGAGAAATAACAACGAAAAACAGACAAGTTGTTTGACATTAATTTGCATGCAATTTTTTTAGTGTTTGAATTAATCAATTAGAAATTATTTTACTTGTTTCCTGTATAGCTTGTTTGCAAGCATCAAGTCTAAATATTTATCAATATCAATATATTGCCTTATCAATTCAAACCTGACTTGACGTTATTAGCACGATATTTCTTCATTTCCTTTAGCTCCTATATAAGATAAGATTTTAATTATCCGATGCTTTTATTTAATAAAAAAAAAAAAAATTAGGTCGTAAACGAATGGCTCTCGTTCGCGCTCTGAACGATTTACTCGGCCCCCTTTGCCAGATAAAGGACTCCGGCTCCCACTTCCAGGATTACAAGACTCCCTAATTCCCGGTTAATGTCCCTTGCACGCTCACACGTTTTCCAGTTTTTTTTTATCGTTATTCCTTTGAGCTTCTTGGCCCGGGGCCCCGGGAACGGAAGACTTCGTCTTGGCGCGATAAAAACCGACTAGAGAGAAAAAATTATGAAGTGATGCCCCGGTGATTTTGTTTCCGCGCTGGAATTTAAATTTTTTTAGGTTTTCAAAAAATTCATTGTTTGAGAGCATAAAGAGTGCGAAATCTCAGAAATAGCGATACATATACTAGGGGGAGAGGTATACTTTTCTGATGTAAACGTATCCAAAACTATAGTCAATGCAGTTTCTATAATTGACTTGACTGGTCATAAATGGCGCTCTGTATCAACCCAATAGGAATTACTGGGTTTACACCGGCATCTTTTGATGAAAATCCAAAAATAAAATCTCATTTTACATAAATGTGAATCTCATATTTGCGCCTCGAATAGTTTTCGAGTAGAGGGTCAAAATCTGGAGGCATGCCATACATAGTTTCATAGAAAGAAAATGTCAATTTTTAAAAACTTAAACTTTGCAATTTTTCACTCAATTAATTTAAATTTTTAGTATGTTTTGCCTCTAAGTTTCAAAAATATGCCCTCGAAATCTCATATTTGCGCCTCAAGTAGTTTTCGAGTAGAGGATCAAAATGTGGAGGCGTGTCATATTTAGTCTTATAGAAAAAAAAATGTCCATTTTCAAAAACCTTGTAACTTTGCGATTTTTTATTCTATTAATTTGAATTTTTAGTATCAAAATATGGAGGCATGTCATGTCTCATAGAAAGAAAATGTTCATTTTTAAAAACCTTGTAACTTTGCAATTTTTCATTTGAATTTTTAGTATGTTTTAGTTTTGCCTCTAAGTTTCAAAAATATGCCCTCGAAATCTCATATTCGCGCCTCAAGTAGTGTTCGAGTAGAGGATCAAAATGTGGAGGCGTTTAGTCTTATAGAAAAAAAATGTCCATTTTCAAAAACCTTGTAACTTTGCAATTTTTCATTCTATTAATTTAAATTTTTAGTATGTTTTGCCTCTAAGTTTCAAAAATATGCCCTAGAAATCTCATATTTACGCCCCAAGTGATTTTCGAGTAGAGGGTCAAAATGTGGAGGCATGTCATGTCTTATAGAAAGAAAATGTCCATTTTTTAAAACCTTGTAACTTTGCAAATTTTCCCTCAATTAATTTGAATTTTTAGTATGTTTTGCCTCTAAGTAATTTTCGAGTAGAGGGTCAAAATGTGGAGGCATGTCATGTCTTATAAAAAGAAAATGTCCATTTTTTAAAACCTTGTAACTTTGCAATTTTTCATTCAATTAATTTGAATTTTTAGTATGTTTTGCCTCTAAGTTTCAGAAATATGCCCTCGAAATCTCATATTTGCGCCTCAAGTAATTTTCCAGTAGAGGGTCAAAATGTGGAGGCATGTCATGTCTTATAGAAAGAAAATGTCCATTTTTAAAACCTTGTAACTTTGCAATTTTTCATTCAATTAATTTAAATTTTTAGTATGTTTTACCTCTAAGTTTCAAAAATATGCCCTTGAAATCTCATATTTGCGCCTCAAGTAGTTTTCGAGTAGAGGGTCAAAATGTGGAACCTAAATAATTCCAATCCATTAAGCGGGCTGTCAACATGACCCTAGTAACAGGAGACCTATCGCTCTGATATCAACTTTCTAAGAAGATAATAGAGATTAAAATATGTGACTTTATTGAAAATTAGAGGAGTAGCATGCAATCGTATAAAATCGTATGTCACTGCGGCAGCAATCAATATGGGGTGATTATCACAAACAGTGGAGTTCCGCAAGGCTCGATTCTAGGACCTCTACTGTATCTTTTGTATGTACACAGTCTTTCAAAGGCAAACCTGATCTGTAAATATAATATATTTGTTGATGATACAGTGTTGGTTTTCGAGGATCCAAATATTCACGACTTACAGCCACTGGCGCCGACTACATGGGGGCATCGGCGCAGGTGCACCCATGAGCAACCTCTCATGGGTGCGGAGCACCCATGAGGAATGCGGAAGTACAAACGTGTGGTAGTAATGGTAGTATCAGTATCATGTAATTTAAATTTACACAAGTTTGTATAAGAATTATACAAGTGGTAGGTATTAGTATTTTGTCCTTTCGTTATTTGTGGTCAGTTCTATGCTCTATTACTTTGTTGGTATTTTCCATCTCTATTCTTTGATAATAATTGGGACAATTCCGCCCACAACGGGAAGTCTGGCCTGGCGCTTGAGCTGTATGCCATATAGGGCCAGTTTCTTTAAAGCAAGTCATCCCCGGGGTTAGGCATAACTTTAGGGTAAACATTGCAACTGGACACATTTACCCTGGAGTTAAAACCAACCCGGAGGTGATTCGTTATTAAGAAACCGGCCCACAGTAGTGATAGCAATGATATATCGATGTTTTGTAAATATCGATACATTACTCAAATATATCGATATATTTTAATCGATATTTCACATCCGATATATCGAAAAAAAAAATCGATATAATTTTTTCGCTATATCCGAACTTTTATAAAAATACCTTCACTCGTGCATACTGTGCATAGTTCATTGGTTGACAGAGGCGGCTAAAATAAAACAAAACGTCAGTTAGGGCGGGTGCGTAACAAGTAAATGCGGAAAAGATACTTTCCGCATGATTAAGGAATGTTATTTTTTTACGACAATGCGGAAAAGTACTTTGTGATACAGAACTGTTTGTGAACCAGGAACTTTCCTATTTCTCCTTTGTTTCTTTTTATTGTTTGCTTGAAGAACCCTATTATTTGTATAAATATTATTATATACTTATTGCTGATACACCAAATTTATAATTTGTTATTAAGTTTATTTGAATTTGGTTAACATAAAGATATATAACTATATAAGTGATATAACCTCAAATATAGTGTGTTACATAAAGGCTAGGACTCGGTACCAGTCATGTACCTACATGTACTGTTTTGAGTTCATAAATAAAGTTATATTAAAAAAAAAAAGATCCCCATGCTTACTCGCGAATCGGTAACACCCTGCGTATAGAGTGAACAAATCTGAACAACGATAACCCCGTACAAAAATATAAAACATGCATTTTATCAACAACTCGGTGAACAAATCATAAAAGTAGAACAAATGCAAAGGAATTTATATTGTTGGGAAACAATGAACGAACAAAATAACTTAAAAACTCAGCAAGAAGAAAAACAAAAATACATCGAGATGCGAGAATATCCAAGCAAATCATTTACCGAAGTGGAATGAACGAGGAAATGACAGACATTAGTCTTGAACGAGAATTGGTATAGATTGCTTTTAGAGGAAGAATTCTCTCACTCCAACCCTGACTATAACTTCCGGATTTGCGAGGGTGACCTGCACCCTTCCCAGGGGAGCCCCAGAACCGCAACACCGAATAACATAAACGAGATATGGTCGTGGATAATCGCTTGTTAAAGTTTTACTTAAACGCGCTCGAGCTTTATCGAGTAATGACCGAAGTTGCCCAAGGTGCAAGGCACCCCCAACAGCATGAATACGGGATTTAATTCTGGGATCGAATGTGTATACAGCTGGTCGGGAAGTTTCGTGTTTTGGGGATGATAAGGAGTTTTGTTTGTTAAACACGTTATGGCTCTCTTTACTGACTATATAGATAATAAATACAACCAATCATGAATTTTGTTGCCTCATGGAATATTGATTTTTCAAATTTTTCTTTTTATCGTTAATGCGTAAGAAGCCATTGAATTTGATGAAAAATATTCTTGCCTCGTCTAGAATTGGAAACCACTTTCCTCGCATATCCAATGCAATGTTCTGTTTTAACAAACTCTGAGCTACCGAGTCTCATTTATACCTTGTGGATCAAGTTTTTCATCAATTGTAAGTTGTGAAGACCAACGGCAACCTAATGTTTGTGCGTCTAATGTGATCCTACCAACTATTCTAATCCACTCCTATACCAACGGTAAAGGCCTAAGATTGCCGTTGGTCTTCTCAACAACTTAAAATTGATGGTGAGACTTGAACGACAAGGTAAAAATGACACAGGTCTCGGTATCTCAATTGGTTAGAGCCGAGGAGTAAACCACTAATGGAAATCATTGTACATTTTTTTGGGAATCTCATAGGAATCAATCAGGAATACATGGAAATCACTTGGGGGTCCCTGGGAATCGTTAAGAATCTCCTAGAACTCCACGGGAATCACATAGGAATTCATTGGCAATCGCTGAGAATCATGTGGTAATCGCTGGGAATATCATCTATCATCTCATCCTGACCCAGAAATCGAATATCATACATTTTAAACCATACATACAGCGTACCAGTCAGTTGTGTATTTGCCTTCAAAACTAAGTTTTAGGCAGCATTTAGTGCTAGACAATTCGAAATGAATTTGATATCCTAACGAGTTTTCCAATAACTGAAATCCGAGACTACGGAAAGTTTAGAACTTGAAGAAGAAGAACGAGATCAAGATTAGGCCTGTTTTCACAGAAATCACAATCCAGATCGTTTTTGATTGGCGCAAATCACCAACATCCAGGTTTCTGACTATTTTCAACCAATGAAATTCGCTCTGACTGGTCTGTGATTTCTGTAAAATATGACAATGTTGTAGATCATAAAAATGAAAACATGAATCTTGAAACCTCTCTCTAATCGGACATGCCAAAAGAAAACACAGAATTTCTTCACACATCAGGGTTTAGCAATTCAGGACTGAACTTTAATTTGGTTCTTTCCAGAGAAGCAGGGACGTTTGTCGATTGAGTGTTAGGAGCTATATGGAAATGTTTTCGAGAAAGACACAAAAGAAAAAGTCGGGAATCCAAAGCAATAAGAACTAGAAAAGGAAAAGTAGAATAAATACTAGGCAGAATAAGAAGCAGAGACGATAGCACATCCGAATCAGAATTAGAAATAAGTTTGTTGAATGAAACCCTAACTGAAGATGTCTCTGATTCAGATGAACATCCTAGTGAAACCAAAGAAATATCCATTAGGTATTTTAGATCCATATTATGCAACGCAACAACCAACAAAATCGGTGTAGGTGTGGACAACCATGAAAATAAAAGTTACTAGCTTTTGGAAAAGTTGCAAATACAGAAGTTGCCAATTTTTCAGTGGAAACGTGTTTTTATAAGAGAAAAAATTGTTTATTTTGGTCATAAATGCAAAACTTGACAGTAATTAGGCATCGTTTTCGTAATAAAATCAGCGGATGATTGTAGGAAATCAGGTAATCAATTGCCAATTGGGAATGATATAGGAATTCCCAAAAAAATGGAAATCACCTGTAATCATACAAAAATATTTAAAAATGATTGGCAATCAGTCGCAATTCTTGGGATGGGAATACATGAGATTCATTGATCAGTGATTGCCAAATATGGAAATCATTGTACATTTATAAGCGTATGGTTGACCCCTCGGTTAAAGCATTGCACTGGATATGCAAAGCTCCTAGTCGAGGCAAGAAAATTTTAACGTCTGCATACTACTAAACTCATTGACACACTATATAGAACTTTTTAGAAGTTTATATTATCAGTGCATGCATTTAAACATTCATTCCATATTTGTGCTGTAATCAAAATATATTATCCATGAGTATTTGCCCAAGAGCTAAATTACATTATTCTGGTTTCGCATACATGGTCAAACAGGTAGTTGCTACATAATACATGTAAAGATAATTAAATGTTTGCAGTTATAAATGATAATTAATAAGATTTGATATTTTCAATGAAAGTGCCACCCAAAAAGTCGTGTTTGTTTTTAAAAACTTTTCTGTTACGGTGGGCAGAAACGCACTTTCGACAAGATTTATGTTTTTCATTTCGGTCTTCCCCGAGCATTAATCAATGCTTTCTGGCGGAGCAAAAATGATAAATTTTCGGCCCCCGTTGTAAAAGGGGGAATTTTAATAATTTGTCACTCTCTTTGCTCTGCTGGTGTGCATATAACGGCGATTTCCGGACTTTTTGTCATTGACGTGGAAGTTTAAATTTGATAAAGATTTGGACAAAAATTACAGAGTTCTATAAATTTAAGCTGAAGAGCATGAAGAATTTTTGAAGAATAGGTAAATTGGATTTTTCTATCAGAAAACTATAGAAAAAGCTTTTGTCTTTTCAATTCAACACTTTTGAGTTTTCTTGATTTTTGATTCTTGGGCCAGGAATAGACAAAAAAATTGAGAAAAATTCAAAGACAAATTAGCAAAATTGAATTTTCCCTATTTCTTTATTCGAGGCTCTTGAATTATATTGATTTTTGATTCTTTCTTGAATTTTTTATTTTAGACACTTGATTTATTGTCTTTATTATTCTAACTGTCTCTATATATTCGACATCTATGAACTCTTTGAAAACTTTCTTTGGCTGTCGAAAAACTGGTATATACAACAGGGATTCGGATACAAAGCTTCGAAAATCGAATTTCCAATAAAAGATGTTTTTGACTTTCCTTTTTTGTTGCGGAACAAAGTGGGCCCTTGCGGAATAAAACTCAGCGCGCCTCATAAGCAAATCCGACACGTGAAGAGGGGCCGGAAAAAAGTTTTCCAAATATGAAGTAGGTATTTCAATTAAAACTTTTCGTATACGATAAGTTTGTCAAAACTAAAGTGCGTCGAATTGTTCATTAATTATTCCCGAAGAGGGGCTTTGGCAGTTTAAAATTCTCTACGCACAATTTCCATCCTCCCAGCGAGAGGTTGTAAAATTTTACGATTCGACTGCTTTTAGAGGTTTTTGGGTTTTACTCGTCTGCGTAAATAATTGAATGAGGAAAAACCCAAAAAGCAAATGCCTGTTTTGATCAATTAGTAAATTGATGTATGTAGGTATAGTTTTTCCAAAGTTAGTTGGAACAAGGTGAACATAAATCATAACTGGTGGCTGACTAGTGGCAGTGTGTTTCTTATGGAAATTTTCGGTGACCAGGCAGCCACCACACAGTTGGTACCTTGTCCAATTGAGTTTGGAAATAATATTCATCTGAATGGTAAGTATGTATTAGGTAGAAGAAAATAAACTCCTAAACATATAATAGTACCTACATCATATATACCGAGGGGTGTGACACTTCCAAGTATTTTGTATATACACCTGATTTTTGATTTTCATTACTTTAATGGAAATCAATGAAATCAAAAGTTAAATTTGGTAAAATTTCATGATTTCACTTGATTTCAACGATTTCCTCAGATAATATTTGATTTTACTTGATTTTGCTGATTTCACTTGATTTTGTAAATTTCATTGATTTCCCTGATTTACATTGATTTCGCAAGAGTAAATATGATTTTACTATATTCACACAGATTTCATGATTTCAGTACCCATGTACTATAGGTCGAGATCTAAATTATTGTCAATGACTCATGCCATAAGCATCGTTATATCAAATTAGTGGCATCATAATGAAGTCGAAAATGTTTACCGTGCCCGTGCCAATACTACCGCTTCACAGAAATTACACCATTCTGTGGCATGAGTGATTTCGATCTTAGCGAGGATCTTGGGTATAGGCGAGGGGATAGCTGACCCAAAATGTGTACACCGACTTCCAAATTCCACAATCTTCAAGGGGGCAACAGCACTCCATGTACAGGGTGTCCCATTTTGGTTGTAGGTACATAAGGTATATCTCAGGTGCTGTTGGAGTAGAAAGGATGCGATTTTCGCCAACGTTGGCTACTTTTTTGTCGAACAAAAGATGCCTTCAACAAAATTATCATCGCCATTTTCGTTTTTCAGATACAAATTTGAAAATTTTCCTTTTTGAACACCCCTTGTATCTCGGTTCTCTCATAAGTTATAGAGAAGGTGACAACGTATTCTTATATATCTTTCTACGTAGATTCCAGTGGCAGTCAGTTTTTCTCTAGAAGTGATAGTTTTTAAATTATAAACCAACCATACGTTTTTTCGAGCGTTTTTTCAAATCAAACACCCGGTATATTAATAACTCATTGGATAGCTCTGCTTTTGTTGATTTCAATGTCATAAAAATCTATAGGTTTGTCTCTATTACCTTTGTCTGTTTTTGGCATAAGAGACAATGTTTCAAAAAAGGACATTGCATCTGTAAGGAAAATGAGAAAGTCTCTTTCTAACAGATTGATTCTTATGACAAAAACAAATCAAATGTTTTTGCTGGAAAACTGTTAAGGACTTGGTTAGAGATAAACCTATCGAACTTTATATCATTGAAATCAGCAAAAGCAGAGCTATTCAATAAGTTTATAATATGTATATAGGGTGTCTCATTCGAAAAAAACGTATGTTTGGACTGTTTGGTTCATAAATTAAAAACTATCACTTCTTCGCATTTAAAAAATATTCGGATGAAAAATGCAACCCTGATGCAATTTTGCTGACGCGTTGCTATGTCAAAAGTGACAGACTCTCATCAGACAGAAGTGTAGTAACAATATGGCGGAAGTGGATGCATTGTGAATGATTGTGTCACGATTGTGAGCGATTGTGACTGATTGTGTAAGACCGTTGATTGGTGAGACTGTGTAAAGACTATGTATAATAATTGGATTAAAATAAAACAACCTCGCAAACAGCAAAACATCAAAGGCGTGAATTTTGAATATTTTCTTGGTAGAGGCACTGGCAATAGAAAACAACAATTTCAGGATTTCAACAAATTTTATGTGATTTGTGATGATTTTAAATGATTTACAGAGATTTTATTGATTTTGGGTTGATTTTTCGGATATAGTTGATTTGCATTGATTTCAAATCATTTTTAGGGGATTTTCCAAGATTTCATTGATTCTAAGGGATTTTATGTGATTTTGCTTGATTTTACAGATTTCAATGATTTCTATTGATTTATGTGACTTTGCACAAAGTGTATACCTGATTTCAGGAGTGTCACATCCCTCGTCATATACCGAGGTAGAGAAATTGGTCATTATATACCGAGCGCCATTCGAGGTTCCAAAAGTAGTTTTACAGTCTAATAACATATTCGTATAATCCTCAAAATAATGTCTTACGGAAACTAAGTGTAATCATTGAAACTTTTGCTGACTTACCTATCTATTCACCAACGATAATACACACTACTACTACAGGATAGCTATCCTCATAAGGCCTGTGTGGAACAAATCTGAAGCCCCCCACCACCACAAATCACCAGTTGTGACGTAGGCAGCATGTCGTTTCTCGCTTTGACTAGCTTTGACGTAAGTACTACAGGTTATGATTCCGCGGGCTCTTGCTTTATGCATACTTGGTTTACTACATCAAATAACATTCGAAAACAACTCTTTTTTAGATATCGTTTTCATCTTCCTCTTTGCCTATTATGTTAAGCAAAATTAAATAATAATTTTCTCCATTTTAAATTATAAACTACGACGACTAGTGCAAACAGCTGACGACTTAGTTATGACGTCGGAAATGGTGACACACCAATATGGCGGCGATCACTAAAAACGAGGCTGATAAGTAATTCTTAGTAGTGTCAAAGACAATACTTCGTGGTAGTATTGTCTTTGGTAGTGTGTATTATTATCCTTGTCTATTTACTACCCAAATTTTTTTGGAAAATGTAGGTATTTCGCAAAAAGTAAAATCGCCCTCGGTAGTGGAAGATGGTAGGCGGTTTTCGCAAAAGAATTATTTCCGGGTTCTTATGAGTTAGGGCCGGACTATTCACCTCCTGATAAACTATAACAGGTACCTATTGAATCTGACGGATAAACACGCGCATTCCCATTGGTCGGCCAGTTATCCGCCGACCAGAATTCAATTTATCTTGCCAGATAGTTACCAACAAGTTTATCAGAAGATGAATAAACCAGGCCTTAAAGAGCCAAATTATGAACCGACTAATCAAGGATGATACACACTGCTACTTCAGGATAGCTTATCCTCATGAAGCCTGTGTTACATTCAATTTTTAGTTTTACCAACAGGGTGAATTTGCCAGAGATGTTACATTGCAGTGGTGTATCGTTATTGGGCCTCGCCAAACCACTCTGCCCCCAAGTCCAAAATCTGAAGTTACGCCACTGAAGAGAATATTTATTCAGGAGCATACAGATGTAGACATACTACCTATCACCAAAGACTATCACATAGATTTAAAAGGTACTTGAATCCCTGACTTAAACCTTGGTAGTACGGTACTATAAAATTATTTGTGTGAGGAATAAATTGAATTTCAGGTGCATCAGTTGGGAACTTGAAGGTACTCTAATTTAGTAAGTACCTACTGAAAAATACTATATAAAGAAATGATTTTTTATAAAACTCAGATTCCTATACCTACTGTAACAAGCAATTGTCGTTTTCCTTGATGTTGATGGTATACCTTGTTGAATTTTTATCTCAAAAACCCATTCCGCCATTGGCAAGGCAGGTATACATATGTAATTAAATTCAACCGCTTGCAAATATGATAACACGTCACGTTAATAATAATTGAATCCACCAAGAAATGTATATAACGTCTACCCATCAGATAATTATAACATCTCTTCTTGATAGTAGGTAGTTACCATTGACTAGTATACAACAATATTTTTCTTGACAGGATGCAAAAAAAGCGTCGCGACGCAAGTTTAATTAACTCTGAAGCTCGAAGGCCCTACGGTCATTACGGGAACGACCTCCGTAAATTGGCCCCGGCCCCCGACGCTATTCCACGGGACCGCCTGATTTATTTTCAATTATTCTTTGAAAGTACAACAACATACCGCCCTGGAGAGCAGATGGCCGCCCCGCATTTTCCCCCCCGGTATATGTTTTATAATGACAACGAGTGGGGAAATTTACGCATTAGGCAATTTATATGTGTATAGAAGTTTTAATCGCTTATTGATGATGGAGGTTGCGAAACAAAGGGCACTTGGGGAATGTAATTTGGTTCTAATTTAACCCGCATCTGTATGACATAAAGAGATTCAATCTGGACTCATTTTGACTTTACTAATGAACTCATACGCGGTAAAGCTGGTCCCCTTTGGACTCATCAAGTTTTATTAAATGATTTTTCAGAATGCTTAAAGTTTTCAGTGGGGCGTCTTGAAAATTTCAGATTCTGAAGCCACGAACTTTGGAAGTCTTTAAGACTGATGTGTAGCTAAAAGTTAGCAGCTTTCGGTCCACCATGCACAAATGGTACTGAAAGGTATAGGCAGTACCAATATACATCGTTTAGGATACCTAAAAAGACTTGGAAATAACTTTGAGGGTGGTTTAAGGGGGTAATAGTATATTATTCAACAAGCGGGTAATGATGGCTATTACTCACAAAGGATGAAGTTTACACTACGAGCCGCAGGCGAGTAGTATAATCATCCGAGTGAGTAATAGCCATTACCCACGAGTAGAATACTATACTTTTTTCTATGATTAATAGATAATAGACACGAGCTTAGAGCAGGTAAAGCGCTGTCCTATACGGACATAAGGAGTAGGAACGCATCATTCTGCTATAAAACTAAAGTGAAGCCAGTTTTTAGCAGGTGTTTGTACGCCAAACGACAGGTAAAGCATTGAATTAGCTATACCGCCATTATTTTGGATCTCAAAATATCTGGAAAAAAACGGCTTCATTTTCCAACTCCATGTTCCGACTCCTCCCACCTTAGGAACTTACCTGCTCTAAGGACACGAGTTATACGGGTTTTTATTTAATTTTCATAGCAAAATTAATTGACAACTCTGACAGGTGGAGGAAAAGTGAGGTTAGGTCAGCACAAGTCTTGTTTAAATCAGCTGTCAAAATCACCGATTGGAAGGTTGAATTATGTTGTCAACTTGTCGAATTTTCTGATTGGCTCTTAAATAGTGGAGTAATGAGACCAAGATATTTTCATTGATTGAAAACAATTGAGTAATGGAAAAAAAACTCACTGTATGAGTAATAATTGATCAATAGAAAATGGATGCATATTATTCAACACTCATAGAAAAAACTTATTGCGATTCATCGAAAAAAAGGTTTTTGTGAAAATATGAACATTTCCACACTAGTCTCGGGTACAAATGGTACTGAAAGTTATAGAGAGTACCAATATACACCATTTAGAAAACCTCACTTGACTGGTCCTCATCAAATTTATATGTTCTTTGGTGAGAAGACAGGTCACAGAACTCATTATTTTATAGTGGTTAGTGGAATATAACAAAACTCCATTGTAGGTACTTAGATCTCTGAAATAGTTATTTATGGATATTAATGCTAAAAGTGACATTTTATTTTGTGAAAAGGGAAGTTTGAACAAAATAAAATCACTTTTAGCACGAATATCATACACTATTTTTTATACAAACGCACTAAAAGTGATTACTTTTAGCATTAGTGCTAAAAGTAATCACTTTTAACACCAGTGTCATAAAATGGCATTTTAGACACTGACAGCATCCGTTAAAAATGACACTTTTAGTGACGTTTGTAGAAAATAGTTATTTATGTATCAAGGGAATTATGAGGGTAAAGGGCAAAGTTTATTACCCGTGGGTATTAACACCTGATAATTCCCGTGATACATAGATAATTTTATTTCCTACTGAATTTACTGTATTTTGTCCATTTTTATAAAGGAATAAACCATAAACCAAAATTTCGATTTTTTGTCAAAGTTTTACCTGTTCAAGGTAAAAGCGGGAGTTATAGAAATTCTTAACTCCCTTGGGAGTTATGATATCCTTAACTCCCTTGGGAGTTAAGAACCTGTTTATGATTATCGTAACCAAGGTATTATATGCTTATGTAGGAAATAAATGTATATGCTCAGTAGGAAATAAAATATTCAAGAGTTCAGAAGATTGGTGGTAGGAGGTGGTAGATTATGTGAAAAAAAACTATTGTATGGGGCTTGGTCTTTTCCAAGTTCGGTATTGATGTTTTCTTGCTTTTGTGACTTGAAGTAAAACAATTATTGACTCTCATATGAAAATATTTATTCAAATCATGGAAATGAACACCTTTCCCAACAAGTCTTTTATGGACACTATAATTTATTTGGTGTCAAAACTGACGAGACAAGAGAAAACGAGACGAAACAAAATGACAGAAGACCTTTTTCATCAACTTATCTACAAGTATCTAGAAATCTATTTTCTCGTTTCGTATTGAGGGTCTTTCGACGAGACGAGAGACTGATTTTCTCTCGAACCTTCGAGACAAGATAAGAAAGAGTGTAGGTACCTACCCTTGTCTCGTCTCGTCTCATCTCACGTCTCACGACATCACTCCTTGCTTGCCCAACATTTTATCTACTCCTTGTTTTGTGCATTTTCTTCTAACTAACCTAACTATACAAGATAAATTAGCCACCGAATAATTCCTCTCGTACGTCCGACCTTGCTAGAAGCTCCTGATGGTTCGCTCTCCGTCTTGAAATATGTTTTGTGTCACCTCCTCGAGAAGAATTTCCTGTTTTTCGTTCGAGCTTCTTGAATTATTCATCATCGGTGGTGCGCGCCCGCCAAGAAAATTCTTTTAAAATCTCGTTTTGTGGCACGGAGTAATTGCTTTTGCCAGGTAGGTATATGCACTCGATTTGTTCATTCAGCCGGCGTGTACACGTCGAGAATTCGTATAAGGAATTCTTTTGCAAACTGTAAATTCATTTTTTTTTTGTTCGCATACTATAAAGGGCCACTCAAATAGGGAGGTTTCTCGAGTGCGTTAAAACCATGTCAAGTGGTAGACGGCATTGTTTCAAATGAGTGGCTTAGGGTTTTGTGTCAACCATATACAGAGTGTCATAATTAAATATGAAAGTCGTTTCCTGCTGGCAATGACGTACGATGCCTGTCTTGTTAATATTTTTTTTTGATTTATCGTTCCTTGTTCCATTATATGAGCTTTAACCCACCAAAAACCTAAACTGTGTTATTATCGTTATGCAAATAAGGACGCGGTTGTTTCGGTTATGATAATTATTATTTTGTGGAATCGTTTATAACTTTCGACACCTGCGGATACCTGGTATATTTAATAATAATTTATTGTGGCATTGTGTGTGTAAAAAGAAAAAAAAAACGACCCAGAGCCTATTGAATTTTGTAATAATTTATCGATAATAATTTATAATAAATGTATCATTATTTATGTCCAATGAATCATTGTTATTATATTCTAGAAATGTTGGTAGAAGTTACTTTGTTCTTAAGTTTTTATTATTTACTGTACTGTAAATATATCAATTTTTTCTAATCTCTAGATCAAACATGTTGGATCCAGCGAAAAATCAAAAACAAAGTGACTCTTTCTACTTCTAAATGTAGCTTCGTAATTGAGAAATCAAAGTAGCTTCCTTGGAGTCTGGGTGCAAATTGATTTTTTTAAAAGATTTAATTAAATAAGGTTACCGAATCGTTATAGACAGATTTGGCAGCTACACTTATAAATAACATTTTATATAAAATAACGTACGGAGACAATCAATTAAATTTAAAATGCTACTGATAAATCAAAGCCGGGTTGCAATAAATCCAGCTCATTATATCGGATTGGATTGGAGCCTGAGAAAAAGTCAAGCGACATTGGCCCATTCTACATATCTTGTATTTAATATCACAAGCTATTGCTGCATTTTATTTACGCCTACACATCGACTATAAATATGTAATGAGAAAAAAAAAACAATACAACTTTGACAAGAAGATTGCTGGAATTGTAGATGTTAACTGTAAAAAAATCACATCACATAATATACAAAATCTAAGAAATTGACCTATGAAACTCTCATATTATACCTACCTAACCCAAGTGTAATCGAATGAGCATTCTCGTGATAGTCGTTATGTAAAATTAACTGCTGATGATTTGTTTTTATCTCAGCAAGATTTAGCATTTACCAGGCAACAATGTCTATAACTAATAATTAGCAGGAATATTTTATTAAGTGTTTGTAAGTATTTGACATAATAATTACAAATTTTATTAGCTTTATACAGGGTGTATAGGTATTCTTGAATCATTTTGATTCATTACAAATTTTTGTTTACTATACTGACATTTTTGCAGAAAATTCTGATAATAGCAGATAAGAATCTGGTATTCAGTAGAAAATATCACAAGTGCATAAAATTTCCGAAAAATAAAAATGGGGCGAAAGTTTTTTTTTTTCAGACTTTATTTCTGGAAGTATTTCTCCAAATGAGCTGAAATTGTAGTCCTCTATACTGGGAAAAGAATCGCTGAAAATTTCAGCTCTCTATCTTTAATAGAAAAAAATGTATGACCTTTCAAAGTTTTCCACAATCTGAATCATGGCTACCTCAGTACTAAAACGATGAAATTTCAGTATTTTTTTGTTGTTAAGATTTTGTGTCCTAATGCCAATGGTCCTTTGGGATGCCCTAAACTCCATAAACTACATTATTTTGATTTGGAGCTGAAATTATTGGAATCTATGAAAAAAGACACCTAGAAAATCTGAAAAAATAAATCAACCCATATTACTTACCACGATTCTATTTCTGGAACTATGAGTCCAATAATAAGCTGAAACAGGGATTGTTTTTCCAAGGAAAGTTGATTTCTTGAGTTTTTTCAATCTGATGCACGGTTTTCGCTTAAAAAAATAAAAACCATTTCTTTTGTATGATCATAAGAATATCGTTGATATGACTCACTATGCAGAGAAATAGATTTTATTTTTTTACGTGAAAACCGTACGTCGAATTGTGAAAAATCAAGAGATCAATTTTGCTTGAAAATAATTGGGAATTTCAAGTTCGTGATTAAAAAACTCTCGCCCTAAGGGCTTATGATTAAATAATAAACTCTCGTCCTACGAAATCGTGATTAACAAAAACTTTCGCCCTACGGGATCGTGATTTTTTCACAAATGGATCAAATGAAGACAGAGTCTGCACTTGTGATATTTCTATTGAATATTAGTAAAAGTTTTTTTTATGAAAAATGCTGAACAAATTAATGTACTATACCAACAGGGTGGCCCCGATAAGGATGCACTATATACAGAGATCTCAGTAACCAAGGCTGATTAAAATTGGGAAAAGTTGCGCATCACTGAGCTCAGTGGCGCCATGTTTTGATATTTCGGAAATTCCGAATGATACCTATTTATGAAAAACCGAATTTTGCCGAAACCTTTTTTTTTTAAATATATTTAAAATGCTATCGCAAAATGAACTTTACATTCTCATTGCCACTTTTCCTCCACTACATAATAATGTTATTAGATTTTTGATCAGACGTTTCGTCTCTTCGCGATCATCATCAACTTTGTTAGTGTATATGAAGTTCAAGAATGTTTGTTTGTAAATACCCAACATGTATAATAATAATGCCCAACGCCAAAGATTATTAATAATCGACCTCCAATTTTGGCTGAATAAATTATTAACCAGCAGAACCTTCCCACATTTCCATCAACGATGGTACCGGAAGACTTCTTATTGGCAAAACATCGAAAAGTGGCGTGAGAACTCGAGTGGACTAAATTAGATAGTACCGGTCGATCGGTTAACGCAATCAATTTTTGCCATTTTCATTTTCGAGAAATATAACGTAAATAATGACGTCGACTTAAAACATGCTAATGAAGCCATTTGAGAATAGTACCTATTGAAACAATGGACAATATTGCTTGTCCCGTTTTATCTTTTGGTCGAATTTGCATAATTTGAACCACACTGTGTGCAGCTGCGTTAAATCATTGACCCACTAAAAATTTTTGTTCAAAGAAAGTCAAAACACGATTATAATTATCGACCTAAGAAGCCATTTAAAGAAGTGGTACGCATCGTGCACAAATCTAACGAGTGTGTGTGTGTATGTGTGTATGCGAATCACGGAAATATAAGGAGTATAATGTTCACAGCATCACAGAGAGAAATTACCGGGTACCAAATACGGAACGCCGCTAATACGGTATAAAGGAAATTGTTACGGTATTTTTACCGATAAAACATACTTTTGCCTTCTATGGGGCTTTTAGTGGAATGCAGGGATTTTTTTTTTGTATTTGAACTTCTGCAAGAGATTTTTTTAACATTTAGATTGAACAACCTTCTCATTTATTAATATTAATAACTAAATTAGTGTCGAAATATTTTTGCATATACGCCAAGGTTAAGTCGGTTTACACCGGATTCATTTATCTTCTATAATAATGAATAATTTAAGCTCTCAAATATCTCATGTAGATATAGATCGGCCAAGTAAACTTAGTCTTGCATTGGTATCTTGCCAAACCCATCAACCATGGCGAATATCCGGCGTGTTGTATGCAAAAAAAACCCGAATTTGAAATTGAGATTTGTATTCTATTAGTTTGGTAAGTGTTTTTTTTTTCTTTCGGGTAGCTATTTCAAGGTTTTGCATTAATTTTAATTGTTTCTAGTGAGGATTTTGCGAATTTTAACCTTTGTATGGTTTCAGGAGTTGATTTGCCAAGGTGAATATTTCATCTGATATTTTGTTCTATTGATGTTTTTAGAGAAAATTAAAGGACCCTGCCCAAAGTATACAAAGATTGTGTTTATGTCAGAATTGGTTAAATTTTGTATATCATGTAGATCACGCCTTCCTGATTAAAAGTTACCATTGCACCGATCTTGAAAAATAATTCCTTTTTGAGAAAATTAATTTCATAGGTAGCAAGTAAAACTCTTGGACATTGTAATGAACATACCACATACAAATAAGTGAATTATTGCGGAACTTATAGGTGGACCTCTGCGGGACGAGCGCAGCGAGTTCCGCAGCCATCTATTCACCAATATACTGTTGAATTGACTGAATTGTTCAAATAAGACACTCACCTGAAACGTGTAGTTTTTAAACTAATGAGAAAAATTCACAACTGAGTGAATCAGGTTAGTATTTGAACAACATATTGGCTGGGTCCACCCATAAGTTTGGTAAAGTAACATTACTAATTCCTGTTAAAAGGCAAATTAACAAAAAGTGGATAATCTTAAGTTTATATAATAAGTTATTATTGAAGTAGAAATAAATGGATTTTTGCGGAACTTATGGGTGGAACCTTAGGTGGACCTCTGCGGGACGAGCGCAACACCAATATGCTGTTGAACTGTTCAAGTAAGACATTCACCTAAAACGTGTAATTTTTAAACTAATGAGAATAACGCACATTTAAGTGAGTCAGTTTAGTATCGTAATTAAACAACATATTGATGAATAGATGGCCCGTAAGTTTCGCAACAATTCACTCATTTGTACTTGAATAACTTGTCACATTATGTTACTAGTTTGGTAAAGTAACATTACTAATTCCTGTTAAAAGGCAAATTGAAAAAAAGTGAATAATCATAATCTTACAAATTTTAACTTTATATAAAAAGTTATTGTTCAAGTACAAATAAGTGAATATTTGCGGAACTTATGGGTGGACCTCTGCGGGACGAGCGCAGCGAGTTCCGCTGCCATCTACTCACCAATATACTGTTGAACTATTCGAATAAGACACTCATCTGAAACTTGTAGTTTTTGAACTAATGAATGAATAACTGACATTTGAGTGAGTCAGGTTAGTATCGTACTTGAACAACATATTAATGAATAGATGACTGCGGAACTCGCTGCGCTCGTCCCGCAGAAGTCCACCCATAAATTCCGCAAAAATCCACTAGTTTGTACTTGAATAACTTGTCACATTATGTTACTATTTTGGTAAAGTAACATTACTGCAATGGTAACTTTTAATCAGAAAGGCATGATCTACATTACATACAGAATTAAGCCAATTCTGACATAAACACAATTTCCGTATACTTTGGGCAGGGTCCTTGGATCTTGATTTCGGACACTATTTGGACAATCTGGTCAGTCTGTTGCAATGGAATTAATTTACCAATGGATACATTCATCAAGATAAAGCAGCCAGTTGCTCTTATTAGGCACAAGCTCAAGGTTATTTGAGAGTAGGTTGCCTGATAACTTTTATGACGTCATCTAGAGGGTGCCTCAACATAATGCAAATCATCCCTATCGAAAAAGAGGTTATGTGTGTGACGTCACTTAGTGCCTAATTGATCAGTCAGTTTATTTGTTCTTTGTCAAGGTTCACTGGATCCCATCAGGATTGATAACCGAATCATATATCAGGAAACATTATCCTTAAATACATATTGTTACCGTTGCACCAATTAGTTTGTTTTTCCCATCCATAACAAAATATTTCAAACAAACGTTGCAAAATTTAAGTGCACAATCGTAAAACCAACATTTATGTGTACGGCCGCTCACTCACGTACGCTCATTTTGCATAATAAATTGATTTTTTTTAAATAACATTTTGTTGTTTAAGTAACCAGAACCAACTCGCGTATCTATATGGAAATGGCGTCATGTTTGCCAAAGATATTAAACATGGGATTCCAATTAATATAGATAGTGATTATAAAAATAATGGCAAGGCTGTTTCTATTTGATGTAAAATAAAAGAATCTCTGTACTTAAGTTAACATCAAATCAAAGCATGATGTCATTGCGTTTTATTTTATAGCCGGTAATATTAATATCAAAGTGCATTACTATTATTATGTTTTGACGTGATTTTTCTTTTAATTTCATGTTGTTGTATCAATAAAACCGCGCCCATGTTACACATCATTAAATGATTCCAAATAAAAGTAGCTTTTGCTCGAGAGTGGCAAATGGATTTCATATTGCGGAATAGAGTAAATCGAGCGATAAAATACAAAATACAAGCCTCGGCCTGGAGTGTGTCGAATTTGATTCGCTTCAGCGGCCTAGTGCAAGATCACTTTCCTCAATTTCTACCGTTTTGGTTCGGATAATAGTAATGTAGAAAAAATTTTAATCAAGAAACCGAGAACTGGTGTAAGTATTGAAAAGTGTTGGACTACTTTTAGGAGAATAACAAATGGATTTTGTTTGGTATATCGTTAATAATAAATAATGGATTAGAGATATAAGTAGGTACCTACCTATAATTATGTGTCTGTACGATTTTTCTTTTGTCCATTTTTTTTTAGTTCATGGTAATTTTCTTCGACTTTGATATTTCTATGCTTCTTTGTCAGGGGCGCCCGCAGAAAAATATGTAGGGGGGGTCAAAATCAATTGAATAAATTTTTTATGCGTAAAAAAGGGCACTTTAGTCTAAATTATCATTTTAGAAGCAGAATCAGAATTTTAAATGCAACATTTGCAAAGCAAAATTTAAAAAAAAAAGGCAGTTTGAAGAGACACAAACTAACACACTTGGACGAGAAGAATTTTAAATGCAACATATGCAATGCAAAATTTAAAGAAAAATTTAAATTAGGAAAATTTAAACAAAAAGGTAATTTGAGAAGTCACATATCAACAGACTTCGATAGTTATCTTTTTGAATGTGACATTTGCAAAGCAAAATTCAAAGGAAAAGACTGTTTAAAGAGATACAAACTAACACAGTCTGATATTTATCCTTTTAAATGTGACACATGCAATGCAAAATTTAAACACAAACGTAGTTTGAGAAGCCAAATATTAACACACTCGGCTGAGGAGAATTTCAAATGTAACATTTGCAATGCAAAATTGAAAAGAGAAGGCGATTTGAAGGAACACATATTGATACACTTGGATATTTAATTTTTTTGAATGAGACATTCGCAAATCAAAATTTAAACGGAAACGCGATTTGAAGATACACAAACTAACACATTCGGGGATTTATCCATTTGAATGTGACACTTGCAAGGCAAAATTTGAAGAAAAGTAATTTACAAAGGCACATTTCAACACACTCGGATATTTATCCTTTTGAATGTGACACTTGCAAATCAAAATTTAAATGGAAAGCCGATTTAAAGATTCACAAACTAACACATTCGGATATTTATCCATTTGAATGTGACACTTGCAATGCAAAATTTAAGCAAAAACATAATTTGAAAAGCCACATGTTAACACACAGATTGTTGATTATTTGATTCACTTAATAGTGACATGTGTTTAGCTTCGTGATCCTTGCACTCAGTTACAAAATTCACCAGTTCCGGAATAAGGAAAGGGTGACAATTTATCAATATGCAAATCGGTACACTGAGATATAGATAATAAATCAACTTATTTACTTCTTATAAATAGCTAAAATCTCAGGCATGGTAGAGGAAGGCTTAAGCATTGAATATAAAAAAAAAGATTCAGAAATCGGTACATAATTGTTTTGGAATGATGTTTTTGGAGAATCAAGAAGTTAGCGATTTATTTGTTTTCGAGTTGTTAGCTATTCAGCCGAATCACGAAGTTCTAGTTAAATTTTCAGATTACCTCATCGACACATGGCACATGCCTCGATAGACCTGGATAAGACAACAAATGCCGGTCATTTTGGTAGATCTTTTTATTTTGCGCATCAAAATACATATTTACACTTTTTTAGATTTATCAACTCATATGCAATGCGAAATCTGTCAACATCATAAGGTAAGTTTTATGGGAAGTAGGTTGGGTTTCATGATTTGGTCGAATTCAAAGGTAGGATTACTGCAGCTACCTGGTTTGTGGCCGAATTCAAGTATGCCCGTTTGGCTCATACGAGCATCATCGGACCTACAATATAATATAGGTATATAGAAAATAATTAAAATTTAAGAAATTTCCAGGAGGGTCGAGTGACCCCCCCTGACCCTCCCTGTGGGCGCCCTTGTTCTTTGTTATTGTTGTTTGTCTTTATATCTCAGTGTTAAATACAAACTTTGTTTTTCAAAACAACATAATTTTAAGAGCCAAAAGTTTTAACGTTGGTTGTCACAACAGTTTGATTTGTTACTGTTTTGGGTTCAACACCAATCAGTTTGGTCAATGTCTTGACACATTTGAAAAAACTGGCTTCTTGGTTTATTAGCTCATCACCAAAATAACTCTCCCCTCAAAAAATCAAAATACTCAAACTAAAAAGAGCTCTTCAGATCCCTATAGCAGCTGCATCCACACTTGAAATTAATTAAGACTGTGCTATTTTTACTATCTACATGGAATATATCCGGATGCCATCTTCTGAAATAGTGCAGCTTACAAATTGAGGCATAATTTAAAAGAAAGAAAAAATGTTTGGATTTCTTGCGTGTGTTAATGGGTGTTTTTGAATTTTCAATAGAAAAATATAGACGCTTTCGTGTTCGTTTGTTTACATAATTAACTTTGACAGAATGGGTTTCATTAACATGCAACAATCGTATCAAAAATTATAGTGCACGAATGATAATGTTTTACTGCAGTATTTATATTACTTTCGCCACCCAAAAGCCTTTTAAGTATTTACAAAAAAAAAGCTCAACCTTCAGGTTCATTAGCATTTTCCGTTATTGTCGATTTCCAAAGAAAATCGTGAATTCGTGATCGATGCTTAAACGTCGATATACATTCGTTTTGAATTTGGCGCCTTGCTAGAAAGTAGTTCGGTCATGATTACTATAGAGGTCACTGAGCGCCTAATAAGGAGAAAATGTGTATATGCGAATAAATTGAAAAAATAATAATTTGAAAATATGACAAGATTTATTAATCTCAACCCACTCACTCGCTCAAAATCAATTCACCCTCTATAAAAAAAAAAATGGACAATAATGTACCGCCATTGTCCTGTCTGCATGCTCATAAAATATCTGGTCGCAAAATCCTATAGAGAACAATTACTTGGCACACACGAGACGTATAGTGAATATTATTTTAAAAAAAAACACAAGCGTAACCGTAATAAATTACACGTTTCGTCGAGTCCATTATCATTATAAAACATTTCGTCGTCGATTAGCATTCGTTTTAAATGAATTAGCAATTCTAATTTTTGACTCTATACGCAAAGTTCATACTGGAGGTCTAGAGTGTGTCTCGAATAATATGGATGAAAGTTAGACAACTGACCATCATTTTAAACGTAAACAGTGGCTTTCGGGAAATAATTAAATTAGCATTTGCACCTTTCAGCAAATCATACACTCTTGTCAAGTGGAATTTTAATGGTTTGGCTGGTTTTATTGCTCGGAAAGATAAAAGGGAACCTCTCGGGTCTTATTTATTCTTCGGCTGATGAATAAGAATTCAAAACGATTCCTTAATAGCGTTAAGCTTTTGACGTTCGTTTAATGTTCGAGGACTTGAAACTGATATTTTTCTCTAAACAGTCAATATTATAAATGTGACAAATTGAGAGTAGAGAAATTTGAAGAAAGATAAAAGGAAATAAGCGAAAATTGAACAGAATAGTTCTATCACGCTCTATTTCATTGTAACTGTGTATTTCCATGTCGTTTTTCCTCTCTCTTCACCTCAGACCGAAAGGCTCTTTTTTAGTTGCCAACCTATAACAATTTAAGTAATTTTTACATTTTCACAAAGTTATTTGCAAGTCTCGGTAAACGATGCATATGGGTTTTAACTATAATTTCCAGTACCATAATATGTCCCCGAGACTAGGGTGGAAATGTACATATTTTAATAAAAACCCTTTTTTTTTCATGGATCGTAGTAATAACTAGTTTTACTCCTTTAAACCACTCTCAAAGTAATTTGCAAATCATGTGAGGTTTTCTAAATGGTGTATATAGGGTGTATCAGGTTTGACTACAAAAATTTTAACACGTGAAAATATGACCAATTTTGAACAAAAAAAGTTAATACAACATTGGGTCCAAACTCAACCATTTTTAAAAAAAAAAGGCCTTTGAAATTTTGACATTTTTTTTGACAAATATTTTAAAGATAAAGAAAATTTTAATCATTATGAGATGTAAAATAATTGTAGTTTATTCAATTATCAAGTATTTTATGCATTTTTAGTCAGCAACAATAACAAAAAATTTAAAAAACAACGTAATATTTCACTTGAAAATCGGTATCTAAACATCTGGCAACAGTAGCACAATAAAGAATAGGTGGTTGAACGTTGAGCCTTGGTTGAACTGAATAAAAATTATTCTTTAACTTGTCTTATCTAGTTGGGAAAGCGCGCGTAATTCAAATGCAGTCTTTTTTGTTAATAAGATATTTACAAATGTCGAATATGCATGCAGATACTTGTTTAGGCAGAATCGTGGCAAAATGCTTATTTAGCCGCTTGAATTTACAGGGAAACTAGAGAAAGATTCCCCAAAAGAAAAGCTCCCACCTCACTCCTGGATGAAAGAACATTGTGCGCATTTTATAAAGATTGCGTGATACCTGAAGTGTTAGTGTGCAAAATCTGCATGTTGATTTTAGTGTTTTGAGAACCTTTTAACGAAAATTAATATTTTCATAATAAGGATTTGGCAACTAATTGAGTAAGTATTACTTGATTTTTCTCTTGAATGTTCAGTGCAAAAAATGTCAGTGAATGCAATTCACAACACAGAAAAGTGATAAAAATGCAAGTATGTAATTATTTACATTATTTGAAAGCCAATAACAAAACAAAACGTAAACAGATGGAAATAAATTAATTCCCTGCAAAAAAAAAACTTTTCAAATTTACCAGTTTTATTTACATTTATATCCTGGCAGAGATAATACCTGTACAGGGTGGCCCATTCTCGATGTTTTAATAGGCTATATCGAAAACCAAAAATCTGGGATCACATTCTCGAGCTCTTTTTTTGAGAAAATAACAATGGCGAAAACAAATCACGGCTAACTTGATGCGTTTAGGAAATACAGGGCACTTTTCAAATTTTACACAATTTTAGAAGACCTTCTAATTTCCCTATTAATCAAGATATCCAAAAACGATAAATACTTTCTATATGCAGTTTTTCAAGTAGAATCCAGTAGCATGACAAATTTTTCTCCATCAGATGCCTCCGATTTTGGAATATTGGCCAAAGTTGTGTTTCTTCACATGGGACACCCCGTATATTATTTTTTTATTGAATAGCTCTTTGTGAGCTGATTTCAATGATATAGGGTTTTATACCTTTACCTTCCATAGTTATGGAGAAAAAAAAATTAATTCCATTTTTCCATAAGAAACAATGAGCTAGAGAGAAATAAGTCATTAAATAAATTATGTGTTGCCTATTTATCACCCCCGATTCATAGTTCAAGTATCTCTTTCTAACTCATTGTTTCTTATGGAAAAAACGAAATTTATTTTTTTTTCTCCATAACTATGGAAGGTAATGGTATAAAACCCTATATCATTGAAATCAGCTCACAAAAAGCTATTCAATAAAAAAATAATATACAAGGTGTCCCATTTAAAAAAAAACACACAATCGGTGGCATCTGGAAAAAAATTGGTCATGCCACTGGATTCTATTTGAAAAACTGCCTATAGAAATAATTTTTCGTTTTTGGATATCTCGAATAATAAGGAAATTAGAGAGTCTTTAAAAATTGGACCAAATTTGAAAAGTGCCCCGTATTTCCTAAACGCATCAAGTTAGCCGTAATTTGTCTTCGCCATTATTATTTTCCCAAAAATAGAGCTCGAGAATGTACCCCCAGATTTTTGAGGTCTATAAACCTAGCAGTCCCAAGGTGGAAAAAAACTTCGGGAACTATATAATAATTAGGTGCTTTTTAGGTGCTGATTAGGGCCTCTAATTAAAAATTAGGTGCTCTTTTAGTTTTTTAGAAAATAAAAAAAAACTAAGGGACTGTTGGTTTATAAAAGCTAGCAGTATATAATAAAAAATATTTTTTCAAATTTTTTCTTTGTAACAGAATTAGGTGCTTTTTAAGTGCTCCTAAATAATCGAAGAAAAAATAGAATTGATTAATTATTAACTGAGTTACAGATTTTTTTTTAATTATTAGGGGACTGCTGGCTTTACGTCTACATGTTGGTGTGTCAGAATGGCAAAAAAAACTTCGGGATCTATATAATAATTAGGTGCTTTTTGGGTGCTAATTAAGGCTTCTAATTAAAAATTAGGTGCTCTTCTAGTTTTTGAGAAAATCAAAAAAACCTAAGGGAATAATTAATCAATTCTATTTTTTCTTCGACTATTTAGAAGCACCTAAAAAGCACCTAATTCGGATACAAAAGAAAATTTAAAAAATATATTTTTCACTATAGGGGACTTCTAGCTTACATAAACCTAGCAGTCCTTTAGTTTTTTAAAATTTTCTCAAAAACTAGAGGAGCACAGCAATTTTTAATTAGAGGCCCTAATTAGCACCTAAAAAGCACCTAATTATTATATAGATCCCGAAGTTTTTTTGCCATTCTGACACACCAACAAATAAGCGTAAAGCCAGCAGTCCCCTTATAATTAAAAAAAAATCTGCAGTTAATAATTAATCAATTCTATTTTTTCATCGACTATTTAGGAGCACCTAAAAAGCACCTAATTCTGATACAAAGAAAACATTTGAGAAAATATTCATTACTATAGGGGATTGCTAGCTTTTATAAACCTAGCAGTCCCTAGTTTTTTTTGATTTTCTCAAAAACTAAGGGAGCACCTAATTTTTAATTAGAGGCCCTAATCAGCACCCAAAAAGCACCTAATTATTATATAGATCTCGAAGTTTTTTTCCACCTTGGAACTACTAGGTTTATAGACCTAGATTTTTGATATTTCTGCTGGTTTTTATATAGCCCATTAAAACATCGAAAATGGACCACCCTGTACAATGTTGTCACGTTGTTGACATTTTTCTAAATTTAAATTCTGGGATGACTCCGAAAATACTAACGATTGACCCATGGGTAATAGAACACTTTTAGCTTGAAATGGGCCATATTATCTCATGTTAAAATATTTGTACTCATACCTAATACACCCTGTACATATTGGTACTGCTGCCTATAATTTCCAGTACTGTTTGTGCCCGAGATTAGGGTGGAAATGTCCATATTTTCACAAAAACCCTTTATAGGAACATATTTGGCAAATTTGACTCAAAATTTTGAATATATCGACATTCTTCCAACAAATATCGATAAATCATTAAACATTTCTAGGCCGAATAATCGATTAAATTAATAAAGCATTAGTGAGAGGAAAAAAGTCTAAATTAAATGTTACCTCTAGATAAAATCATAAATAAACATTTATCTAAGAAACACAAACATTATCAATTATCAATATTTATTGCAATTTCGGTCAAATAATCACTATTCACATTAGTAAATTGTGTCAAATCTCTACTCTAATCACTCTCATTGTTCTAGTGGAATTGAAATTTTATGAAAATTGGATAAATTGAGGGATAAATTCCAATTACTTTGCAATTACTTAGAAGTTTATTTAGCACATTTGCACAGTAGGTAATGTTAAACCACTGCTAAGGAAGTTAAATTGAAACTCAAATCTCATTAATACAAGTTCAGCCAGCTAACGGTCCATTGCCTCTTTCAAACGACAATAATAATCGATAACCGTTCAATTGATAATTAAATTATTATATCATTTAGCCAAAAAGATGATTTATTGTATGTACATTTGTATAATATAAATAATTCATGCCTCCATTAATGTGAAACGCAAATAACCCATTGCGTGACTAACTTGCAAGTCGGATTGTGATCTTTTGATATACGATATTGGCTTGCGGATTTGGCTTTTAAAGGACTTTCTCTTCGAAAAAGAAAACTTTCAAAAATTGAATTGACCAAAAGAATTGTCAGATAAAGAAGACATTATAATATCAGCAAGAATTATTACATTATTTTAAAACATATTGTGAATAAATATACCCAAAAGTGTACTCAGTCCTCATAAATTTTCAATATTTTTATAGGTGTGAGAATATCAACTTTCTACACCGGTATTCTTAATTCCATCCCATTAATGTTTCTCATGAAACGTATCAAATTTCTCCATGTAAGAAGCAATAAAAAAAAAGAGGCCCTAATTTATTGAACAAATACAGGAAGCGTGGGAGATAATTTTATAGGCGGACCTTAAAGAAAATATAGTAATTTGAGACAATGGAAATATTTCAATCTTAAAATCCATTTATGAACAAAAATTTGAAACTTTCAAAATCAATAGAAAAATAGGTTGAGAGTATTTTTGTATTAAAACTTTAACCTTTTCACAAAGTTTCTTTTTAGAAAACGATTCATTTTTGCAATAAAAGCTTTCTGTCGAAAAAAATAATAATATCGACAGCCAATAAATACCACGCACAGGCTGCCACCTAAGCAACTTTTACCCCAAAAATAGCCGAATGTCAATCACGCACAGGGATTTTCCTCTTTTCTACCCTTTGGCCCTTGGGTTTCCTCATTGTATCTAGTGAAATGTTAAAATTTGTTTTGGAAAGGTTTAGTGTATAAAAAATATCTCATTCCTACTCAATGTCAAGTTCACACTATAAACATTAAAGTATGTACCTATGTCGTTTATTCTAATCGGATTATATCAGTCTTTGTACACCACCACGTAGGCAGTTTTTACAGGCTTTTAATAACTGTAATCTTGACCTGGGTATTCTCCTGTATGTGTGCCCACACCGAAATCTGTCAGGAAATTGAGAACAGCTGAAAATGTGGCGTGTGCCCGCCTGAAACCTTGGAGCAGATGGTTGATTTTCGAGGGTGTAAAAAGGCCCCCAGAGTAGGTTTAAAGTAATTTTTGTAAATGAGAAACTTCCTTTGTATAGGATTACAATAATAATTAACTTTATTGAGTTAGTGTTGCAAGAAATCTTCTTTGTTGTTGCACGTAGGATAATTGAAATATTTTGCATCTGTCTTTTGAGCAAAACCTTAGAAAATTTATAGGAATTATTTGATCCGGGTGTAATGAGCTTACATCCGTCGGAAGGGCCGATTTAAATTAACAGTACAGGTGCAAAACGTGTGAAGAATTCAACTGGAAGTTGCAGAAGGTTTTACATACTTCGTTGGCTATGGGCAAAATGTTCAAATGCTATTTGACGCCTTGGAAATGTTGTTATGTTTAGAACTCTTTTTAATTTCTATTGGAATATTTTTGAGATACGACTTGCCATGAAATGGTTCTAAATACTCTATGATCAGAGTTCAAAATTTCCAATTCTTAACCCATCAATGGATTTCAAGAAGCCAAACAACAACCTTCAGGATTTATAAATTGGAATATTTTCCTTTAAAAACCATATTGAAGATTATTAGATGATGCTTAGAGAAAAATATGAAAATCTGTAATAACTACTTTGATCCATTACAGGAAGCTTCTACTTCTGCTCTGAATTTGCTCTAGAAAAATCATCCTATAGATCAAGAGTCAGATAATCGAAATTCAAACTATTATCGGCTCTTGAATCTTTGTGTACCCTTCCTAGAACCAACCAAGAGCCGGTAATAGTAAAAATTTGAATTATTATCGATTTTGGAGTTGCTAGACAATTTTCCAGATGACAGTCAAGACTCAAAGAGCTGTGTGTCTTAATCTTGTGTAATTAATCAATTGTGTCTTAAACATCTCCCTTTGACTCTTCTATGTGAAGTTTGTTTCATTGAACTGGATCTGTTTTTCTATATCTTCAATTTTTCATCAATTTTTGCCTGTTTTGCTTAAAAACTCAATTATAAATTCATGCTTTTCATGTCAAAGAAATATAAATCAGTTCGTCGTCTAAATTATAGGTCACCCAACAACAATTAACCTTAATTACCGCAAAATTCCCGCATAAATTGACCCATCAAGCACAAACACCGGTAATTTATTCTCCTTGAAAAGCTTATCCCTGGGAGAAAATATTCCTTTTGGAGGCAAAAGTTTATTTTTCTGGTTCACCTGGAGACAAAGTCCTTTTGTCGTGACTAATTGAAGAGAATTTTCTTTGTTAAACTCAAAATAATTTCTGAAAACCACCATCAACTTTCCCATCTGTATGTTATTTTAAATGCTCATTCGATATGCTTTTCGAGTACGAAATTTATAGTCCTTGCTGCTTGGCATTAAAATTAACTGCATTTCCAAGCTATGAAATTTCTTGCATTTTCCTTGATTTTAGTGCTATAAATTATCTACATCTGTTTCAAAATTATGAAAACATTTAATTAATATTAAAAAAAAAAAAAATAACATGTCCACACCATATAAACTTCTAAAAAGAAAATTGCCCAACAAAATATCGAATTTATATATCGCGTTAACCAATATGAATTCATTAAGGTCCGATATTTACTGCTCGCTTAATTAAAAATCGGTTAAATACTCGGTTAAGTATCGACCGTAAAATTTCCAAACTTCTCGAATAAAGATATTATCGGAGGTTTTTTTAAGCCGAGTTACGGTTATGGTAAAACATAAATTTTTACTTTTACATGCGTATGCCAGACAAATTATCGATAATTTGTCACTAATTAATAGCAAATTGTTATCATTTTTAATTTACACTTCCAAGTTTTTATCGCTCAACAAAATCACATTTTTCCCTCGAACACATCTACACCGAACTTCTTTTGGCCATTTTTTTAATTCTCCAGAGTGTCGTGCGATATTTTTCACGTTCTCCCAAAAGTATTTTTCGCGGTAAAATCTTATTCATGCAAAATAAATAAGATTTTCCGCACGATGTGTCTCGTAGGGGAGTTTAACCTCCGCTTAAATTATGTCGAGGAAAAGTTTTCGGGAAATTTGGGCGATGGCCCAGAAATTGCGATAAAGCCACTCTGACTCAGATAAAATCCTCAAGCCCGAACGCCTCCCCCTTTTAAGTTTTTTAGAAAACGAAAAATAAAACGACCGAGAGAGAGAGAGAAAGGAGAGGGATCAAACGTAATAGCTCTCTATTATTTACACTTTATTTTATCACTCATTTTACCTTTGTGTGTTTTTTATATTCTAGGAGATTGTCAACTGTCAAGTGTCAATGTCGTTTGTCATAACTTCCGTTTCACTTTTAGAGTAAATGATGTGAAAAGTTGTAGATAAACGAACACTCCTATTGTTGTATTATAGTGTTCAGAGGGGGATTTTATTATTAGTATCCAGGCAGAAGAAAGCATCGCAGTCGATAGACAAAAATATCGCCTCCACGAAAATCCAAATGCAAATTATGCCTATCACAATAGCCGAAGCCGTTTAAGATTCAAACCCCATAAACTCCGATATCGTTTTTCGAACCGGTAAGATATAAATAAAGGTATCTTTTGAATCGTCCCGCCTTATCGTACAATAGTAAATTCGTAAAGTTGGTCGTATAAATCCAAATCCTCCGGACAGGGCCGCGGAGGATGGTGCGTGGATCTTAAAACCCACGTATATACAGGGTGTTTCACGAACATCGAAACAGAGGCAATTTAAGGTATTTTAAGGTCGATCAAGACGTCATTTTTGTATTCAAGGGGAAAACTTTTTGACTCCATCGGTATTTCACTAGGGTGCACCCCCTGGGTGGGATGACTGTCACCTGTCTTTTCAAGATAGGGAAGATGGATCGAGTGGTACCTTGTTTTAGAGGTATTCTAATTCTCGTCACAACTATGTACTTTTTTTTGAAAATCGAACGATTAGTTCTCAAGATATCCACTGTCAAAGTTGCCTGGTTCCTTAAATTAGCACAACGAAAATAGCACACATCAGAAAAACTAGAGTACTAAATTCGGGCCTATTTAGTGCTAATTTAGTACGAAAAAAAAAAGTTTATAAATCTATCTTTTAAAAAATTACGTGCATGTGTGCCAGCTTAAGATTAAGCTGGCACACTCTAGTTGGATAAGGTCGAATCTTTGAAAATCTAGTACCTCATATTTAGTGCTAATTTGGTACATTCATGGCACACCTAAAAAACTAACAATGATGTATTTATTACGAAATAACCCCGGAAAAGTGCTAACTTAAGACTTGAATTAGCACACATACATCGAATCGACCGCGCGTAAACGGAATTCGCATGCGCATATTTAGTACTAATTTAGTACTTCAGAAACGACGACCCGAAACGAATTAGTATCACATCAGCACAGAGTTAGCACTTGTGTGCTGGCTTAGTGTTTAAGTTAACAAACATTATCACCGATGAAGCGATGAAACTAGAGTACTAAATTAGCACACATTTAGTGCTAATTTTAGACGTTAGTTTGGGTTAGTTCGGGTGAGTTTCGGTTAGTTCGGGTTATTTTGGGTTAGTTTGGATTAGCTCTGTGCTGATGTGATACTAGTTCGTTTCGGGTCGTCGTTTTTGAAGTACTAAATTAGCACTAAATATGTGCATGCGAATTCCGTTCTCGCGCGGTTGATTCGATGTATGTGTGCTAATTCAAGTCTTAAGTTAGCACTTTTCCGTGGTTATTTCGTAATAAATACATCATTGTTAGTTTTTTGGACGTGCCATGAATGTACCAAATTAGCACTAAATATGAGGTTCTAGATTTTCAAATATTCGACCTTATCCAACTAGAGCCAGATTAAGCTGGCACACATGCACGTAATTTTTTTTTAAATATTTTTTTTTCGTACTAAATTAGCACTAAATAGGCCCGAATTTAGTACTCTAGTTTTTCTGATGTGTGCCATTTTTATTGTGCTAATTTTTTAGACCTAAAGTTGCCTTGGGCTGAATAGGAAACAATCTTTCTGGTCCTGATCTTCTCAAATTAACATTTTCCTGACTTTCCTCTGGAACACGTCAATTTTCTTTTTTTGTGCGCTTCCGAAAAAATTGAAATTGACGTATCCGAAAGGAAAGTCAAGAAAGTGTTAACTTGAGAATTACAGGGCCAGAAGATTGTTTCTTATTTAGCCTATGGCAACTTTGACAGTAAATATCTTGTGAACTAATCATTCGATTTTCAAACATTGTGACGAGAATCAAAATAACTTTAGAACAATATATCACCCTCGACCCATCTTCCCTATCTAAAAAAAAAGAGGGACGAAAATTACCCTACCCAGAGGGTGCACACTAGTGAAATACCGATGGAGTCAAAAAGTTTCCATGTTTCGATATTCGTGAAACAACCTGTATATTCTCCTGGTATAGAAAAATTAATTCGCAGTAAAAAGTGTGGCAGAAATTCTCATTCGGCGCCACTTAAACTCGTCCTTACCGAGAAATCACCAATAACGACATTTCTTGAAACCGATTCCGATTCAAGACGTATGAAGGTAGTTTCTTTAGATTGATCAGGACCAGGTTTTTCACCGTATAGCTCCACATAATTATAGGTTACAGACCACACTAATGCATCCATCAAAAGTAAATTTTAATTATACTCAACTTCCTCTGATGGCTTGTGCTATTTTAACAATAATGCCAACTACTTTTAATAGTTAAAACGAAATCACGCTCTAGAGAGGAATAATGGAGCTATATGATTTATCGTTTTGCTTATGGCAAGAGTGAATTAATTATTTTAGATTAAGTAGATAGAGAATTTGTTCGGGGTATTTATTCTCAAAACCGAGGAACAACGTTATCATGAGAACTATTGCTTTGTCTTTGTCAGTGTTATCGAAATATGAATATGGGCGACAAAGACAGAACCTTCTTTATCTTGAGAACCCATAAGGACCCAGGGCTGGGACTCTGTAACGAATAAAGATATTTTCTCTATCTCTATTGAGGTCCCATCTCTATTGATTTCGATAAGACAGCAAGTGCCATAATGATAGGGATAACGATCTCTATCCGTTTCAGAGTCCCAGCCCTGGTCATTTTATGAATTCATTTTTCAAATTATTAGAGAGTTATTGGACGTGCAATAAGGAGTATTTAAATTAACCTTATTTTGACATCTACGCATGCGCATTTGGGTCTGAAAATAAGGTTACTGCTTGTCTTTATTTGTGTATGGTAAGTGCGAAGCAGTAAACTTCACTTATTTCAATACCTATGACATTATTAGAGAGTTATTGGAAGTGAAATAAGGTCCAGCAGTAATAATGCAAACGCTATATTGACATTTGCGCTTGCGCAGTTGCGCCGTCGAATAAGGCTAGTTTTATTAACGTTTGTGCTAGACTTTATTACTGCACGAATAGTCACGCACTAATAATATAATTTGCCCTTATTTTGACGGATTTTTGAAATTTGTCAGCGAAGCAAAGCAGTAAGTAAAGTAAGTTTAGAAATAGAATTAAGGAATACCTAGCTGTATCTTGACGTGTTCGTGATTGTGAACAATAACTGTTTTTTCCCAGCCGCGTTTAGGTAAAGCGCTATTTAAATAAGGTAGTTGCCTTATTACTGCTAGCTTTATTTTGAAATCTCCAATAACTCTCTATTGACGAATTTGACGTTTCGCTTTTCGACGATGATGTAATTTTGCTCAGAGAATATATTTTTTACAAAAGTTTTTCCTTTTACTGTGGGTAACATCAAAAAATGGGTATCAGCAGATATTCACATACAAAAATAAACAGTTTATGAGGTTGAAATTTATAAAAATTGCTATTATCTGTCAAAATTATGAATACAAAATAAAGTAATACTCTAACACCTACTACAGTCTTCCAATAACTGTTCTTTTCTTGAAGAAATAGTGCTGTTGCATTACCTAATAAAATAACGTAAATCCTTAATACTGCGAGGCAGTATTTAATAGTTCCAATATTGCAATGTTGTCAGATTGTGATTGCCATTGTTGATTTCCAGGAAGACAATGAAAATTCAAGAGCCGGAAATAGACAAAAATGTAAGAAAATGGCAGATAAGAGGACATTCATGTTTCTTTTATTCCAGGCTCTTGAATTTTCTTTATTTCGACAAATTCAATACCCAGAGAAATAACAAAAATTGAGGTCTATAAACCCAGTCCCAAGGTGGAAAAAAACTTCAAGAACTATATAATAATTAGGTGCTTTTTGGGTGCTTTAGGGCCTCTAATTAAAAATTAGGTGCTCCTTTAGTTTTTGAGAAAAACAAAAAGAACTAAGGGATTGCTAGGTTTATGAAAGCTAGTAGTCCCCTATAGTAATAAATATTTTTTCAAAAATTTCTTTTGTATCAGAATTAGGTGCTTTTTAGGTGCTCCTAAATAGTCCAAGAAAAAATAGAATTGATTAATTATTAACTGAGTTACAAATTTTTTTTTAATTATTAGGGGACTGTTGGCTATACGTTTACCTGTTGGTGTGTCAGAATGGCAAAAAAACTTCGGGAGCACCTAAAAAGCACCTAATTCTGATACAAAAAATTTTTTAGAAAAAATATTTTCTACTATAGGGGACTACTAGCTTTCATAAACCTAGCAATCCCTTAGTTTTTTTTGATTTTCTCAAAAACCAGAGGAGCACCTAATTTTTAATTAGAGGCCCTAATTAGCACCTAAAAAGCACCTAATTATTATATAGATGCCGAAGTTTTTTTGCCATTCTGACACACCAACATGTAAACGTAAAGCCAACAGTCCCCTAATAATTAAAAAAAAATCTGTAATTCAGTTAATAGTTAATCAATTCTATTTTTTCTTCGACTATTTAGGAGCACCTAAAAAGCACCTAATTCTGATACAAAAGAAAATTTTGAAAAAATATTTATTACTATAGGGGACTACTAGCTTTCATAAACCTAGCAATCCCTTAGTTCTTTTTGATTTTCTCAAAAGCCAGAGGAGCACCTAATTTTTAATTAGAGACCCTAATTAGCACCTAAAAAGCACCTAATTATTATATAGTTCCCGAAGTTTTTTTCCACTTTGGGACTGCTAGGTTTATAGACCTAAATGGCAGATAAGAGGACATTCATGTTTCTTTTATTCCAGGCCCTTGAATTTTCTTCATTTCGACAAATTCAAGACCCAGGTATAATCAAAATTGAGATGGAAAAATTGAAAAATAGAAAGACAGAATGTAAGGAAAAATTGAGAAAAAATGGATAGATAAGTGAACATTCATATTTTCTTTATTTCAATAAATTCAAGACCTGGGAATAAACAAAAATTGAAGAATAAAGAAAAGAAATGTGAGAAAAAAATGATAGATAAGTGGATGGGGCACAAAAATAATGATCATTTATAGATACAAAATCTCAACATAGAAAAATTTGAAATTTCATCATTTTAATACTAAGGTAGGTAGCTACTTTATGATTTAGATTTTTGAAAACTTTAAAAAATCATAACTTTTTTTTCTATTAGAGATAAAAAGCTGAAATTTTCAGCAATTCTTATCCCAGTAGAGGACTACAATTCCTACCTTTTTTCATAGATTTCGACTCCATATCTCATAATAATTCAGTGTCTACATAAACGACAATTTAAGACAAAACTTACTTGCTCGATAACAGAACATTAAATTTTGTCAGATAGTTTCTAGTGCTTATTATTTGTTATAGAATCAACTATTTTCAGACACTATCTTATCTTTTTGTATTGTGTATTCAACTTGATAAAATTTCCTTATATATCTTGTTTTTCCAATTCAATTTATAACGAAAAAAAAAACACTAAAATCATTTACGTAATAAATTCAAATATTTACAAATTTTAAAATGGGGTAAATAAATCAGCTTTAGGGGGGTGTGTGAGCGTGTGTCTCTCCATATACTATTTGAATTTTATTGCCAGCTGCTACACATAAACATAGAAACTCATAATGTGCAGCTTTCATTGCAAAGAGGGATGAAATATAATAATGTTTTGTTGCCAACTTTACCTGGTTTGCCCTAAAATAATTTGTTTGTATCTTTCCTTCCTTTGAATTTCTGTTCATAGAAAATAAATTTTTTTCACTAACATAATCAAAAAGTTTCTCAAAGGTTCCTAAAATTTTCCTGAGAACGATGAATTTCTGCAAACTTCAAATGACATTTTGGCACTTTATAAAAATCCTATTGCCAAAAAAAAATGCATCGTCAATAAAAGTCTTTTAATTTCAACTTTTTTGAAGTTTTCCGGAAAACAGGAAACTGGTTGTTCATTTCCGCAGAAAACTTACCAAATGAAAAATAAAAGCATGTTTGCGACAATTTCATTATTTTCTAGAAACTTACCACTTATTTTTCTCATTTCAGCATAAAACCGCACAGTGAACTCTTTCCCAAAAAGTCAAAAACGAAAACCAAAAATCTAGGACCACAAAATAAAAACACCAACCAATTGATCAAATTACTCAAGTTCACAGAAAATTCACTTTTTCTTTGATAAGTCACCCATCACCGTTTTTTTTTTTTCTTCCCCGGACTAAAACCCGGAAAAATTCCGGCAAAAAAACCCCCGAAAAACCTTACGATAGACGCAACTTCCTATGGGGACACAAACACAATCGAATGTTCCGCTGTTGAACGTTGAACCGGCAGCGCAAAAGACGAACGCCGGTTACGGCGTTGCCAATTGTGTTCGAGATTTTATCAGGAAATAACTGGTGAGTTGATGATTTTAGTCAAATTTTAATATTACCAAATATTGCCATGCAAAACTTACCTAAAAATGTTTCAAAATTTCGTGACTGGGAGGCTATTCTTAACTCTGAAATTTAAGATAACAGTTTTGCCAATCTAAAAAAGTGAACTGGCTGGTGTGGCTGGATAATCATGTGTCACATGATGAAACGTGATCACTTATCTTTTCTCACGTATGTCAAATCACGTGACTTTTGTCAAATTTCGCTCGCAGATGCAATTACTGAATCCAGCCTGTAGGTGATTCAATGACATTGATGTGATTATACATTAAACTGTCATAAAAGTGATACCTACTAAACACATGTCATAATGCAAAATATCGCCACTCATCATTAAGTAAAATATGACTATAATTTTTTTCTTAATACATCCTAGATTTTTGATAGGTTTTGGCAACGTTGCGTAAATCGCACGAGACAGCGCGGTGGTAAAATAGCGGATTTCAAGGCCTACTATCTTGATATCAGCGCTCTAAGGTCATTTTAGGTGTGTGTGTGTGTGATACAAAAACACATGTGGCAAGTTTAGGTTTGTTCCAATCTACACCGGAAACTGTCAGAAATCATCAAAATGATTCACTCTGGTTAAATTTGAATTTTTTGACTCATCATCATAAATTTTATCCTTTTTCAAATTCATATTTTTAGTAAAATCTGAAGCTGACTCTTGAAGTACCTACTTTCTTTCAGATTCTTATAGTTGTTTTTTTTTTAAAGTTTCTGATGTTAATGTTGAATTTGAGGCTCTTCTCTTTGAATTGTTTCTTCTGAGGTATGGGAAACTTTAAAAGGTCACAACTTTTTTTCCATTAAAGATAAAAAGCTGAAATTTTCAGTGATTCTTATCCCAGTAGAGGACTACAATCCCTGAAAATTGTAGTCCTTTGAAAAAGAAAAAATTCAGTGAAAGATTCAGCTTTCTATCTATAATAGAAAAAAAGTTTCAAAGTTTTCCAAAATCTGAATCATAAGGTAGCTACCTTCTTACTAAAACGATGAAATTTCAAATTTTTTTTTGTTGGATTGTAGTCCTTTGAAAAGGATAATTTTCAGTGAAAGATTCAGCTTTCTATCTATAATAGAAAAAAAGTTATGACTTTTCAAAATTTTCCAAAAAAATCATAAGGGGGGTACCTTCCTACTAAAACGATGAAATTTCAAATTTTTTTTTGTCGAGATTTTGTGTCCTAATGGTCCCTCGTGATACCCTGAACTCCATAAACTAAATTATTCTCAGATTTGAAGCCAAAATCCATGAAAAAAGGCACTCAGAAAAATTGAAAAATTGATAAATCACCACAATTGCTTAGCACGATTTTATCTCAGGAACTATAAGTGTCAATGAGCTGAAATTTTCAGGGATTGTAGTCCTTTGAAAAGGATAATTTTCAGTGAAAGATTCAGCTTTCTATCTATAATAGAAAAAAAGTTATGACTTTTCAAAATTTTCCAAAAAAATCATAAGGGGGGTACCTTCCTACTAAAACGATGAAATTTCAAATTTTTTTTTGTCGAGATTTTGTGTCCTAATGGTCCCTCGTCATACCCTGAACTCCATAAACTAAATTATTCTCAGATTTGAAGCCAAAATCCATGAAAAAAGGCACTCAGAAAAATTGAAAAATTGATAAATCACCACAATTGCTTAGCACGATTTTATCTCAGGAACTATAAGTGTCAATGAGCTGAAATTTTCAGGGATTGTAGTCCTTTGAAAAGGATAATTTTCAGTGAAAGATTCAGCTTTCTATCTATAATAGAAAAAAAGTTATGACTTTTCAAAATTTTCCAAAAAAATCATAAGGGGGGTACCTTCCTACTAAAACGATGAAATTTCAAATTTTTTTTTGTCGAGATTTTGTGTCCTAATGGTCCCTCGTGATACCCTGAACTCCATAAACTAAATTATTCTCAGATTTGAAGCCAAAATCCATGAAAAAAGGCACTCAGAAAAATTGAAAAATTGATAAATCACCACAATTGCTTAGCACGATTTTATCTCAGGAACTATAAGTGTCAATGAGCTGAAATTTTCAGGGATTGTAGTCCTTTGAAAAGGATAATTTTCAGTGAAAGATTCAGCTTTCTATCTATAATAGAAAAAAAGTTATGACTTTTCAAAATTTTCCAAAAAAATCATAAGGGGGGTACCTTCCTACTAAAACGATGAAATTTCAAATTTTTTTTTGTCGAGATTTTGTGTCCTAATGGTCCCTCGTCATACCCTGAACTCCATAAACTACATTATTCTCAGATTTGAAGCCAAAATCCATGAAAAAAGGCACTCAGAAAAATTGAAAAATTGATAAATCACCACAATTGCTTAGCACGATTTTATCTCAGGAACTATAAGTGTCAATGAGCTGAAATTTTCAGGGATTGTAGTCCTTTGAAAAGGATAATTTTCAGTGAAAGATTCAGCTTTCTATCTATAATAGAAAAAAAGTTATGACTTTTCAAAATTTTCCAAAAAAATCATAAGGGGGGTACCTTCCTACTAAAACGATGAAATTTCAAATTTTTTTTTGTCGAGATTTTGTGTCCTAATGGTCCCTCGTGATACCCTGAACTCCATAAACTAAATTATTCTCAGATTTGAAGCCAAAATCCATGAAAAAAGGCACTCAGAAAAATTGAAAAATTGATAAATCACCACAATTGCTTAGCAACGATTTTATCTCAGGAACTATAAGTGTCAATGAGCTGAAATTTTCAGGGATTGTAGTCCTTTGAAAAGGATAATTTTCAGTGAAAGATTCAGCTTTCTATCTATAATAGAAAAAAAGTTATGACTTTTCAAAATTTTCCAAAAAAATCATAAGGGGGGTACCTTCCTACTAAAACGATGAAATTTCAAATTTTTTTTTGTCGAGATTTTGTGTCCTAATGGTCCCTCGTCATACCCTGAACTCCATAAACTACATTATTCTCAGATTTGAAGCCAAAATCCATGAAAAAAGGCACTCAGAAAAATTGAAAAATTGATAAATCACCACAATTGCTTAGCACGATTTTATCTCAGGAACTATAAGTGTCAATGAGCTGAAATTTTCAGGGATTGTAGTCCTTTGAAAAGGATAATTTTCAGTGAAAGATTCAGCTTTCTATCTATAATAGAAAAAAAGTTATGACTTTTCAAAATTTTCCAAAAAAATCATAAGGGGGGTACCTTCCTACTAAAACGATGAAATTTCAAATTTTTTTTTGTCGAGATTTTGTGTCCTAATGGTCCCTCGTGATACCCTGAACTCCATAAACTAAATTATTCTCAGATTTGAAGCCAAAATCCATGAAAAAAGGCACTCAGAAAAATTGAAAAATTGATAAATCACCACAATTGCTTAGCACGATTTTATCTCAGGAACTATAAGTGTCAATGAGCTGAAATTTTCAGGGATTGTAGTCCTTTGAAAAGGATAATTTTCAGTGAAAGATTCAGCTTTCTATCTATAATAGAAAAAAAGTTATGACTTTTCAAAATTTTCCAAAAAAATCATAAGGGGGGTACCTTCCTACTAAAACGATGAAATTTCAAATTTTTTTTTGTCGAGATTTTGTGTCCTAATGGTCCCTCGTCATACCCTGAACTCCATAAACTACATTATTCTCAGATTTGAAGCCAAAATCCATGAAAAAAGGCACTCAGAAAAATTGAAAAATTGATAAATCACCACAATTGCTTAGCACGATTTTATCTCAGGAACTATAAGTGTCAATGAGCTGAAATTTTCAGGGATTGTAGTCCTTTGAAAAGGATAATTTTCAGTGAAAGATTCAGCTTTCTATCTATAATAGAAAAAAAGTTATGACTTTTCAAAATTTTCCAAAAAAAATCATAAGGGGGGTACCTTCCTACTAAAACGATGAAATTTCAAATTTTTTTTTGTCGAGATTTTGTGTCCTAATGGTCCCTCGTGATACCCTGAACTCCATAAACTAAATTATTCTCAGATTTGAAGCCAAAATCCATGAAAAAAGGCACTCAGAAAAATTGAAAAATTGATAAATCACCACAATTGCTTAGCACGATTTTATCTCAGGAACTATAAGTGTCAATGAGCTGAAATTTTCAGGGATTGTAGTCCTTTGAAAAGGATAATTTTCAGTGAAAGATTCAGCTTTCTATCTATAATAGAAAAAAAGTTATGACTTTTCAAAATTTTCCAAAAAAATCATAAGGGGGGTACCTTCCTACTAAAACGATGAAATTTCAAATTTTTTTTTGTCGAGATTTTGTGTCCTAATGGTCCCTCGTCATACCCTGAACTCCATAAACTAAATTATTCTCAGATTTGAAGCCAAAATCCATGAAAAAAGGCACTCAGAAAAATTGAAAAATTGATAAATCACCACAATTGCTTAGCACGATTTTATCTCAGGAACTATAAGTGTCAATGAGCTGAAATTTTCAGGGATTGTAGTCCTTTGAAAAGGATAATTTTCAGTGAAAGATTCAGCTTTCTATCTATAATAGAAAAAAAGTTATGACTTTTCAAAATTTTCCAAAAAAATCATAAGGGGGGTACCTTCCTACTAAAACGATGAAATTTCAAATTTTTTTTTGTCGAGATTTTGTGTCCTAATGGTCCCTCGTGATACCCTGAACTCCATAAACTAAATTATTCTCAGATTTGAAGCCAAAATCCATGAAAAAAGGCACTCAGAAAAATTGAAAAATTGATAAATCACCACAATTGCTTAGCACGATTTTATCTCAGGAACTATAAGTGTCAATGAGCTGAAATTTTCAGAGATTGTAGTCCTTTGAAAAGGATAATTTTCAGTGAAAGATTCAGCTTTCTATCTATAATAGAAAAAAAGTTATGACTTTTCAAAATTTTCCAAAAAAATCATAAGGGGGGTACCTTCCTACTAAAACGATGAAATTTCAAATTTTTTTTTTGTCGAGATTTTGTGTCCTAATGGTCCCTCGTCATACCCTGAACTCCATAAACTACATTATTCTCAGATTTGAAGCCAAAATCCATGAAAAAAGGCACTCAGAAAAATTGAAAAATTGATAAATCACCACTATTGCTTAGCACGATTTTATCTCAGGAACTATAAGTGTCAATGAGCTGAAATTTTCAGGGATTGTAGTCCTTTGAAAAGGATAATTTTCAGTGAAAGATTCAGCTTTCTATCTATAATAGAAAAAAAGTTATGACTTTTCAAAATTTTCCAAAAAAATCATAACCTTCATGTACCTTCCTACTAAAACGATGAAATTTCAATTTTTTTTTTGTCGAGATTTTGTGTCCTAATGGTCCCTCGTCATACCCTGAACTCCATAAACTAAATTATTCTCAGATTTGAAGCCAAAATCCATGAAAAAAGGCACTCAGAAAAATTGAAAAATTGATAAATCACCACAATTGCTTAGCACGATTTTATCTCAGGAACTATAAGTGTCAATGAGCTGAAATTTTCAGGGATTGTAGTCCTTTGAAAAGGATAATTTTCAGTGAAAGATTCAGCTTTCTATCTATAATAGAAAAAAAGTTATGACTTTTCAAAATTTTCCAAAAAAATCATAAGGGGGGTACCTTCCTACTAAAACGATGAAATTTCAAATTTTTTTTTGTCGAGATTTTGTGTCCTAATGGTCCCTCGTCATACCCTGAACTCCATAAACTAAATTATTCTCAGATTTGAAGCCAAAATCCATGAAAAAAGGCACTCAGAAAAATTGAAAAATTGATAAATCACCACAATTGCTTAGCACGATTTTATCTCAGGAACTATAAGTGTCAATGAGCTGAAATTTTCAGGGATTGTAGTCCTTTGAAAAGGATAATTTTCAGTGAAAGATTCAGCTTTCTATCTATAATAGAAAAAAAGTTATGACTTTTCAAAATTTTCCAAAAAAATCATAAGGGGGGTACCTTCCTACTAAAACGATGAAATTTCAAATTTTTTTTTGTCGAGATTTTGTGTCCTAATGGTCCCTCGTGATACCCTGAACTCCATAAACTAAATTATTCTCAGATTTGAAGCCAAAATCCATGAAAAAAGGCACTCAGAAAAATTGAAAAATTGATAAATCACCACAATTGCTTAGCACGATTTTATCTCAGGAACTATAAGTGTCAATGAGCTGAAATTTTCAGGGATTGTAGTCCTTTGAAAAGGATAATTTTCAGTGAAAGATTCAGCTTTCTATCTATAATAGAAAAAAAGTTATGACTTTTCAAAATTTTCCAAAAAAATCATAAGGGGGGTACCTTCCTACTAAAACGATGAAATTTCAAATTTTTTTTTGTCGAGATTTTGTGTCCTAATGGTCCCTCGTGATACCCTGAACTCCATAAACTAAATTATTCTCAGATTTGAAGCCAAAATCCATGAAAAAAGGCACTCAGAAAAATTGAAAAATTGATAAATCACCACAATTGCTTAGCACGATTTTATCTCAGGAACTATAAGTGTCAATGAGCTGAAATTTTCAGGGATTGTAGTCCTTTGAAAAGGATAATTTTCAGTGAAAGATTCAGCTTTCTATCTATAATAGAAAAAAAGTTATGACTTTTCAAAATTTTCCAAAAAAAATCATAAGGGGGGTACCTTCCTACTAAAACGATGAAATTTCAAATTTTTTTTTGTCGAGATTTTGTGTCCTAATGGTCCCTCGTCATACCCTGAACTCCATAAACTACATTATTCTCAGATTTGAAGCCAAAATCCATGAAGAAAAAAGGCACTCAGAAAAATTGAAAAATTGATAAATCACCACAATTGCTTAGCACGATTTTATCTCAGGAACTATAAGTGTCAATGAGCTGAAATTTTCAGGGATTGTAGTCCTTTGAAAAGGATAATTTTCAGTGAAAGATTCAGCTTTCTATCTATAATAGAAAAAAAGTTATGAGTTTTCAAAATTTTCCAAAAAAATCATAACCTTCATGTACCTTCCTACTAAAACGATGAAATTTCAATTTTTTTTTTGTCGAGATTTTGTGTCCTAATGGTCCCTCGTCATACCCTGAACTCCATAAACTACATTATTCTCAGATTTGAAGCCAAAATCCATGAAAAAAGGCACTCAGAAAAATTGAAAAATTGATAAATCACCACAATTGCTTAGCACGATTTTATCTCAGGAACTATAAGTGTCAATGAGCTGAAATTTTCAGGGATTGTAGTCCTTTGAAAAGGATAATTTTCAGTGAAAGATTCAGCTTTCTATCTATAATAGAAAAAAAGTTATGAGTTTTCAAAATTTTCCAAAAAAATCATAACCTTCATGTACCTTCCTACTAAAACGATGAAATTTCAATTTTTTTTTTGTCGAGATTTTGTGTCCTAATGGTCCCTCGTCATACCCTGAACTCCATAAACTACATTATTCTCAGATTTGAAGCCAAAATCCATGAAAAAAGGCACTCAGAAAAATTGAAAAATTGATAAATCACCACAATTGCTTAGCACGATTTTATCTCAGGAACTATAAGTGTCAATGAGCTGAAATTTTCAGGGATTGTAGTCCTTTGAAAAGGATAATTTTCAGTGAAAGATTCAGCTTTCTATCTATAATAGAAAAAAAGTTATGAGTTTTCAAAATTTTCCAAAAAAATCATAACCTTCATGTACCTTCCTACTAAAACGATGAAATTTCAATTTTTTTTTTGTCGAGATTTTGTGTCCTAATGGTCCCTCGTCATACCCTGAACTCCATAAACTAAATTATTCTCAGATTTGAAGCCAAAATCCATGAAAAAAGGCACTCATAAAAATTGAAAAATTGATAAATCACCACAATTGCTTAGCACGATTTTATCTCAGGAACTATAAGTGTCAATGAGCTGAAATTTTCAGGGATTGTAGTCCTTTGAAAAGGATAATTTTCAGTGAAAGATTCAGCTTTCTATCTATAATAGAAAAAAAGTTATGACTTTTCAAAATTTTCCAAAAAAATCATAAGGGGGGTACCTTCCTACTAAAACGATGAAATTTCAAATTTTTTTTTGTCGAGATTTTGTGTCCTAATGGTCCCTCGTCATACCCTGAACTCCATAAACTACATTATTCTCAGATTTGAAGCCAAAATCCATGAAAAAAGGCACTCAGAAAAATTGAAAAATTGATAAATCACCACAATTGCTTAGCACGATTTTATCTCAGGAACTATAAGTGTCAATGAGCTGAAATTTTCAGGGATTGTAGTCCTTTGAAAAGGATAATTTTCAGTGAAAGATTCAGCTTTCTATCTATAATAGAAAAAAAGTTATGACTTTTCAAAATTTTCCAAAAAAATCATAAGGGGGGGTACCTTCCTACTAAAACGATGAAATTTCAAATTTTTTTTTGTCGAGATTTTGTGTCCTAATGGTCCCTCGTCATACCCTGAACTCCATAAACTACATTATTCTCAGATTTGAAGCCAAAATCCATGAAAAAAGGCACTCAGAAAAATTGAAAAATTGATAAATCACCACAATTGCTTAGCACGATTTTATCTCAGGAACTATAAGTGTCAATGAGCTGAAATTTTCAGGGATTGTAGTCCTTTGAAAAGGATAATTTTCAGTGAAAGATTCAGCTTTCTATCTATAATAGAAAAAAAGTTATGAGTTTTCAAAATTTTCCAAAAAAAATCATAACCTTCATGTACCTTCCTACTAAAACGATGAAATTTCAATTTTTTTTTTTGTCGAGATTTTGTGTCCTAATGGTCCCTCGTCATACCCTGAACTCCATAAACTAAATTATTCTCAGATTTGAAGCCAAAATCCATGAAAAAAGGCACTCATAAAAATTGAAAAATTGATAAATCACCACAATTGCTTAGCACGATTTTATCTCAGGAACTATAAGTGTCAATGAGCTGAAATTTTCAGGGATTGTAGTCCTTTGAAAAGGATAATTTTCAGTGAAAGATTCAGCTTTCTATCTATAATAGAAAAAAAGTTATGAGTTTTCAAAATTTTCCAAAAAAAATCATAACCTTCATGTACCTTCCTACTAAAACGATGAAATTTCAATTTTTTTTTTGTCGAGATTTTGTGTCCTAATGGTCCCTCGTCATACCCTGAACTCCATAAACTACATTATTCTCAGATTTGAAGCCAAAATCCATGAAAAAAGGCACTCAGAAAAATTGAAAAATTGATAAATCACCACAATTGCTTAGCACGATTTTAATCTCAGGAACTATAAGTGTCAATGAGCTGAAATTTTCAGGGATTGTAGTCCTTTGAAAAGGATAATTTTCAGTGAAAGATTCAGCTTTCTATCTATAATAGAAAAAAAGTTATGACTTTTCAAAATTTTCCAAAAAAATCATAAGGGGGGTACCTTCCTACTAAAACGATGAAATTTCAAATTTTTTTTTGTCGAGATTTTGTGTCCTAATGGTCCCTCGTGATACCCTGAACTCCATAAACTAAATTATTCTCAGATTTGAAGCCAAAATCCATGAAAAAAGGCACTCAGAAAAATTGAAAAATTGATAAATCACCACAATTGCTTAGCACGATTTTATCTCAGGAACTATAAGTGTCAATGAGCTGAAATTTTGAGAGATTGTAGTCCTTTGAAAAGGATAATTTTCAGTGAAAGATTCAGCTTTCTATCTATAATAGAAAAAAAGTTATGACTTTTCAAAATTTTCCAAAAAAATCATAAGGGGGGTACCTTCCTACTAAAACGATGAAATTTCAAATTTTTTTTTGTCGAGATTTTGTGTCCTAATGGTCCCTCGTGATACCCTGAACTCCATAAACTAAATTATTCTCAGATTTGAAGCCAAAATCCATGAAAAAAGGCACTCAGAAAAATTGAAAAATTGATAAATCACCACAATTGCTTAGCACGATTTTATCTCAGGAACTATAAGTGTCAATGAGCTGAAATTTTGAGAGATTGTAGTCCTTTGAAAAGGATAATTTTCAGTGAAAGATTCAGCTTTCTATCTATAATAGAAAAAAAGTTATGACTTTTCAAAATTTTCCAAAAAAATCATAAGGGGGGTACCTTCCTACTAAAACGATGAAATTTCAAATTTTTTTTTGTCGAGATTTTGTGTCCAAATGGTCCCTCGTGACACCCTGAACTCCATAAACTAAATTATTCTCAGATTTGAAGCCAAAATCCATGAAAAAAGGCACTCAGAAAAATTGAAAAATTGATAAATCACCACAATTGCTTAGCACGATTTTATCTCAGGAACTATAAGTGTCAATGAGCTGAAATTTTGAGAGATTGTAGTCCTTTGAAAAGGATAATTTTCAGTGAAAGATTCAGCTTTCTATCTATAATAGAAAAAAAGTTATGACTTTTCAAAATTTTCCAAAAAAATCATAAGGGGGGTACCTTCCTACTAAAACGATGAAATTTCAAATTTTTTTTTGTCGAGATTTTGTGTCCAAATGGTCCCTCGTGACACCCTGAACTCCATAAACTAAATTATTCTCAGATTTGAAGCCAAAATCCATGAAAAAAGGCACTCAGAAAAATTGAAAAATTGATAAATCACCACAATTGCTTAGCACGATTTTATCTCAGGAACTATAAGTGTCAATGAGCTGAAATTTTCAGGGATTGTAGTCCTTTGAAAAGGATAATTTTCAGTGAAAGATTCAGCTTTCTATCTATAATAGAAAAAAAGTTATGACTTTTCAAAATTTTCCAAAAAAATCATAAGGGGGGTACCTTCCTACTAAAACGATGAAATTTCAAATTTTTTTTTGTCGAGATTTTGTGTCCTAATGGTCCCTCGTCATACCCTGAACTCCATAAACTACATTATTCTCAGATTTGAAGCCAAAATCCATGAAAAAAGGCACTCAGAAAAATTGAAAAATTGATAAATCACCACAATTGCTTAGCACGATTTTATCTCAGGAACTATAAGTGTCAATGAGCTGAAATTTTCAGGGATTGTAGTCCTTTGAAAAGGATAATTTTCAGTGAAAGATTCAGCTTTCTATCTATAATAGAAAAAAAGTTATGACTTTTCAAAATTTTCCAAAAAAATCATAAGGGGGGTACCTTCCTACTAAAACGATGAAATTTCAAATTTTTTTTTGTCGAGATTTTGTGTCCTAATGGTCCCTCGTCATACCCTGAACTCCATAAACTACATTATTCTCAGATTTGAAGCCAAAATCCATGAAAAAAGGCACTCAGAAAAATTGAAAAATTGATAAATCACCACAATTGCTTAGCACGATTTTATCTCAGGAACTATAAGTGTCAATGAGCTGAAATTTTCAGGGATTGTAGTCCTTTGAAAAGGATAATTGTCAGTGAAAGATTCAGCTTTCTATCTATAATAGAAAAAAAGTTATGACTTTTCAAAATTTTCCAAAAAAATCATAAGGGGGGTACCTTCTTACTAAAACGATGAAATTTCAAATTTTTTTTTGTTGAGATTTTGTATTCTAATGGTCATTTGATGTCCCCCGAACTTCATACACCAAGTTATTCCCAGATTTGAAGCCGAAATCTATGAAAAAAGGCACTCAGAAAAATTGAAAAATTGATAAATCACCCCAAATTCCTTAACACGATTTTATCTCAGGAACTATAAGTCCAAATGAGTTGAAATTTTCAGGGATTGAAGTACTCTACTGAAATAAGAATCGCTGAAAATTTCAGCTTTCTATCTATAATAGAAAAAAAGTTATGACTTTTCAAAGTTTTCCACAATCTGAATCATAAGGTAGCTACCTTCTTACTAAAACGATGAAATTTCAAATTTTTTTTTGTTGAGATTTTGTATTCTAATGATCATTTGATGTCCCTCGAACTTCATACACCAAGTAATTCCCAGATTTGAAGCCGAAATCTATGAAAAAAGGCACTCAGAAAAATTGAAAAATTGATAAATCACCCCAAATTCCTTAACACGATTTTATCTCAGGAGCTACCTTCTTCTCTAGAAATGATTCAAAGCTTCGTTTTCAGGAATCCAGATATTCAGAATTAATTGCTTTTAAGGATTCTGTGAATGATTTTTGAAGCTAAATTCAGTATTTTTGCTTCGTCTTCTATTTAATTAATTCCTTGAACAAGGTTGACAAAAATATTCAAAAACCAAAATCTCTTTCTGGTTACATGCAATTGAAAAGTGTATCTGATAAATGTTCTTGTGGTTTTCTTTCAAAAACTAAATACCTACAGTATCAATCAGAATCTTACTTTAATCTGCAACATCTCGCTGCGAAGCAATTTACCTAATTAATTTATTCATGGTTTTACAGTTCATCACACCCGCTTAGCCTTCCTTGTTTGGTCGTTTTCAATTTTCTCATTACCGGCCTTATCTCAAGTAAGTATATTTAATTAAGTATATGAAACTGATATAATTAGTTGAAGCAGTTACTTTTATACGATAGTATAGAGTATTTTAGCCAATAGAATTTATTTTTAAAAGTGCTAGAGAATTTTAAGTGCTAGCAATTATTCAAGAGAGGAGAGGTTTTTCTTCTTAAAGGGAAATTTTAAAAGGCCTCGAAATTAAATGAAGGAGTATTAAAGAAGTTCACGCGGGTCTGTAATAAATTAAAAGGTCTTTTTTTTACAAAAAAAAAGGGTAGGTTTAATTAATGCTAAAGGATGTTTGGGTTGATAAATAATGTAATTACCAGCTATAATTTCAAAATAATTAGTAAGTTTTATGACTGAACTACCAAGAGTCAGTTTCCTGTGTTCTTCTTCAATAAATGGCTGGACATCCTATAGTGTGAATGAATCATTGAGTAATAAATTCAAACTTTAACAATACGGGACGGGACGCCTTTTACTTTTATCGGTGTGTTCGAAAAATCAAAACGGATCATAGTTCACCATCAGCCAACAGCTAATCGTTCCGTAATAGTGTTTGCCAATTTAAATTGTGGGATCGTGACCCAAAGTTCGTTTCGACACGATAGATTTGATCGGTAATGCCTACATATATAAGGCCAACCCTGTATATTATAATGTTCCAGGACAAAGGCGAATGAATGTTTTTTTTTTACAAATATCGGCAATATACGTCAAGAGTAATTGACACATGGCGATAATAAATTCATGTGTTTTGATTTTGAAACGCGAAGTTATAAGGGTATTGGTTTCTTTGTTTGTAATTATAATAAGTTACTAACTATGTAGATAAGTACAAGAAACGATATTATATCAGGAACCTAAAAATGTCTTATTTCCTAAATTCCTAGACTATAACAAACAACGAAAATTGTTCATTAATGTTTTATAAAGTCGTAATTTTTTTATCGACCTATAACGTGTATGCCAAAATTGCTCCATAACTCCGACTGGAGTGTTTAATTAAATTTTCAAATAAGACATATCTACCTATCAGAGGGTCTTAATATTCATTCACGCTGCAATGCGTAACTTGGTGTGTATGTTTTGATTCAAAGTTAACACGCGTATGAACAACAATCTGACATGCTCAAATCAATATAGTGAATGACTAAATTGAATTTGAATGGCGATAATAGGCATAACTAATTGATAATTCAAAAGATAAGGAGGTGTAGTATATATTTTTTTCTTAAATCTAGATGATGTCTTTAATTCTACCAATCATAACACAAGATTAAAGGACTTTCTAGGAATATTCCACCAAACTACTTTGCTTTGGAGGGAAAATTGTGCACAATCATAAAGTCCATATAGATAATTCTAGAAGTAACGAAGTGCTATACAACGGAGTCGGCAGTGGCTACCAAAGGAGAAAGTGATGATGAGTGTATTATTTACTTAGTTTTTTCTTAAATGTCAACACTGTAGCTTTAATAGGTTGAATAAATTGAAAAATATTTCTAGTTAAAATGACACCTCCCAACTATTTTGCCATTTAATATTGAACAGAGTGACCTCATTAAAGCGGCAAAATATATATATATATTTTTTTGAATCATAAAAATGCATTCAAAAGATTTTTGCTAAAACAAACAAATAGCAACAATAAATGTATAAATTGATAAACTAATAATAAGAAAATTATAAAAATCTGACCTTATTTGCTGTCCTTTCCGGTCTTGCAATCGATGTAAAATTTCAACTCATCCTCTCTGAATTGGTAAAAGTCTCATAAGTATCATAAAATGAGACATTGATTGCTCAGAATCTAGTATAGTTCACAAAACAATAATTTGCAACCGTAAAAAACTCGTAATTTTCAATTTTCTAGGTTAAAAAAAGCCACTTTTTTCTCTCACATTTAAGCCGGATTTTGACGTAAAGAACTGTCATAAGGCTCAGGTCAATCGCCTCCTCATCGACCACTCAGAGAATAATTTTTCACTTAAAAAAAAAAATCACTCAATTTGCAAAAAAAAAAACTGTTTGATTTTCATTGGCTTATGGGAAAAATCTAACTCACTTAGGTATATTATTACTACGTAAAAATTACTTCTAATTTTTCGATTCCTGTCATCAGACTGTAATATTGATTACTCTGTGTTAGTAGTTGCGCGGTTTCAGCCCTTCAGGAAAAGGGCGACGCACGGGACGCCCGTTCGCCCGACACTGTCGAAAGGCCGAGCGTCGCGACGCCGGCCTTGGGACACACCAAAAGTCTTTAAAAAAAAAAAATTCTTTGCCAAATGCATCAGGCTATAAATAATTTTGCTGCAGGATGTACCAGCAGTTTGACAAAGATTAAGTACCTACACAATATACAGGGTGTTTGGTACATCGATAATAAGTTTTCAATGAGTGATAGTTGGGGTCATTTGGGACCTGTTTGACCACATGTCGTTTTTCAGATATCAGCATTTTCAGATATTTTTGGGAAATATTTGAATTGTTCCTAAACTAAATGCTTTTTTTTACTTTAACCTTTATCAATTTTTTTTTCCGATATTCCTAGTATGCACTCTTTCAGAAAAATACGGAAAGAAAAACCGAATAATTCATACAAAAAATATGTAGCCAGTAGCGTAACTTGACATCAGAGGGCTTCGGTACAAGATTAGATCAACCCGGCCGCCATTGGCCCTGCCGGAGTCTTCTTTGGGTGCCACGCCCAAAAACGGTAATTTTAGGCCTTCAAAAATGGTATATTGTGTATCTAGGGAGAAAAGTGACACATTCTTGGCCGAAGGCCGACAGTGTAAATTGACGGGCGAGGCGCAGCCGAGGCCGGCAAACACCAAAGGCCGAGAATGTGCTTTCCCTCTGAAATACACATACAATAGGAATGCTTCTGTGTTGTTTCTAAAAATCAACACTCTTTCCCGGCCTAGGCCAAAAAAGTAATTCTCGTATTGTTTTCTATCGATTCCTTAGCAACCATTAAAAATACCAGAACATCAGTTCTTTTCACGTGGCTCCGGTTTATACTAACCGGGTTACAAAACGGTTAAAGAAATGGCATACCGTTTTCTAACCCGGTTACATAGTGACGATGGATACCTACCACTCGAATTTGGGCGGTATGTTGCGGTTTGTTAAACCCTAAAACCCTTTTCACGTGGCTCCGGTTTAACAAACCGCAACATACCGCTCAAATACGATGGTAGGACTGGTAGGTATCCATCACGTCAGTTTGTAACCGGGTTAGAAAACGGTATGTCATTTCTCTAATATATATTTTTTTTTTAATCCACATACATATTACGAATTTATTGAAATAGGTAGATACTTAGGACAAATTTAATAAGAGGCCCCTACGGGGCCCCTCAAGTCTCGGGGGCCTCGGTGATTTGCACCGAACTGCCCAGAGGCGGATTACGCCGCTGGTGGACCCGGTGCTAATTTATTTTTTGGGGCCCCTATTTTTTCAGATAATGAAAGGAATGAAAAAAAAAAACATCATCAGTCATTATCCCTACCTACTAACACCAACATTCAATCTCTCAATCTATATAAAACACAGTTGGGTTGGTTCTAACACTTATAACTCGAGAACGGCTGGACTGATTTTTATGATTTTTGCTTTATTGGATTTGTCTTTGTCCTTAATAACATAATAAATTGAATAAATCCAAAAAAAATACTTATTTTACTTATTTATGAAAAAAATTCACTAAGCGCCATCTCTTATAACCAATACCAAGCTTACCGCCACATTTTCATTGCAAACCATTTTGTATACGGCGCCATCTTTGATACCTAAAACGAAGCTCGCCGTTGCGCGGTAATTTCATTGTAGATACAATACAGTAGAACAATGCTGCTCAAGAACTGGAGCTATTCTGAACAGAGCTATTCCACTATTGCGATCAGATAGAGTGGTGCAGAAAGAGTAGATCAGATAGAATAGTGCAGATAGAGTAAAACAGATGGAGTAATGCAGTGCAGATAGAGTGAAACAGGACTACGCTGGAGATTTTTTTTGTTTTCTTTACATTTTTTGAACATTCCTGTGCCTGAATTTATTTATTTGGTGGTACACTTTACAAGAATAATGCCCACAAGCTGCCTAAAAAGGGATGATGTAAAATTTTAATTTTAGGTAACTTCTGATCCATAGAGCGAGTAAACATTAATTTTTTTCAAGCAAAGCCAAATTCACCATCGGAAAAACTGAATTTAATTCAGCTAATAGATAGGTTAACACAACATTTAATAGGTATTTAATTAGGCAATTCAAACCACGTGACATACAAGATGGTGTGGCGGCCACACATGGGCCAAAAAATACAAAAAAATATCTAGTTTCTGCCCGATTCAATAGTTTAAGTACCTAGTCAACAAATATTTCATTAAATAATGAAAATCAAAGTTGTAACCAAAACTCTTAGCAAAATAATTTAAAATACGCATAAAAACATATTCAAAGCAAACTTGCTTGGCCGCCACGCCATATTGAATTTTCCTATTTGACAGATGGATTGGATTGCCTAATAATTCACAGGCGGTACGAAGTTCTCAGGGTCAACTAGTAATGTATAATACATAAATTTGGCTTCCGCGGGGATTCATGCACGAATCCCCTAACCTAGAACTATTGCTGATTATGGCTAGGGTTTCCATAAAAGTTTTTCGGAACTCAGGACACAGAAGTCAAGAAATCCGGACTTTGCCGAAATAGCTATTTATGCAACAAGTGTGTAAAATGAAAGGCGAGTGCGACAAAATTCACATTCGTGAAAAAAGGTTCACTTTACACCAGTATTGCACATTCAAAAAAAATTCTACTACCAATAAAATATGTGTAAAAAAATAAATTCAGACAAATACTTTACGCACTAGTGCGTAAAGTGAAGTAATTTACTAGAAAAAAATGATAGTGTCGACATATGTCATTGACATTATTTCACGGAGTGTAAAGCGAATACTTTACGTACTTTTATGCGTAAAGTAAAATTTTACGTCTTTTGAATAGTGCGTAAACTGAGTGAGTATGAATGTTTTCACGATCTCCGAGTTTTCCGGACATTGTTCCGAATTCCGGCCGGACTTCCCCGGACACCCTAAAAACCCAAACATGTCCGGGTCAGGGGTCAGTGTTGGTAGATCGGTGTAGTTGAAATTCCCCATACAAGCTCCAAAAATTCCCTAGATTGATATAAAAATCCCTAGTTTCAGAAAATATTCGATTTCTAGTACTACAGGGGAATTCCGCATTTGAACCTGAAACCATTTAAAACTGTCAAAAAGTACGAGTAGATAATTGTAAAATCTGAAAACAACTAATTGGACGACATTGTGTTCAGTACAAAATATTTCTTTTGTATCTTTCTCTATTTGTATGCGTTAGAGAGGGATATTCGATTTATGCAAGCAACCTGCAATAGAGATTGTTTTTCTTTTCTATCTCTAACACGTTGTAATAAATGGCATAAACCCATAAACAGTGTATTTTCATTATGATATTGTTATTTTTTATAAATAAAAAGCATAATATGTATGAAAAATAGTAAATTATTTTCCATTTTGCGCTAAAATATTATGGGAATATAAATTAAAAAATCCCTAAATCTAGCATAAATTTCTCTTTTTCCCTAATTGCTGAAAATTTCCCTAAATTTAGGGAGAAATTCCCTAATATACCATCACTGAGTCCGAGTAAATCCGGACGTATGGAAACCCTAATTATGGCGATTATACTGTCAAAGAAAGGTGCGTCATTCCCATACCTATTATATTGACGTATATCGCGTAACCAATGATTTTGGTTTGGCTAAACCACATATTTATGATGAAACGAATATACCTATTGTGCATTACCAGTGTGTTGTAGTTACCGTTGGGTTACCGTGTTTGAGAAACTGGCCCTTAGTTTGATAACCAGTGCAGGTTATTTACCACCAATTGTGAAAGGAATGTGGAGTGAATTTTTATATTGAGAAATCAAAGGCTTAGCTCCAGGCCGGGGATTCTAAAATCACGATTCGACATACGACTCGACAACGAGACGATTTTTCCGACGATTCTAGGTTAGAAATCTCATTGGAATTGTACCTTTCGAGACGACAAGGCCGGTATCGTTATCGAGTCGTGTGTCGAATCGTGATTTTAGAATCTCGGCCCAGGAAGGATATTACACACTACTGCAGGATTGCAGTTTTATCGGCCTCGTTATTGGTACAGTGGCTGAATAAACCTTTACATACAGTGGTGACAATAGAGGTCTCGCCGCCATTTTGTTCTCAACCTCTTGTTACTTTTAAATTTAATTATATAGGAAATTCCTGTAAAAAAATTGTAAATCAGGTAACATTAGATGTAATTCAGATTACATTTATAATTCAGCATAAACAATAAATTAAGTATCTGAATTTAAAATGAGATTATCTGAATAAATAATAAAAAAATCTGAATCAGTCTCAACTCTGAATCTGGAAGTGCGGCCATATATGTAGCACCATTGACAACGTTGTTAACTACCGTCATTGATAATTTTCTACATCATCACTGGTGCTTTGGCATCCCTAGTGTGGTGGGGGGCTTGAGATTTGAACTATGGGTGGTATGTGAATAAAAGCGAAGTTAAGTATCTTATCTGTTACTACATCAAGCATCTCCAAGTATCAATATATTTTTCGTAGTATTTACTTCAAAATGGAGTAGATACTACATTTCGAAACTACCGTAAATTAGTAAATCCTTATTTGTGAAGTAGATACTTCATAGAATATACTTCTATTTGTAATAGTAGCATGTACTTCGTTTTTATTCATACCACTCATTATTATCGATTCACAATCCGATGAAACCATGTAAAACGCACACAAAGAACGGTAAAGCAGGAATAGCTGCCCCGAACAACACAAACAAACAAACGTGTGTAATATCCTTGCTGCTGTGTTGCCACATCAAACAACCATAAGTCAATTCAATCAGCTGATCGAAACTTGTCAATGGAAAAATATACACACTTTAAAAAAAACTTTGTTCACCAAATTATAACTATTTTCTAAATAAAAATTGCATTGAACAGCTTTTGATTTGTATCGAAACTTTGAAAGAACAATGTCTTCGAGAGTGCTGCGCAAGTTGCAAAACGAAAAAGACAAAGAATTGCCGGAAAATGATAATATTTCGGACTTGGACATGGATATGCCCATAGGGGGTGCCAGAAAGAAGCAACTGAATATAAACAGATACGATTTGGTAAGAAGCTACTGTATTTTATTATTATTGAAAGATTTTTGGTGAAATCAACAATCTCAGTTCGAGAAATCAATATCAATTTGATTGAAAAACATCTTCCACAAGTTTCAAATTCAAGATTTTTTTTCAAGTGTCTGTTCGGATTATTTTAGATTCTATTCTGAACTTTTTATATCTTTATTGTAGTAAAAGACCTTTAGAATTAAGGCTTTAATAAACTAAAATCACAGACTAAAATTCAGTACAGAATTCTGACATACTGACAAAGATGTAAATAAATAGGAAACGCAGTAGATAAGGTAATGAGATATACAACATTCTTCCTCGCACAGTTTCTGACTTAATCTCGAAGATATGAAGGTAGCTTGTAATTTCTCTTTACCATAACATGACATAATTTATCAGTAGGTTTCACTGTAGATAAAGCTGGAGGATTTTCATTATGAGATTCTTCGGAATTTTGGGGAACGATTAGAGTCATTTATAGGGAATGACGATGATAAACGTTCTGAACTGACTGATGGAATATTTAACTCATTAAAATCTTATTCTGGCAGATTTATGGCATTTTGATCTTGTTCTAGTAAAGTCACATGTCACATCATTTTCACAATTTTGATCTTGATCTGTTAGAGCTGGCAGTGTCACATTTCCCCTTGGTGTTAAATGACGAGTTGATACAGTTATTTCTCCTCCATTTGATAGGCATACATGAGTCAAACAATTTATTACTGTTGCAGATGATATATCCTGAACATGGAAAAATGCAAATGGAAATCTTTAGTATTCATCTACAATATCTGATAAATATTTGTTGTGATTGTTGGAAGACAATGGTCCCTTAAAGTCAATATTTAATTTTTCAAATGGTGCTATGGCTTTGATGAGAGTTCCTTGGTTTTTATAGGATCTTGGCTTTATCTCTGCATGTCTTCTAGTAATTTTTACATCTACTCCAATGATAAAATCTCGTGACGCCAGGATAACACATTGTGTTGTGTAATTTATACAAATTTTTCTCTGATGTTGATGGTTGAATAGCAGCTGATATCTTGGAAAGTGTGTCAGCTACAATGTTTCAATTTCCTGGCTTATATATGATATCAAATTTGTAGCATGATAATTCTATTTTTTAACCCATTATTTTCTCATTCTTGATTTTTGATAAACTCTTATTATCATACATAAATGCAATGGATCTTTGATCAGTGATTATACTGAAAAGTCGTCCCATTAAATATGAAAAGTTATATATCTACATCGTAATACCAGTACATATTATCTGATGCATAATAAATAATAAGTATACCTACATAAAAAAAAAATTATAATTGTTTTGCACTACTTAAGTAGTTTTGGCAATTTTTGCCACTCGAATAATGATCATTCTCAAAAAGTCCTTCATTATATTTTTAGAACAATCTGAAATTTGTGTTTTGTGCATATACCAATTGATGAATCATCACTAAAGAAAAAAGGGACCAGGGTAATGTAAACAAGCTATTGTACCTTTTTTTTCTTATCCACTTTTAAAAAAATAATAATTACCCAAGCTACCATCCTGTAATCCTGTAATGTTCCAATAGCAGGCGGTAAAACCGATGAAGCTATCGTTTTGTCTGTAGAGATATTGTTCACATTGTTTTATGCACTATAATGTATCATTCTTGCTGCACTATTTTTTAGCTCTTTGTCTAATCGGTTTTTAAACGCGTTTATGGTAGGAGCCGTTACTGTGTTTTCCGATAAAGCATTCCACGAGTAAACAATCCGATTAGTAAGGTAATTTTTACGTTGTAGTTTTGCAGCTTTTCCTTTGTCTAGTTTTTTGGAATGTCCTAGAAGTTGCTGATTTTGATTTTGATGGAAGATATTTTCAATGGCACAGTTATAATATCCACTTGTAATATTAAAAGTTTCTATCAAGTCCCCTCTATGCCTTCTTTCTTTTAGAGTTGTTATCTGAAATCTTGTTAACCTTTCAGAGTATGGTAGATTTTGCAGTTCTGGTGGTATCTTTGTTACTCTCCTTTGAATTTTTTCCAGCATCTCAATATCCTTGATATAGTAAGGGTTCCACACTGTGAATGCATACTCCAGTTTTGGCCTGATGTAACTTTTGTATAACTTAGTTATCATTTCGATTGAGTGATCTCTAAATGCATGTTTAATAAGATAGACAAAGAGTTCGCTTTTTTGGCTATTTTCACAATGTGGCTTTCCCATTTGAGGTCTGATGTAACAATGACTCCAAGATCGTTTTGCTCTGCCACAGTCGACAGAATAATGTTATTTAAAGAGTAGTCCTGGTTTGGATTATTTGGGCCAATTCTTAGTACCGTGCATTTTGACTCATTCAGCTTCATTCCCCACAATCTAGACCACTCTTCAACTTTTCTTAAGTCTTCTTGAAGTAGTACTGCACTGAGTATTGGGTTTGCATAGAGTTTGCCATCATCAGCAAAATTTTTCATTTTTGTATCTATGTGGTTAACAAGATCAAAGAGATAGGAAGTTAAGAGCAGCGGTCCAAGCACCGAGTCCTGCACAACTCTGCTACTAACTAAATGTTTGCTTGACATTTCTCCATTTACTCTTACTTGGTAGTATCGTTCATCCAGTAGATCAGCTATCAAAGACAAAAGCCGCCCTCGCACTCCATAATGTTCCAATTTTCCAAGCAACAGGTCATGTGGGACTTTGTCAAAGGCCTTCTCATAGTCCAAGTAAATTATATCTGTCGGCTGGGAGTTATCGTGGTATTCCGTCCAATCATTCAGACATTCTAATAGGTTTGTTGAGGTTGAACGTTTTGAGAGAAACCCATGTTGAGACAATGGTATTAAGTTATTTTCAAAAAAGAAATTTGTTACTTCTTTCACCATTATTTTCTCCATACATTTCAATGGCTTACAGGTTAGGCTAATTGGACGGTAGTTTTCCGGCTGATGTCTGTTGCCTTTCTTAAAAAGTGGAGTAACAATTGACAGCTTCCACTGTTCTGGTACTCTTCCTAGCTCTATACACTCCTGCATAGCATCCGCGAGTCGTGAACCAACTGAATCACTGCAGTTCTGTAGCAATATTGTTGGAAAACCATCTGGTCCAGGATTTGAGTCCTTTTTCATGTTTTTTATAGTTTCTTTGACCTTTTCTTCTGTGAACTGCACAGTGCTAATCGCGTTCTGTACTCTGGTACTCACAGGAAGTTGGGAAAGGGGACGATTTTGACGTGGAGTGAAGGATTTGTTAAATTGTTCAGCAAATTTTTCTGCCATGGATTTAGAGTCTAAGATATCTTGCGTAATAGGGTCTTCGAGTGTAATTGTAGTTACCTTACAGTTTAGGTTTCTGCTTATATACTTGTATATTCTTCTAGGTGAATCTGATTTTACTAGATTATGTTCATGTTTTTCTAGCCTCTTCGAGCTTTTGTTTAAGAGTATTGTTTTGTAACATGTAGGCCTGGTAGTTCTCTTCTGTTTTGTTTTTTCTGTATTCATCCCACAATTTACGCTTTCTATCAATTTCTCTGAATAGATTTTGGGTTATCCATGGCTTTTGCTGGTTCATTTTTGTAGACCTCAATGGAATATGCATCCTAACTGCTTCATTCAAAACTGTCTCAAAGTTTTCGAAGTTATTTTGCTCTCTGTTGGGTTGTTGTTGTCTGATAAAATTGTTTATTTTATCATATTTGGCAGTATGAAAGTTTCTTTTCAAAATTTTTTTTGTTGGTTTGGGTGGGAGTTTTAATTGTGTTTTTGCGGTGATTATGACATGATCACTACGCCCTATAGGTGCTTCAGATTTAAGGTCAAATACACTTTTAGGATCACTGCATAAAAACAAATCCAACAATGAGCTCTGATCGTTCCTATATCGAGTTGCAAATTTGATAAGTTGATGAATGTTGCTATCACATTACATGTCTACAAAATCTTGTCTTTTTTTGTTGGCTGGGGTTACAGTTAAGTTTTCCCAGTTTATGTTTGGGTAGTTGAAATCTCCGAAAACGAATGCTGGAATTTTTGTGGTAAATGCATTGCATATTGTATTTGTCAGCTGGGTATTGGCTTGCTCAGTAGTGGTGTTTCCAGATCTGTAGATACAGGCAACTATAATTTTTAACTTGTCTATGCGTACATCTAGCCATACAGCATCAACAGGTGCATCTGTCAGGTGGTTTTGAGCAAGGGTGCAACTTAGGTTATGCCCATCTATTTGATTTTTAACAAAAATACATGCTCCGCCCCCTTTTTAATTTGGTCGATCTTTTCGAAAAATGCTGTAGCCATCTAGACATATTATGCTGTCATCAATCCCATCTTGTAACCAGGTTTCGGTAAGCATAACTATTGTTGGACTATGAGCCAATACCCTTACTTTCCACTCATCTATTTTATTTACCACTGATGAAAAGTTGCTGTACCAAAAATTAGTGTCCTCTGGGGAAGCCGTCCACCATAATAGGTTAGGATCCCATTTGTTGCACGATTATACTATTAAAGGTAAGTGTAGCAGTGGGGCACTACCGAATACCGGCGAGAAATGGCTGAATTATGATTTGCTGTTGGGTGTCAGCTGCACAACGCGGTTTCAAGTGAATTCAGTCTAATGGGGCTTTGATAGAATAGCTGAATCAGTCAAATGATCATGTTCATATTGTAGCTAAAATGAAATGGTCACGCCTCTAAAGAGGAATAAAAAAACCTTTCAAAGGGGGTATCACACGGGGTAGTTTCTCATTTTGGAAAAATAATTAATGGGGGCTAGCCTGTACACCAATGGAACATCAAATATGCAACGTGCAACGTGCGACATGAAGTAAATACCGCAGATAGACTTGTTCTTCATGAGTATATCCATTGTGAAAATGTACAATGTCTCGGGATCATCGCACATAGATTTACTTGTGTAAATTTTTGGATTTTTCAATTTTCCTGACGTCTTTTTCCATAAATTTCGGCTCAACTTTCACGATAAATCACTCACTATCAACTGACATTTCCACATTTAAAAAGTTTCTTATAGTTCTTAGCAAAATTATAAATTTTGTAGCTGAACCAACAATCTCACTCTGAAAGCGAAGTAAAAGAAGATGACAACGAAACCGAAGCGGCCAAATCGTGCGAAGGCGAGCACGTACACGAATCCGTAAAAAAGAAGCGAAAAAAACGTAAAAAGAAGTCTGGAAAACACGCCAACACTCACAGGAGTAGCGAGGATAACGCAGATGTATTCTTAATTTTATTTCAATAACCAAATTTTTCTATATTATATAAAACCTTAGGTTGATGAAGTGGAAAGATCTCTCAGGGAAGTGAACAGGCTTTTAGGTGAAAGCCCCAAAATCCATGTTCCTACCAATCAAAAATCCCATGATAGCGGCACCAATCACAGGAAATCAGTGCTTAGTGTCCAACATAAGCACTTGAATGCAAACAATGAGCTTAAAAAAATGTTTGGTTCTAAAATTATACAAGCAGAACAGTGAGTGTAATTATTAGTTTATTTTTTTTAAAAAAATCTGTAATAATTGATTATTTTCAAGTAAACGAAAAAATCGTGGCGCAGGTGGCTCTAGGGGCCATCTAAAAAACACTTGGATGGCAACTTCTCGAGAAACTGTGCCTCAAATGGGGAAAGCTGGTTTATCTATGACCTTGCTAGAGAGCAAAGATGGACTTCAATATTTCGCTTATGAGCATAGTCAAAATTATAGACAAGCAGAAAATACATTTTTAAAAGTAGGAAGCATCAAGTTGTTTATTAGTTTAATTATTTACCAACTGAATTTTAGGCTGTTGACAGTTTAAATCCAGACCACATCGTCAGTTTAATCAATGAATATCCTTACCACGTCAATGCTCTGATTCAACTATCTGATTTTTGTAAACTCAGTGAAGATTTATCAACAGCCGCTGAACTTATTGAAAGGGCCTTGTACTCTTTGGAATTTTCATTCCACCCGATGTTCAACGTAACCCAAGGAAACTGTCGTTTAGATTATCGCAGACAAGAAAATCGCGCTTTGTACATTACAATTTTTAAACATTTAACTTTCCTAGGCGGCAGAGCGTGTTGTCGCACTGCACTAGAATTTTGCAAGCTTCTATTATCTTTGGAACCCGACAACGATCCTGTTGCTATAAAATTGGCTATTGATTTTTACGCTTTGAGAGCCAAAGAGTATCAATGGTTGGCCGATTTTGTTGAGGAATTAGATCCGGTGTATAACTTGTTGCAGCTGCCCAATATGGTTTTTTCTGTTGCAGTGGCTCATTTTTATTTAGGTGAAACGAATAAGGCAGATTCATACTTACAGGTAAGAATTATTAGTCTTCTATGTGTAACAGTTTATTAACAAATTTTAATTGTAGAATGCCTTATTAATGTTTCCTAGAGCCTTAATGCTTCTACTCGATAAGTGTTCAATACAAATCGACACCAGAGTGTCCACTCATCAATTTTTCAGCAACCAAAATGAAAAAAAGTAAGCCTGAAAATTTCAATTTGAAAAATTGCTCAACCGAATCCTTTCAGCACACCAGCAGCCTTGAACCAATTAATCCTCCTCTACGTCAACCGAAACTATCACATATGGAAAGATCATGACCTTTTACCGTGGCTAGAAAAAAACGTGCACGAAGTCCTTGACATGGTAGACCGAAAAGAGCCAATAGTTGAAGAATACAAAGAAATACGCCTCAGAAGATTTTCAGGGCCTTTACCTTTAAGCATAGGACGACATATCATTTTGTCAGATGACATTAAAGGTGTGTCCTATTCTGATTCAACTGGACCAATAATGAGCTGGGATCCTTTACCACCCAAAGACTCTATTAATTTATATACCAGGCCTCAAAGAAATGTCAACAGCCATAGTTCTACTAATCCTTTTATGATGTTCATTAACTCACTTAGGCCTCAATTCAATCCTAATCAATTGCAGGAAGTTTTTCCTCCTGCTCAAGAAGGGTAATAATTGACTATTTTAAACTTTTATTTCATCCATAAGAAAATCTTTCATTTTAGTGGTCTAATGGATGAAGCTCAAGCTCTAGAAGACAATGGACAAGCTCTAGAAGATAATGGAGAATTGAGACGCAGTGTGGCGTCTCTTGTTGAGGCTATGCGTGATTTGCTAAACAACATCAGACCGGAACAACAGCAGCAAAATGATGCTGATGATGATGCGGGAGATTCTCCTGATGAGGAACCTTTGTAGATGCATACAAACAGAGAACCAATAATTTTTTTTGTATAAGATTGGATATAATAATGCTTCAATTGGAAATTGAAATTCCCACAATTTTGTATTGCTATACGCTTGTTATTATTGCATGAGAACAGCGTGCAATATTTACATAATATAAATTTGTTGTTAGGTAATAATTATTCGAAAAAAGAATTTTAATACTGTATTGGTTGTGATTAAACCTTTATTGATTAGTATTTTCAAAGATCTTCTAGTGCTGCAAATGGTACCTTGAAGCCCAAACTTTCATCAACAGGCGGATATTGATCGAAAAAGTTAAAATCAATTAGAACCCTTGGCTGCGCATAAGGATGTCGTATTTTATTACGCTTGATCTTTAATTCTGGAGGACATCCATATTCCATTATCGAGTAGCACCGTTGGGTAAATTGATTGGTCGGATAATAAGCCCCATAACGTTTTCCGTCAACATAATAAACTTTAACATCAATATTGTTTTGTTCCAATACCCCAGATTCCAGCAGTTTTTCGATTTTGGCCAAAGTAATCGGGCCCAAATAATTACCCCAAATATAAAGGTATCGCATTTGGGTACTTTTCTTTATTGTATCGAAAATCTCGGCCAAGCCTTTGTCTTGAATTTTGTTATTGTGCAAATCCAACAATCTGATTCTTGTAAACGGTAGTACCAAGCCAAGTGCTTGACCGCCAACAATAGTAATATCATTGGCGGAAATTTGAAGTGCCATTAAAGAAGGACGAGTTTTCAGCCAATGACATAAAATTAGCACACCATCATCGCCAATTTTATTGGCAGTTAAATCCAGCATTTTCAGATTTATATGGACTTTTAGGCCTCCTAAAAGTAGCTCAACGTCGTGGCCTAAATATAAAATTTCAACTATGTATATTTTAAAACTATAATTCTTACCATCAAATTCACACTTTTGCACTCTAAGCTCCTCCAAAGAGGTATTCAGCTTGAGTAACACCCCCAAATCATCTGCTAGAGTTGAATTATTATATTTTGAGTAATAGGAATTGGGTATGATTCTGGAAATATTTATTGATTTTAGTTGGCTTTTTTCAATCATCATCAGCAGTGATTCGATGCTTTCTAAAGTCTGGTCAGTTTCTCCAATGTCTAGGTTTTTCAAATCGGGACAATTTTCCAGTATCGTGCCAATGTATCTTGCACCTTCTGCCCCTAGTTTATTGCCAATCTAGAGACAATAAATCTGAAGTTGCTAGATAGTAGAGTTAATACTAACCAATCGTATTATTTGAAAATTCAAATGCTTAGCTGATGAGAGTCTCTTTAGACCTTCAGCATGCAAATCGCAATGTAGCAGGTTAATATTTACGATATTATTTGGTCGGTCAAAGAATTCTTCAGCCAGAATTTTGATGCCTTCATCTTGCAGGTCGTTATAAGCTAAATCCAGGGAAGTGATTTCGGGATTTTTGTTGAGGAAAGAGGCCAGAGCGGGCATTTCGTTTGGACCCAGTCTTTTACCTGTGGGATTTCTTATTGGGAAAAATAATTTTTTGGGATTGAGTGGCTTACCAAATCTTTGGTATAGTTCTTTGCCTCGTAAGCGCAAATGTTTAGTTCCATCAGAGTTCTTTTCGCAAAATAACTGGAAATATAAGTCGTCGACTTTTTTCTTTGTCATTTTATTGTAAATAAATTGTCAGTGTCACTGTAAGTCTGATAAAATCATGGGCAAATACAAGGAGCAAACTACCTGAGGAATACTTTGCTAAGATTGTGGGGAATGAAGAGGAATTTGTGGGGAATTTGGAGGAATATGTGGGGAACTTGGAATTTATGGGAAGTTGGAGGAATGGATGAGAAATTGGAGGAATTTATTGGTTTTAACTCTGAGCGTAATAAAAATAGAAAAGTACATTTCTTATCAGGAATAATTTTTGGGATTTTGTATCAGCTGTACATGACTACGGTGATACCAGGGGAGAAAGCAAATCTATTTATATAAAAAATGGATTAAATTATGTTTCAAATAACTTCACATAATTTGGATTCCAGTGTTTTTTCCAGCTTCTTTCCTCAAAAATCTTGCAGTTTTAGGATTAAACTCTTGGTTATTAAGGCAGACCTGTAACAAAATGTTAATAATTTAAGTTTCTCATTAGGAAAAGTTTTATTTTCAATAACTTATCTTTTTAAGTTTGCCAATTGTAACTTCAAGCCCAATTTCCACACCACCCTAGAGGTACGAGCTGTCGGTGCGTTTTTTTTTTCAAGTGTTTTCCCCGTTAGGCCTAATGCACTTTGAAATTACACTTGTACATTCAAAACCGTCAACTATCCATTGATTCAACCTTCACTCGCCAGCTAGGAAGGCACCACTGTAAACACTTACCATACTTACGTTGTATATTAGTGCAACAAATGAGGTCCAAGACAACTATGACATTAGGCTCCCCCGGGGCTTCCCTGCCATGAAGATTCAGTCGAATCATTGAACTGTTTTTTGGGTATTGACACATCTGGAAGAGAAAAGTAATCAGTTTGTATCTATGACCATGTCCATCATTGTTAGTCAGTTGTGGTTACATCTACCATTCCCAGTCATTTGTCCCATGTCCAGAGTGACAACCAGTTTGCAAGAAAGGCTGTCCAATGTCCAAATCAATATTAACCTAACTGGAAAATATATTAAGACAAAATGGACATAGAAAAGAGGAACCTGGAATTTTATTATTATGCCTGAAAAAGACAAAAATGTACTATTATTATTAACCATCAATAAGGCCTCTGCTGATCTATAAACTTTGGTTATACCTACTTACTGTAGAAATAGCTTCTTTAAAAAATATATTTATTTATGAAAAAGCTGAAATTAATTTGGGCTTAGTATTGGTAGATAATTATCGTTGATTGGTTATATGTATGCAGCTTTTTGTCGCAAAAAGTATGGCCACCTTACATAAAAAAGGGCCTCGCAATGCGGATGTCGCCCGACGTTAACGTTTGGTGGATGGAATATGTGGGGAACTTGGAGGAACTTATGAGAAATTGGAATTTTTTGTATCAATAGAAAAATTCATTTCTTATCACGAACAATTTTTGGGGTTTTCATAGAATTTGTAACAGGCATTTGCAAGGAATTCGTAACCAGTTTGGAGGAATTTGCAAAGAATTTGAAGGAATTTGCGGGTAGTTTGAGGAATTGTTAGCACAAATTCGCCACAGTGGTTTACCCCTTGGGCAAATATTACCTAAGCCAGGTTGATGTTGATACAGTCCAAATGTACCTAGATCAAGTACACTTGGACACTGCGCTATATGTACTTATTGGATCATATCAAATAATCCAAGTCCACTTGGATAAGTCTTAGCCAATAACATGGCTGCTATTTGGACCTTGTCAACCAGGCTTCAGACAAAATAAAAGTCTACATATCCACAAACAAATTTTTATTTCTTAAATAAATACATAAAACAAAATTCCTCTATAACATTATTTGATATTTTAAAGACTTTTTAACTCTAGAAATCAACAATCTCCCATCGTAGCTCAAGGAAGCAAACACCCAAGGCTCTGAGGGTGACCATTCAGCACAATAAACGCTATCCTCATGCTCACACCATTGCAATGGACCATCAGACAACAAAGGTTTACTTTCAGTTTTATCTTCACTCATATCAATATTATTCTCTGAGCTGACACTTGCTGCGCTCGATAAAAGTACCCGGGCATCAGAGCTTGCAGTCAATATTAATTGATCATGAAAATGATTGAATCTCACACACCAAACCCAATGGGAGTGTTCATTCCTTGAATAAACTGGGTTTGTGGGTTGTCTGAAGTCCCATATTTTAACAAAGGCGTCGTCGCCGCATGTGGCTACATGGTACTGTTTGTTCATGTTGTAATCTAAGTCTCTGATTAGTTGGTCGTGGGCGTTATCGATTTGCCAAGCTAAATCTCCCATTCTGATGTCATAAGTTTTTAAATGGGTTTCTGTTGCAGCTGTAAATTGATTGCAGTTTTGGTGCGGGTTCCACTTGCCTGTTGTAAATTTGGGGTTGTGTTTGCCTTCTAGTTGGAAAGACTTTATGGGTTTTGCATCAGTTTCTGATACATCCCAAAGGATTATGTTGTTATCGATTACACTAGCTACCTTTGCTGGGTCGTTGGGGTGGAATTCTGTGGTTTTTATTTCGCTGCCATATTGGCTAGTATCGAATTTGGTTAGGATTTCCAAATTTTCAATATTATCGGGGTTTTCTGTGTCTGGGAGTTGGAGTATAGCGGTTTTGAAGCTGCAGCTGTTCTCGTTTGCTACTACGTTATAGCAAGTTGCAAGTTTTGAAGCGTCCAAAGGACTGGTGGTAATTTTCCATATTTCTCCTTCGGAATGGTGGAAAACCGAGGTTTTAATTGTGGAGATTTCTTCGTTGAATTCGACTAGATGGATTTGGTTGTTGGTTTGCTTCAGGGATTGGGTGCCAATTAGGAAGTGGATTTTTTCGGTTTCCGCTAGACGGGGCGCTAGGGCTCTGGCCTGGAACTCTAGACCGTAGATAACGGAGTTTTCGTTGCTCATTTTCTTATATCAAATCAAAATAATAACAATAAAATTGAGGTTAGGTAGGTTTTTTTATGATTATTTGTTTAGTTAGGCAGTGGCGTCTCATGTAATGTCTGGATTTGAGAATTCATTTTTTATCAACAAAATATCGATAAATAATAAGGAAAGATAAATATTTTAATGTGTTTGTTAGGTCTATTTTTATTTAACTGATTTCTTTGTTGGTAGAGTTTTGGCTGCATAGCCGCAAGGATATTACACACTATTACAGGATTGCTCATCAGCTTCGATTTTTAGCCTGAATGTCATGGCCCTTTCATACTATCTTTAGGTCGTGTTTATGTTGGAGCTGTGATACACGATAAAAGCAACGATACTAATGTATAGTATCACTAGTATCCTTGCTTTTATTGTTTATCACAGCTCCAACATAAACACGACCTTGGGTTTAAGTGCGGACTGTGGAATCCAGGCCCATATGGTATTGCACCGTTGCCGACGTCATCAACGGTTTCGTTAGCTATTTGCGCCAGCGGTCTTAGTTTAGAATTTACATTTATGATGAAAAATATTATTTAACACGTTGATGGACAGTGCGTCGATTGTGTAAGCAAGTGTTGTGACACATGTATTTTGCAAAGTAGAATAGGGAAAGAGCTGAACTTCTTTCAGCGCATATAGTTTAGGCCGTGTTTATGTTGGAGCTGTGATAAACGATAAAAGCAACGATACTAATGATACTTTACATTAGTATCGTTGCTTTTATCGTGTATCACAGCTCCAACATAAATACGACCTTCTGCAAAATGCATTTTTTTTTTTTTAAATGGCAATATTTGGAAGACGACCATGGACGTCGTGTCATATTACATATATGTGCAGACAGACTGTACAGTCGTAGAGTTAAATCCTCTACAACATATCAAAAAATGGGCAAAATCCATAGAACCCAAAAATCCCATGTTATTAAGACAGTACTTATATTTCTCTGTGCGTGTGGTGACAGTTCGTGTAGTATTTATATATGAGAGCCGAAGTCTACCGTTGTTGTGTTACAACTCGTTATTTTTAAAATGTCGTCATTAGTTGTATTCCTTTCAAGGGTTTGAAACACTCGAGTTACTCGCTCCGGTGTTTAGTCGCCCCCGATTTGCAGGGAACAGATGCGTAATGCAACGAATACTTTTCGAAAGGAATAAGCGCGTGAAGCCCCGGAGCTGTTCCGGAGCTCCTCCTAGCTGTGAAAGGAATACAACTTATAGATATTGTGTCACATAACTGATGAAAATTAGACTTCTATAAACAGAACAGCTATATATTAGAGACTTTTTGCACCCTTTAAAATAACAGCAGTTTTTGGATCAGTTATGGTTACCTTTATCGGCGATAACGATAACGATTACCGCGACCTTATTATTTCTATTTTGTCTCTAGGCCATGAACTGCGCCTGCGTTTTCGGATGTAAACTAATTTCATAACATCAAAATGATAATCTACACTTATTTTTTCAGAATTTCAGATGATTTTAATTATTAATTATTTATTAAAATGGGATGATATCTATTCAATTTTCTTCAATGTGGCATTAACACAGTTTTACCATAACCATAGGTATAGCTATAAGCACAAGGTTATTTCTTCTTAAATAACGCCGCTCGTTGTGGTTGATAATTACAACGAACATTTTTTAGCTACTACGCATACTCAGTATAACGGTAACTACAGCGGAATGGCAATATAAGAGGTGCAAAAAGTCTCTATTCTGTACATCAGCGTGTTAATTTTGATTAACGTAAAAGGCAGAGAGGAAAATACAAACAAGATCTAAAAAAAGGGATACCTACCTATTGAAGGTTACATTAATCAATATAATAAAACCAAGTACGCATAAAGCAAAAGATATAGTGATAGTGGAATCAAAACCTGTGGTGCAAACATTCTCCGTCAAGGCGAGAAACGAAACGCTGCTACGTCATCACTGGTACTTTGATGTGATGGGAACTCGAGACTTTCTACCCCTTTAAGGGCCGGTTTCTCAATAGCAGGTCACTCCCGGGTTAAGCATAACTCCAGGGTAAAAATAGCAACTGGACACGTGTACCCTGGAGTTAAAACTAACCCGCAGGTGACTCGCTATTGAGAAACCGGTCCTAAGCCTGAAACCTAGTACTCATAACTGCGAAATTTGCATTTTTTTGACGTTGCTTCGACAATTTGACATTTGATTCACGCATAAAACGTCAAATTGTCGAAGCAATGTCAAAAAAATGCGAATTTCGCAGTTATGAATACAAGGCTTAACACAGGTAATATCCAGTGGCGGAGGTTTGAAAATGTTTCAATGTGATTTTAAACTTTGAAAAAATTCCGGACGCAGCTGGGTATTTGATAAATGAAATCAACCATTTTTTTTTTCACGACTGCACTCCTTTCACCGATGCCCCGTAGTTTCAGATTTGTTGGCCAGGCATTACAAATATATTATATTATGAATCGAGTTATGAATATACTTACAAATGCTCACCCATAATAGTTATTTACCTAACAAATGCGGAAAGTGATACTTCACCGCACTCAAGGGCAGTTGACCGAACGACGCGAAGCGGAGTTCGGTCAAGCCCTTAAGTGCGGTAAAGGCACTTTCCGCATGGTGGTACAAAATTTTACCTATGAGCATCTACATCTTTAAAAAAAGGCATTAATAAAATTAATTAATGAAATTAGATTAGATTTAGAAATGATCAAAAATCCATTTTCTGAAAAGGAAAGGATTTTTAATCATAAATACAAAAGTTTACTTTACCGCATAGGTACTATGCGGTAAAGTTAAACTTTATCGCACACTTTGCGGTCCACTTTACCGCATACTATGTTGTAAAGTTAACTTTACCGCACACTATGCGGTAAAGTTACTTTACCACATAGTGTGCGGTAACTTTCCATTTGCAAATAAGTGCGGTAAAGTGCACTTTACCGCACGCTCGTATGTAAAAAATGTTAACGTTTTTTGAAAGATCAGATATGATTTCCATTGTTTACGAAGTACCTATTCATAAATTACAACTCCATAAGGATAATTAATCAATATGTAAACATCTCAATCATCAGCTACAAAACAAATAATATATCATTCTATGGATTAGTAGATACATGGATGCAGAGGGGATTAAAAAACGATAATACTGCGACTTTACAAGCTTCTTATTTTACTGAATGAAATTCCCACGTATGGTTTTTATTGTTGTTACCTAAAACTTTTTTATGTGTCACAATAATTATCCATAATCAACTCTTATAAATAATTCCAAACACATATTCCATTGATATGCTTTTATTGTACATCAATTACAACTTAATACAACTAGATTTACAACTACTATCTAAATTAAATTCAATATAAATTCGCTTGTTACAAAAAACAATGTAATCAGTCAACTGAGCTACAAAATATGAAGCAGTTTTATTCACTGCTCTTGACCCTAATCTTCTTGGGTCAATCATTACAAGCCAAAGTCAGCTACAAAAATTACAAAGTCTACAAAATTAATCCCAAAGATGACATTGCACTGAAAACTTTTCAAGAACTTGAAGATGCAGCTACAGATTACTCCCCTTACCAATTCTGGCAAGGCCCCATAAGAATTAATCAAGAAATTACTTTGATGGTAGCTCCCCAAATGCAGAAGCACATTGAAGATGTTTTGAGTGAATTAAATGTAGATCAACGGGTGATGATTGAAGATCTACAAGAGAGAATCGATTTGGAAAATCCTTTAGCCAGAACCGACGCACCCAATCCGGTTAATTGGCTAGTCTATAACACTTATGACGAAGTAAGAATTAATTCCTATTATTATTTAAATAACTGATTATTGCAGATCAATTCCTGGCTGGAAAGTCTTGCAATTGAATTTCCAGAGTTTGTCACAATACTCAAACCTGGAAAAACGCACGAGGGTAGAGATATTGTCGGTATTAAGCTGGATTTCAGCCCTACAGTTGAAAAGCAAGTGGTTTTTATGGAATCCAATATTCACGCCAGAGAATGGATTACCTCAGCAGTTAATACGTACATTTTGGATCAATTTTTGAGGAGCCAAGAAACTGACGTTAGAGCATTGGCTCAAAAATATACATGGTACTTTTTCCCTTTGATGAATCCAGATGGATTTGTGTATTCTCATACTCATGTAAAAATTATTATTATGTTGATCAATAGTTTGATGATTTTTTATATACTTAGAATCGGATGTGGCGTAAAACTCGTACTCGTTATAACATATTTTGCTGGGGTGCAGACCCTAATCGTAATTGGGGTTATCAATGGATGAACGGAGGGGCTTCACAGAATCCATGCTCAGACACTTACGCGGGTCCGCGTCCGTTTTCTGAGCCTTCTGTTGCCATTATGAGAGATTTTATCGCAAATATCACTCATAATATGATTGCTTATGTGGATTTCCATTCTTTTTCGCAAATGTTGCTGTTGCCTTTTGGACACACCACAGATCCATTACAGAATTATGAAGAAATGGTAATTCAAATAAATATGAATTGATTGGTTGATGGTTATGTAATTGTTTTGTAGAATGAAATAGCTGGAATAGCTATGGAAAAACTAAGACAAGTGTACGGAACTGAGTATGTTCATGGAAATGTTGCGGAAACTATTTGTGAGCACAAAATCCTATACATTGGTAATATAATGATGTTAATAATTTGCAGATATCGCCACGGGAAGTAGCATGGATTGGGTAAAAGGTATCTATGAAGTTCCAATAGCTGTCACTTACGAATTAAGGGACAGAGGAGAGTACGGATTCGATTTGCCGGCAGATCAAATTTTATCATGCGCCAAAGAGACTTTGGTGTCTGTTGTCTCCATTTTTGAAGAGTACGCAAAACGCCATCCAGTAAATAAGATGATTGTTTGAACAATTTTAATATTAAATTAGATATTATTTGTACAATAGAAAGTTCATATATATCACACTGTATAAGTTTTTTCATGACTAATCATTGACGCCAGTTCAGTTTGCGTCGCGACGTTATCGACCAAATCCAGACGCCTCGACATCGATTTTCCATTATCGCCGGGAAAAGTTACAGGGCGCAATCCCCAAAGTCTTGTCGATGATATTTATTGCGTCTTTGTGTCTACAAAATGATGATTTTCGCGTAAAAAGTGATTTTTGTGTGTCTTCTATAAACAATTAACTAACGTTCAAAAGTGGGGAATATGACAAAGATCTTGAAGAAGGCTGATTGGAAAGTAATAGGTAGGAAATTCGAGAAAAATATGTCAAGTTCCACCATGTTTCAATTTCAATCTGATAATGTTGATATGCAACCTCTTATCAAATTTATGGCTTTTTGGTTAAAATTTAAATCAAAATGCAATAGCTAATCAACAATTTAAAAATTAAAATAATTATTCTGTGATAAAAGTGTGATAAAGCAAATATTTATAATTAAATACAGGGTTGGTCAAAGAAATCAGTTCTCAAAAGATTCATGGGGCAATGCGCTTCAAACAAAGCTAAAGGAAATCTTAGCGTCAAGAAAATTTTAACCCAGAAAAAATTAAAGAAGAAAAAAATGGAGAAAAACAAACCAAAGGTAAGTGCATTTGAAGCGCATATGGCGTCGCGACGTTGGCCCTTGGAGACCGATCAATGATGATGCATTTTTGTGTCAGAAGTGCATTATTTTAATGATTTTAGGATTCCGAAGACAACAAATCTCATCCGATGGAGGAGAAAAAACCTCAAAAATACACCAAAGGGACGGCGATGTCTTTCGGATTCAAACGACGTCCTACGCCTATGATTACTAGCACGAGTACAGTGGCTTGGGAATCAAAACCAGGTAACAAAAAATGTTTTTTGGGAAAAATCTTATTTTAGGATTATTTCAAAATTTAAGATTCAAATGGCAACAAGGACGATTTACCAATAAGTCGACCCAATTCCACCAAAACCCCGATGCACAAAACGACGCCAACGTCTTCCCAAAAGCACATTTCCAGTATTACACCTAAACCATCCAGGTTTAATTTCTCACAAACCAACTCAGAACGAACAAATAAGGTGGCCGATATCAAAAACACTCCATTACAATTGAGTGCAACACCAAATAAAACTGGAAATAAACCCCAACTGCAAAATCCGAATAATTTGGATTTGAACCAACCGTGTACTCGAAATGTGACTATTATAACAAGAACCCAAGTCACAGAAACATCTCGAGCTAGTAATGACGTACAAACTGGAAAATTCATGTTCCAAACTACACGGTTGCCGCAGCCGGAACCAATCAGAGTGATTGAAACTAAGACAGCAAAAACTATAGCCAATAACAATAGACGATCTGCGAGGATGTGGAGGCAATATGAAGAGGCTAGTGCTGCTTACGAGGATTGTAATGCTAGTGGGGGAGGTAAGATTATTACATACTGATTTAACAAATATTTATTGTTATGTTTAAGTAGTAGAAAATAGGCAGGATTGTAACAGGTTCGCTTTTCTGGAAAACAGTGACAGTTTTAGTGATGCTTGTACTCCACCACCTTTGCCAGAGTTGCCATCGGTGTTTGATATTGAAAAGCAAGATAATGAGTAAGTAACTTTGTATAAAGACAAATATTTTGTTTTTATTAAAAATTTATAACAGTAACAAGGAGGAAATTAACAGCCCATACAATAGATCCAAGAAGAGCTTCCTCAATTCCAGCCCTAAAGCTTTCCTCAAAAATAGACATAGGGAGATGCTGGATAGTCCACAAAGTTCTAGCGACCAGGAATGGGTAAGAATTCACTTATGTATCTAGATTAAGAATTAAATTGCAATAATGTTACTTTACTAAAGCTTCAATTTCCAATTCCAATTCGGGCTTAATGGCCGTCGTAAGTTGAAATTTCTTCCTAAAGTTTCGCTAGCTCGCGTGGCTAACATCTTCATATGTGCTTCCTTGTCCGATTCTGGTAGCACACTGACGCGTTTCTGACCGCAAGATGTATTTATGTGTGAGTGTTTGTGGCGGTGCTTCACAGCACATGACTAATCTGAACTTTCTCTGTATTCAATGGGATCTTTCTTGCGTTTATGAGTATCATCTCTTAAGATGCTAGCCACGCGTGTTAGCGCAGGAAAAAATTTCAACTTACGATGGCCAATAACCCCGAATGAAAACACTTTATCAATAAACCTTGTCCGTGAAAGCCTCACCTAATTCCTATATGTACTTACAACCTTTCCTTATTCTCACTAAATTACAGTTATATGGTGGTGAAGCAATGGCAGACGACCTAAGTCTAAGTTCAAGCCCTAAAATCAAATCGCAACCAGAACATTCAAAATCAACCAAAACCAAATCTGGAAGTATAGCAGATTCTTTACTGGAAACTGTACTCAAGCCTGCAAAGTCTCTAGAAATGATTGATAGCTTAAAGTCGAGCATGAATTTGTCTTTGTGCGACGAAGATGCGAATTTCAGCGCTTTGGTCACAAACAACAACACCGGTAGACTGTCATCATATTAAAATCAAATATTTTAATTAATTTGTGATATTTTTTAGTTGCATTACTGGACGATGAAATCCTGTCACCAGTAGAAAGCCTTCTAAGCTCTTCGGAAACAGAAGAAATAGCCAAAAAGAAAAATAATTCCTCATCAAACTCAAAAGATGTTAACGAAAAACTCACTCCACCAGGATCACCCAGCAACACCACTTCGCTATCGCTTTCAGACGACAAAGAAGACTTTCTTATTGACGACGAAATCGCCGACCAACCAGAATTGTTATTCGAAGAAGGGAACAACCATCACGATTCCGGTTCAATTTCCCAAAGGCAAACATCTTATGCTTCAGATTTTAGTCCTTTACCATCAAAGAAGCAAATGCGTGGTAGTTTCGACAGCTTATCGCCCTGCGACAGCATCGGCAGTGAAGATCTAATGTGCGACTATGACGTAAGTCAGAGTAATGATGTGGATATTTGGGACAGAGAATCTGGATCTTATACATCTTTGGAAAGTACTCCCAAAAACAAGTTTAGACTGGACGATTCGCCTTTTAACAACAAAAAGTTTTTCAAAAAGTAAGCGTTATCAATTACAATATTCTATTACCAATTTTCTTGTTGCTTTTATAGCTTGACACCCAAAAACACAAACTCGCCCAGCTCCTTAAAACTGAGCTACAAATCCTCTTCATCAGAGCACAGGAGCCCTAAAAGAAGCCCATTTGGTTATCAATCGATGACGTACGATTCTTCTTCAGAATCTCTAGCTCTAACCAAGGCCAATCATGCAGCCATGCAACATGATATTATTGGAATCAGGACGATGTTGTTAACGTTGAAACGAGTTTTGAATGATGTAAGTGCCATTGGATGGATTTTTTTTAAATAAATTATTATTATTTTTTCAGTCTGAAGAATCTTTCAGCTACACTACAATCAACAATAATAATAATAACAATAACGAGTTTAAGTTGGAATTGGCTGATCTTAGAAGGCAGGTCATATTTTTGCAGGTAATTGACATTATAGATTTATTTTCAAAACATTAACTTAACTTTCGGATTCAAGGGCCAATTGGAAGACAAAGAAAAAACAGTAACTCATTTACAAAGACAAATTGGCGATTTGGCAATTCAAAATACTCACAGCAATGCTCCTGCATTACCAATAGATATTCAAAATAGGTGTAATGCAGCTACTCAAACTGAAAGAGTAAGAATTTGTCTGTAAAATTTTAAAATTTACTTTCTGAATTTTTTTTTTTTTTAGGCTAGACCTGTTTCAGGGGGAATGTTTTCTCTAACAACAACCCCTATAGACGACAACAACCCAATACTCAGGTAATTAATGACGCTGGTAAGAGCCCAAAACTGTAATTAGGTGTTTTCTTTTAACGCTGCCTTTAATCGGGACAGTTTGGGTAAATGCCAGTTAGCTTTAGCAGACATTTCGATGGGAATTCTGCTAATTTGCTCTATCAATTTATTGTGCCTTATTCACTTGCTATGTTCTTGTACAAATAATTAGTTTTTTCTGAAGCAAACTTGTGGTTTAATTAACGCAATCCTGTACACATAAAGCACTATATTATTGCACCAAAAAAAAAAAAAAGAAATTTTACTTGTTTGCCACTAATTGAAATTATTTTCAGGTTTATGGTCAAATAAATGTGATCCAAAGCAAGAAAAAAGCCATTCAAGAATCAACTCCACTTCTAGTTTACTCTAGTTATAGAATATATCATCTATTATAGAATCATGTACCTACAGGGTGCGCAAAGTATCTGAGAAAGCTTACAATGGACACCTTGTAATGTAATGCAACTTTAATGTACTTAAGTGAAAATGATATTTATTATAGGTAGATGATTTGTTTATTATCTATGTTTTGTGTTATCTACTTGTTCTACCAATAAAAAAATTAGTGATCATTAAATTTTTGAATTTGATTTTAACGGAGTTGTAAGGCAAAAATGGTCTTATAGTGTCTTTTCTAGAAAATTTTCAATGTTCGCTAATTTCGTTTAGCAAATTTCCATTGTTGTTCGATAATTTCGATATTGAAGCTTCTCAGGTGCAAGACTGTTGGAACTGAATTAAAATCTTGATTGTTAGGTTTATAGAGAATTTGATTGGCTTAAATTAGAGACACTGAAATCAGATAAAAATTGACGGAGCTGTGAGGCAAAGACTTTCTCAGAGTCATTTTTAGCAAATTTTCAATGTTCGAGAATTTTGATTTTGAAGCTTCTCAGGTGCCAAACTGTTGAAATCAAGTTAATATCTCAATCAATAGATTTGTGGAGAATTTGATTGGCTCTAATTAGAGCTTAATTACACTGCAATCGGATAAAAATCAACGCAGCTGTGAAGCAAAAACTGTCTCAATGTCACATGAAAGTTTGTTGCTTGGCAATTTCGCGAATGACATATGAATGACATTTTTCATTCGCGAAATTACCAAAAAGCAACAAATTTGAATAAAACGAAGAGAATAATTTAGCCTACATAATTTTTTCTTGAGTGGTATTCGGCTGGACTATTTCACGAGAAAAACAAGCCAAATTTTAATTTGGAAAATTTATTTTCTTTAGGTGACACTTGTCAAACTCAATGGTTTTTTACATTAACCGCATTAACCACACAAAATTTTGTCGCTGAAAAACCATCATGTTGATTTTGTCCAGAGCGCCCTGATTCTTGACTTTACCTGAGTAGACAATTTGACATTGTTAAAAGATAATGCACTGTTTAACTGTCAACACAGTCAAATTTTCTCTCGAGAGAAAGTCAAGAATAAGGCCACACAGGTAGGAACAGGTAAGAGTTTTGTCAGTAGAAAACCGGCCGTTCCTATGACATTTTGCCCGTGTAAAACACTCTAGTGAAATAGTCATTACAAAAACATAAAAACTATCACATAACCGGCAACAAGTCAAACCAAATAGTAGATTATACCACGAGTCAATAATGATAGCTATTATTCCCGAGGATTATTACGAACTGAGCCGCGTTAGCGGCGAGGGAGTAACATTCCGAGGGAATAATAGCCATTATTGCGAGTAGTATACTCTACTTTATTTACGACAAATTAATTTATTTGAGATTTTCAATGAACAAATTTCATCCGTCTCATAATTTTCAATACAAATCCACAAGCACTACACGTTTGACACTGACGCTTTTGTGGAATAATGACCATTAATCCCGCTACTCGTCATTAATCCCTGGAGGAATAACATATGTCATTATACTGCCAAAATCACAAATATAATACGCACATTATACATTAGTCGTAAATAAAACCTATTAGGCCGGCATACACACACGTTATTTCGCGCGGTTTATCGTGTCATCTGCAAAAACTTGTGAAAAATCATGTGCGTGAGTGAGGAGAGCTGCACGCAATGATAGAATGGGAAGGAATTTCACACGTGTTTTCCTCTGGAATGTGGCGTCAGTACTCAAGTACATAATAGGCCGGCATACATACACGTTATTTTGCGCGATTTATCGTGTCATTTGCAAAAATCTGTGAAAAATCATGTGTGTGAGTGAGGAGGGCTGCACGCAATGATAGAATAGGAAGGAATTTTAGACGTGCTTTCATCTGGAATGTGGCATCAGTACTCATGTAACATGATAAGTGCAGTTCACGCGCCATTCTACGTCACGGTTTTAAGACTAGTACGAAAACATGAACGCCGCCTAACGAACTATCACGTATTATCCGTTCACAATCCGATGTCCACAGGTACCAGGTAAAATTATCACCTTTCAATGCTATTAGGCAATTAAAACCACGTGACATTCAAGATGGCGTGGCGGCCACACATGGACCAAAAAACACAAAAAAACATCTAGTTTCTGCCCGACTCAATAGTTCACGTATATTGAATAATCAAAATCAGAGCTGCAAGCACAACTCGAAGCAAAATAATTGAAATATGCATGAAAATATGTGTTCGAAACAAACTTGCTGGCCGCCACGCCATATTGAATTTTTCGTTTTGACAGATGGATTGAATTGCCTAATTTGATAGGGAAAGGTGATAAATTTACCTGCACCTGTGGACATCGGATTGTGAACAGGATAATATAGATTATACAACTCACTGTACATTATTCCCATATGACACGAGAGGATTAATAAGTGATAATCCTTCCCATATGACACGAGAGGCTTAATAAGTGATAATCCTTTTGCACGGTAACTGGTGTTTTGACATTTTTTGACAAAAAAATTTAAATTTTTGATTCATGAAATTATTAATTAATAAAGAATTAAAGTTTAGTTCGTTGTATAATCTTTTGAATACCACTCGAGTTTTCAGGATTACCTAATACTTTTACCTGACACTCAACGCGTTACCAGCAACACCACTCCTCCTTCGGAGTCGTGGTGTTGCTGCGTAACGCGTTTCGTGACAGGTAAAAGTATTATCCGGTAATCCTGAAACCTCTTGTGGTATTACATTCGAAAATTCGTACATGACCACATGACCTTCCAAACGACACGATAAATGACACTTTTTCCCCACACACATACGATTTTTCCTTTGAAACTGATATGCCGCGCGTAATCACGTGCAAAATCATTTGAATACTTTGTCAAGTGTATGGAACATGATGCTTTTTTTGCCACGCCGTTCTTTCGCGCATGCTACCCAACACGCCATGATAAACCGCGCGAAATAACGTGTGTGTATGCCGACCTAATAGGAATTTTCGAAAATCCGAGTTTTTGCCAACCCCGTTGCCAGTTGTGGATCGCTCTCCTAGATGTGGGGACAAAAATTTTTGTGCAGTGTAATGTCTATAATCTGTGTTAATATGTCATTGGACCGGACCGAACCAACCTACTAAAGCCAGGAGTAATAGAACGAATTAGCTCGTATAGCCGAGCTGCCGAAAATGCACCAAGTTTGATAACTTTCAGTGACAATCCAATGACGATCCTTGATTGAAGCTTATGTGCACAGAACATATCACCTCTAGAAAAGTATCTGCAATGGTATGTACCGGTTATGAATTACGGCGCCCTCGTTGACTGAAAACCCAACTAATCGAGTATTCTTGACAAAAAGGCGAATTGATTTATTTCATATATTTTTATTATTTTTGTATAATTTTTAATGTTCAACTGCATTTGGCTTGCTGACTCCTCTTAGCTCTTTTCGCCTCATTTTTTTAAAAACTATGACTGGCAGGAAGTTTCCGATGTCGAACATAGTGCAAAACGAGTTAGTAAGTTAGCAAGAGACACGCAGTTATAGGTAGATCGCAAAGTAAATACGAATAATAAATACAAATACGAACGAAACGAAACAAACGAATAAATACAAAAAAATACGAACAAAAATTAGGTTTTTTTTCAACCAAAACTTTTTGAATTTTCACTTTAACGCGCGTGGAAACCGTGGGGTACGACAACACAATTTAAAAATTCAAATTTTGACTTTTTTAAAATGACAAAATAAATGACAGGACGAACCAACACAAATCACTGTCCACACCACAGATACCTATAAATTTCTCTTATCTCCCGACAGTGTCGCCATCGTTGAATGCAAACCTAACTAAAAACCTTTGTCGCGATTCTTCCATTTGAGATATTTTTCTATAGGTGATATGTTCTGTGCTTATGTGTCTATAGTAGTTTAATCCTGTCATTCCTATCTGTATAAGTGAAAATGTAGTTTAATAAAGCTAGATATATTTGGGAAAAAAGCAAGTGCAAAGTAGATAATTATATTGAATTTAATAGAAATCATTTGTTTTTCAAATAATTTAACAAGCTTTTATGCCGCTGTTTGGAATCACCCAAAATCCAATGGAATATGGCGCCAAACTCAAACTGCCACTAGGGATTTCCAATAATTTTGGTTCCATTGCAGGCAAATCACCACTCAAGGAAGTTGACAGGATTTGTCCATTCAATTTCACCAATCTAAAAGCCAAAAATTAACGCAATATTTCAACTAATTGTTAAAATTTGCTTACTGAGAATATAAATTACTCTCTGCAGTCATTTCGTATGAATAAGCTTCACTGACTTCCAATCCTTTAATGGTAAAAGAAGCTGACTCATCAGCAGTATTAAATCCAAAAACTACAAAATCCCATTTAAAACTCAATTTTGTTCTGTAACATCAATTCTTACCAACGACAGCTGAATCATCCCATAAATCATTATCCTTGGCGCAATGGGCATACAGTCTAATCGTATTTGCACTGGTACCATCATTAGATAATGACAAGACTTTGGTACCAACTAACTTTTTGTAGAGCACGCTTACCCACCAATCAGGATTAGGAGTAAAAGCGTTGTCAATTAAAGCATAATTATCGTGGAAAATTGTTTGTCTAATAATAACGTCTAAGCCAAGTTTGGCTCCAAGCCCCAATTTATCCAACCATAAAAATGTTCCAATGAATCTATTAGACATATTAGCAGCTCCACCATTGAATGCTGACGAAGTTTCACCTAACCAGACCTTATTGCTAGTAACCAGACTAGTAACTACATTGATTCTTTGCTCCAATTGGTTCATTGTTTCAGGATTTAAAAATAATTCCTTGGTGGCGTCTTTGCCAGCAAAATAGTAGCTATAAATTATAAATTATTATCACATTGGATTTAATAAAAAATCAATGCTTACTGGTGCCAAGTTATAGCATGTACCGCATTAGCAGCTCCTTGCAAAAAGGTTCTTAAATAGTCTTGATTGCTTTGACTACCGCCAACATCAAATATATCAATTCCAACCAAATCGGAAGATTTGTAGATATCGTACTTGTTGAGAAGGCTTCTCAATTTGTTGTAGTCCTTGGCTAGTTGGGCTGCATCTACATGAGTGTTGTAAACGGAATGGTATAAATCAGGTTCATTTCCTAATTCCCAATCTACATCCATTTGATTATCGCTAGAAAACTTGATCATTTTTTCGGCATTTTCCGAATTCCAGGTGCCGTCGTCGTTTCGCATCAATGAGTTGAGGTCATAAATGAGTCTAACGTTGGCATTTTGGGTAAATTGATAAAGTTTCAGCCAATCGGAGGCTAAAAATTTAAAACCTACTATATCATCCAGGGCAGTGGATTCTTCTTCGGAGAATGTTATTCTGTCTGCATAGGTGCCTCCAATTCTAAAGTACATCGGCGACAGGTGGCTTACTAATTTGGTCAAATAGGGATCACTGTGAATTATAATTTTATCTTAAAAAATATATATCTGTGTGTTTAAAGTATAAGAATGTCATATAAACAAAATTAGGCGTTTGAGAAGGTGCCTTTGCTTGAAAGTTTTTCCAATGGTTTTGGGTAAGACCGAGACATACAAATTCAAATGTTGTTTACCTTAAATTAAAGTCGGAATATCTCCCTTCAATTTCGCTGCTATCTAGAGCCACGCTCAAAAACTTTTCACTGACTCTGTGTATGGGCTCATCTCGAGATTCTAGAGTGAAACTTAGAGAGTGGACAAGAGCACACAGAGATACAAACAAAAATACTGAAAAAAAAAGTTTCACATAAATTGCAAGATCGAATTATAATATCTACTTACATGAAGTTAACAGCTTCATTTTAAGCTGTTGTAAATGATGTTTTTTTGATTAATAACTAGTTAGTAAAACATTTAAGTGTTTATATAGAAAAACAAAAAATTTCTAATCATTTTATATCGAATATTAAAATATCAGACACTTGAAGTTCAACTATTGGATTTTTCCCTTTAAACTGCATTATTCTAATATATTATCTACTCATTGAAACACTTTCACATTATGTATTTTTTTTATTACAAGATTATTTACAACTGATTCCATTAACACTGCTAGGACTCCTGCTTACTCCCACAGCAACTTCTACATTATTCCGTTTAAAATCTCCCAATATTTTCCTCAAACCATCACACTTGAAATCGTTTAAGTTCAACTTAATTTCATCCAAACTCCTGGCATTGCTTATTATATCGATTACATTTAAGTCACTTAAAAAATTCGATCTCAAATCCAACTTTTTCAATTTGCTTAGCCCCTTAAGTGCCCCTTGTTCCAATGTTTTCAATTTGTTGTCATTCAGGAATAATGCTTCCAGTTTATTTAAACGAGAGAACGTGCCAAAAATCACTTTGTTTTCCAAGCGGTTATTGTCTAGTTTTAAACTTCTTAATTGTGGTAAGGTGTTTATGGCTGAAGGAATTGTTTTCAAAGAGTTAAAGGCTAAATTCAAAAACATCAGTTGTTGTAAAGATTCAAAGGCCTTATCATGAATGTTGGTTATTTGGTTCATGCCTAAATCCAACTTTTCTAATTTTGGACAATGTTTAAAAGTGCTTTCTTTAACAACAGTCAACTGATTATCGTACAAATTTAAATGTTTCAAATTATCAAGTCCCTCTAAAGCTTTGTCATTTAAGTTGTTGATTTTGTTATTGCTCAGCTGGAGAATGCTAAGTTGTGGAAAAAATTTAAAAGCTCCATTTGGAATGGTTTCCAGATTTCCCTTGGAGAAACTCAAATAAGTTTTGTAATCGCTGATTTGTAAAGGTTTGTTGGGTTTTAGAGTGTCCCAAGTGCAAGTGGTGATTGCAGCTGTTGAACTGCACGATTGAAGTGATTCTTGTATGATGAGCAGTAAAAAGAAGTACATAAGCATGATGTTTAAGTGTCTAAAAAATTAAGTTAAGGAATAATAAGTATGATTTCAAGAAAAATCTTTCTCTTACCTTTAAAACAGTGATATTCATAAGCTGAAATTTAAAACTAATCTACTAAAATATTTGTTAGGGCTTGATGGAAAGACCAAAGGTTATCATGAGTACAAACAATAACAATTTTATACGAGGGATTCAGTTTGTTTATTTAACTGGCCATAGTTCAAAACAATTTAGAAAGGAATTAAATATTCGGGATTACTCATAAATTGAGCAAAATGTTTTGACATATGCATTATATGGATTGGTCTCCAATATCAGTTTCAAAACTTACACTAATTGAAAATTCAATGATTTATTTATTTTAAATAATAGGTAATATTGAAATGTCATATCTTTAGTAGTTTTCCAGTGTATTAGAATTCATTGATTAGAATTAATAGATCAGATAATATTTCAGCTACAACTACTTAATTTTTTTTCTTTTTTTGATTTTCAATGATCAAGAATTCACTTAAAATGTATGACAACTGATAAAACTCATAAGTTGTATGCAAACATAAGTGTAATATGATGATAAAACATGTGATCCACTAGCATTTTCTCTATAGTAGATAGATAGATTTAGATAATTCAAGAAATTTATTAATTTCCACCCGATTTCAATGTAATTAAACTGTAATTAAAGCCAATTAAATTCTCTACAAAAAAATTAATTGAAATTTGAATTTATTTTCAACAGTTTTACACCCGAGATGCTTCAAAATTGAATTATATCAAACATTGAATATTTGCCAAAAATAACACTCAGACAGTTTTTACATCACGGCTCCGTTAATTTTCATCCGATTTCAATGTGAGTTCTAATTAAAGCCAATTAAATTCTCTTATCGAATATTGAAAATTTTCCAAAAATGACACTGAGACAATATTTGCGTCAAAACCCTTTTAATAAACCAATTAAATTCCCTACAAACCCATAATTATGATTTCTGTATTAAATTGTCATTGGTCTGGTCTGTATGTAATTTCAGGACAACATATGGAGAAAAAAAAAAACACCAACAAAATTAATATTACGCACATATTTATCTTTTTGAGAAAAATATAATCTAAAACTATAAAACAGTCACTTTTCTAATAGGATATAACAACGGGAATAAAACAATTTATTTATTTGATTTTTGCCAATTACCAATAATTAACACTCGCATTAAAGTCCAGACTAGATTCTTAGCACCGCATTTTTTAAGCTAAATGCAATATTTTACCAACTAGTGAACTGCGTGTGAGTGCAATAATATGAAAAATGTGAACATATTATTTTTTCAAATCTATCTAATTATTTGCAGTGCAATATTTAATTATCCCTAAATGCTTAAGCACTTAGATCCACCATAAAAAAAAAATCTAATATAAATACATACAATTGACACCACCATTTAGAATCTACTACTACTAAAAGGTTTTACTAATACACCCAAGGAAGTTTTCGAAATTAGATTTTCATGTTCCTGTAACTTATACAAGGAAAATACCCAAAAATATCACAATGTTTTAATAAACTATTTATAGAAATTTGCTAAATTGCTCTAGGAATTTAAGACCTCTAGATGGCTCTACACAAATACTATTTCTCTATCAAAAATTGTAAAGCCATTCAGTTTCATCCTAATAATAATTATTTGCCAAATATTTTTATTCTATCGTCTACAATTCCTCTTTATTCTGTTTCCCCTTTTCTACTTGCATAGCATCCAATACCTGATTCATATAATTAGGTTGTATAGATTTTCGTAGCTCCTCCAAAGCTTCTTCGGCTTGCCGAAGCAAGTCTACCACAAACTTCAAAGTCTTCTGCCATTTTTGCGCCTCCACCGAGCGTACAGTTTCTTGTTGCTGCAACAAGTGGATCCATTCGTCGTGAGATTTTGGGGAGTTTTTCAGGGATGTTAAGTCCATTAGTTTCATTGCTGGCGGGGATTCTTCCAGAGACCATAATTTGTAGTACAATAAAACATTTAATATTAAAAGTATTAGTAGTACTACAAATACTATTATGGTGCATACATCTGTAGTGAATATGCCAGTTTGAGACATTTTTTTTCTGTTTGGTACATTCAAGTGAATATCTTCAGCGCTATAGCGAGGCAAACTGTGCATGCGCCTCTTTCTTCTGCTTTTCTTTCTTTGCTCGGGAATGTTTTCTTCACCTTCAGCATGCAAGGCTTCTTTTAGTTTGCCTAAAAAGTCTTCTAAGCCATTGAAAACGTTTCGCTCAATCATCCCTTTAACCAAAGGCCAGACATTTTTCTTAAATTTAACTTGGCCAGTTACATGCATAGAGCTGTGAGTTTCTGAAATTTTTCTCAAGCAATAATGGACTTGTACGTAAAAACTGTCAGCGTATGGGACTCCTGCATTTACGGTTTCAACATTGACAGCGTAAAGACTGCCTGATTTGCTGCAAGGCAACATGGAATTTCTTTCAGTAACCTAAAAAATAATACGTATTTCATTAGAAACTAAATGTTTATCTATTAATCACCTGGCACGTTTTGGGCCCCATAGTATTCCCCAAATACATAGTCAAAGTTACTACGCGACTTTTGCTATTATCCACAGGGTTGTGAGTCCAAGGCGTCTGAGTCAAATCGGTGGTTTTTCTTGAAGCGTGGAAATCCAAATAGAATTTCGAAGACGTAAAGAGAAGGGTGAAAAGTTGATCGATGTGGATGGGGTAGACTTCGTCCATTAGAAGTCTGCCATCGTGCGATTCTGTGCATTCGACTTGGGTTAGATCACCTTTCATGCTGAAAAAAGAATATTTCATTAACATTACACCCTGTATAACACAAAATTTTATGATTTGACATACAATGACATCAAGATTTATAACGAATACATATTGCACACCCTGTATTGGCGAAAAGTTTAAGTGGGATTTTCAATGATTAAAAGGATTAATGAAGATTATAAACGATTTTTGGAAACACAATGTGATTTGAAGCGATTTAATCTGATTGAAATGATGATTATAAAAAAACAAGCAGTTTGAATGGATTTGAAATTTTATTCTAAGTTCTAGAATTTTCTCTTTCCTTTATTTTGAGAAGGCAAACATAAAGAAAGCTCAAGAACCAGGAATAAACGAAAAAGTCAGATGTATGTGCTCTGGCCATCCAGAAACCTTCATTTAAACCCTTGTAATTTTTTTATTTCATTGAGTTAAAGGTTTACAGTATATCAGTTGAAATGTAAAACCCCAATCTTGATAATATTATTTTTCACAGTACCTGATTGGTTTATCGCTTTCAGAATCTGAATTTTCTGTATGCAATTTGCTAGTATTGACGGTCAAATTAGGTGAAGAAGAAGTTTGGCTCAAATTTTTCATATCTTCCATTTTTTCGTCGGTGTCCATAATGGTATCGAGACAGATGGGTATTTCGGCTTCGCTGAACGAGTCCACGGAGAGACGGGACGACAATTTTTCTTCGTCCCGGGTGTGCAAATGATAATCTTCGTCGTCGCTGGTTAGTCCGAGTTCACTACCATAAGCCTATAATATTATAAATAAACTTAATTATTCCACACAGGGTGTTACAAATTTGCAAGTAAGTATGGGGATATCAGTGACAAGGTTATTAAAATCTAAATATATGATATATATAAAAAAATATGAAAAAGACTTCAATTCATTATTCCTGAAAGTTTCAAGTTACTGTGATCATTAGGAGTAGTTTGCACAAGTGATTTTTGCAGATTTGAATCATTTTTTCATAAGTTAACATAAGAAAAAAGTTCCAAATTTAGTTTGGAGCTTCAAATCAACTTCAAATTAACTTTACCACAAAGAAGAACCTTCAATTCATAAATCCTGAAAGTTTTAAGTCACTGTGATAATTGGAAGTATTTTACACAAGTCATTTTTGCAGATTTTAATTATTTTTGCATGCATTAACTTAAAAAAAAGCTTCCAAATTTAGTTAGAAGCTTCAAATCAACTTTCAATTAACTTTTCCACAAAGAGGAAACTGCAATTAATAAATCTTGAAAGTTTCAAGTCACTGTGATCATTGGAAGTATTTTGCACAAACGATTTTTGCAGATTTTAATCACTTTAGCATGCATTAACGTAAGAAAAAGCTTCCAAATTTAGTTTGAAGCTTCAAATCAACTTCAAATTAACTTTACCACAAAGAGGAACCTTCAATTCATAAATCCTGAAAGTTTCAAATCACTGTGATTATTAGAAGTATTTTGCACAAGTGATTTTTGCAGATTTTAATCATTTTAGCATGCAATAACGTAAGAAAAAGCTTCCAAATTTAGTTTGAAGCTTCAAATCAACTTTAAATTAACTTTTCCACAAAGAGGAAACTTTAGTTCATAAATCCTGAAAGTTTCAAGACACTGTGATCATTAGAAGTACTTTGCACACGTGATTTTTGCATATTTTAATCATTTTAGCATGCATTAACATAAGAAAAAGCTTCCAAATTTAGTTTAAAGCTTCAAATCAACTTCAAATTAACTTTACCACAAAAAGGAACTTTCAATTCATAAATCCTGAAAGTTTCAAGTCACTGTGATCATTAGAAGTAGTTTGCACAAGTGATTTTTGCAGATTTTAATCATTTTAGCATGCAATAACGTAAGAAAAAGCTTCCAAATTTAGTTTAAAGCTTCAAATCAATTTCAAATTAACTTTACCACAAAGAGGAATCTTCAATTCATAAATCCTGAAAGTTTCAAGTCACTGTGATCATTAGAAGTAGTTTGCACAAGTGATTTTTGCAGATTTTAATCATTTTAGCATGCATTAACGTAAGCAAAAGCTTCCAAATTTAGTTTGGAGCTTCAAATTAACTTTACCACAAAGAGGAACCTTCAATTCATAAATCCTGAAAGTTTCAAGTCACTGTGATCATTAGAAGTAGTTTGCACAAATGATTTTTGCAGGTTTTAATCATTTTAGCATGCATTAATGTAAGAAAAAGCTTCCAAATTTAGTTTAAAGCTTCAAATCAATTTCAAATTAACTTTACCACAAAGAGGAACCTTCAATTTATAAATCCTGAAAGTTTCAAGTCACTGTGATCATTAGAAGTAGTTTGCACAAATGATTTTTGCAGGTTTTAATAATTTTAGCATGCATTAATGTAAGAAAAAGCTTCCAAATTTAGTTTAAAGCTTCAAATCAATTTCAAATTAACTTTACCACAAAGAGGAACCTTCAATTTATAAATCCTGAAAGTTTCAAGTCACTGTGATCATTAGAAGTAGTTTGCACAAGTGATTTTTGCAGATTTTAATCATTTTAGCATGCATTAACGTAAGCAAAAGCTTCCAAATTTAGTTTGGAGCTTCAAATTAACTTTACCACAAAGAGGAACCTTCAATTCATAAATCCTGAAAGTTTCAAGTCACTGTGATCATTAGAAGTAGTTTGCACAAATGATTTTTGCAGGTTTTAATCATTTTAGCATGCATTAATGTAAGAAAAAGCTTCCAAATTTAGTTTAAAGCTTCAAATCAATTTCAAATTAACTTTACCACAAAGAGGAACCTTCAATTTATAAATCCTGAAAGTTTCAAGTCACTGTGATCATTAGAAGTAGTTTGCACAAGTGATTTTTGCAGATTTTAATCATTTTAGCATGCAATAACGTAAGAAAAAGCTTCCAAATTTAGTTTAAAGCTTCAAATCAATTTCAAATTAACTTTACCACAAAGAGGAATCTTCAATTCATAAATCCTGAAAGTTTCAAGTCACTGTGATCATTAGAAGTAGTTTGCACAAGTGATTTTTGCAGATTTTAATCATTTTAGCATGCATTAACGTAAGCAAAAGCTTCCAAATTTAGTTTGGAGCTTCAAATTAACTTTACCACAAAGAGGAACCTTCAATTCATAAATCCTGAAAGTTTCAAGTCACTGTGGTCATTAGAAGTAGTTTGCACAAATGATTTTTGCAGGTTTTAATCATTTTAGCATGCATTAATGTAAGAAAAAGCTTCCAAATTTAGTTTAAAGCTTCAAATCAATTTCAAATTAACTTTACCACAAAGAGGAACCTTCAATTTATAAATCCTGAAAGTTTCAAGTCACTGTGATCATTAGAAGTAGTTTGCACAAGTGATTTTTGCAGATTTTAATCATTTTAGCATGCATTAACGTAAGCAAAAGCTTCCAAATTTAGTTTGGAGCTTCAAATTAACTTTACCACAAAGAGGAACCTTCAATTCATAAATCCTGAAAGTTTCAAGTCACTGTGATCATTAGAAGTAGTTTGCACAAATGATTTTTGCAGGTTTTAATCATTTTAGCATGCATTAATGTAAGAAAAAGCTTCCAAATTTAGTTTAAAGCTTCAAATCAATTTCAAATTAACTTTACCACAAAGAGGAACCTTCAATTTATAAATCCTGAAAGTTTCAAGTCACTGTGATCATTAGAAGTAGTTTGCACAAGTGATTTTTGCAGATTTTAATCATTTTAGCATGCAATAACGTAAGAAAAAGCTTCCAAATTTAGTTTAAAGCTTCAAATCAATTTCAAATTAATTTTACCACAAAGAGGAATCTTCAATTCATAAATCCTGAAAGTTTCAAGTCACTGTGATCATTAGAAGTAGTTTGCACAAGTGATTTTTGCAGATTTTAATCATTTTAGCATGCATTAACGTAAGCAAAAGCTTCCAAATTTAGTTTGGAGCTTCAAATTAACTTTACCACAAAGAGGAACCTTCAATTCATAAATCCTGAAAGTTTCAAGTCACTGTGATCATTAGAAGTAGTTTGCACAAATGATTTTTGCAGGTTTTAATCATTTTAGCATGCATTAATGTAAGAAAAAGCTTCCAAATTTAGTTTAAAGCTTCAAATCAATTTCAAATTAACTTTACCACAAAGAGGAACCTTCAATTTATAAATCCTGAAAGTTTCAAGTCACTGTGATCATTAGAAGTAGTTTGCACAAGTGATTTTTGCAGATTTTAATCATTTTAGCATGCATTAACGTAAGCAAAAGCTTCCAAATTTAGTTTGGAGCTTCAAATTAACTTTACCACAAAGAGGAACCTTCAATTCATAAATCCTGAAAGTTTCAAGTCACTGTGATCATTAGAAGTAGTTTGCACAAATGATTTTTGCAGGTTTTAATCATTTTAGCATGCATTAATGTAAGAAAAAGCTTCCAAATTTAGTTTAAAGCTTCAAATCAATTTCAAATTAACTTTACCACAAAGAGGAACCTTCAATTTATAAATCCTGAAAGTTTCAAGTCACTGTGATCATTAGAAGTAGTTTGCACAAGTGATTTTTGCAGATTTTAATCATTTTAGCATGCAATAACGTAAGAAAAAGCTTCCAAATTTAGTTTAAAGCTTCAAATCAATTTCAAATTAACTTTACCACAAAGAGGAATCTTCAATTCATAAATCCTGAAAGTTTCAAGTCACTGTGATCATTAGAAGTAGTTTGCACAAGTGATTTTTGCAGATTTTAATCATTTTAGCATGCATTAACGTAAGCAAAAGCTTCCAAATTTAGTTTGGAGCTTCAAATTAACTTTACCACAAAGAGGAACCTTCAATTCATAAATCCTGAAAGTTTCAAGTCACTGTGATCATTAGAAGTAGTTTGCACAAATGATTTTTGCAGGTTTTAATCATTTTAGCATGCATTAATGTAAGAAAAAGCTTCCAAATTTAGTTTAAAGCTTCAAATCAATTTCAAATTAACTTTACCACAAAGAGGAACCTTCAATTTATAAATCCTGAAAGTTTCAAGTCACTGTGATCATTAGAAGTAGTTTGCACAAGTGATTTTTGCAGATTTTAATCATTTTAGCATGCAATAACGTAAGAAAAAGCTTCCAAATTTAGTTTAAAGCTTCAAATCAATTTCAAATTAACATTACCACAAAGAGGAATCTTCAATTCATAAATCCTGAAAGTTTCAATTCACTGTGATCATTAGAAGTACTTTGCACAAGTGATTTTTGCAGATTTTAATCATTTTAGCATGCAATAACGTAAGAAAAAGCTTCCAAATTTAGTTTGGAGCTTCAAATAAACTTCAAATTAACTTTACCACAAAGAGGAACCTTCAATTCATAAATCCTGAAAGTTTCAATTCACTGTGATCATTAGAAGTACTTTGCACAAGTGATTTTTGCAGATTTTAATCATTTTAGCATGCAATAACGTAAGAAAAAGCTTCCAAATTTAGTTTGGAGCTTCAAATAAACTTCAAATTAACTTTACCACAAAGAGGAACCTTCAATTCATAAATCCTGAAAGTTTCAATTCACTGTGATCATTAGAAGTACTTTGCACAAGTGATTTTTGCAGATTTTAATCATTTTAGCATGCAATAACGTAAGAAAAAGCTTCCAAATTTAGTTTGGAGCTTCAAATAAACTTCAAATTAACTTTACCACAAAGAGGAACCTTCAATTCATAAATCCTGAAAGTTTCAATTCACTGTGATCATTAGAAGTACTTTGCACAAGTGATTTTTGCAGATTTTAATCATTTTAGCATGCAATAACGTAAGAAAAAGCTTCCAAATTTAGTTTAAAGCTTCAAATCAATTTCAAATTAACTTTACCACAAAGAGGAATCTTCAATTCATAAATCCTGAAAGTTTCAAGTCACTGTGATCATTAGAAGTAGTTTGCACAAGTGATTTTTGCAGATTTTAATCATTTTAGCATGCATTAATGTAAGCAAAAGCTTCCAAATTTAGTTTGGAGCTTCAAATCAACTTTACCACAAAGAGGAACCTTCAATTCATAAATCCTGCAAGTTTCAATTCACTGTGATCATTAGAAGTACTTTGCACAAGTGATTTTTGCAGATTTTAATCATTTTAGCATGCATTAACGTAAGCAAAAGCTTCCAAATTTAGTTTGGAGCTTCAAATTAACTTTACCACAAAGAGGAACCTTCAATTCATAAATCCTGAAAGTTTCAAGTCACTGTGATCATTAGAAGTAGTTTGCACAAGTGATTTTTGCAGGTTTTAATCATTTTAGCATGCATTAATGTAAGAAAAAGCTTCCAAATTTAGTTTAGAGCTTCAAATCAACTTCAAATTAACTTTACCACAAAGAGGAACCTTCAATTCATAAATCCTGAAAGTTTCAAGTCACTGTGATCATTAGAAGTAGTTTGCTTAAGTGATTTTTGCAGATTTTAATCAATTTAGCATGCATTAATGTAAGAAAAAGCTTCCAAATTTAGTTTGGAGCTTCAAATCAACTTCAAATTAACTTTTTCACAAAGAGGAAACTTCAATTGATGAATCCTTGAAGTCCTAAGTTATTCTGATCAATAGCGCTCTATATCAACTTAATCGAAATGACTGGGTTTACAGCGGCATCTTTTTTACCTTTGCCCCAATTTAACTGACCCAGTATCTCTTATGGTTACCTAAGATCCCCATAGGAATTTTAACACTCTATATTTAACAATAATGAGGAATTTATTTAACTTCCGAAATGAAGAAATTAGTAAGTAGGTAAATAGGTCTAAATTGAATTGTTAATAAAATAATGCCTAGCTAATTTACACTGCAAATATAGAAAAAATACAGCTTATTGATTTTATATACAAGGGATCAAATGGTCAGTTTCTTGAAAAATAAAATATGAGAAAAATTCAGAAATTTTGTTTTCTTGAAAGAATACTATGTAAGTAAGTAATTTTTTACATCATTGAGCTGTTCCACAAGGTTATTAAACATACCACCCTCCAAGACTAATACCCGAGGGGTTTTTCACCTTGTTAATCAATGTATGTACAAATCACTAGTTAATATAATGTCAATACCACTATGAGCACTATATCCATAGTGTCAATACTATGTAATGCAAGTTAATATGTAAGTAATGGTAATATGTGTCAATACTTGTCGATATCTAGGCAATATAATGTTAATACTTGTTGATAACATATAAATACCTGTGGATAATATGTCAATACCTAGAACCTATGGTTTATTTTTTTCCAAGATAGATTCTGACATTGTCAACTTTGAAACATAAATAATGCCGCAAATGCCGCTTATTGGTTGCTATTGTAAACCTGATGTCAACCTGCAGAAACACCTCATTTTGCGACCAATCAGGGTCAAGCGTTATTGTTTATTTTTCAAAGTTTTCAATGTCAAAATCTATCTTGGGAAAAAATAAAGTGTAGACAAATATTTGATTTTAATCTGTCAATAGCAGTACCTGGTAATATGTGATAATCTCGGTGATAATACTTAGGAAATGCCTGGCAATATGTGAAAATATTTTGTTAATACATGAAAATAGTTGTCAATAACTTATATTACATAGAAATATCTGTTAATACATGGAAAAATATCAGTTAATACTGTGTGTTTGTTAGGTGAAAAACCCCTCGATGTTTTTCACCTTGTTAATCAGTGTACAAATCACTGGGTTAATATATGTCAATACAGAGGTCAATACTATGTTATTATGTAGATAATATGTGTCAATACTTGTAAATATCTAGGCAATATAATGTTAATAACATGTAAATACCTGTGGATAATGTCAATACCCAGAATTCTGGCAAGACCTAGTAATATGTGAGGTAATATATGACAATACTAGAGAAATACCTGACAATATGTGGAAATATTTTGTTATAACATGGAAATAGTTGGCAGTAACTTGTATTACATAGAAATATCTGTTATACATGGAAATATCAGTTAATACTGTTAATCGGTGTACAAATATTGTTAGGTGAAAAACCCCCTGATAATACCATATCTAAGTCTTAGTACTATACAGGGTGATTTGCGTAGCCCATGCATTAGATGCTATTTCTATTAATCCACCTGTAACTGGAAAACTTCTAATGCCCAAGCTATGTAAATCACAATGTATAGTAATGATTTTACCAAAGCCTTATACATATACTGATAATAAGAACTGAACAAATTTAAAAGAAAAATTCTTACTTGATGAACCCATTGCCACATTTCCTGTTGAGACATGGGTTGATCCATCAAAGCGTTCTGCCATATACGAAACAGCATCATATAAGTCTTGTCTCTTTGCACCAGGCTGGTAAAAAAGTACTTTTCCCCTTTGGTACATATCAGAACCGCGTTGGGTATCACTAGGGCGGTTTTTTCTTTGGTAATTGCGGCTACCTCCTTCCATTTCAAAGTAAGGTTGGTTTCCCAACCGAAAATGTTAGCATAGAAGCATAAATAGTTTTGGGTGATGTACAAACGGCCTTGCACCAGAATTTCCTTTTGCAGAGCGCAAGAATAATCGACTACTAATCTTTCTTCACCTGGTACGTCGATGAAAAGTTTTTTGAAATCTTCTGAGCGGCTTTTATAGGTTGGGTACAAGGAGTTGAACCAGGAGGATTTTTTTTTGATGCGGCCACTATCTTTCTTATCTGTTTTGGTCAAATCGCTAAGGGGCGAAGGCTCTTGACTACTGCCAGTACTCAAGCGGCTAATGGAGCTTTCCTGACTGGAAGGAGACCCTTCGTGCTTGAAATCATTAGGGCTCAAGTTGTAACTATCAGGCCTGGAATGTTCCTGACGGGGTTCGGGCTGCGGACTGGGCCGGGGACTGCTCCTAGGACTCGACGAAGGACTGCCAGAGGTGGTTTCGTTGTTAGTTAACTTTTCATTGGTGGCTTGCGATGATAAGGACATCATACTGGTTGGAAATCTTTCGTAATCATGCCGAAATTTGTTTTATTTATCGCCCGGAGATAAGATATAAACGATAGCACTTGGATTTTGTGCTGTTTTCATGGCTTTTTTGGAATAATTTAGTGAAATTTGTGGGCAAGACAAAAAAAAAATTGAAATGGATATTATTATTATTATGAACAACTGTTCATGATACGAGATATCGATACGAATCTGTCATATCGATCTCTAAATCGATAAAAATCTTACAAAATATATCATTATTAAAGCAAAGTCTTCATTATTTAGCTCGGAATAGACAAAAATTAAACAAAAAATATTGAGAAATATATAAAAGAAATTCAAGAGGAAAAAAATGAGAAAATTGTTTCACAACTGTTCACAGAATTTTTATTTATGAGACACCACTGACTTGACAGCTATATATCAACAGCCTTCTATTATTTATTTATTGTATTGTTAAGCCGCCACAAAATACCTAATAAGTTGTTCCGTATGTTCCGTATAACATAATTTGTTAAAATATTAATTTCTAGATGTTTTGAAATTGTATTTCCATGCTTGAAGTTTATTAAAATTAAATAATTTGAAATAATAAATCACTACACTACTGACCTGACAAATTTGACAGTGTGAAAGTTTTCTGTTTTACCGACAAAGTCTATTGTTTTGTTTTCGGTTTTTGTGGTCAACATCCGTCAGAAAAATCCCTTTTTTATTTTCGAAAATCGAATTTTCCTCTTTCTAATTATTTTCGCGTACGTACGATGGCTACGAATATGGAAGAAGAACAAACTCTGCACGAGTGCGAGAGTTACGTGCAACACCACAACATCCAGCAAGTGCTCAAAGATTGTATCGTGCAACTTTGCGTGAACCGTCCCGCGAATCCTATTTCGTTCCTTCGGGAACATTTCCAGAAGCTGGAAAGGGTAAGTGCATCCTCATTTAAGTCTGTAGATTATCCTGTTAAAATTGGGAATTTTTTGTGGCTCTCAACCTGATGTGGTTGAGATTGTTTCCAATGTAAGAAAGTTCAAAGAAGGAGCCACTGGATTCTGGAAAAATGATGGTCAAGAGTCTACAAAATTTTCAATTTTTATGAGAATGATTATAGCGAGGATTATAGCTATATTCTAGTCAAGGTAAATTGCAATTTACAAACTCCGTTCTAGAGGCAAAAATCATGGTATTTTCTCAAAGTTTTAGGCTGTAGAAACCTTGGTAGAATCCTCTGAAAGTTTCTCATTGACCTAGTTGCCTTATTAGAAGCCTATCTAAACTTCTAAAAGTAACTTTTCCCTTTCCTAACTTACCTACTTGTCTCTGGAAATTGGAAATTGCTTGTTAACAATTTAAAGAAAATCGCTTATAGTAGGTAATTTCCAGTTGTCAGAGTTTTTAGAGGCAAAAATAAAATAAAATACTATAGCTAACAGGATATTTTTCGAAAATTCTAATCTCTAGAAGCTATAGAATCCTTTAGAAGTCTCATATCAACCTTTAATCGGTGGTAAAACGCTTTAGTGCAACACAGAGTTTCTTATAAGATGCATTCCTAATGTTGTAGTTAGCCTTTTTGGACCGATTTCAATATAAAAATATGCGGATTATATTAGTTTTCAAGAAAAATCTATAAATTAAAGTGGTTCAATTTAAAGGTGTGTTAGTTTGGGTTAGTTTGCATAGGACTAGTACGCATTACGTGGACGTGTTAGCTTGGGTTAGTTTGCATATTTTTGGTTAGTTTTGGTTACAGTTCGCTTAATATCTACTGGTTATAAGTTTACTAATTGAGAACACAGCGCTTTGTTTTTTGAATTGGTATGATTAGGGCTCTCGGGAACAGGGTAGAACGCATAATCCGATTGAGTTCATTTTTGGTATACATATAAAGGCCGCTGAAAGAAATTTTTCCAAGAAAAAATTGACCTTAGCCGCGACCTTGACCGTGACCTTGACCAGTGAAATTCACATAAATAACAATTTATCGTGCTGAAATTATGTATAGCGCCGAAGAGCATCATGAATAACCCACACACCGAGTTTTAGTCTTCAAGGTCATACATATTCAGAGATACGGCAACCCCGCATTCTCAGTTTGGGCTCTCGGGAATGGGCTAGAAGGCGTAGTCCAATCGAGTTCATTTTTGGTATACATATAAAGGCCGCTGAAAGAAATTTCCCCAAAAAAAAAATTGACCATGGCCGTTGGCCGTGAACTTGACTGTGACCTTGACCAGTAAAATTCACATACAGGGTGGGCCAATTTGGACACTTTTAATAGGAAACATCATGATATTAAATATTAATTACTTATCTAAAACTGGATATAGTGTACTGATTAACAATGACAACCAAGCGCGACAAGCTAGATAAAATAAAAATGTTCAAGGATACTAGCATGCATTTCAAGAATGGGTTAATTTGGGTTGTTTTGCATTATTTTGTAATTCTCGATTAGATAGGTTTAAGGGGACTAGCACGCAGTACAAAGACGGGTAAGTTTGAGTTAGTTTGCATATTTTCGATATAGCACAGTTATTGTCGGTTAAAGTGTACCAATTTCAAAAGTTCAGTAGGTATTATACGCTTTATCATTACTCAATAATGTTTTTTTCAAAAAATGGTTTGAACACTTAGCTCTTCTCTTCATTCGAATATCTACCACATGATGCTTTTTACGTTTAATAAATTTTTATCTGTTAAACAGAGCGATTGTGATATTACACTGATAAGAATAGATATTATATATTGATCTGTGTCAAAGGTCAAGAAGAGGATTCATTCAATATTTATAAAATCCAATTTATAGTTATTTGCGCCAACATTTTCGATCATAAAACAATATTTTGGGATCAAACTAAACGATCTATAATGAAGAAGCATGATATTTTTTTTGAAGGACCCTTACTGAACTGTCACCTTTTACGGCCTTTATATGTATACCAAAAATGAACTCTATCGGACTATGCCTTCTACCCTGTTCCCGAGAGCCCAAACTGAGAATGCGGAGTTGCCGTATCTCTGAATGTGTATGACCTTGAAGGCTAAAACTCGGTATATAGGTTACTTGAGATGCTTTTCAACACTATACAAGTTTTTAGCACGTTAAACTGCCATTTACGTTAATTTGATGGTCAAGGTCAGGATCAAGGTCACAGTCAAGGTCAATTTTTTTTTGAAAAATTTCTTTTGACGTCCTATATATGTGTACCAAAAATGAACTTGATCAGAAAACGCCTTATAGCCCGTTCCCGAGAGCCCAAAAATTACCTTTAAATTCAATATCAACATACAAGGACTCGCACGCATTACGTGGACGGGTTAGTTTGCATACTTTTGGTTAGTTTGAGTTACAGTTCGTTCAATATCTACTAGTTATAATATCTACTGGTTTAATATATACTGGTTATGTGTAAGTAATTGTGAATGTGAATATTCGCTTATTACGGCAAAAAACGTCAATATCCGCACTTAAATTGATACAAAACCAACTGTATAAAGGATATATCAACTAATTTTTATAGAAAATTTGTTAAGTTTTGTTGCACTAAAGCGTTTTACACCCCTTTAATCAATCAAAAAATGAGCCAAAAAAATCAGAAAAATTCTGCTTAAGACCTTATTGGAAGCTCTTCTAAATCTCAAAAAGCAATTTTTCCAAGCTTATTTCTTGTCTCTGGAAGTTGAAAATTCCATGAAGAAACTCATAGAAAAATCTCTTATAGCAATCTACATCCATTGATATTTTTCAACTCAAGAACCAATTTATCAGGGTCCTAGAAGGAGAACTAAAATTTGTACAGTTGAAAAAAAAAATGTTACTGTTAATTTGTTTATTGCTTGAGAAAACAGTTCCAGGAATTTTATAATAAGATTTGTTCTGGTTTAAAAATTTTATGTCCCTAATCAAAAATCACTAAGATTTATCCATAGATTTGATCAAGGGGTGATTAAGACCTTAAAATATGTACACAGATTTCAAATATTCATTGATTTTGTAGGATTTTGAGGATTTTGAAAATCTTCAAATGATTTTAGGAGATTTTGGAGCATTTTAAGGAATTTAGAAGATTTAGGTAGAGATCCTAAGGCATTTTTAGAGATTTTAACGGATTTTTTTGTGAGATTTTGTTAGATTTTTAAAGATTTTCAGGGATTTGAGGTAGATCTTACGAGTTTTTCTGGGATTTTGACCAACTTGTACACAGATTTTAACCTATTAACTGTTCTGAGGTTTATATTTGTTAAATTCATGTTTGAGGTTTATATTAGTTAAATTCATGAAATGTGTACACTTTTTTAAATCTTTATTGATTTTGTAGGATTTTGAGGATTTTGAAAATCTTCACACAATTTTACAGGAGTTCAAAAAGATACCAAATTTTTGAGATTTTAGGTGATTTTAGAAAATTTTAGGAGTTTTTAAAAAAAAATTCAGAGATTCTAAAGGATTCTTAGAGATTTCAACAGATTTTTGAGGATTCCAAAGGATTTTTGGTAATTTTAAAGGAAATATTTTTTAGGAATGTTAATGATTTTAATGAGATTTTGCAAGATTTTTTTAGTTCCAATAAAAGGATAACGCACACCTAACATGGGATTTTTGGGCTCTATGGATTTTGCCCATTTTTTGATATGTTGTAGAGGATTTAATTCTGAACAACCTTTAAATCTTGTATGTATTACGGTCTTTGAGATATGAGTGTTGAAAGATGAACTTTTTTGCGACTTTTTTTGTGGAGAGTATACGAAATACTGGTGCTACTGGTGTTTATCAGACAAAATATTGACAGGTTCACATATTTTACGTCACTTTAAAATTAATGTCAATCAATTTAAGGCCGGGACCGCACTGGGGTCAATTTTGGCGCCAGTGCGGTCCCGGCCTTAGCCTGTGTTGACATTTGTTAGTGACGTAAAATATGTCGACCTGTCAAAATTTTGACTGATAAACACCAGTTTTTCGTATACTCTCCACACAAAAACTTGCAAAAAATTTCATCTTTCAAGGCTCATATCTCAAAGACCGTAATACCTACAAGATTTCGTCCCATTTAAACGTTGTTCAGAATTAAATCCTCTACAACATATCAAAAAATGGGCAAAATCCATAGAGCCCAGAAATCCTATGTTAGGTGTGCGTTATCCTTTTGTAAGATCTTGTAAGATTTCAAGAGATTTTGTTAAATTTTTAAAGATTTGAAAAATTTTTTAGTAATTTTAAGTAGGTACATCTTATGAGAATTTTAACCAACCACGAATTTTGACCAGTTAACCACCCCTTGGACTTGATTTATCCATTAACAGGCCACCATTGCTATGCTAGTGAACAAGTGGTCCTTTATACAAAATAAATTATCAGACATTGAACCACAAATCAATAAAGCTTTAACCTATTAAAACTTTTGCCTTTCTTTGACCCATGCACCATTCTGACGTCATATCTATGACCAAAAAAAATAAATTCTCCTGGATCGTTCTGGCAACAGAATTATCCTTGCGAGGTTGCCAGAATTTGGAAAAATAATTTCCTTCTGTAGTATTGCAGTTTTTCAAATTATATTTAGCTCTGTGCGTAATGAGAAAAAAAAAAATTTGAAATTTCATCGTTTTAGTAAGAAGGTAGCTACCTTATGATTCAGATTTTGGAAAACTTTAAAAAATCATAACTTTTTTCTATTAGAGATAGAAAGCTGAAATTTTCAGCAATTCTTTTCCCAGTAAAAGACTATAATCCCTGAAAATTTCAGCTCATTTAGACTTATAATTTTAGATATAAAATCGCGTTAAGCAATTGGGGGTAAATTTATCATTTTTCAATTTTTCTGAGTGCCTTTTTTCATAGATAGTATCTCGGATAGTACCATATAATTTAGATTTTTGAAAACTTGAAAACATCATAACTTTTTTTCTATCAAAGATAGATAGCTGAAATTTTCAGTGATTCTTATCCCAGTAGAGGACCCTGAAAATTTCAGCTCATTTGGACTTATAGGGCCTGAGATACAATTGTGTTAAGCAATTTGGGGTGATTTATCAAATTTTCAATTTTTCTGAGTGCCTTTTTTCATAAATCTTGGCTTCAAATCTGAGAATAATTTAGTGTATAGAGTTTGGGGGATGTTAATTGACCATTAGGATACAAAATCTCAACAGTAAAAAATTTGAAATTTCATCGTTTTAGTAAGAAGGTAACTATCTTATGATTTAGATTTTGGAAATCTTCGGATGGGCATAACTTTTTTTTAATTATAGATAGAAAGCTGAAATTTTCACTGAATCTCATCTCAATAAAGGGACTACAATCCCTGAAAATTTCAGCTCATTTGCACTTTTAAGTTCCTGAGATAAAATCGTGTTAAGCCATTTGGGGTCTGCCTTTTATTCAAATAAACTATCCACCGTGTAAATTATTAATTGACACAGGAAGTCATGCCTCTTTAATAAGACACTCAATGGCAGAAGAATTTTTTCAAATTCTATAATTAATTCACAAAGCAAGTTAACTACTTGTATGGGCACAAGAAAAACCTAAGGAAAAACCAATGTCTCAATTTTACAAGAATATAATATTCAAAATAACATTGAAATGATAATGTACCGGGTGTTTTTTTATCTTTGATATCGTTTTGATCACCTGTAACTTTTTTGTTTTTAAAGATATCAAGGTAAATAAAAAAACAAAATGTTGGGTTAATAGCCAAGTTTTTTTTCTCAGTTACACATAAAACAAAACACTATCAATTTTTTGACATGTAACCCTACATTATATTCTTTCAAATGGAACACCCTATATACTATATGTGTGTTCTATAGAATATCTTATTCTGATTACAATGATATAACACACTTCATATTTTGGTCCACTCGTTTTTGACAAATCGGAAAAATATATGAAATTTTTATATGCACTCTCAATAATTCTCGTCTCAAATATCAGACCCCCGCCTAATAAGTTTTACTTCGAAAGTTTCATATTTTTGCCGATTTGTCAAAAACGAATGGACCAAAATATGAAGTGTGTTATATCATTGTAATCAGAATAAGATATTCTATCAAACACACATATAATATACAGGGTGTTCCATTTGAAAAAATATAATGTAGGCTTATTTGTCAAAAAATTAATAGTGCTTTGTTTTATGTGTAACTTGAAACAAAACTTGGCTACTGACCCTACATTGATAACTTCAAAAACAAAAAAGTTACAGGTGATCAAAATGATATCAAAGATAAAAAAACACCCGGTACAATTTCCATGACTATTTTGATGGAATATCCCTCGGAATATCCATACTAAATAAATGAATTTTCAATCAGCAAAGGAATTACAAAAGTGATGGCAAACTCAAATGATCTTCAAGTTTTAAAATAAAATCCGTATTATTTGGCAACGCAGCACATTTCCATCCAACGCAAAGGGGGATGCTGACATCGTCTCTGGAAAATCGGTCAAGTGCGCTTTGATTTTCCACCCTGCCAGTTTTACCCGTGTGCGTGTTTAAATTTTCCATAGTGGTAGTGTCCTTCGATCAATCCCTAATCACTCGAGGGCGAGTCATGCCCTTGACATTGCCAGTGGTAAGTCGGATAATAATCAGTGATGTTTTTGGAATTGAATTTTTTTTTTTTTATTGAAAAACAAACATTATATAGAATACAACTATTATTTAATAAACTATATGTCAAAAAAATTATATAACGCAAATTAAACTATAACTTAGATAAGTACTTTTGGAAAACATAATGGACAAAAGATTCTTCTAATTATTAACAAAATATATAGTTTCTTGGTAACAAAAAAAAAATATATAAGTTTTCCCTGTTATTAATGACCCTAATATAAATATTTTTTTGATTTTTGATACATATCACAATCACAGTTACATTTAAATTAGGTACAAGTATTTTCAAAAAATCTGAAAATAGGTATCAAATCTCACACATAAGTACACTTTTTAAGGCGCTTTGATTGTTTAAATAATATATTATGTATTTACAATTTTTTCTCTTAAGTAATGAAATAACAAAAGTAGTGACTGGAAAATTAAGTAAGATTTTCTTCGTATAAGAATATGTATTTACAATAACATTTAAATATAAATTTAACAAATTGGACATTCTATCACAATTATGTTTAGTAACATTATGGATTAGTTTTACTTGAAAATAATCTTCCTTGATTGTTCTATTAATTTTGATTTTAATTATAAAATTACTGTTAGTTCTTTGGTTATTTACTGACAAATGAAGGCGTTTTGAGAGGCAATAATAATCCTATATCAAAATAGATTCTCTAATAAATAACAATAATATAAATTTATCTTTACAAAACAATAAAATATGGATATTTACAAAAATATTTCTTATATATTTCTTTTAAGTAGCTAAAGGTAACTTTTAAATTATTCAAAATTATACTAGAAGTGGGACAAACTTATCACATGTCCCTATAAAAATATATATACAGGGTGTAAGTATGGGGATCTTGGTAATCATAAGGAATACTTCTGGAGATATTTGGTTTTGTCATGATTCAAAAAAACCCTGTATATCTTATAATTACCCCATACTTACTCACACCCTGTATATATAAAAAAAATCAAATAATGTTCTAATAATAAATCTACCCCGAACCCCCTACTACTTACTGCAAAAAAATAATAATTAGTCCTGAGATTTCGTTTTTGGACCGCAAAATTTCATCACGAATGGGCCCCAATGTATTCGGGCTTCCACAATTGATTGTTGAAGAAATTATTGACAATCGCAATGTCTCTGTCGTGGTCCGGAGTGGCAACCGGCGCTATTGTCACCCCATCCGGTACCACTAGGCCGAATGGTAATAGAGGATTGTCTAGATGCATCTAAATATAATTATGTAATTAGAATTATTGAAATTATTATAATAATAAGTGTACTACTAACAATGCTGGATTTTTGTTGTTTCCTAAGACGTTTAGGTGGTGGTGGTTTGACATCCTCTTCAGAGTCACTAGTCGAATTGTTTTTTTCCAATGTAATGTTTAATTCTCGTAGTTCTTCTAGGGACTTTTTACCCAAGATGCTGGCTAGTTTTTTTGCTGAGTTTAATTCTGGAGGGGCTGGGTTTTTATTGGGGACGTTTCCTTGACAAGGGCTGAAAATAATTGTTTTTGTGACTGTGATTTTAAAAGTTGTGAATTCTTACCTTGGTAAAAATAGGCTCAAATTCGAAGGCAAATTGAACTTTGACTTCAACGAGCTTAAGGTGATAGTGTTGTTGTTCAATTGTAAACTATTGTTGTTGTTGTTATTCGTTTCTGCAGCGAATTGGATTTTTTCTTCTCTGTCCTTTTTACTCCTATTGTGGCTCCTGTAGCTGTTCAATCCTAGACTGGCAATTAGTTTTTCTCGTTGGAGTCTTACACGTTTTGTAGTTATCACGAAGGCACTAACAAAAGCTTTTTGACATACTTCAACTGTTCTTGCTATAACAAAAAACATCAATTTACTTTATTGACATAACATAATCCTACTTTAAAATTCACATAAACTTAGATAGAGGAAATTTCTAATAGTTTTCCAAAAATATTTTTTACCTTCATTTATCAATGGTACCAAGTACTTGCAGGTGATTCTTCTGGGAGGTCTCCCCGTTCCCGTATTAGTTTCAGGTACGTTCATTCTCGCTCTCAGGTCCATATTGCTGCGCAAAAACTGATTTTGCATGTTGGCCTCGCCCAAGCCGTAAAAATGGTTGAAGAGCTGAATCCGGGCCTCTTGCGGTACGAGTTCGTCGCATTTGTGTGGACACTGACATAATTCCTCTATGAAAGAAATCAGTTTCATTTTTTGGTTCTGAATTTTTCAAACATCATGACAAGGTTAAGAAAAATGGCCCATATTTCCATTAAAATTTGAGAAAATCAAAATAAATTATACATTATCAGAAAGAGCATTAAATTTTCTATAAATCTCTGCTAAATTGGGTTCAATATCTCAATTATTTTTTGAAAAATTGAGCCTCAAAGTTGAATTTTAGTCAAAAACTCAATTTTCATAAAATCTATAAATCTGAAAATATTTTTTAATACAGGTTTTTAAGAGCCTAATAGGAACTATAATTCCTGAAAATTTTGATTCATTACCTCCCACAGATTTCAAAATATTGAAGCTCAAAGATTTTGAAATAAATATCCAAGGGGTACCCTTAAGAAAACCGAATTTCTATTTTTTTATATTTCTCGAATTTTGACTTTTCCAATCGATAGAGCGGATCTAAATTAATTGAATAAAATCCCAACATCATTTCTAAATGGCAATTTCAAAGAGCAAAAAGAACCAAAGGAAAATCTCAAGTAAATTTTTTTAAATCCTGACAAACTTAGGTTCATATCTCAATTAAAATTTGAGCAAATTGAAATAAATTATATATCGTTGAAAAGAGCATTAAAATACCTATAAAACTGTGCTAAATTGATTATGAAACCTCAAATACTTTTTGAGCAATAACGCCTCAAAGTTGAAAAAAAATAAGAATTTGTAATCACGAATCGATAAAGATAAGGTTGTGTATTGCTAAAACTATTCGCCAAACGGCTCTGTTCCAAGGAAAATGAGGTCATTAGGTCTTTAAATAATTAAAAAGTGTTTAAGGTCGTTTTTTCCTTTCTAAAAACGGTCGGGATTTCCCCACCACGCAGAAGTACCCACAGGCCCATCACCGTTTTATTCTACCATCGCATCATATGCAGGCACAAATTCATTTCTATCGCTGAAAATTGCGGCCTTGAGTACTAACTACTAAGCGATGATGAAGTTGACGTCACAATCTGGCGGAAAAGTACCGCGCATAAAAGGCGTTTGTTGTGTTTCCAAGTTTTTAAACAAGGCCCGTTTAAAATGTAATTAATTAATATCCTTGAGCTATTAGTTACTATAAGGTCGTTTTATTCTAGTAGTTGGCCTTTAGGGACTTCTTCATTTACAAACCATTATTGATTGTTATTAATATTAACAAACAAATATTCATCTGTGTTTTCACTGTAATGATTATTGGCATAAAATAAGGCGATAACGATAAATACCTCTATATACGTGCATAGGCCAAAACAAAGGAATAATTGATATTCAATTTTTAATCTTATCAAACCAGAATAAGTCGTTTTGGCTCATTATCAGTACGACTTATAAATCGTTTTATTGTCTTGGTAGTACCAGCAAAAAAAAAAATCTCACAGTTTTGGTAGACCAAGCTTTCACCTTGGCCTGATGGCGACGCATTGGTACCAAAACCGATAAACACCCATTCGGCATTGATCTAAATAGACAAAGACCTTTTTCTACTAAACGCAGGCTCAAAGGCCATCTGAATCTCGTGATTGCTCAACTTGTGATTAAAAATCGACCAATTTATTAGGGCTTAAATTTGCATTTATTATCGTATAAAATTGTGTAGAGAGAAAAAAAGGCGATAATATACAAACAAAATGTAGTGACGTAAGTCGCAGTGGTTTGAGGGCCGATCTCGTGGCCAAATTTCTCGTGTTTTTATCAACATTTTCGGGCCAAAGTGCGCAGTTGGTTGTTTCAATATAATAATATGTCTTTTGAAATTACCACAAATATTTTCAAAATATCTTATTAATGTCAAGATTTTCGTATGTGAATCACCTGTAGCCTATTATGTTTTTAATAAACATTAGGGAATTTATTTTTATTATTTTTTTATTTTACAAGGTAATCGGTTGTCGAATTATTTGTATTGCGGGCACGTACCGGTTTGTACTACTTTTTTTTGTTGTTATAAACAATACACGCTTTGATTATTAAAGGAGGAAGATTCAAGATTGTAAACATTGATTTTTGGGTTTTTGTCAAAAATTTGTTTGGAAGTTGTTCAAAAGTTTCCATTGAAAACTCGCTTCAAGGAACCTTCCACCTGTTAGGAATATTTGGCGGTTTTCCTAACAATAATGTCCAGTTGATTTGTCTTTAATGTTCGATAAATTCAATTTTGAAGCTTTTCAGGTGTGAAACTTTAGGAACCAAATCAAAATCTTAATTAACTGGTTTGTAGAGAATTTTAGTGGCTTTAATTGGAGCTTAATTACATTCAAATCGGATGAAAATTAGCGGAGCTGTAAGGCAAAAACTGTCCCAGTGTCATTTTTGGAAAATTTTCAATGTTTGATAAATTCAATTTTGAAGCTTCTCAGGTGCAAAATTGTTGAAACCAAATCGAAATCCTAATTATTAGGTTTATAGAGAATTTAATTAGATTTAAGTAGAGCTTAATTACATTCAAATCAAATGTAAATTACCGGAGTTGTAAAGCAAAAACGGCCGAGAATAATCAAAAATTCAATTTCTAAACATGTAAATGAAGAACCGAGTTTCAATTTTTTTTTTTTTGAGATTTTGTATCCTAATGTTCAATTAACATCCCCCAAACTTCATACACTAAATTATTCTCAGATTTGAAGCCGAAATCTATGAAAAAAGGCCCTCAGAAAAATTGAAAAATTGATAAATCACCCCAAATTCCTTAACACGATTTTATCTCAGGAACTATAAGTGCAAATAAGTAGAAGTTTTTGGGGATTGTAGCCCCTTTATTGAGATAAGATTCAGTGAGAATTTCAGCTTTCTATCTATAACAGAAAAAAAGTTATGCTCTTCCAAAGTTTTCCAAAATCTAAATCATTCTTACTAAACCGATGAAATTTCAAATTTTTTTTTTATCGAGATTTTGTATCCTAATGGTCAATCAACATACTCCAAACTCCATACACAATTATTCTCAGATTTGAAGCCGAAATTTATGAAAAAAGGCACTTAGAAAAATTGATAAATCACCTCAATTTGCTTAACACGATTTTATCTCAGGAACTGTAAGTGCAAATGAGCTGAAATTTTCAAGGATTGTAGTCCCTTTATTGAGATAAGATTCAGTGAAAATTTTAGCTTTCTATCTATAATAGAAAAAAAGGTATGCCCTTCCAAAGTTTTCCAGAGTTCCAGAGTGTTTGTTTAGTTCAACGATAAAAACATATCTTACACTATGCCTATTTTCCTTGTTTTCAATAATTGTTAGGCCGAGTTCGTTTAATTTTCTATATCCAAGTAGTTCATGGAAAGTGTTACGTTTCTTTCACTCTGTCCTTATGAGATGGAAAGAGATATGTATATCAGAAACCTAAGTCGTTTTCTCGCGTCTATTTTTTTGACATTGGTTCAAAACATAGGCGGTTCTAGGTGGGGGCTAAGTCCCCCCAAATCTGGAATTAGCCCCCCCAAATTTAAATTAGTGATGAGTGGCAAAAGTTCGCAGTCCGTGAATAAAAAATATTCAAGCGTTAGGATTCATTAACTACCTACATAATTTCAATAATTTCACTAATTTAATAGGTAGCTTTATCTAATTATTTCATAAAATTTTATTCAATTATTTCATAAATATCCGTCTGGAAACAGAGGCAACCCTAGTCCCCACCAGGGTTGCCTCTGTTACCTGTAGGTGTGTGTAATAAGTAGGAGCAGCCAAAGTTAACGCGCTGCTCTGCTTTGATCTGCCATTATGACCGTTTGCACCGAAAATTTCAAGGAAGGTTTAACGATAATCAAGGCTTAAAGTGACATTTATGCATGTAAAAATGTCACTTTAAGCGTTGATTATCTTTAAATTTCCCTTAAAATCGTCGGTGCAAACGGCAATAAGCGGTATTGTTTAGATACGATGTTAATCTTTAGCAACGTTGGAAACCTTTGGAATGGAGACGTTGTAAAACTTGTGTTTTTGTTCGGGTTGATTCACAGTTGGATATTATTTTTTGCTTTGTTGTTTGGTTTGTTTGGTTGTTTCGGTTGTAGTTTCGAATCCCACTGATGTCAAACTGTCAAACATTTTTAACTTCAACTCTTTTTCGGTTAAAAGTAGGAAGTAGGTTTTTGTTTTTTTTTTATCACCTTTATTTGTACCTACCTCAGAATACTTTTATTTTATGTAGAACAAAACAATCATGTTACCAGGGCCGTAGCGATATGACTATCCCTAGGGGGGGAGACTGAGATTCGGCACCCCCCTAAACGCCGCGAAGGTAATCCAAAGGTGAAGAAAAATTTATTGGTGACCACACCCAAATTTTGCCAATTTTAAGTAAATATGGGTATAATTTCATTCAATGAAAAATTAGATCAAAATGTTGTATCACTAAGGGCGGGTATTATAAAACTTCTTTGAGAGTTAACTTAAAGTTAACTTCTGGAATTACATGTAATTCAAAAAGTTAACTTCAAGTTAACTGTCAAAGCAGTTTTATAATACCCGCCTTAAGTGCGGGTATTATAAAACTATTCTGACTTATAATTCAAAGTTAACTTTTGGAATTACAATGAGAAGTAACGTCATTTCTGTCATTTCTGAAGTTATCTTTCAGTTATTCTGTCAAAATAGTTTTATAATAGGCAATTTTTCGTGAGGATAACCAAGCACAATCTTTTGCTGGATTATGTGATGTGTCATTTGTGTCATACTGCCCTAACTCCCCTACCATCAAATTCTGGGATACTCGAGGATCAAGAACACTTAATTTCTTCTGTGAGAACAAACCGAAAATCACTTTTCTACATTTGAAATTGACGAAAAAATTAACTCACTAGCACAGCCTGAATCGCAAGCATTCCATCCGGGTCTGCGGGTGACGTCATCATTATAAGCTGCTGGTAGTGACGTCACTCGCAGGCTCAGAATTTGATGGAGAGGGAGTTAGGGGAGTATGACACAATTGACATATCACCATTATCCAGCATACTCGAGTATGCTTGATTATCCTCGCGAAATATTGCCTAATATTCGCCCTAAAAACCTAACTTATGTATTGAATGAGACTTTATCTATTGCCAATTCGATTTCCTGATTCTCTTAGATAGTTTCAGGTGAAAATAATGAAGTGTATATTGTAGATTTTCAAAATAAAATCACCAAACTTTTTGAATGTTTATTTTGATTCAATTTCTTTGCACTTTGCCTATTTTGGCGCCCCTTTGCCAGCTGCGCCCTGGGGGGTAGGCTCCCCCGTCTCCCCCCTGTTGGCTAAACCCCTGCATGTTACTTGTAAACAAAATTTCTTTTGTAATAATGAAACCGAGAATGAAACTTTTCTATTTTTCATAAATAAATAAAAACAATTTTGACTAAATATTTATTAAAATATAAGGTTTTTGGGCGTGGCAGCCAAAAAAAACGCCTGCAGGGGAGCGACCGCGGAGCAGGGGCTTCAGCACCCCCAGCACAGATGGGCTAGAACCGCCTATGGTTCAAAACCGGTTTGACACAGTTAATGGAAACACCATTGGCTGTTTCGAGCCAATAAAACTATTTTTATTGGTGAATTCTATTGGTAGAACCCTAAGGTAGAACCAGTGCATGAAAAATGTATTTTTATCTATTTCTTACACAAGCTGGTAGAAAAAGACACGAATACACTCAGTGCGCATTAACCCTTCCAATAGAATTCGCTATTAGTAGGCTTTGGAAATATCTATTGCCATGTCGGTATTACAGATGTCTTGTTCTGGCGCCAAATTCAAACTTTGAAATTTTCCAAAGCCCACTTTGTCGCTTGTCAAACTGACGTGTTGCTACATCGATATCGATTAACAGCGTTGCCAACTATAAGAAATGTTGTTTTTATTAAGTCTGAGGCTCTAGAATTTTTTTTTTTTGTTTGAAGACATTTGAAGGAGATTCAAGAGCCGGTAACAGACAAAAATTGAAACAAGTGTAGAATAAATGTCTATTTATCTCTTTCTTATACAAGCTGGGAGAAAAAGAGAGAAAAATAGAATTCGCAATAAAAGTTGTTTTTCTAGAATTTTCCCCTCTTGTTTTTCTCTGAATTAATTTGTAATTTCACCATAACAAGAGCCAAATTGTCCTTTTTCAACTACAAGAATTTGAATAATTTTCTTAAGAATCAACCTTTCTTTGTGTAAATAGTAGGTAAGTACTGCAAAACTTTCCCTTCACAGTTTTACAACATTTGGAGTTCCATTATTTCAGTAGGATCTATGGATCCAGAGCCGCATTCTTTCGCAATATATTTGAATCATGATTCCAAGATCTTGATCCGTTTGTTTACTTGGAACATGTTTCAATTTTAAGGTCCGAAACAACGCTGTCCAGATTTTTGTAATCGGAACAAACTAATCATAAAAAAATAATGTTCAATTTGTTCAGAATTTCTCGGATCATGATTAGTTAAATGTCAAATATCAAAATGCCAAAAAACGTGATTACTGGAACATTACGCGTTTTGATCAACTGATCCGGTCCGAAAGAATACGGCTTAGGTATGTAGTTTCAGGGTCCCAAATGATAGTCTAGAATCGAAATCTCCATACAAAAAAAAAAATCGAAATTTGACCATTTGAAAACTACCCCTTCCTTTGGATATGAATTTTCGAAAACTGAAGAATTTGAGAATACTTGAATATAATGTTTTTTGGAATTCATAGAAGACTCCTGAAGCCGCCAAAAAATCTAAAACACTTCAAATATTTTTTGATTTAAGGCCTTTAAAGATACTGAAGCTTTTGATTTTACAGTCTTAAATTAAAAGTGTCTCTAGGATCTGAAACTGTATGAAATGGTTTCTATTTTTGTAGAATGTATCAAGGTTTTTCAACTTGAAGCAAATTGTACAGGGTGAGTCACTATATTTTGACACTCACCTGCAGCCGTAATTACAGGTGATAGGTAAAAGGTTTAAATACAAAAATTGTAGCATTTTATCTGAACCGTCAGAATTTTTAATTAGATTGAACAAATGATCAACACAAGCTAAAAAAATATGCCAATGTTCACCTTTTTCAAATGGAATGCACTTTATTTGCTTTCAGTTTATGTAATATGTTGATGTTTCTTTCAATAGTTTTCGAAATATCTGAAGTTTAGTTATTCAAAGACCTATTCACGTATCAGAATATTCTGTAACAGGTGATAGGTTAATCAAGGTAAAATATATTCAAAAAAAAGTACTCTCTTTGAGAAACTAAACTCCATATATTTTCAAAACTATTGAAAGAAAAACGAGAACTTCAAGAATTTAAAAAGTGAACATCGACATGTTTTTTTACTTTATGTTGCTCATTTGTTCAATCCAATCGGCGGTTCTAATAAAATGCTACAACTTTTGTATTTACACCTTTTACCTATCACCTGTAATTACGGCTGCAGGTGGGTGTCAAAATATGGTGACTCACCCTGAACAAACTTGGTTTTGATAGGTTTTATAATTTTCAAGATAAAACTTGCCAAAGTTGAAATTGTTGCTTGAATATTTTTATAAAACTAATTATTTCATAAATGGTGATCAGTAGCGATTTTAAGAAAATAACATGTTTTGTGGATCCGCAAATACCCAATAATTTAGCAATTTGTTAATAAGTTTAGGTATAAGACGACTATACCTATATTGGATATTGGAGAAGTTTTATAAACATTTATATAAGTGTTACAAAACTTTAAACAAACAAGAAAAATGTCAAAACGATTTCTTAATATGCAGCCAATAAATACACAGATTAAGTAAATTAAAAATCCTCGATCATCAAATCAAAATTTAATGTCGTTTTAACGACGAAATCGTACTGTGCGAAAACGACCTTATAAGTACCGAACGCGTCACGAAAGTCACGATTTCAAAATTTCCTTGAGAGCCGATTTCGGTACGACGCGAAAAAAAAGTCCGAGTCGCCTTTGGCCCGATGGTGATATGAGGCCTTGGGATTTTTCGGCTTTCATATTTTTTTTTTGTCTGTGTAACATTGCAATTTGCAATATTACACACACATGTTATCTATAACTAATCAATTATTGAAATCAGCTGACGAAGAAAATAGAGCCGAAACAATTTTCCCCTTAATATTGTTTCGTCATGGAAAATTGCCACAAAGAAAAAAAAAAAACGGGCATTAAAACGCCACGAAAACCTGTTTTCCACGTGCCGCGCGCTGCTGGCTACTACAAGGCCGTTCCGACCCTGTGACCTAGATACTAAGGTCGGGAGAATTTTTTTCCTTTAGAATTCCACAAGTGCACCATAAAACTGTCATAATAAAGTATGAAGAAGTGAGGTTAGCAGCGGTTTGTTTTGATGTTTTGAAAAATAAACTCCCCAAAAAAAAAGAAAAAAAACAAATCGGCCAACGTGGCTTAGCGAAAAAAAATGGGCACATCAAATGATGAGTCATAGATAAAAAAAAAATAACTTATGGGTGTATGTTGCTAGGGCACTATTTTTTTTTTGCAAAAGAAAAACCTACCTGCAACTTTTTTCGCGGGAATCAACTTTCCCGTTCGCGACACGTATTCCAGGCCGGCACTGCGCAGGTGTTTTTGCAATTTCCTTTTCGATTTCGGTATGCCTTTTTGGTCCGACACGATCGCTGCCGTTAATTCCTGCACGACGGACTCCATATTTCTCGTCGGACGTTTGCTGCGCTACTAAACTAACTTTGTAAACGATAACGACGTCGACGCTCGTCAACAAATTAATACCGTCGGTCGAATTTTTACCACGTTGCCAAATTGAGTTTTTGTTTATCCGAATGAGCAACAAGTGAGCATTGGTTTTGGAAGGCAAATGCAAAATTAATGGTTTATACAGGCACATATGACATGGTTAAGATAAGATGTAAAGTTGACTTACCATGGAAATCCCTTATGTCATTTATACAGAAAAAAAACATATTAGGTATAGACCAAAATTCTACGACTTTTTTCTTATATTTTAGGGAATGTTTAGCAAGATGTCGCAACGTTGCATAATACTTTATGCATAGGGTCAAAATGTTTTCCCTAGATTTAGGAAACTGTTTCGAGAAATTTGGCAACAATCGTAATTACAATACATATAACAAAGTTGGTTAATGGTGGGTTTAACACATAACATAACATAAGACATAACATTCAAAATTGCATTTTGGATCTAGCTAGAAAAACACCGAATCGAATATACAGTGAGCACGTAAAGGTTGGAATAAAATCCATAAAATATACAGGGTTGATATTTTTCAAAAAATCTGGTACACTTTGATTTTTAATTTAAGTGGCCACATGACTATTTCACTACTAGAGTGTTTTACACTGGCAAAATGTCATAGGAACTGCCGGTTTCAAGTTTTTGCTTTTTGGCAATTTCGCTCATAAAAATGTCATTTGCGAAATTGCCAAGCAACAAACTTTCATACCAGTCGAAAATTTTGGCAAGACAATTTTTTCTCTTGTGGTATTATATATGAGAACTTCATACATCTGTCAAAACAGGTATTCCAACAATAAATTGACATGTTTTGATTGTTGATTTGAACCAATCAGATTGTAATTACGCGGTAATTTGCACTAGTGCAAATTATTAGATAATTGCATACTAATTGGTGCGAAAACTGGTGTTTTGACATTTTTTGACAAAAAATTTAAATTTTTGATTTATGAAATTCTCTCATTAAATACAACTCGTGCAATGGAAATATATTTATAATTTTCGACAAAGGACCCTGCACACCTCTTATGGGTTTTTGGTTTTCTGTCAAACTCAATGAAATTTTGATATGTGGTATATCTTGACTTACTGATAGAAAGTTCTCATGGGCCCAACCCGATACTATGAATAGTTTCCGAAATACAGGTGGTTAAATGTCCAAGAAATGTACACATTTTATATGCATTCACATCTACCTGTCACCTATTAATAGGTCTGTCAGAGTGAATTTCATTGGTTGAAACTAGTTTTCTGACTGTTTTCGACCAATCAAATTCGCTCTGACGGGTTTGTGCTTTTTGCAGAATTAAACCTATTATTAGGTGACGGGTAGATGTGAATACATATAAAATGTGTACATTTCTTGGACATTAAAGTACCTGTATTTCAAAAACTAATCATAGGATTGATTCGGGCCCATGAGAACTTTTTATCAGGAAGTCAAGGTCTATCATATATCAAAATTTCATTGAGTTTGACAGAAAACCAAAAACCCATAAGAGGTGTGCGGGGTCCTTTGCACTCATGCGTTTTTAACTAAAAAAGGCACTCGTGCACTACGTGCACTCGTGCTATTTCTCAACTAAAAATGCATTCGGGCAAATTTCCCAAAAATTATCAATAATTTCCATTGCACTAGTTATATTACTATTGAAAATTTCATGTATACAGGGTAACCCAAAAACAAGTTATGATAGTTAACTTTATTTTTTTATCCCATTTTGACGTTTAAAAATGACATTATTGAACGCATAATAATAAAGGTAAGTAGACGTTTTCACCGCAGTGATTTAAAAACATTACTCACTTACATCCTGTTCACAATCCGATGTCCACAGGTGCAGGTAAATTTATCACCTTTACCTATCAAATAGCATTGAAAGGTGATACATTGTACCTGTACCTGTGGACATCGGATTGTGAACGGATAATACATCATTATCCAATATTTTTATTATTCCAAACTCTTGATTGATTAGACACAAAAATCACGTCTACTCATACGCCGAGATTATACGCACAATTTATTATGTCCTACTTTATTTGTATCCCTCTCTTACTCATTAGATTTCTTATATCGTTGTCTCTCAGGGGCGTTCATAGGGGGGGGGGGGGGCAAATGGGGCACTTGCCCCCCCCCTAGGCCTGGCGATTATTATTGTTTCATGATGCTACCATTGCTACCAAAATAATAAAAAAACAGAATAGCAAAAGTAATACCAAAAGTTGCTTACACTCGGAATAGAACACGATATTTTTTCTTCAGGCGTTTTTTCCTGCATTTTTTTATAGTTTATAACACATAAATAATAAAGAAAAATCTCAATTTTCTCAAATTTTTTGATATGATATGGAACGACCCACCAACTAGGTATATGTCAAATGTTATTCTTTGCGTTGCTATCACATAATTATATCTGTGCTTATATACTAACGTATACCGCTAAAGTACGACGACCGACCAGTGTAACATAGGAGGCTGCCATTTTGACCTATATTTTTAGCGGGAATTTCAAAAATGACATATTTATAAATAACATTGTTATAAATTTAGGTGTCGAGCACCTCAGAATAATGTTTTCGAATGTAATACCAAAAGAGGTTTCAGGATTACCGGATAATACTTTTACCTGCCACGAAACGCGTTTCGCAGCAACACCACGACTCTGAAGGAGGAGTGGTGTTGCTGATAACGCGTTGAGTGTCAGGTAAAAGTATTAGGTAATCCCGAAACATCGAGTGGTATTCAAAAGGTTATACAACGAACTAAACTTCAATACTTTATTAATTTTTATTATTATCAATAACAAATTAACTATATTGTCACCAAGCGCGATAATCCCAAAAGGCTTATCATTTGTTAAGCCTCTTGTGTCATATGGGAATAATGTACAGTGAGTTGTATAATCAAAATAATATACACACACTTTATAATCCAACGTCGAAAAAATACGTTAAAATACAGAAAACCAATTAAAAACCACCATCAAATGTGTCAAATCACATTGTCAAATGTCAATAACGCAGGACATTATTACAGTAACTTTTATAGCGAATTCTATTGGAAGGATTGTGCGCACTGAGTGTATTGTAAGTGTATTTGTGTCTTTTTCTACCAACTTGTATAAGAAAGAGATAAAAATACATTTTTTCTGCACTGGTTCTACCAATGGAATTTAGTATATTATTTTATTAATGTCAAAGCATACGTTAAAATGGCCGATTCTTCTATCTTCTTTTATTCCGATGCGCATGAAGATGCGCAGTCGTTTATGAGTGGTATACGTTAGTATAATATGTATATGGTTGCTATGGCAATTTGACAAACGTACGATAAATAGTCACAAAGTGGACTTGAAAAATTCTTCTCCTGTTCCCGTTGCCATAGTGACCGTCGACTGACAAAAAGTCAATCACAGCAATCATTCATAAAATTAGTAAATTAGTTATAGCGGTTTCTATTTGTCATACCAGTGCAAAAAAAATGTATCTTTATCCTCACATGTTACAAGCTTTTAGAAAAAGATGAGGATACACCCAGTGCGCACTGATTGACAAATGGAAATCGCCCAGAGATAAAAATCGCCATTAGAACTCAGGTTTTCTGACGTTTTAAGAAAAATCTTATTTTTCAAATTGACATTCTGCCTGTGCAATGTATGTTTTTTTTTAATGACGTCATTACAAATGAGTATAGTTTAGACTGCTTATGTTGATTTAGTAATGTACGTATGGTGACCTATAGTCTGGCTAGCCAAACGGCGAACTCCAAAAGAATTTGCTGCTTTGCCAAACTTGACGGAAACAATGATAAACAAGTTGGTGACATATTTTTTTTGCTGTATGGGCATGTGTAGTACATATTTCGAAATAGAAAAAAATCCGGCAACATTGCGAAATGATGGATGTGGAGAGGCGTGATTATTCAGAGGCATGATTCTATTGGTTAGAGTCTGAACGACAGCACGCAGTGGCGTGGTTATTGGCGAAACTAGAGAATTTTTTTCTAATAATTTTATTGAATTATTTCCTTGGTGTTTCCGGTGCCACTGAACCGAAAGACATGGCTGTCATCAGGCGGTGTCAGTGGATATTTTTAGGTTACGCCCCAGTTTTCTTCCCCCTTTCGTCTCTACCAAGTTACCACTTGCCAAACTATACATAAATGGTCTTATTTAAAAAATACAAATAAGTCTGGTTTTTGCCCCCCCCCTGAAAAATGTTCTATGGACGCCCTTGTTGTCTCTTATTCTATTATTCCTGGCGTTCAAGTGGGCTTTCTCTGACTAATCCCAAGCCTGGAATAATAAAATAACAAACAACGATGTAATAAATTCAATGCGTAAGAATAGGATACAGATGAAGTAGGATAAAAAAATTGTGGTTCACAAAAAGCAACAATCCAATAAATTCAATGAGTGAGAAAGTGACACCAACAGAGTTGAAAAAAAAAATTGTGACACAATTTTTTACTACTTTTTTATGTCTCCCTGTCACTCATTGAATATTCATAATATCATTTTCTATTATTTGATTATTTCAAGTTCTTGATTGGCCAAACTCAGAAATTGGAAGCCCAGTCAAGCGCCAATAATAATGAAAATTTGAGTCACAATTTTTTTCATCCTACTGTATCTGTGTCTCTTTCTTACTGATTGAATTTCTTACATCATTATTTAATATCCTTATTATTCTAGGCTCTTAATTGGTTAGACACAAAAATCACAAGTTTACTCAAGCCCCAAAAATACGCACAATCTATTTTATTTGTATCCCTCTCTTACTCATTAAATTTCTTATATCGTCTCTTTCTCTATTATTCCCGGCGTTCAAGTGGACTCTGTCTGATTAATCGAAAGCCTGGAATCATAAAATAACAAACATTGATGTAATAATTTCAATGAGTAAGAAGGGACACAGATAAAGTACGAAAAGAAAAAATGTGTCACGCCGCAGGAACGCTGTGTTCCTGAATAGTTAATCCTTCGCCAGGATCGCTAGGAAGTACTGTCTGCTACCTATTATTTTTTTCAAAAGAAAATTATTAGAATTCAGGATTTTTGAAGAGATTCGAAATTGCATTTCCAGAGAAAATGTCAAGAATCAGTAGGTAGAAGACGAAAGTATATTTATTGAATTTTGCTCGGTAAATTATTGAAGCTATAGGAAACGATATTATTATAGAAATTGAATAATTTATATTTATTTACGTAATATGTACTGGTATGCCTAGTTGAGTTATGCAAAAACAGAAGATAAAAGATAATACCAAACTGTACAATATTTTATTGATGTTAGAATGTGATATTTCGTGGCCCCTTAAGTTGGGCGGTAATTTATCTAACCCCTTTTGTTAATGAATTAACAAGAGGCTCAAAATATGCTCAGTTTGCTCAGCAAATAATTATTAAGGGTGGGTTGAAAGTCTGATAAGTACAGAATGGCAAGGGCGCCACTGAATTTTAAAAAAATTAATTAAATTACATAAAATATTGGTGTGTGAAAATTCAGAAACACATAAATAAATAATCAGCAAACGGTAGTTGATAATTCTGAAAAAGAAATAAATAAGGCATATAACTCAACCAAATCTTGACATAGGTAAACCAATAAAATCAATTGCTGGTAAAACTCTTTAAATAAAATCAGTAAATAGAGATTAACACTCAATCAGTTTCATTAAATTAAAAAAAAAATGGATAAATATGGTCAGCTGCTGCCAGAAAAATAAAATCACCAAAATCAAATTGAAACTGTATGAAATCAAAGATTAAACGTTGAAGGTATAACGGAGATGTAACCGAAATCCTCAAATATATAAGTTATTATAGAACCCAAGGGATTGACAGATACGTTATTGCCATATAGTTAAATTTTCCGAAATGTCATTATTTGGGAAGTTCAATAATGTGTTTTTGAAATAGTTGTGAAATTGTGCCCTTGATCCCAATGAAGTCCAATGGAATTCCGACCTTAGTGAAAACATTATTGACGAAGACTTTTGCATCTGTAGGTACTTCTTGACATGTTCAACATTTGACTATCACTGGTTCTTGATTGGTTCCAGGAAAACTTTCCAGCAAATCAAGAGCCGATAATAATAAAAAATTTGACTATTGCAGGCTCTTGATTGGCTCCAGAAAAAAATTCCAGCGAATGAAAAGCCGGTATTGGTTCAAATTTTGACTATTACAGGCTCTTGATTGGTTCCTGGATATTTTTTCAGCGAATCAAGAGCCGGTAATAGTTCAAATTTTGACTATCACTGGCTCTTGATTGGCTCTAGGAAAATTTTTCAACAAATCCAGAGCCAATAATAGTTTAAATTTTGTCTTTTGCCGGTTCTTGATTGGCTCCAGGAAATTTTTTCAGCTCATCAAGAGCCGGTAATAATTCAAAATTTGACTATTAAGGGCTCTTGATTGGTTTCAGGAAAATTTCCCAGCGAATCAAGAGCCGGTAATGATTCATTTTTGTATTATACAACTTTCGATTCATTTTCTAGATGAAATCATGAGTAAAATTTTGTTCTTGCTTGAGTTTGGACTACATCAAGAGCCGGTAATAGTTCAAATTTTGACTATCACCAACTCTTATACAAAATCAATCAACTCTAGAATTCTCATAAAGTCTTGTTTACTTATATTTCGCAAAAGTTAATATTTTTATTGAGAATTAAGTACTTTTTCCAGCATTTTGTCCTTTTATACAGATATGTTAATAAGTGATTATTTAATGATTAGTGCAATAATAATTAAGATATTATGGTTATGGAAGAGTGGGAGAACGAAGTGGAGTAAAACTTCCTTATTTACAAATTCGCCGACGTTTCGACCTTTTATTCAGGTCTTTATCAAGGCTTTTTATATAACAGAAGTTTCCAAGTTAAAAGGCATGCAACTCCATAATTGTAGCCCTGAAAACTTCTGTTATATTATTTGATAAAGACCTGAATTAAAGGTCGAAACGTCGACGAATTTGTAAATAAGAGAGTTTTATTCCACTTCGTCCTTAATCCACAACTTCTCTTTACCATAATTATTACTTCGAAGGACACTATATTTTCACTATGTCAAAATCAAGATATTACTTAGCTGATATAACAAAATCGTCAGTTTTCAGATTCCTAAACACATTTGGCATCGTTGGATTTTAATAAACAAAATCGAGCCTAGATGGAGACGCCGCACCAATACTGCTGCGATTTCCTGCAAAAAGCAGCAAAGTGTAGACTTTTCGTGCAAGGTGGCGCCGTTATTTTAGGCTCTCGCCAATCAATAGAGGATCAATGTTTGAAACCTAATAATTTATCGCAGGAATTCATTCATTTTGAAATCACTAAACTTGGAGTGAAACTCCTCCCACAGGATCCAACGGCATTCTCTCTTTCCGAGGGTTGGTGCATATGCATTATATTTTCTCCCCCTGAGACCCAGTTTAGAGCAGGAGCTCAAAGTCAAAACAACCTGCAGCAGCGAATTGACTATACTACATACTGAACTTACTCCCGCCCGTTGCTTTGTTTGGTCAGTCTTGACGTTGAGTTGGCGCCGATCGCTTCGGGTCAAGCTTTCAAGATTTATTAACGTTGTATTTATAACTCGCGGATTTGGGAGAGAAAAAATGGACAGTAGTCGGTGGTGGTAGTTTGCCAAAAAAAAAAAAATTGTCAAATTGATTGGATTTGGAGGGAAAATTTTTCAATTTGTTATTGCAAAATGCCGCAGGTAAAATTTTTAAAACTTGATTTTTAACAAATTAATATTTTGGAAAAGTACTAATTTGCAAAAACAGACTTTATTTGGAGTATGAAGAACTAAAAATATTCATACTCAAATTGAAGTTTCAACATTTTCAAGAAGAATTATTGTTTTTGTCTCCTCAGCTATCGATTCAAGATGTTTTGCAAATTGAAAGTTTCAAGAAAAAAAATTTAAAAAATTATGTTTTAAAATTATTACACAAACTCCTGTAACAAGATTATTTTTCAAGTATATCTGTATCAATTTACAATAATCTTGTTAGTTTGTGTGAATTTCGAAAGAGTTCTTATTTATAAATTATAATTAGGGTCGTTTTTGTTTGCTTAGTAAAATAGGAATAATATTTACTTTGGGCCGAAACTTGACAAATTTATAAATAGCTGGCCCGTCCCTGGAGAAACTACGCAAAATGCTCAATTAATTATGAAAACTTTTAGGAATATTTCAATTCAATGGTACAATGATCCGGCTATTTGGGAAAAGAGTTCACCAATTTTACTAAAAGTTAGGGGGATCTTAAGGGTTGTGATAGTTTTTGTAGGATTTTTGTGTTTATTCAACCACAAGTTTGCATAATTATTATATATAACTAGGTATAATATACATGTACATATGTAGTGTTAAATATGTTTTATTAAATTTAGGACCGGTTTATTCACCTTTTGATAAACTGTGAGGCATGCAATCTGAAATCTGACATGAAAACGCAATCTCTAATCCTAATAGAATATTATAGAAACGTACATTACTTCCAGATAGCTACCAGCAAATTTATCTAAAGATGAATTAACTGAGCCTTAGTCTATGTATAGTTTCCTTTTGCCTTGCAATATCCAATAGACAAACAAAGCAATTACCTATATTGTGTTTATAAATAAAAATAATGTCTTCATATACAATTTTGAAATATTTTTTTCGTTTGATTTCCTTTATAGCAGGAAATAAGGTAACTTTTTCAAAACACCAACATTTCTTTAATCTTTTGCCCATTCATTATCTGATGTTCGGATCGATTTAATGGTTTTCCTACACTTACTGACTGACTGACTCTGACAATTCAAAAGATGATTAATGTTGTTTTGAAAGTAAATAAGTGGTTATGCGCTGCTCAAGTCTTGATATGATCAATTTCTTGTTGTTTTTGGGTCAAACTTGCCCTTATTTTTAGAATAGGTTCAGTAAAAAAGTGTGATTTCATTTCTTGTCAAATCTCAAGAAATATTTCCTCTTCATTTCTCATTTTTTCCTTAGCTTTTCTTGTCTATTCCAGGCTCTTGGATGTTTGATTTTTTTTTTCAAATGAAAGCAAAATAGAGAAATTTTGAAAAATTCGAGAGCTAAGAACAAAAATAGAAAGATTTCAAGAGCCTAAAAAAAATTGAGGGAAATTCAAATCAGGAATAGAAAAATTCAATTCAATAGAGGATTTTCATTATTTTTATTGATAGCAGACGATTTGTAATTTGACTCAATAAAAATAAGTCACTGTATAAAGATACAGAGTGATCAATATGGTATCTCTCAATGTAGAAAATCTTTCACAAGAGCCGGTAATAGAAAACAATTCAACCCACTGTGATTTGATTTAATAAACATAAGCCACTGTATAAAGATACAGAATGATTATTATTTTATCTACTTTAATTTTCAATGACTAAAGTGGCATTTTTTTTTCTCTAGGGATTAAAAACGATTTTAATCCTTAAGGGATTAAAAATGATTTTAATCCCTAAAATAAGTAGGTAGGCAAGCAATATTGCATTAGTACATATTAGAATTAAAAACTCAGGTAACTATAAAACGCAACTAATTTTTATTGATGTTCACATTTTGACAATAATTGAATTTGTTAATTGTTAGCGTAAACTGACTTTTGTTCATCTTAGCAACTTGTCACAAAACACCGAGATTTTGATTTTTGAGTAAAATGTTGATGTCAAATAAGGTGCATTCATTTTTTCACATTCATGTCATTATCATAACCACGCTTTGTAAAGAGTACGGTCAAGTCAAGTTAAGTGGCATTTTATTATTTTTTTTTTACAGTTTTTCTATCCTCTAAAGTACATAAAATAGTATATATACCTCGGGACTAAAGTGTCTTTTTATCCCTTGACGAATTGTACAACCTTTTTGCCTCGGGATAAAAAGAGTCACTTTAGTCCCTAGGTATATAATATACTATTATTATTCCCGGCTCTTGTAGGAAATCTTTCACGAAAGCCAATAATCGAAAACAATTCTACCACTGTGATCAATATTTTATTATTCCCGGCTCTTGAAGGAAGCCTTTTACGAAAGCCAGTACAAATTTATAAAGTAAGAGTAAAATGTTGATGTCAAATAAGGTGCATTCATTTTTTCACATTCATGTCATTATCATAACCACGCTTTGTAAAGAGTACGGTCAAGTCAAGTTAAGTGGCATTTTATTATTTTTTTTTTACAGTTTTTCTATCCTCTAAAGTACATAAAATAGTATATATACCTCGGGACTAAAGTGTGTTTTTATCCCTTGACGAATTGTACAACCTTTTTGCCTCGGGATAAAAAGAGTCACTTTAGTCCCTAGGTATATAATATACTATTATTATTCCCGGCTCTTGTAGGAAATCTTTCACGAAAGCCAATAATCGAAAACAATTCTACCACTGTGATCAATATTTTATTATTCCTGGCTCTTGAAGGAAGCCTTTTACGAAAGCCAGTACTCGAAAATAACTCTACCACTGGTAGAGAATAGAGATACAGGGTAGTTTTCCAGAAAAATAATGAAAAATGCGAGAGTATTTTTTTTTTTTTAAATCTAATTTCTGGAAGTTGATTTTCAAGAATTTTTCGTGTTGATTTTTTTCACTGAATCAATTTGAAATTTCACTTAAATGAGCTCCCATTCTTCATTCTTCCTCTTTTCATCTGGAAAATTTCAAAATTATTCCTGCAACAGATAATCGAAAACAGTTCTACCACTGTATAAAAATACAGGGTGATCAATATATTATTATCTCTGGGTCCCAATGTAGAAAATCTGTCACGAGAGCCGGTAATAGAAAACAATTTAACCTATACTGTAATTTGACTCAAAAAAATAAGCCACAGTCCTAAAATGATCAAAAATTAGATTTTTATACTGTTAATTTTGATTCCAGCAGCGCCGGGAATAGAATTTTTTTTGCATTTATATTTCAAATTTCAGGTCGATAATGCAGGAAATTTTGAAAATTTTCAGGCTTCTTTTGTTAAATTTCAGCTCGCGAAGTTCAAATATGCTTTCTAGATCAGATTTCAATATTTCTCTAGTTTAATTTTGACTCTAACAATGCTGGAAATGGGATTTTCATGAATCTCTAATTGAAATTTTAGCTCTTTGTAGAGTCGATTGTAAAGATTTATAAGCTTTGCAGTTAAATTTCCACTGTATAAAGATACAGAGTGATTATTATTTTATTATTCCCGGCTCTTGTAGGAAATCTTACACGAAAACCAATAATCGAAAACAATTCTACCACTGTGATCAATATTTTATTATTCCCGGCTCTTGAAGGAAGCCTTTTACGAAAGCCAGTACTCGAAAATAATTCTACCACTGGTAGAAATACAGGGTAGTTTTCCAGAAAAATATTGAAATATGTGAGTGTTTTTTGTAAAATCTGAGTTGATTTTCGAGAATTTTTTGTGTCGATGTTTTTTACTGAATCAATTTGAAATTCCACTTAAATGAGCTCACATTCTTCCTCTTTTCATCTAGAAAATTTCAAAATCATTCCTGCAACAGATAATCGAAAACAGTTCTACCACTGTATAAAGATACAGAGTGATAAATATTTTATTATCGCTAGCTCTCAATGTAGGACTGGTAATAGAATACAATTCAACCCACTGTAATTTGACTTAATAAAACCAAACCACATTATAAAAATAAAGAGTGATCATTTTGTATTATTCCCGGCTCTTGTAGAAAATCTTTCACGAAAGCCGGTGGTAATCGATAACAATTCTACCACTGTATAAAGATACAGGGTGATTAATATGTTATTATCTCTGGGTTTCAATGTAGAAAATATGTCACAAGAGCCGGTAATAGAAAACAATTTAACCTATACTGTAATTTGACTCAAAAAAATAAGCCACAGTCCTAAAATGATCAAAAATTAGATTTTTATACTGTTAATTTTGATTCCAGCAGCGCCGGGAATAGAATTTTTTTTGCATTTATATTTCAAATTTTAGGTCGATAATGCAGGAAATCTTGAAAATTTTCAAGCTTCTTTTGTTAAATTTCAGCTCGCGAAGTTCAAATAGGCCTTCTAGATCAGATTTCAATATTTCTCTAGTTTAATTTTGGCTCTAACATTGCTGGGAATGGGATTTACATGAATCTCTAATTGAAATTTCATCACTTAGTAGAGTCGATTTAAAGATTTATAAGCTTTGCAGTTGAATTTCCGCTTTAAGAGGAACAATAGTATATTACATGCGGAGATGGAAAGTTTTTCATTATTGTCAACCAATTATCGAGACAATAATGTGAAAACTTTCCACCGAATTATGTAAGGTACCTGACCCAAATAAGGCCATGTACCTAATAAGGCCAGTGCCCCTTATTGCTTAATATTGAATCCCATCTTCAAAAATTACAATATTATTAAAAAAGATATCTATAATGCAAATCAAAAATTATTGCGAGGATTCCTAGCAACTCGTTATATGTCGAAAAATGGCTAATCACAGATTTCATATGTCACGTTATAACTTTGAGGCTGGAACCTAATTAGTTTATACACATGTTCATAAAGGGAATGGAGCAAATGTAATTTTTACACGAACATTTATGTATTGAGAAAGCTACAGAGTAAGTACAGAATAATATCTTTGCTAGATTTCTAGTTACAGACTTTTTTTCAATCAATCAATGTAACATATTCCTAATAAGGCCACATGAAAAATTTTCAATTGGCCTCACATCACAGTATTTTTTTAAAAGAATGTGTTATATTATTACTTAAGTGATGTGTTTCAGAGCGCCTGGAGTCTAACCAAGTAACAAGTAAGAAAAGCTACGGATCTTTTGTCCTAGTTGTATGTAGAGCTATTTGGATCACCATCCCAGGACTTGAAATTATTGTTTTTTTAGAATGCAGCAAACGTTAAAGTTGTTTTTTGAGTACTTTTTGTCAAAAAATAATATTTTCATAAATTATTCTATTTATTTTAAACATTTTTATTGATGGCCTTATTAGGAGCATAGTGGTTCAAATAAGGCCAACAATAAGGGTCTTTGTTTGACGCAAAAACCACCACTTATATTGTAAAAATAAATAAAACTTCTTAACATGGCCTTATTTGGAACAGGTACCTTATACTATTTTATTTTGAACCATTAATTATTGAAAAAAATATGGTAAAAATATGACAAAAATGGAATTTCAACTGACAGTCTGACACCGATATTGACATCTTATGAAATTTCGACAATATAAACACATGTGACATCTACTTCTAAATACAAACATTGCACCTGGATTTGTGTTTATATCCTGTTCACAATCCGATGTCCACAGGTGCAGGTAAATTTATCACCTTTCCCTATCAAATAGCATTGAAAGCTGATTTTACCTGTACCTACCTGTGGACATCGGATTGTGAACAAATAATAGGTATGAAAGAACAATTTATCAGGGCCGAAAGTGAGTTTTCCAGGCCGAAAGTGACAGGAGAACAGTCACTTTCAGCCTGCTTTAAAGTAAACAAAAGTAAAGTGACATTTTCGAACCTTCAAACCAGTAAGGAATGTGAAAATTACATATATGATTCAAAATAATAGTATAGGTATTACATACCGAGTAGGGAAGTGTTTCATTACTGTCGAGAGATTGACTATTAATCTCGAGACAAAAATGAAAACTTTCCTCCGAGGTTTGTATACTATTTTATTTGCAAGCACCCACCATTAATTATGATTATTCATTTAATTTTTTTAATATTAAAAAAATTAAACAAACATGCCAAAATCTGTCATTTAATGTTTTGACGTTTTTACCTGACAGGTTCTCATTGTTGCCAGTAAAGGTAATTTAGAGTGAGGGAAATCGGTGAGGGAAATCGAAGAGGGAAGTGACACAGGTAAAGTAACACTTCCAAATTTTTAAAAAGTCAGTAATGTCCAGATTACATATATGGTTGCAAATAATAGTATATTACATACCGAGTAGGGAAGTGTTTAATTACTGTTGAGAGATTGACTATTAATCTCGAGACAGAAATGAAAACTTTCCTCCGAGGTTTGTATACTATTTTATTTGCAAGCACACAATTAATTATGATTAGTCAATCAATTTTTTTAATATTAAAAAAATAAAACAAACATGCCAAAATGTGTCATTAACTGCTTTGACGTTTTTACTTGACATGTTCTCATTGTTGCCAGCAAAGGTAAATAAATTAGAGTGAGGGAAATCGGTGAGGGAAGTTGAGAATAGGGAAATCGGTGAGGGAAATCGAAGAGGGAAGTGACACAGGTAAAGTGTCACTTCCAAATTTTTAAAAAGTCAGTAATGACAAGATTACATATATGATTGCAAATAAAAATATTTTCTCAACTCTAGTAATAGGATTTCTATATTTCTCTATAGTTCTGTTGTGACTTCAGTAATAGAGTAGATTTTAATGCTACTGTTGTTGAATTTCAGTTCTACAAGCCTTCTAGCTTAATTTTAACTCTAGCTGATCAGTTATTGGAGTTTTTTCAATTTTTCATTCAAGTCCAAATTCTAAGATTTTGCAATTTTGACAAAATGATCCGCCACTGGAACAAAATAATCCACTCAACATTGCAATTTATTGATAACGTAACACTTTCTACTTATCTCTCGGCTTGATCCAATTTTATCTCTTGACAAAATGAAGTAAATATTCACTACATAGATAAAAATAATCACGTGCTACGGATATAGATACTATTTTATAGTTTTATTTATTATTATTGTTATATGCGTCAGTTGCAAAATGTACCCAGATAGTACCTATAGAAAAAGTGGTTGAAATGTTTTTTCTATAGTTTTTTTGTGCCGGCTAATAATAACTTTTTACGTCACAAACAAATACATTCATGTTGTGACGATATAATGCCTTTGAGCAGGGTGTTCAATGGATTGACTCTCGAGGAACAATATTACTTGTATTTACAGGTAGGAATCAATCTTTATTGCATGCAATTGGTATCCAGGGTTCCAGGGCGCGAAAAATTACTCTACTTTATCAAAAGGTCTCACGTAAAGGTCAGGCATATTCGTGCCCTTCAGGAAGTAGTGCAACACCATCCATCCGATAAAATCTGATTGAATAAACTTTAAAAAGGGTAAAAATATTGAAAATTGTCCTACAAACAAAAATTATTATGGGTCAACTAGATATTTATAAAACTAAAGTGAATGTCACCTGTTTTATTTTCGACTATCGCCCACGTGGTTGTATGAATTCTTGTTTGGCACAGGAATTTCGCTTTTTTTGATTTTCTTATATAATAAACGAAGCCATTAAATAATTGATCCGGGAACATTTTAATTAAACTCTTGCTGGATGCAGACACGTGCCAGTAGGATAAAAGGCTTATTGACCCAGTTCTCATTGAAACCCCTGTCGAAGAATAAAAATTATGGCAATACCATTAACCCACTCGTTTTCGCAATGCGATAATTAATTTGTCATTTTAAGGATCTCCTAAGTGGAGCGACCATAAGACGACAAAATAAATTGAACCATCGCACACACGGCATTGAATTTTTTAATTAAGCGTGTCAGGTTTTCTAATAAAAACAAACAATTTTTGTGCATTGCGGAATTTTGTACTCGGGCAAAGGGTTATTTATAAACTTGCGGAAGAAATTCTTTAAATATGCTGGTAGATATGTATCAAAGTACCGCATGATTATAGGGCTATTTTTGTCCTTGGTAATTAATATGTAATGAAATGCAAATAATACTGTTTTGTATACTGTTTTATGATCTTTACATTATTTAAAAAGGACTCTAAATAGAAATGAAATTTTAATTTAGATTTAATTTTTTTCACTTCCTTTTTTTTCAGCTTTATCTTGGCTTTTTCCCAGTCTTATCTTTGTCATTTCTTCTAATTTCAAGTACATTATCAGAAATTGACAATCCTTTATTTCGTTTCATTTTTCCCATTTTTCGAATACTCTAGGGATTGTTTGCTGCTTGTTCTTTTTTTCTGTAGCTCTGTTTTTACTTTTTTTTTTTTTCAATTTTTTCGTTCTTTTTTCAACTTTATCTCCGTTCTATTTCCCGATGTTTTCATTCTTTCAAGACATTTTTAGTGAAAAATTTTCAATAGAAATATGGAAAAATAGGGCATCAGAAACCTGAAATTGATAAATATTTTGTCCTGTGTGTAATGAGAACAGAATAATTTAGCGTATGGAGTTTTGGGGGTCCCCTATGACCATTTAGATACAAAACGTTCCCATTCAAAAGTCGCAAATATGTAAATAAAAATTGAAACAAAAAAGAAAACTTCATAAAAAAATCGCTTCAAGAAGTGAAAGCAAAACAGAAAAATGTCTAAACTGTATAGAGGATTTCGATTGAGAAAACTAATAAATCAAAACATTAGCATTTTTATCTTTTTCCTTTATATGCTGATAGAAAGGGATGCAAAAATACAAAACACTAAGAATGCAATACATTTTGGTCTTTGTTTCGAAGACACTTTTATTCTAATCATTATTTCATCACATTGTATGCCGCGTCGGACATAACTGCCTGTGATTTCCAGTTTTTGGGAATACTTCTCAAATTTGTGCAGTATTTGCAAGTATTCCCCCTCGTATGCCCCAGTATTTCCAATTAAAGTCAACTTGGTTAACTGTGACAACGAAGTAGGTAACTGGGTCATGTCATATGCCAGTTTTTGGCTTATTATTGAAATTTGAATGTTCCGCGCATAAAAATTCGTTACAAGTGTGTCTTTTTGCATTGAGCATGTAAAGTGCAAATGGCCATAAGTAATACTTTTGTTGCATCCTCATATTTCCCATAATTCTTGAACAAAAAAAAATAAAATTTGGTAGGATCTTTATACCGGGTGTCCCACGACGTTTTTCCCAGGTAATAACTTCGGAATTTATCATCCAATATAATTGAAATTTTGAGGATCTGGGTAATTTTTTGTGCCGCTTCTACCATTGTCATCCAATTTCACCACTTTCGCTTCAATTTTGATCAAGTGACGTCAACTTTCGAATCCTAAATGTAACTAATGGTCTATTATGGCATTTTTAGTTAGAAAATTGAATTACAAAATCGGCAATGCCATTTTTGTTAAGGCATTGTTAAAGAAAATTATAAAAAATTATACAGTGGAACATGATGATACGAAGTTATTATTTGGAAAAACCTCGTGGGACACTCTGTATATACGTTACAATATGTTCCAGTTGCCTCAGAATTATTACTATATATGTGAATGCATAAGAAAATAGGGGTCACTATTTCAATTGCCTCAAAATTAAGGTAAATGGAACAGTTGACCAAAAAAAATTGAAACACTCAATCAGAACAAAGTGAAACACTGAATCAGAATGAACATGCACCCAATTCTTGAGATTTTAATGAAAAATACGTTAAAAGATGGGTTGGAAGTTATAGAAATTTACGAGTACTTCCATGTATTTTCAAATTATTCCCATTTACTTCCAGAGTATTTCCATATATACTCTCACTGTATTTCCAAGAATTTCCGAGTACAGTACAACCTTGATAATCCGAACATGCGTTATTCCGAACCTCCTCTAATCCGAACAGCGAATGTTCCAAGGTATAATCCGAACAAATCTCAATAATCCGAACAACTGCTGAAAACTGCTTCATGCTACGCGTGCTACGTAAAATTCAATACGTAATAATGTTCTCAAAGCCGGATCAGAAGAACCCGAAGAATAAGAATCTGAAAAAATGGTACCGACCAACGTGACTCACAAAGAAGCAGTAACCATGTTTCCAAACTTATTTGAAATGGGCAGAACAAAATTCTTAGCTGAGAACATTTTTCTTCTAAGGCTCGGTTTATTCATCTTCCTGGTACCTAACTATCTGCAAGATAAATTAACCATTTTATAATTTCGCATACCTGCCAATTTATCAGAAAGTGAATAAGCTAACCCTCAAAGAAATGAAAAAAAAAAGGCGGAAATGGGAGAAGCAGGCACTATGAAGCAAAAAAAAAATTACATTACATTACATTATTTACATAATTTTTTTTTCGCTCAACCTAAATTAAACTCAGAGTTAATTACGTAGGTACATTTATATTTTTCCTAAAAAATAAAGCTTATTTTTGATTATTTGCATATTTAAGTTAAATTTACCACGTATTTTGATAACTCAAACAAATCGGTAATCCGAACTGACCTTAGCAATAATTAGTTCGGATTATCAAGGTTTTACTGTATTCCTAAATATTCTCAGAATATTACCAAGTATTTCTAGGTATTCCCAAAGTATTCCCAGCAAAGTGTACATACAGTGATTTCCACAAGTGATTCACTCTTCGATTTTCCCTAAATTTCTGCTTTCCAATTCTAAAATTTTTCTGTCTAAATGTTTTTCTATTCCCGGCTCTTGAGTTGTTTTCATATATAATATCATATATAATATCATCACTCCAACACCACGACTCCTTCGGAGTCGTGGTGTTGCTGCATAATGCGTTTCGTGACAGGTAAAAGTATTATCCGGTAATCCTGAAACCTCTTATGGTATTACATTCGATTATACAACGAACTAAACTTTAATACTTTAAAATTTAAAAAAAAAATCTATAATAGAATTTGCTATAAATGCCACCAAGCGCGATAATCCCAAAAGGCTTATCACTTCTTAAGTGTCATATGGAAATAAGGTACAATGAGTTGTATAACCGGTGTAATACACTCTAGTAAAATAGTCTTCGAAATACCTCCAAACAGAGAAAATTCAAAAGCCTGGAATATAGGAAATAATAGCATACTCAATATGTCTATTCTATTATGACGGTTTTACACCAAGCCGACTAGTTGAGTTGCTGTTTTCAGTTTTGTTGCTGTTTTAAAAAACTAAAACTCAACTATTTTTACCGATAAAACTGTTCACACTTAAAAAATATTATGAAATAATAAACAGCCATCTATTTTCTGAATTGAACTAAACAAAACTGCAACCGTTTCTCTGTTGTTAAACGACAGAAAATAAAAACTCGACAGCAACTAATTTTTATCTGTTTAGTGTGAATAGTTATATCGTTAACAGCATCGTTCAACAGCAACTCAACTAGTCGGTTTATTGTAAAATCGCCATTAGAAATGTTCCAGACCCAGAAGGGAAAAGATCATGATAGTTAAGGTCATTACAGCCTTTCTAGGGTTTTCTTCATTCACCTGCATCGCGACCTGGTGCCTTCTTGGCTTTCAGGCCTCTGGATTCTCTAGGGATTGACCTTATTCCTGGTTCACGCAGTTTGTCTGCGAATTGATCAATCTCATCCTTATCTGGAAGTTCATTTAGACAATCTTTCCGCTTCTGCTTTTAAGAAAATTTCCTTAAATTTGCTCTCCAAATTTCTGATTTTCTCCATCTCAATTTTTGTCTATTCCGGGCTCTTGAATTGTTCCTTCTAAATATGTGTACATAAAGAAAATTCAAGAGCCTGGAATAGAAACAACATACTTAAGTCTTATTATTTACTCGATTTTCCCTAAATTTCTCAAAGTTTGCTGTCTAAATTTTTGTCTATTGCCGGCTCTTGAATTGTTTATTTCTAAATATCTCTACATAAAGAAACTTCAAGAGCCTGGAATAGAAACCACATGTAGGTACTTAAGTCTACTTATCTACTCCATTTTTTCTTAATGTCTGCCTTTCAATTGTCAAATTTTTGCCTATTTCCAGCTCTTCAAGAGCCTCTTAATACATATAAGAGCCGGTTTAATCACTTTCTAATAAACTGTTAGGTGATGCAATCTGACAGATAAAAACGCAATATGTAATTCCATTGTTCAGCCAATTATCCAGTGACCAACAGGATTATAGATATGTAAATTTATCTTGCATATATAGTTGTCAGTAAGTTTATTTTCAAGAAGAATAAACTGGGCCTAAAATAGAGAACATTGGATGTTAGCGAATACAATTTTAATACAAAAACAGATCTACGAAAAAGTCGTCTGATCCAAATCCATTCAAACATTTAAAATGCTGGACTAGAAGATGTTTTCCAGCAAGTCTTTTTTCCTATTCCAACAAACATCCCAAGCAGCAAAGGTTAGTCGCTATAACGTCGATTTTACATAGATTTACGTTGATTAACCAAAATTCAAACTCGGAAAGAGGTTGCAAAATATGACTTGTTTGGGACGTCACGTAGTGGACGTTTATTTGACCATGATATGAACCAGCAGGTTCAAAAGTTATCATGTAAAACCCATTATGATCCATTTTGGCAATTTTTACCACTCGAACAATGATCATTCTCAAAAGGTTTTTCATCAGATTTTCGGAACAATCTGAAATTAGTGTTTTGTGCATTTCAGCAAGTAAAGATGGAAGGATTTGTTTATCTCAATATTATTATACCTAATTGATGAATCATTACTGAAGTAAGAAATAAAGGGACCAGGGTAATGTAAATAAGCTATTGTACCTTTCTTTTCTTATCTATTTTTATATTCGTCATTCGAGAGTAGACTATTGTGGAGGAATAAACTTTTTAAAAAGTTATAATTACCTAAGCTATGGTCCTAACTGCCCTTCAAATCAGAATTTTGGTATTAGACTTCAAGCATTTGGCTATAGATGTTTTCAATAACTTCCTCTTAACAATTGAAGTTGCGTTTCACTGATATCCAGGGCAACAAATCATGGTTTAATTATTTTTGTTTAGTAATTGGTGTCCTCTGGGGAAGCCGTCCACCATAATAGGTTAGGATCCCATTTGTTGCACGATTATACTATTAAAGGTAAGTGTAGCAGTGGGGCACTACCGAATACCGGCTAGAAATTGTTGAATTATGATTTGCTGTTGGTTGTCAGCTGCACAACGTGGTTTCAAGTGAATTCAGTTTAATGGGGCTCTAATATAATAGCTGACTGCTCTCCAACTTTGCCAAGCAAAATTGTTTTTGTGTTTTCCAGATGAAAAATCAAGTGATCATGTTCTATATTGTAGCTGGAATGAAATGGTCACGCCTCTAAACAGGAATAGAAAACCTTTCGAAGGAGGTATCGCATGGGGTAGTTTCTCATTTTAGAAAAATCATTAGATCACTGATTGGTCTATTTCATAATGAGTAAAATAATCTAATAAATCCCATAAACGCTCGAATAAAGCAAAAAAAAAGAAAAATTCCATCAATTAGTAATATTTTATTGCTTTCAATAACTATAGAGGTTAATTTTAACCCACAAACCTCCTGACACATCTGTTCGGAAATTAAAAAAAATTACCGGCGTCTCTGAGTAATTTATTAATGGACGCCCACGGTTAAGATGGGCGTAAACAATGGCCGTACCCATATTTTACCATCGTTTATTGAGTGCTACATCCATCTAAATGTTGACATATTCGAACACTCCTCAAGGCAAAAGTTTTCCAGAAACTTAAAACAATTTATTATCTATTTACTCAAGTGTCTCATATAAACTATGTCAAGTAAACAAATCCAGACATCAAACAAGAAAATTGTAGTAATTTTTTCGAATTTTGTTCCAGGAACAAGCTTTAGACGCCAAAAACCAAGCCCAATCTCCCGAGGATACTGAGGATCTGTCGCCGTTGCCCACCCACGCTCAGGGACCGGTCAGAAGAAGAGGAGGTATATCGGCCGAGCCTGTTACAGAAGAAGATGCCACCAGTTATGTCAAAAAAGTAAGAGAATTAATTATATTCCGGTGGTTAATGGATTAGACGTTATCAATTTATTGTTTAAGATTAGAGCTTTCTTAATTAGAAATTGATGAGTTTTCCTTTATGTTTTGCCTCCTTATTTTGGTGCTTAATTTTAAATGAGACATAAGGTTATAGATGATGAATTTTAAACTGCTTTTGGAAAAACAAAATTTTCTTCCACGAAAAGCGGTTTCTGCTTTAATGAGAAAGTTGTTTTTGCTTAAATTATGGAGATTTTAATGGGTATCGATCAGTGCCCAACGAAAGATTATTAAGGGATCAAAAACCACTCAGGCGAGAATCAACACGATTTATGGCCGAGCATATTTTTAATTAAATAATCAAATTTCATATTTTCCAAGCCGGTGCAATCAAAAATAATTGAAGTTGTTTGTGTGGGTAATGCCAAATTTCCTACAAAGTAAACCTACTACATAATGTTCCTTAAGGCCGTCACACACGATAAGCATAAGCCCCAACCAATCAGGTTATCTGATTTCCAGTTGACACTAATTGGTTCTGTATTTCAAACTTATTGGCGAATTGTCAACATATTTCTTGTTCTAGGTCGTACCAAAAGACTATAAAACGATGGCGGCTTTGTCCAAAGCCATCGCCAAAAACGTCCTCTTTTCGCACTTGGACGAAAACGAACGCAGTGACATCTTTGACGCCATGTTCCCTGTCACTTTTCTACCTGGCGAGGTGATCATTCAGCAAGGCGACGAAGGAGACAATTTCTACGTTATTGACCAAGGAGAAGTTGAGGTAAGGATTTTGTCAATCAAAATAGACAATTTTTCTTGAGAAAACTACAAAAATCTATAGTTAATTTTTCAATGACTAGGTACGATAAATCAAACCTGCCTCTCTTGTTATGTAGGCACGCCAATTAATTACTTATAAAGGACACCCTCTGTGTACCCTCTGATTGAAAAATAGACTATAGTTCCTGGATAATTTGATGTCTAATTTACAATCAAATATTTATTTCCAGGTTTACGTCAATAATGAATTGGTAGTCACAATAAGTGAAGGTGGCAGTTTCGGTGAGCTGGCTCTCATTTACGGCACCCCTAGAGCGGCAACCGTAAAAGCCAAAACCGACGTAAAACTGTGGGGCATCGACCGAGACTCCTACCGCAGAATACTGATGGGTTCCACTATAAGAAAACGAAAAATGTACGAAGAATTCCTCTCAAGAGTATCCATCTTGGAGAATCTAGACAAATGGGAACGATTGACAGTAGCGGACGCTTTGGAAACGTCCAGCTTCGAGGACGGCGAGACGATTGTCCGGCAAGGCGAACCCGGCGACGATTTTTACATTATTGTCGAAGGTTCCGCGCAAGTGAAGCAAAAACGGGCCGAGGGCGAGGAGCCGCGCGAAGTCGGCCGGCTCGGACCGAGCGACTATTTTGGCGAAATCGCTTTTGCTATTGGATAGACCGAGGGCGGCAACTGTAGTTGCTTGCGGTCCGCTTAAATGTGTCAAACTTGACAGAGCCAGGTGAGAATTGTCTGTCACATAAAAGGTGAACAAATATAACTCCAGATTGTTTGTTGTCTTTGTCTAGTCAACAGGCTATTCAATGTTTCTCCATCGTTTTAGGGCCGGTATTATAAAGTCCGGTTGACCGAAGATTGAATTTCAACCAGCGGTTGAACTGAAATGTCCATTCAAAATCATACGAAAATGTCAGTTCGACCGCTGGTTGAAACTCAACCTTCGGTCAACCAGGCCCTCAGTAACTTTACTAAGCATTTGCCATGTCATGCGTCATCCTTTATTCTCCGTGTGGCGGATTTTACTTTTGATATAGAGGTTTGGCAATAGAATGAAATGTCTAGAAAAAGTCCTTAGTTAAATAGAGAACAAAAACGATTTCTCCTGTTTCAAAGAAAACTAGCCGGTGTTGCCGTTTCGTAGAATATTTATGCATCTTGTATGATCATGGATCGAACATTTTTATTCATGTAACCTTGATCATTTGGCAACGTTGTGACGAGGAATTGTTGCCTACAGCATTCCTCTCTCTTTCAAGAAAACGTTTTCTTGGGTCCTTAGGTTGGTGAAAGGGGAATTTGCTAGAGCAGCTTTTTCTCTGTCTTTATTCCACTGAAGCCTTTGCCTATCAAATTCCCATTTCGTTTTATGGCACTAGAAATCTCTGCATATGGGATTTCAATAGGATATTTCACTGGATCCTATTGAAATGCCACGCAATTTTGCTGGAATCTCATGATATACCACAGAATCCTAATGCAATGCAATGGAATTCTTTGAGGAGTTCCATAAAATTTCTTGTGATTTTTTAGAATTATTTCAAATGCTAACAAGCAAAAAATCTGGACTATGTAGAAAGTATTGTTTTTCAGTTTAGCCATTACTACATACGTACAAACTAGAAACATCGACTAAACTAAGAAATCCCACTGGAATCTCATTAAAATTCCATGGAATCCCACTCACTCATTCATTTTTAATTCAAAATTTTCTCTCATTATCAATTCAAAAACTCACTAATTTTCAGGTCAGCACATTTTTACAGTTTTTTCATGCAACTTTGATTTGGAACTTCAAAGTCTTCAAATGAACTTCAACTTAACTTTTCCATATGAAAAAGACTTTGATTCGTGAATCCTGAAAGTTTCAAGTCACTGTGATCATTAGAAGTGTTTTACACAAGTGATTTTTGCATACTTTTGAAGTTTTTTTATGCATCAACATGAGAAAAACCTTTCAAATTTAATTGAGAGGTTCAAATTCACTTCTAATTGAGTTTTTCATGAAAAAGAAACTTTAATTTATAAATTCTGAAAGTTTCAAGTCACTGTGATCACTAGAAGTACTTTGCATAAGTGATTTTTGCAGATTTTGATCATTTTTGCATGCATTAATGTAAGAAAAAGATTCTAAATTTAGTTTGAAGCTTCAAATTAACTTTTCCACAAAGAGGAAACTTCAATTCATAAATTCTGAAAGTTTCAAGTCACTGTGATCATTGGAAGTATTTTGCACAAGTGATTTTTGCAGATTTTAATCATTTCTATTTTCTGCATGCATTACTAAGAATATTCAAAATTTTAATTTCAAACCCAATCAAGAGCCAGGAATATTTAAAAATTGAATTTTTGAGCCAATCAAAAGCAGGGAAATTTTCTTTGTTTGGACAAATTTAAGAGCTGGAAATAGAAAAAAATTGAGCAGGAAAAATTGAGAAATAGAGAGAAGAAATTTGAAAGAAATTAAGAAAAAATTGGTAGATAAGAAGACATCCATGTATGTTCTATTCCAGGCTCTTGAAATTTCTGAGCCAATCAGAAGCCCGGAATATTGAAAAGTTGAATTTCTAAACCAATCATGAACCAGGAAAATTAAGAAATTGAACTTTAAAGCCAGTCAAAAGCCGAGAATGTTTTGAAAACTGAATTTCTCAACCAATCAAAAGCCGTGAATAATAAAAATTGAATCTCCGAGCCAATCAAAAGACCTGAAAATTGAAAAAATAAACCACTCACGCACATTTTTTATGGAAAAGTGATCTATGTGGAATTTTGCTGAATTTTTGAGATTGTGTCAATTTAGTAATAATTTTTGGTGCGGTAAGCATACTGGTGACGTCATATTGAAGAGTATTACATTAAAAAAGATTTAAATTGATATCCTAAAAACTTTTCGGTATCAAACATAAGCGCAATGATAACTTTTGTTAAGGATAACTGCCTATTTCCACATAGATCACATAAGAAATGTACAAGGTCTTTTAAAACCAATCAAGAACTGGGAATATTTAAAATTTGAATTTCAAAACCCAATCAAGAGCCAGGAATATTTAAAAATTGAATTTCTAAGCCAATCAAAAGTCGGTAAAATTTCTTTGTTTGTACAAATTTAAGAGCCGGAAATAGAGAAAAATTCAGCAGGAAAGATTGAGAAATATAGAGAAGAAATTTAAGAGAAAAAAATGGTAGATAAGAAGACATCCATGTATGTTCTATTCCAGGCTCTTGAAATTTCTGAGCCAATCAGAAGTCGGGAATATTGAAAAGTTGAATTTCTAAACCAATCATGAACCAGGAAAGTTGGGAAATTGAACTTTAAGCCAATCAAAAGCTAAGAATGTTTTGAAAATTGAATTTCTCAACCAATCAAAAACCGTGAACAATAAAAAATTTAATCTCTAAGCCAATCAAAAGACCTGAAAATTGAAAAAATAAATGTTAAAACCAATCAAGAGCTGGTAATATTCAAAATTTGAATTTAAAACCCAATCAAGAGCCAGGAGTATAAGTCAATCAAAAGCCGCGAAAATTTCTTTATTAAGACAAATTTAAGAGCCTGAAATATAAAAAAAATTCAGCAGGAAAAATTGAGAAAGTGTAGAACACAATTTTGGGATTCTTTAGGAAAAAGCAAGGTGAACCTTAGATAGAGGGTTCACGTCAGTGTCAGTGACAGTGACAGATTTTCAGAGTATCAATATTCTCATGTATTCTCAGTACAACAAGGTTCTGCTCAAAAAATTAGAAATATCTGCTACGAGCTGCTATATAAAAGCTGTGACTCCATGTGACCAGTTTTGTAACTTCAAATCAGATTAGTGTCTCAGAGAAACGGTTATCACATCAGGGGAATTAAGGCTGGGACTTAGTAATGAATAGAAATATTTTCTCTCTATTGTTTTCCCCTTTCCATTGATTTTGAATTTCGAAAAGAGAGAAGATAAGAAGTTCCATAGTGAGGGAAATAATGATTTCTGTTTGTTATAAAGTCCTAGCTCTGTGGACCGCATCTAGCCTACTTTGAAATAAAATATACTGAACATTTGATCAAACAGTAAACAATTTTTCAAACCAAATAATATATTGACTTGAAAACTACTGGACCCACAAATATAAATGTTTCAGTTTTCGAAAGTTTGATTCACTGAAAATTCAAAGAAAGAATTGTGAATTTATCAAATTAAACAAATACTAACAATGACAAGTCTTAAATCATATTTTTTTCTTCTAGATTCGAGCGAGTCCTAGGCCCCTGCGCCGATATCCTGAAACGTAACATTTCTCAGTACAACAGTTTCGTTTCTTTATCCGTCTAACCTAAACTTAGACAACAGGATCTTTTCGATGGGCGCCTTCTTGTACATTAGAAATGCGCACCCAATTTTAACCCGAAACCAAACGTACTGATGTATATTTTTGCTATATTTCTAAAACTTGAAAGGCGTGAACTTCAATGTACCAGGAATGGCCAATTGAAAAGAACTGAAAAAAATCGGGCCAAAATTGTTAAGTCTTCTTGTTTAAATTGATCGTTATTATTATTGTTTAATCTAATTAGAAAAAGAGTTTTATTTATGCAGTAAAGAATTTATTGGGGCGCCATCTGTAGAAAAATGTGCAATTCAGATGGTGTTTTGTATAGGGACTTTGTATATAAAAAAAATACTGATGTTTGTGTGGTGTATTCTCCTTCCATCGTCGTTGCTTTTTAGTTTCAGGCATATAGAACCAGCTCTAAGATTTTTGTTTTGTAAAAATAATAATAATAATTGCTAACTTATGTTGATTCTATGAATAAATTATCTATAGTATTTTAGTTTATTTTACCCTCCTAGTTATGATAAGAAAAAGACTAATAATTATAAAATTATTTCATGTATTTTAGATGTTTAATAGGATACAAGATTTTTGTACCAAAACATCGAGGGGTAAATCAAAATGTATACACCATAATCCCACAATATGTTTGTACACTATAATTCCAAGATGGTTTAACCCTTGCAAAACATTCATCTCATTCATCTTTTGCTTCTTTAGATCTTTTCAAAAAGTTCTGAACGGCGTTTGATTCGAAAATAACGCAAGACAATAGCGCACCAGTACTAGAACCAATCCAGTAAACTAAAATGTGTTCCAAAACTGTATTGCCTTCGCATCCTAGTTTCAACGATGTTGCCAGAGCTGGATTGAAATAGCCACCAGATAAATTAAATGCTAAAAGAATGTTAATTACACATTGCTGTTTAAAATTTTAATATATTTTACCTAAAACAACCATGGCAGTGCTGAAAGCAGCATCGACAACTCCACTAAATTTAAACGATTTTTCTGTTAAAATTTTAGACGTAACTCTACAGGCACAAGTCAATGCACATTCCACAATCGCACCTATCACCATATCCACTTGTAAATCAGCTGTACAGTCTTCATAGGCTTTATCTTTATGAGTTTCCACTAATTCCATAGCCCAAAGCAATTGGACATATCTAAAATAAGGTAAGTTACTTATATAAAAATTTTATATTAAAAAATTGGTACGGGAAAGTCAAAAGAGCAGCAATAAGTTGAGCTCCAATAATATTTAAAGTTGATTGCCATGTTCTCTGGCCGACAAACGCTTCTTCCAAAGGACAATAAGGACAAGCTGAAGAATTTTCCCATTTTGTTGACCAGTAAATCGTTAAGAGTAGCAGGAAAAGTGCGTAGGCACCCACACCCCAATTGTCAGCGACTGAAAAAATTCTAAACTAACTATGCCTGTTATAATAGAGCAGTCACTCACCTATTATTAATTCGTAACAAGAAGCACAAAGTTCAAAAGTAGCTACAGCTTCCAATAAAAGTTGCTTAGTTAAAGAATCGCATTGTATATAACTGTGCACTTGTTTTCTCAAATAGGAGGCCAAAAATAGAGTAGCTGAAATGTAGCTGAGTGATATTACCAAAGGATTCAAGCCCAAAATGTTGCGTTTTTTGCTATATAAAAAGGACAAGTAAATAGTATTTTAATTATTTTTCAATGGTACACATACCTATGACCTAACACACCGACATTTCTCAGCACTCTGTGCAAGGTTTTCGGAAAACCTTGTGCGTTCATTTTAACTGATCCAATTTAGCTGACATTCGACCCATCGCACTAAATCTACTACTACAAAATAGTTTCTGAAATTTGTATTTATTTTTAGAGTGTATATACTTGAGTCAACCCGAGAATGAGTTATTTTTAAAATACAATTTTTTGGCGTCATTAGTATAAATGACGTTTTTTTGGCTGCAATTAAATTGAGACAACATTATAATTAATTCATTTATTTCCAAAATCACATCCAACATAAGCACCGTGCTCCATACAATAATCAATCACATTTCTCCAGTAAGTATCACAACTCAGCAATGTAGGATTTCCAATTATCACTAGTAAAGCTTTTGGACGAGAGATGGCTACATTTAATCTACGCGGACTCGAAACGAAACCCAAACCGTGCTTTACGTCTGTGGCCACGTAATCACTTGTAGATCTAACAGTTGATAGTAGAACAACATCAAATTCTTGCCCTTGAAAATCTTCTACTGTTCCAGTTTTGGGTGCTTCAAACTCGGCTTCACGTAACAGTTGTTTGATTTCTTTGACCTAAAATTTTTCAACTTAGAAATTATAATGATTCAAAAAAAAATTACTCACTTGTTTGATATATGGGGTTATTATTCCAATATTTTCAGGCTTTATGCCTAGTCTGTATAGTTCGTTTATATAGTAAAATACTTGAGCGGCTTCATGAGGGTTGCACCAAGAAGGTGAGTCATGGTTTTGGTAGTTTTCCCCTTCAACTCCATGGAATATTATAGAAGGCACTTTATTGTCGATGGTTTTTGGCAAAATCGACTCTAGCGAGTTTAATAATTGAGCCTCTTTGCTGTTTATACTAGATATCTACAAAAAATAAATAGAAAAACTATAATTATTATAATGTAAAATTCTTACAGTAGGAATAAGTTCGCCGTGATAAAACAACCGACTGAAAATATTCAAAATTGGCTCCAAACTTCTATAGTTGTGCAATAGTTTAGTAACTAAACGTGGATCATAGCCTTCAGTGTCAGGAAAGCCTTGAATGTCTCTTATATAAGGAAACCTATTTATTAATCTTTCCAAATAAGACTCTTGCAATCCGCATTCGTTGGCTAAAGTTGACAGTATTACAGGGCCTAATTGCATTGGATCACCTATAGAATAAGGAAATATTTAATTTTCTGAGTATAGTTATTGATTGATTTTTTTACCTGCTAAAATAATTTGTCCATAATATTTGTCCATCAAGGAAATCGGAATCATCACTTCGGGTTCGGCGGCCTGTCCGGCTTCGTCTACATAAATATGAGTGAAATGTCCTCGTGTGAAACCCATGGTGTGTAAAACTCCGGCAGACGAACAAGTGGAAACTGTGATTTTGTGACGTCCCAATACCGTTCTGCTACAATCTACGAGAAAATATTGTTAGTTGGATCATTATTATTTTGCTTGTTTATTAATTTTTCTGGAATTTTTTTTCTCTATTGGTCAATTTTTGTCTATTCGCGGCACTTGAAGATTTATCAAAATTGACACCAAGACAGTTTTTGTCTTACAGATCCGTTAATTTGCATTCGATTTTGATGAAATTAAGCTTTAATTAAAGTCAATTAAATCCTCTACAAACCTACCGATAAGGATTTCAATTTGGTTTCAACGGTTTTGCACCTGAGAAGCTTCAAAATTGAATTTATCTTCAAGGCAATTAAAATGTCTACAAAAAGACTTAAATTTGGTTAGAAAATATTAACATTTCACAAGGTAAATTGCTACAAACACTAATTTGAAAACTTCCTATGAACATTTTTTTTTTTGTAGGAAAATAAAAACTTCATACAAACTCAAATAAAAGCACATAATTACCAAATGTCATGCCATTTTGCCCAAGCACATTCTCGTCAGCAGTTCCTTCTCTAGAATAACTCCCAGTAGCACAATAAGGCACCAGTTTAACAGGAATATGATCCCCTACAGCATAGTTAATAGAAACCAATCTAACCAAATCTCCAGGCTTCAAAACTCCAAAATTAATCAGCCTCAATGCAACCAAATCAGCTGCACTATTCGATGGAGCAGTCACCAAAATCCTGCACTCCGGTTTCATTCGTAAAACTTGCAAAATCGACTCTATAAGAGTGACGGTTTTCCCAGTACCCGGAGGCCCGAAAATTATGTAAGGCAAAGGCCTCGCCACCCCTTTCAGGATGTTTATAATGGCATCTTTTTGTTTGCAGTTCAAATTCTGATTGTACCATTCTAATTTGGGCAGTTGAGATTCTTGTATCACATTACCATATTGATCGCATAAGGAATTAGATTCGTGCGCTTTTTGTTCCAAATCTGAATTGTTTGAAAATGAATTTTTAATGTTTTTATCATAAAAATCAAAACAAAATCGCACTTGTACAGGTTTTTCCACTATCTGATTAGGAAATAGCCATTCTTTGCCTAAATTCCTAGCCACCATAAACACTGCATGGTGTTGTCGTCTATACGAAGCTCGGCCAGGTATAATTCTAACTGAATAATCCTCGCCTTTGTAAGTGTCGTGAAACAAACAAGAAAATTTCAAATAAATATGCTTGGCTCCAACTTTGAAAACGTTGCCTTCATATTCGTGCTCGGATATTCCCAAAGGGTCTCTGGCCATTATTTTGTCCCCTATTACGATGCTGGGACGTCTTTCAGCTAAGTTTTCAACTTCCATCATTAAAAACTCATTGTTTGCTATAAAACAGGTTCTATCTTGATCATATTGCCGAATACATATAATATTTGCAATTTCATCTAAGTGTAGTAGAGTGTGGAATCTTTCCTCATAATTCATGCCATTTAGATTTGTAAACAAACTCCTTTTAATCACTTTTAATTCATCAACTAATTTGAAATTATCTTTTTCTAAGGTGTATTTAATTACCAAGTCTAATAAATGTTTTGGTACAGGGTATTCAGGAAGATTGGCAGCTCGGAATCTTGTTGTGGAATTTTTTTGGCCTCTAATGACTGATGTATTATTGCTGTAGGAGTTTTGATAGTTCACCGAATGATTTTTTGTATAATATGTGCCACTTTTATTAAGATCAACCATTACGTTTACATATTTTCCAATAGTGAATCCTTCAAAATCAAATTCTAAAAACTCATTTGATGTTCCAATGGTTTTTGATGTGCAATTGAATTTTATATTGAAATTTGTATTAGGAAGAATATTTCCAGATTGTATAGAATCTTGTGCAAAAACCAACTGTTGTAAAGAGTTTTCAGTAATATTAACATTCAACAACTTGAAAACTTCATTTGAATTATTCCTTAAAACAACACATAACTCCTTAGTAATTCCTAACTTATCAAATTTGATTAGGCAATTTGAAATTTCTAAACCGGGATGGTTTTCTTCGATTTTCCTTGTACCAATTGTATTATTGCAACTTTTATAAAACTCATTGACAAGTTTTGGTAAAACCTTTAAAGCCCTCCAATTGCATTGTTTCTGGTCTGATTCTATTACTTCAGTTATGACTGTGTCGCCTACAATAGGTACATAGCCGCAGCTCAAAGAATTCTTATCAAAAAATATTTTTTGGCCTATAGTGCCGCACTGTTCTAGCTTATCCCAATAAGTAATTTTTCCTGTTTCAATATGAGGCCTTATAGGGATAATTTTATTGACTTCGATTATTTGTCCGCTCAAATCTAAAGTTTGTTCGTTTACTTCGTATTTTACGTCAACTTCGAGCCAATCACCTACGTATGGTATAAATTCTGTGGTGGTTTTGTCTAAGTTGACTTTAATATCGCCAGGAGATATGAAGAGGAGGCGCTTTTCGCGTTTTTCTACTTTACCGATCATTATACGGGTGGTGGCTATAGATTTTTTTTCTATTACAGTGTCCCAGTCTTTGTTTACTAGGTTTACGTTGTAAATTACTATTCCACCTAAAACAAAAATACAATAATTGGTTTATTATGGGTTAGATTTTTGAAAACTTTGATAGGTCATAAATTCTTTTCTATTATAGATAGAGAGCTGAAATTTTCAGGAATTATTATCCCAGTAGAGGACTACAATCCCTGAAAATTTCAGCTCATTCGAACTTGTACTTCCAGAAATAAAATCGTGGGTAATTTATCAATTTTTCAATTTTCCTGAGTGCCTTTTATCATAGAATCCGGCTCCAAATCTCAGAATAATTAAGTGTATAGAGTTTGGGGGGATCCCAAAGAATCATTAAGACACAAAATCTCAACAAAAAGAAATGAAATTTCCATAGACAAATTTCGTCGTTTTAATAAGAAGGTAACTATGTACAGGGTGGGCCAAATTGGACACTTTCTTATGGAAACACCCTTCATTTTTAGAAATAGAAAAAAAATGGACCCCCCACTCTGAAGCTCAAATTTCATGAAATTTTGATTGGTGCAAACCGCATTTTGATATCTTCAACCGTTTAGCCGCTAGAGGGCGATTCTCGATTTTGAGCAATACTGTAAAAAGCCTTCATAACTTTTTTGTTTATGAAAATAATTCATTTCCGTAAAGACCTTTTCGAAGCACTTTTTCAAGCAGAATTCAGTGACGTTCTCAGTTTTTTTCTGTTTAGCTTCGATTTCGAGATATTGACCAAAATCCGATTTTTTTCAATAGGATACCCTATATATTAATAGTTCATTAGAAAGCTATGCTTTTGCTGAATTCAATGATATAAAGTTCGATAGGTTCGAGAAAAAAATTATTTCGGTTTTTGTCATAAGAAACAATGTGTTAGAAAGAGACCTTTCTCAGTTTCCTTACAGAAATAAAGTCCTTTTCCAACACATTGTTTCTTATGACGAAAATCGAAATAATTTTTTTTCTCGAAAAATGTTAGAGATAAACTATCACATTTATATCATTGAAATCAGCGAAAGTATAGCTTTCTAATGAACTATTAATATATAGGGTGTCCTATTGAAAAAAATCGGATTTTGGTCAATATCTCGAAATCGACACTAGACACAAAAAAACTGAGAAGGTCACTGAATTCTGCTTGAAAAAGTGCTTCCAAAAGGTCTGTACGGAAATGAATTATTTTCATAAACAAAAAAGTTATGGAGGCTTTACAGTATTGCTCAAAATCGAGAATCGCCCTCTAGCGGCTAAACGGTTGAAGATATCCAAATGCGGTTTGCACCAATCAAGATTTCATGAAATTTGAGCTTCAAAGTGGGGTGTCCATTTTTTTCTATCTCTGAAAATAAAGTATGTTTCCATAAGAAAGTGTCCAATTTGGACCACCCTGTACAGGGTATTTTTTTATGTATTGACATCCCACCTACAGCCTTTACCTTTACAGGTAGATGAAAGGTGTAAATGCAAAAGTTGTACAGTATTGGTTAAATTTTTAGAATCCATGGTCAGAAACGAAAATTGAATGTCAGAAATATGAAATATTGCATGCTTTCAGCTTTTTTCAAATGATATGCCCTATATTTGGTTCTATATTCTTGAAGAGCACATTTTCCCGATTCCGAAACTATATAGTTTGTCTATATTTTGTTGAGCCGTCTCCAACATATTTGGTTTTAAAAATTTTAAAAATACTATCAAAAAAACCAAAAACCTCAAATTTTACCTGCAGCTTTCACCTGTAAACTGTACAGGTAGAATGGTTCACAAAATCAGTAGTAGGGAAGTATTTTGACAATTTTTGGAGCCGAATATATGAGAGATTGCTCAATCAAATATAGATCGGGGCATTGTGCTCTTCAAGAATATAGAATGAAATATAGGGCATCCCATTTGGAAAAAGCTGGAAGCATGCAAAAGGATAACGCACACCTAACATGGGATTTTTGGGCTCTATGGATTTTGCCCATTTTTTGATATGTTGTAGAGGATTTAATTCTGAACAACCTTTAAATGGAATGAAATCTTGTAGGTATTGTAATACGGTCTTTGAGATATGAGCGTTGAAAGATGAATTTTTTAGCGACTTTTTGTGTGGAGAGTATACGAGATACTGGTGCTACTGGTATTTATTAGTCGAAATATTGACAGGTTCACATATTGTACGTCACTTACAAATAAATGTCAATATAGGTTAAGGCCGAGACCACACTGGGGTCAACGTTGGCGCCAGTGCGGTTCCGGCCTTAGCCTATGTTGACATTTTTTTTTTTTTTTTTCCTTTATTTCAACATGGTAGTTAAATATATGTATGAACTTAAACTAGAGACCCTGAGCTGGAGAGCTATACAGGTCATTCAGTATCACATATAACATTATTACAATATACCGTATTATTTTATACATTATACAATATCACACAAGAGAGAATATCCAGTACAAGTAGGTACTATATCACAAAGTTGTTTCATTTATGAATATCTTAGCTCTAAATTGCAGATAAAGTCTTTCATTGTACAGTCCCAAAGTATGCTGCTTCAGCTTACACTTGAAGCAAGTTATGTTCAATCTTTTAACAGGTTGTGGAATTCGATTGTAGTACCTTAGTCCTTCTGATAAGATGCTGCGTTGGCCAGTTGTAGTGTTTATTGCCGACGTTCTTAAGTTTTCATTGAGTCTGGTATTGTGCTGATGGACTGTGTTGGCTGGGATGAGACTTATTGTAGAGTGAATATTGGAAGTCTTGCAAGAATGGATAAAGATGCACGATTGCAAGATATACAGAGAGTGAACGTCCAGGATGCCATTCGGATAATATAAGTCTTTTGTTGGAAACAGAAATGGCAGCCTAAACAATTTTTTTATAGCACGATTTTGGAGAACTGACAATGGGTGCAGTTTGTTCAGGGAAGCATTGCCCCATAGCAGAGTTAGATATGATATGTGAGAATGGATGAGGGAATTGTATATCATCTTACGATTCGTGATGGACAGATAGTCCGATATTCGACCAAGTACTCCAATTGCTGGTGTAACCTTTTTACATATATGCAAGATGTGCATATCCCAAGTAAGTTTTGAATCGACAAAAAGTCCCGGGTATTTGATGCAGTCTGCACGAGTCAATGGGAGACCCTGGAAGTTTATTGTGAAGTCAGGCCAGGACTCAAACTTTGATATTACCATATAGCTTGATTTTTTCACATTTAAACTAAGTTTGTGGTAACAGAGCCAATCGCTTATTTTCTGTAAGTCTTCTTCAATTATGATTTTTAAGTTAGCAGGGTCCTTGTCAAAATAAGTGATGCAAGTATCATCTGCATATAAACTGAGAGAGCCCTGAAGAGGTATGTATGACAGTGAGTTCATGTAGACTAGGAAGAGTGTGGGTTCCAGAATTGAGCCTTGGGGCACTCTGTGTACAATGTTTTCCATTTTACTTCTGTTACCTTCACATTCAACATACTGTAGTCTGCCCGACAGATAGTCCCTAAACCACAGTAGTGCTGAACCTCCAATACCAGTTTTTTCAAGCACCTCTATGAGAATTTTGTGATTTACTGTGTCAAAAGCTTTTCTTAAGTCCAGCGAGACAAGTACACACTTATATCTCTTATCAACTTTTTCATAAATATTTGTAATTAGGTCTGTAGTTGCTGAGGAGGTACTGCAGTGCTCTCTGAATCCATATTGACCCGCATACCAAAAATTTATTCCATCCAAATAACTGGTTAATCTCATATTTACACAGGTTTCCAATACCTTAGACATAGCTGGGAGCAGGGAAATGGGCCTGTAGTTGTTTAGTTCTGTGCTATCACCACCCTTAAATAAAGGGACAACCTTGGCCATTTTAAACAAACTTGGTACAGATGCAGTATTAAAAACAAGATTTATCAACTTACATAAAATAGGCGATATTTCATTTTTCAATTCCTTGATTGTATCAATGCCCAAGCTGTCAGTTCCAGGTGATTTTCCTGGTTTTAATTTGTTTATAACTGCAGTGACCTCCTCTGTAGTCACAGGTTCCCATTGATTTATATAGGCAGTAAAAGATGGTTGGAGTTGAGGGGAAAAAATTGTTTGGGGGATGTTTTTTGCTAGTTCTGCAGCAATTCCGGAAAAGTATTGGTTTAGCAAGTTGGCAACATCCTGCGGGTTCTGCACAGTGTGTCCTTCATGCACTAACTTGGGTAACAAGCGGTTTTTCCTGGGTTTGGAGTTGTTGATTATAGTGTTTAGTGTTCTCCATATCTGTTTAACATCATTCCCTGCTTTACTTATTTCGGTATTATAATAAGCCTTTTTCGAGTCAATTAGTGATTTTCTATATTCTTTTTGGGTTGATTTGTAAAGTTCAAGTAAATGAGCACTGTGTGGAAACATTTTATGTCGTTGATAGTGAAAGTCCCGCCTCCTCATCAATTCAAAGTGTCTAACACTATACCAAGGAGCACTTTTAGAACGAAATCTATTTCTATAGTGACTATTATGCAAATTGTTATTGTAAGAACGTATTATTTGATCACATAATAAATTCGGATTAGACCAGTTTAAGGTTTCAATTTCAGCTAAATTTGCTTTAAAAGCTTCTTTATTTAAAGTGGTTACTGTATAACTATTGCATTTGGAGTTAATTCTTTTTAAGTTTATGCTCAAGTATTGCAGTCGGTGGTCTGAAATTGCACTGTCTATTAGAGACAAACTTAAGTCATAATTACTATTATTAGTTAATGCATAATCAATCAAGGTATTAGAATGTTGGGTTACTCTTGATGGTATATGATTATTGATTATGGTAAATCCATTTGACTCAATTGTGAGCTGAAGTATTTGCTGCTGTGGGCTCGAATTTAAAATGTTCAGGTTAAAATCTCCAAATATCCAGGCTGTCTTTTTTTTATTAGCAATAATATTCAATTTCTCATCACAGGTTTGCAAACATAAATTGTAATCAAAGTTTGGTGGTCTATATATTATTCCTATAATAATATCACATTCTTCCACCAAAATAAAGATGATGGAACAGTTTGAGTTATGTTTTGCAAGTTCTTTGAAGTTGTATTTTTCGTTAAGTAGAATGCCAATGCCTCCACCTCTTTTATCTCTACTAACATAAATTGATCTGTACCCATCAAAAACAAAATGGACTGCTTCGTCTGGAGATAGCCAGGTTTCAGTTATAACAATAGCATCTGGAAGATTTAAACTATTTACCAAAGCTTCTATATCATTTACCTTATTTCTAATGGATTGAGCATTTAAATATAATTTGTTAGTGACGTGAAATATGTCGACCTGACAATATTTTGACTGATAAACACCAGTTTCTCGTATACTCTCCACACAAAAAGTCGCAAAAAAGTTCAACTTCCAACGCTCATATCTTGAAGACCGTAATACCTACAAGATTTCATCCCATTTAAAGGTTGTTCAGAATTAAATCCTCTACAACATATCAAAAAATGGGCAAAGTCCATAGAGCCCAAAAATCCCATGTTATGTGTGCGTTATCCTTTCACATTTCTGACATTTGAATTTTGTTTCTGACCATGGTTTTTAAAAATTCAGCCAAAACTGTACAACTTTTGTATTTACACCTTTCTTCTACCTGTAAAGGTAAAGGCTGTAGGTGGGGTGTCAATATATATAAAAAAAAACTCCCTGTACCTTATGGTTTAGATTTTGGAAAACTTTGAAAGGTCATAACTTTTTCTTTATTACAGATAGAAAACTGAAATTTGCAGGGACTCTTATCGCAATAAAGGATTACAATTATGGTTGCCACCTGTCCAGTTTTCACCCGGAGTGTCCGGTTTTTCAAAGGTTTGTCCGGTGTCCGGACGCATGATGAAAATGTCCAGGAATATCTGGATAACTATACAGGATGTATATTTTAAGTGATACCACTATTGCTATATCCGAAACGGTAAGAGCTACAAGGTCGTTAAATTAGATAAAAGTTGCCTTTTTTGATGCCCTTGCAAAACTTGTTTTCAGTGTTGCCAAATTCCTTTCAGTTTGTAAAATACAGGGTAATTTATAAAAAACGACTTAAATTATTTCATTAATTATTTCGAAAACTATTGATATTCGAGACACAATTTCAATTTGAAAAATTTATAATTTTTTCCGCTCTACAACATGGCATTTTCAAATTTTAAATCCGACGTTTCGTGATCGAGCTACCATCATCAACTTAATTTTTTTTAATACGGACCTGGATTTTTTATTTAATTTTTGAAAAGGGAATGAAGGCCGCTTCTCAAAAATGACATAAAAAATCCAGGCCCGTATTTAGAAAAATGAAGTTGATGATGGTAGCTCGATCACGAAATGTCGAATTTAAAATTTGAATAAGATGTTATGTTGTAGAGCGGAAAAAGTTATAAAAGTTTCAAATTTAAATTGTGTCTCGAAAATCAATAGTTTTCGAAATAATTGATGAAATATTTTTGGGCGTTTCTTAGAAATCACTCTGTATTTCATAAACTAGAAGGAATTTGGCAACACTGTAAACAAGTCTTAAATGGGCATTAAAAAAGGCAACTTTAATATACACCCTGTATAATTTGTAATAATTAATACTTAATTTGAAATTTATAAAGGCGATTGCTAAACGCCTTAGGATATACCCAACTAATTTCTGAACGTTCCTACTTCTTGAATGGCGGGTGTGTCACGAACGTCTCCAATTTCCAGTTAGCGACGGAAAAGTGGACTTTTTCTGCCTAGGCAGAAAAGTTCGTTGTTCCCCATTCAACAAACGTTATCAGCGCAATTGATAAACATAAAAAAGTGGATTATGCGTGAAACTGTAACAAATTCGGAGAATAAATGATATATGTTTCAAAAGATCAGATTTAATGCCTTGGCTGGCTTCCTCGCTTCGCTTTCGGCTATGGAACACTAGTCGCGGCTTTTCTGCCTAATAAAACCAACAATTATGTATGTATTGTGTCGTTCTTCTTGTCCACTTAAAAGTGTCTGGTTTTTTTTTTAAATTTTAAAATTGACCGTATCTACGAGGGGTGGCGTTTGAAATTGAGTAGATACCTTTTTTAATTTTTTTCTGTGTAAATTATGCTGCAAAAAAAAAATTAGCTTCGATTATGTACGGGTTTTCGGGAATCAAAAGGTGGCAACCCTAACTACAATCCCTGAAAATTTCAGCTCATTTGGTCTTATAGTTTCAGAAATAGAATAGTGTTAATCAATTTGGGGTGAATTTAATTTTTCAATTTTCTGAAAGGCGTCTCCAAATCTCAGAATAATTTAGTGTATGGAGTTTAGTTGACACACAACTCTGCTAATTTCTTGTCTTGAATTTATGGCAATTTAAATTTAATCAATTTACTTCTGATAACGGTCCAGTATTGAAAGCAAATTATCGTGATTATTTGTTTATTTATGTTAAAATTGGATGTCATTAATTATTGAAAACACAGAGATTTAAGGCATCTTTTGGACTCCCAAAAATGTCTCAAAAAATTGCGGCTAGTGGAATATGCAACAAATGCTCACTGAATTGCACCTTCAAGGTTTCAACTGAGAAGAGAGATGGCAGTGAGGAGCTTTTTGGGTATCCTTGCGATGGTTGCAAGATGGTTTTGTGCAGAAGATGTGAAAAATGGAATACAACAGAAGTATGATTTATACAGACAATATCCAGAAAAATACCATTTTTTTGCATTGACTGCCTAAAAGAAAAATCAGGGACACTAGTTAAGCAAGTACAAAAATTACACCTTGATAACAGCCATTTAAGAATTGAGATGGAAAAGATGGAAGAAGTTATAAATCAACAACGAGAAGAAATTAGTGAAATAATTGAGAAAAATGAACTTCTTATCCAGGAGAAAAGTGACATGGAGAAATATATGGAAAGGAGTAGAAGAACCACTATGGATTTTGAGGATGAATTCCTTGCAACAGAAGAGTGTCTCAAAAAAAAGATTGACAAGCAGAAAGTCGAATTGCATAATATAAATGAAGAAAACCTAAATTTGGGTAAAGAAATTGACGATCTACTAACCAGTAATCAAGAGATCAAGGAGAAAAACAGAAAGCTAGAGATGGACCTTGAAAACTTAGTGTCGCTTAAAGACGAAATGTTGACCTCAATCAGAACTTTAACTGAGGACAATGAAACTTGTATGAATGACTACAAAAAAGCGCAAAAAGAGATCTTCTTGATGAGGACTAGCAACTATCAAAGAAAGACTGTCAATAATGCTGAAACTGTTAGTAATGCCAGTACTCAGTATGATCCTACAATGATGGGAGTAGAAAAAATCTGTAAGCAAGTCAAATCCAAGTGTGTCGAATCTCTGCCTGTTATATTAGAGAATAATGAAGGTCATTGCTGTAAAAGAAGAGTTCTAGTGTTGGGAGACGAAAGTGGAAGGGGCTGTGCGTCGAAGTTACGCATTTTGCTTAATGACTCTGAAGAAGCGGTTTCGGGAATAATTAAATCGTACGCCCCTCTACATGAAGTTGCAAAAAATATTTTCAGCAGTACTTTTGACTATTCTAAGAATGACGTTGTTATTGTTTGCCTAAATGTAAAGAAATCTATGATAGATTATTCGGTCCTAAAGCAAATTTTTGGTATTGGTGAATATACAAATTTGATTGTCTGTTTTAAATATATTCATAACTTTTTGTTCAAAAATGTTAGTGACGTACTGTCAGAATTTATGCGTAGGAACTATAATGCTTCCATTAGGGTGATAGAGAATTTTAGAATGCGAAACAAATTCCGACATAATATTCCTAGTCTTAGTAAGCTTTTATCTTTGTACATAAAAACTAAACCTTTGCAAACTAATGCTATTGTGCCACTAGCTGACAAGAATGATGTAAGCGAAACATTAAATGTGGATTCTGGGTGTGAAAACATAAACATTATTAGTGACCTAAAAATTTCAGAGTCTAATATATCCACCCTAGCAGGAAACAGTGAGATTTCTTTTTTAGAAAATGTACCCACCACTCTGACTGTATCTCCATAGTGGCACTGAATATTCAATCTGTTAGAAATAAACTAAACGAACTTGATATATTTTTAGACAGTCTACAATACCCAAGCATAATATTGTTATGTGAACATTGGCTGAAGCCTCAAGAACCTTTTAATTTAACAAGGTATACTGTTTTAAGTAAATATTGCCGAATAACTTCGATACATGGAGGAACAGCTATTCTACTAAACAATGATTTTATGGAATCTTTTCGTTTTTCTGACATTAATAAATTTGACCATTTGCTTGAAGAAAGAGTCTTTGAGGTTTCAGTCGTATTTTGTAGGCAAGTTAATTTGTATGTTCTATGTTTGTATAGATCTCCCATAGGGAATGTAGAGGATTTTTTATTCAAGCTTGAGACCATTCTAAGCCAATTGAGCTGTAATTCATTAATAGTGCTGGGTGGTGATTTCAATATAAATTTCTTGGCTGCTGATAGGAACACCCAAAGGTTGGTTAATTTATTGGGTTCATTTAATTTGCATGTCATGGTGGATACTCCCACCAGAATAACCCCTAACTCTTCCACTACTATTGATAACATATGCACAAATTTTGAAAGAAATGATAGTAGTGTAAGTGTTGTAAATGCAGGTCTTTCAGATCATGAGGCCATTTTTTGTAGATTTAAGATCAGAACCGGAAGACGTAATGAATTGAAACGAAAGGGACGGATATTCAGTGCAAGAAATTATGATAAGCTCTCTGAATTGTGTGCCTGTGATAACTGGCAAGCAGTTCTTAGTTCCAATAAACCTCTGGAAACTTTTCATAAAAAGTTATCCTCTATATTCAATAAAGCATTTCCAATAAAAAACTTGAAAATAAATAAAAAAAAGCCATGGTTAACAGAGGGCATTAGGATTTCTTCAAAAAATATGCGTTCACTGCATTACATCCGTAAGTTTTATATCAGTAATATTTGTTTCATGACATATTATAAAAATTATAGGGCTATATATCGTAGGTTGGTGAACGCAGCTAAAGATAAGTACTATAGAAAACGAATAATAGAATCCAGTAACAGACAAAAAGAATCCTGGACAATTGTTAATGAGCTAATTGGCAAAAAACGGGAAAATTCAGATGTTGATACCACACTTTCACCTCAGGATTTTAATAATTTTTACTGTTCTGTTGCTAAAAATCTCTCTAGCCAAATTGGCATTGCACACGATTTTAAACATTTTTTCAAATATTCATCAACAGGCGAATCATTTTTTTTTTGTGCCTACGGATGTAAACGAAGTTAAGTTTACATTTAATGAAATTAAAAATAAGAATGCTTCGGGGTGGGATGATATATCTGTCAAATTATTCAGGAAGTTACCTGACAATGTTTTAAACATATTAGTTTATGCTATCAATAATTCTTTCCAAAATGGGTTTTTTCCGAACAGTCTAAAAAGGGCCAATATAATCCCAATATTTAAAGCGGGCGATAAGCAAAATCCCTCAAACTATAGACCTATAGCCCTGTTGCCGACTCTATCAAAAATTGTAGAGAAACTAGTAAAAAAAAGAATCGTTTCATTTTTGAATGAAAAAAAGATTCTTAGTCCCGAACAATATGGATTTCGAGCTTCCAGGGGGACTTCCGATGCAATATTTGCATTCCTCGAGGAACTTTTCTTGAGACTGAATGACAATGACGTTGCCGCAGCGGTGTTCTGTGATCTCACGAAAGCTTTTGATTGTGTCAGTCACAGAATATTGCTGTGGAAACTGCAGTCCTATGGATTTAGGGGATCCTCTTATAAATGGTTTGAGAGTTATTTGCAGGATAGGACTCAAAGTGTTCGCTTTGGAGGTGATGTTTCTGGACAGAGAACATTACAGTATGGGGTGCCTCAAGGGTCTGTTCTTGGTCCAATATTGTTTTTAATTTATGTTAATGATATAACTGATCTTGGCATCTCAGGGAAATTTACATTGTTTGCGGATGATGCAACTATATTATGGCACGACACTAGTATGGGTTTCTTGAGTGACAAAATAAATAGGGACATGGTTGCTCTCAAGCAGTGGTTTGACGCTAATCAGTTAACACTGAATATATCGAAAACTAATGTCATGCATTTTAGGTGCACACTTGAACCTATCAAACTTGATGACATTTCCTTGTCGAGCACCAATGAGAATAAATTTCTAGGGCTTCTCATTGATAGCAGACTTAAATTCCAATCACACATAGAAAATCTTAGGAAAAAACTTGCTTCCAACTGCTTTGCAATGAGAGTTCTCTCTGGAGAGCTTGATTCACAGACCGTGAGAAATGTATATTTCTCACTCATAGAAAGTCACTTAAGATATGGACTGTGTTTTTGGGGTACATGTTCTGCGCAGTTGTTTGATAGTGTGTTTGTGCTGCAAAAAAGAGCCATAAGGTATTTGAGTGGAGCTAAAATGAGAGATTCATGTAAACCTTTGTTCATAAGACATAAAATTTTAACACTTCCCAGTCTATTTATTTTAGAGGCAGTTTGCCTAGTTCATAAAAAATATAGAAATAGCTTGCATGCAACAGGTTTGTATAACACGAGGCAAACTTATAATATAATACTGCCAATACCATCCTCGACACAAATTAAAAATTCTATTATATACAATAGTCGGAAATTATTTAATCACTTACCTGTGGAAATAAGACAAGTGGAAAGCAACAAAATATTTAAAGGGATGGTGAAAAGGTTACTAATTGAGAGGGCTTATTATAACTGTACTGAGTTTTGGAATGATAGATTTTGACTGTATCAATTGATTGGCTCTGCCAATATCATTATTATTATTATTTTTATTTTTATTTTCATGATTTGACTTTTGTAATTTGTGCTTATTGTTTTATTCCTGTAGCGCACGTATAATGTATATATATATATATTTTTTACCGTCATTTTAATTTAATTTGTGTGACATAATTATGTGAGTGATAGGTAGTTGACGTCCGTGACTACTTCTAAGTTTTATTTTTATTTTTTGTTTGTTTTTGCCTCAGTTTTTACAATTCTTTGTGTTGGTTTCGATTGTTGTGGATCATTTTTTGAAATTTTTATCCTTTTTATGATAGATAGATAATAGATAATTTTAATTGTTTTATTAGGCCTGCTTTGTCTATGACATTATTTGTTTTTTTGACAATAAAGCTTATTTGATTTGATTTGATTTGATTAATCTTCGACTAATCTCTCTAATTAGTGGTTTCATGAAGAATTATAAAATACGTGATTATTACCTTCTGAGGTCAGTTTTTGATAAGAAATTGAATCCCCGATATCGAATTCAAACCCATCTGGACTAAACTCGTATAAACCGTCAATGATATACTTATTTCCCCGTTTACGAGTAATTGTACCGATATTAGTGGAAAAATTGTATTCATCTTTGAATTCCTTCTCCAGAGACTTCACTGCGAAAGCTTCAGAAAAATCCTCGAGATCCTCAACACCGTCGGTGTCTGTTAGGATTTTCACCGCATCTTCGACTGATAATTCTGGATTAGGGCGATGGAAAAATGATAAAACGTAACTGAACATGTTTTGGCTTAAAAATAGAAATTTGAAAATCTACTTGTAAAATGTAAACAATCGGAAGAAAAAAGTGAGGTTAAGTCATTGAAGCTGTAGCGTTTTCAAAAATCTAGTGCACGTATTGAATTGTGTTCGGAGTCGAGCCAAATTTCACGTGTTCCGAGTTTTCTGAACCCAGAACAATAATTTCTGTTCGGGATTTCGATTTTTAGCCTTTAACAGTGTTGCCAATATTCTTTAAAACGATTGCAAACCCAGTGCCGTACCGTTGCTCTAGATTCAAGAAAAAATCAAGATTTTCATTAAAATCCAATAATTCTTATCTGTTAATTCTTGATAAACCGGAGCCAAAACAAAAAGGAAAATGATAACATTTGACACAGTCGAGTCCGGAGTCCAAAATCTCTCAAAATAACTGGACCAGTGCACACTGCAAACCCGTAGGTTGTGGTGCCTCAATTTCTCTAACGAAAGTTATATAATCGGTGCAACATCAGCCAAAAAATTGAGTTTCCATTATATTAAAAATCGAGTTTCTCATTGGCCCGATCCTTCAAATATCTTAAAAATCCGGCCAATAACGGATCATTAATCGCTTGTCTTGATCACTCATAATTTTTTTTGTGGTGGTAAAATAATTGAGATTGCAGTCATGAGTATGAGGAGCAACTTGACGTCAGTCCGTCAGATAAAGCGGGCGTTGGGCGAGTTCCGTGATTGTTTGAATTTGGGGGCGAAACAGCAAAGGGCTAGAACGATGGCTACTCAAACCCAAACCAAAGAATCTCAAACTAAGCACTGTCTCGGTATGGACAGTCTCAATCCCAATATTAAAGTGCTGGAATACGCTGTCAGGGGCCCTTTGGTCATTAGGGCTGGAGAAATCGAAAAGGAACTGGAAAAGGTAAGAATTTTTGTTCTTTATAAATAAATAATTGTATTTGATATATTTAAATATTGCATATAGGTATACAATATGCAACACAATGTTTATTTTATAGCAATATTGATTAAAAATTGTCTAAGGCCCGGTTTATTCATCTTCTGATAAACTGCCAGATAAGTAATGTAGTAATGCAATCTGGCAGATACTGTAATCTACAACGTGTCCAAGATAAGGAGGGCCAGTATGGGGATCTGATGATATGGTCGCCCAAAGACGAAACGTCGGACTAAAAATTTGATGATGCCATAACTATTGTAGAGGAGGAAAAGTGGCAATGAAAAAGTGCCATTTATTTTGAAATATCTCTTCAAATACATAAGGTCAGGAAAAAATAAAATCCTTCTGGTCTAATTTCGGGTTTTCCTGGATATCTCCGATATCACTCGGAATTTTTAATATATCAGAGCGGTATTTTAATGAGCACAAAATTTCGCAACTTTTTCCTAATTTAAGCAATGTCGTATCTTTCAGTGTTTCTGAGATCCCCATACTGGCCCTCCTTATCTTGGACACATTGTATAAACCTATTGGTTGGCCAATAGATTGATAAGTTTATCTTGTAGATAGTTACCACTAATTTTATCTGAAGATGAAAAACCTAGGCCTCTAATCACATTAGAGTATAGAATTTTTAATACCCATTTAGAATAACTCCATCCCTATTTATCAATCATGAATCAAATGATACCATATTACAAATCACTAAAATTACTGGTAATTACTTGCAAATAGGTATTAAAAATAGGTACTATACAACCTTCTTAAATGGTAGTTAATTTTGTTATTAAATATATAAACTCCTGATATTAAATATTGATTATTGATTGAAATTTATACCTTGCAGCTTTTAAGAAAATATTGATCTACCTACCTACTTGGAGTATTTCATTTAAGCCTGGTTTATTTACCTTTTGATAAACTGTCGGGTAGTAATGCAATCTAATAGATAAAACCGCAATTTCCCAATTATAGATTGATAATTTTATCTTGTAGACAGTTACCAGTAGTAAGTTTATCTGAGGATGAATAAACCGAACCTTGATATTATTTTGGAGTACCTTTGGAAACCTAGAAGCAATTAGGACAGCATTCTTGATAGTTATCTTCCATAGTCTTTACCAACTCATTATCTAATCAAGTAGCAATAATAAGATTGAATTAGCAATTATTATCAAGGTTTTTTTCATTAGGGTAAATTCTTTTATGGAAACTTTTTCCATTAATTTGAATTTACATGTAATATTTTACATATTATTATAATTCATTATCCAAATAACCATCATTGGTGATTGGCAATTATCATGTACTCTGAAAAAACCTAAAAAATTCAAAGTAGAGAAGGAAAAAATTTGAATGAAGATAAAAAAAGAAATTGAAAAATTATTGATTGAATCTATTTTGCCACCTGCTAAAACTTTTATGATGTAAATTCAATTCAGTGTTTACCATCATTATGCTAAATCATTATGTAAAGATATTTTTAAAAGGTGTATCAATAAGATTTGTTCAACAAGCTCTATTTATAGGTTTCAGTGGCACAGGATATTTTTTTGGCAGGACAAATACTTATATTGGATTTGAAATAAATGAGATTTCGATAATGAGGAGTGGAAAAACTCTGTCAAAATTCACTTTGGGTAATTTCCAGAAAAATAAATAAATATCGTAATACTGGCTTTGTTTAAATTAAAAAGGAAATAACCACTTTAATGTTATTAAAAGGTGCTCTCTGTCTGAGGGATATTGGACTAATTTTTATCAATAAAAACATAAAATTCCTTGGTACTAAATTTTTAAAGATCATAGCTTTTTTCGTATTAGAAATAGAAAGCTGAATCTTTCACTGAATTTTATCCCTTTCAAAGGACTACAATCCCTGAAAATTTCAGCTCATTTGGACTTCTAGTTCCAGAAATAAAATCGTGTTTGGGGTGGATTTATCAATTTTTCTGAGTGGCTTTTCTTATAAATTTCGGCTTCAAAACTCAGAATAATTTAGTGTGTAGAGTTTGAGGGTCCCAAATGATCATTTAGACACAAAAATCACAACATAAAGAAATTTGAAATTTCATAATAATTGAGAGAAAATGAGATTTCAATTTTTAAATTTATCACAAGATAATAATTTAGATAAAATTAGAAACAACTAAACAATATACATACTTGAGTTATTCAAGAGTATGTATGGTTGTTACTATTGATCAGTTTATTGCCAGTATGATTAAAAAGAGTATTTGCTCAAGTAACTTCCTAGTAATTTGTGGAGTATAATATTTTACATGGAGTCAACTCCTTGTTAAAATCCAGGATCACTTAGGGCTGGTATTATAATGTCCGGTTAACCGATGGTTGAGTTTCAACCGAGGTTTCATCCTTCCGTGAACTGGACATTGTAATACCGACCCTTAGAGTCCTTGAAAATATCTCCCTTGCATATGTCCTTCCTTTTCTTACCATTATAATTATTTTAAAAAAGCCATTTATAACGCCTTTTCAATCGAAGCAATTGATGTGAAGTTACTCTTGAGTAGCTTCTCAAAAACTGCACTGAATACTCTCAAATGGAGGAAATACTAAAAATCATTAGTAATTACTGCAGTATAAACTTCTATACATTGAAATAAATAGAGCAAATTATGAAGTAATTGCTTCTAGTACGTACTTACTTTAGGAATTATGTGGAGTAAATGTTATAATTTTTTGAAGTGAAAACTACAAAATGGAGCATTTACTTAAATTAAAAGCAAAAAATACTCTTTTTTAATCATACCGCCCATTGACTCTATTACATATAGGGATGGCACCTTGGTCAATTGACCAGTCAAAAATTGTCAATTGACACTCAATTTGACTGAAGTTAGAATATTTGACCAAAGGCGATTTCGCCCCAGATTTTTATCTGCTGTTTGGTAGGCAAATGGTTAACCAATTGGTACGTGAGTGACATATCTCAACAATCTCATCCGAATTCAGTGAGTAGGTCGTTTGGTAAATTTTGACTTTGTCATGTTTATTTAGACATTAAACAGAAAGGTACCAAACCTCCACTACCCAGTCAAACCGCGGTATAGCATTTAACAGGCCAAAACGCCTACCAAAGTTGCTGTGACGGCATCATTCTCCCATCCGAAATTGATTGGTACCTGTTTGGTTTGACAGACCAAACTGAGGTACCAAACTGAGGCGAAATGGCCTCAAATCAATTTGACCAATGTACACATGAAGTACCTGCAGAAACAATAGTTTATTGTATAGAAAATACAATAAAAATATACTCTAGAAAATTAAACAAACAAAACCCTTTTCTTTGATAAAAAGGACAAAATCAAAACCAATTTTTTCTACTACCATGGGTAAAGTACACACTATTCAGAAGACGTAAAATTCCATTTCACACACTAGTGCGTAAAATAATTCACTTCACACACTAGTGCGTAAAGTAAAATCAATGACAGATGTTGACACTGTCAATTTCATATTGTTCTGGTAAATTACTTCACGCACTAGTGCGTAAAGTGAAAATACTTCACGCACTAGTTCGTGAAGTATTTGTCTAAATCTATTTTTTACACATATTTGATTGGTAGTAGAAAAAAAAATGTATGCAATACATGTGTAAAGCACCTTTTTTCACTCATGTGATTGTCGCACTCGCCTTCGGCTCGTGCGACAAAATTCACATTCATGAAAAAAGGTTCACTTTACACACTTGTTACATAAATAACTATTTTCTACTTTTCGAAGACATAAAATTTCACGTCACGCACTATAGTGCGTAAAGTAGTCCACTTTACACACAAGTGCCTAAAGTAATGTCAATGACAGATATCTATATCAATCTGTGATAAACCACCAAAACATTATGTCAGTACCTACTTCCTTCTAAAAAGCTATAATTGTATTATATAAGGAATACTGCATTTTGCCAGCCAAGTGCTATCGATAAAGATAATTAAAAGGGCCGAATTTATAGTCGGTCCTTGAGGTTTCCTCAGACCTTAAGGAAGCCTTGAACCTTTAGAATTGACATGACTGTAACTTGTCAAATTGTAGCAAATGTCCATTCTAAACTCACAACCTTCAAGGAAGAGTCAAGGAATGACTATAAATTCGGCCCTATAAATTATTATTTATGTTGTTACGAGAGGATTTGGGAACATTATTTCTAGTTTAAATTTTGAATGCTCCAAGTATTAAAGGTTCATCACGGAAGGTTTTATGTGAATTCTGCAAGCATACAAGAAAAATATTTGTAAATTTGTAAAACCACAAATCCTGGTTTTATATTTTTTTATGTCATAACAGTACATTATTGTGTTTTTATACCTTAGATGCCATCTATATAATTCATTACTTTATGCCCGTGCGGGCATAAAGTGCACATTATGCATAAGACGCAAAAAACAGTTTTCGATTAACTTATTCTTTACATACAAAAATATATATTTATTATTCAAAACCAACTGGTATGACATAAAAGTTTGTATGCACCACGGGTACTAATAGATATATACCCTTGGGCGACTTACAAACCCTCGGGCCAGAGGCCCTCGGCTTTGTAAGATTGTCGCCCTCAGGGCATAATCATCTACTTAGTACCCTTGATACATAAATAACTATTATAAACCAGAAACATTTGTTGTCCAATTACTATTTAATGATTTATTTCCCTTCAACACTAACAAATTAGGGTGTCAAAAAACCATTTACCGAAGTCATCAAAGCCAATATTGGAGATTGTCACGCCATGGGCCAAGTTCCAATCACCTTTATCCGTGAAGTCTTAGCCCTAGTCACCCTGCCATCACTTTTAGACGACCCGCGATTCAATACCGACGTTAAAGAACACGCCAGAACAATTTTGAAGGGTTGCAGAGGCAGTTCTGTAGGTTCTTACACTGATTCGCCTGGAATCGAAGTAATTCGCAGACATGTGGCTCAGTACATTGAACGAAGAGATGGTATCCCTGCTGATTGGCAGAATATTATTATTAGTGCAGGTAATTCTTCATTAATTATTTTTTTTGAGAAATCAACCTATAATTTATTCCAGGTGCTAGTGATGCTATCAAAAACGTCCTCAAACTATTGATTTGTGACGTCAACAACAAACCTCCTGCTGTTCTGATCCCTATTCCTCAATATCCCTTATACTCAGCCTCTCTAGCCGAATTTGGCATCACCCAAGTGGGTTACTATTTGGATGAATCCAGAAATTGGGGTTTGGACATCGCCGAATTGCAACGCTCTATAAACGAGGCCAGGAAAACTAGTCATGTTAGAGCTATTGTGATTATCAATCCTGGAAATCCAACTGGGCAGGTTTTGTCCAGGGAGAATATTGAAGAAGTTATCAAGTTTGCTTATAAGGAGAAATTATTTATTTTGGCTGATGAAGTCTATCAGGATAATGTTTATGCTGAAGGGTCCAAATTTTATTCGTTTAAAAAGGTAAGAAGAGTTACTGTAGAAAAAAATTTCAAGAAACTCATCTACCTTTGTCTGAATAATTTTTGAGAAAAATTTAACAGATATAATTTTGTTCTAGGTATTAATTGAAATGGGTGAACCTTACTCATCAATGGAATTAGCAAGTTTCATGTCTTGTTCCAAAGGTTACATGGGTGAATGTGGTCTTAGAGGCGGATATGCCGAGGTCATCAATATGTGTCCCGAAGTAAAAGCAATGTACCTTAAAGCCATCAGTGCAATGTTGTGTCCCACTGTCCTGGGACAAGTCGCATTAGACTCTGTAGTGAACCCACCTCAAAAAGGTGACCCCAGTTATGATACTTTCATCAAAGAAAAACAAGCCGTACTGGATTCGCTTAAAGTAAGAGCCAAAATGGTTGCGGACACTTTCAACTCGATGGAAGGTTTCAAGTGTAACGTTGTCCAAGGTGCCATGTATGCTTTTCCAAGGATTGATCTACCACAAAAAGCTATTGAGGCAGCTAAAAAAGTCAACAGAGCTCCTGATGCTTATTACGCCTTTGAATTATTGGAGAACACTGGAATTTGTATTGTGCCAGGTTCAGGATTTGGCCAGCAACCTGGAACTTATCATTTCAGGACTACCATTCTACCACAACCTGATAAATTGAAGGGTATGTTGCAGAAATTTGAAGAGTTTCACAAGGATTTTATCAAGAGGCATACATAAATTTTGTTGTAAGTTTCACTGGAGCAATTTTTAAGAGTTAAAGTGACAAAATTATAATTTTATATTTATTTTTTTGTATTTAATATTCTACTACAGATATGTGTTTTCAAAACAACTTAGTATTCAGTTTAGAAATAATTATTATAATAGGTATGACAATATTGATTTGAGATTTTTAATTCCATATTCTAATGGATGTGATTTATGTAATATTAATTTATTAATAAAACTGTCTTGTTATTGAAATTTGTTATATATTTAAAAATATGTCTTTAATAATACAGTATAATACAAAATGAACAAAATAAAAGTAAAATTAGAAATAGTAACTAAATAAATAAACCAAAAATGTTTTTTTAGGTATATTCTCACTTTATCATCACCTGAATTAAATGGGCAGTTTCAGCATTTGTCACTGTTGTTTAATTACACAATTAGAACGTCTACATATGCCTCAATTTCTCTTGGAGTTATTTGTAAACGATTCTTCATTGGCCGGTGCAGAAGTGTAAGTCAAACACTGGTACTTAAGGAGGCGTTATCTTAATGACCTTGAAATTTGTCAGTCCTGTACTCTGGAGGGTTGATTTTTTTTCAAAATCCTCTGCAAAGAGAAAAAAATCCCTCTCTCCTTTTTGCAGACGAATTTGATAAAATCAATTAATCAAAGCACAAAATTGACATATTTAATAAAATGACACCAGTGTTTGATGTATACTTTTTTACTGACCAATAAAAATCGTTTACAATAACTTTGAAGCATGCTTCAAACGCTTTCCTTCTGTAAACACTGAAAAGTGACAATGATGTTCATTCTCCCTATTGTATTTTAACAACAAATCTTAAATTTCAATAGTGTATTTGAACTAATTCTAGACAATAATTGAAGTAGTTCAAATATTGTCAATCTTGGTTATGATCCAGTATTCAATAGAAATTTAGCCACAAGACAGAAATGGTCAGATCCCAATGAATCATTAGGCATTTTAAACCCTTTCAATTCCGATCTGCAAGGCAAGCTAAAATAACCGCTAAGTTTCAAATTATCATCTTGAAATTGGCCCTCTATTTTTTTGCCACTGTAAAATATATAATCAACCGTAACCCATTCGTCTTGAAAGGTAGTCGCTTGTGGATTGGCCAAATCGTCATGATTGTAGGCTGATTTGAATGCAAACTGGTGCGACAAAGTCCCAGTGGAAAATAAATTATTTGTTTTAAGTGTTGAGCAATTTGAGCTGCAAATTTTGTTGGTACTGTGGTAAAGCTTATTTAAATCTACTTTTTTTGATAAATTCACGACATCAGATTCATAATTTGAGTTTTTATAATATGAATCGCGGGTTTTTACCAACAGTGCATGCTGACAGTTGTCTGTTATTTGAAGATCAGATGGTACTAAAAGTAAATGTCAAAAATGTTTATTTGTTTTAAACATGAACAACTTACTTAAAACAGGTCCTTGACAAGTCACTCCTTCCTCGTCCAATTTCTTAGCAGCCAAATACTGATACTGCAAATGACCTTTACAAATAAATTTGTACAAACAAGAGGTAGGGGTGGCATTAAAATCTCCACTGAGAATAATCGGAAGGTAGTTTTTCTGTTTTTCAGAGTCCAAGTGAAAACTTAGCCTTTCGATTTCAGCCAGTAAAATTTGCACTTGTGCCAGCCTGACATCTTGCCGTTTAGGATTGTAAAGCAAATGAGTTGTTGCCACAATAAACTTATTTTCAGGTAGATCTTTGGGGCAAAACGTTGCTACTATTGCAACATTGTCCCTGTTCAACAGAGGGATGTTTGGTTGCATAAACTCTACAGTTGCGTAGTCTAGCAATGAAATACTATCAATTTTGTAAAATATAGCACAACCGTCACATCTTAAGCCTGTACGTTTTTTGTAAATGCCAACATATCCTAGCAATTCAAGCTGCTTCAAAAAATATTCATTTAAATGAGACTCTTGCACTTCTTGCAAGCAAACAATGTTAGGTCTGTGGTTCGAAATTTCTTCGTGGATTCTTTTCCATCTCTCTTGCCATTCGAGGGCTGCATTATTGTGTTTGTTATACAAATAAGGATGCTGTTCAAGTAAATCTTGGGCCAATACGTTGAATGACATCACACTGAATTCGAAACTTTTTTTAAAAGCAGCATTTTTTTCAAACGTTATTGGCACATCAATCCAATTTCTTAAATCAACAGATCTGCAATGAATTGAAGAAATACATATGAGTATTTGACAGGTATTGTAAAAATTCTCTATTAAAACTATACTATAATTAAGTTTGCAGTTTTTTTAAAATTGCAGTAACATATCTGTTGAGGCACCCCTTAAGGGTTATGTATAGGTTAATAACAACAACAATACAACAGGGTTGATTTTGTTGTGCTAGGGGTATTAAAACTTTGACTGCAAGAGTTCATCATCTTCATGGTGCTTGTAGAGTAAATAAAAAATTAAATGATGTACTCGAATATACTTACTCATTTTGAGTTTTGCATTTACGCGCCCATTTATATGCGTTTACAGAAAATGGTTTTATATATCCAGAAGGTTCAGTTCCAGGAGGGTCAGGCTCATTTTGTGTAGGTGCACCTTGTAGTAGATTTAGATTTATGGGTACAGCAGCAAAATGTTGCTGTTGTCCTGGATGAAAATATCTTTGTTCGTATAATACTTGAGGATGCCTCCACCAATTTCTAGAGAAACTGGAATATCGTTTTAATAAAAAACCAAGTTATAAATTGAGCTTACTTTAAGCCAAAACGAATGGGTTCCCTCAAAGATCTTCTGAAAAAGCCATTAGGCATTGGCTGTCCATTTTCAGGCATGAATCTGTTATTGTTATTCATTTTTCTTTTCATTACCAGTTTCAATGAGCCCAAAGCAGTTTGATTAATCTAAAATAAAGCTAATAATTTGGTTGTGGACTACTGGAACAAACTAAATGTGACAGGATTCAAAGCAGTACTTAGTACTTCGTACCAAGAAGATTTTTGCCTTGGTGGTACCATCCATATCAGCTTCAAATACTGGAAGATTTTTAAATTACTGACAATGTTTAAATTGTGAATTTAGTACCTGATCAATTAATTTTCATCTAAAAATAAAAATATTTGAAATCATTCAAAACAAAAAAAAAACAAGACAAAAGTGGAGGGATATATCAGCTGGGTTCGGCTATTCAGCGCGGAGTTGGAGTGGAATGAACAGAGCTAATGGAGTCATCCCTAATACGAGCTGGGTTCGGCTATTCAGCGCAGAATTGGCGTGGAGTGAACAGAGCTAATGGAGTCACCCCTAATACGGTAAAAAGCAATACCCGAACGGCTAGAGTGCGAATGGAGTCACTCGGTGTGCACGGAGTTAGCAAGCCGAACCCACCTACGGTAAAAAGCAGATATAAAAAGCAATACCCAAACGGCTGAGTGCGAATGGAGTCACTCGGAGTGAGCAAGTCGAACCCACCTTTACATATCGATTATCGAACCCCCAAACCGAACAAAACGACTGTCCTGTCACTCTCGGTTCAAAAAAGTCGAACACGTAAAATTCTGTTCGGAGTTCTAGTAAATCGAGCGCTTAGAGTGAGCCCAGCCAAACCCAGAACCTGTTCCAAATGTCAAAATACTCAAAATTAAAAATGATCCTGTAGTTTGTTTTTGTTTATATAAACATATTGAATTTATTTGTGTATTGCAATATTTAAACATTAAAGTATATTGGCTAGTCGTAAAAATAAATCAGGTAATGAAGACTTTGTCTTAATATATTTCCCAACAATAGAAAACAGTGAAAATTCCCCAATTTTAACTGCACCCCAATTTTTTTTTTTTTTAAAGTTATTATTATAGTTCTTTTTCTCTTTATAATACATATTTTAGATAATACTAATTCTCTAATTAGTAGTGCATAGGAGCACTCACCTTGAGAATATTAATTCTTTAGTACAGTGCTTTGCTATATTGGATTAATTAGTCTTATAAGGTCTGTGACAGTGGCGCACCCAGGGGGGGGGGGGGGCTCTGGCCCGATGGCCCCTGCAAAACTCAATTTTCACCTAGGTATAAAAAAATGTGGCAAATTCAGGGTGTGGCATCCTGACGCCTCAATTTTTCTGTAGATTTTCAGTCACAAGCCACAACCTATGTAGGGCCCCCCTCCCCCAAACATATTTTCTGGGTGCGTCACTGTTCCTGGAAAAAAATCAAAAATCAGGTCATAATCTGTATTGTCAAAATATCACTTAGTGTCTCTAGGGATTAAAAAATCGTAGCTCCGCTATCTTTGGTTTTTTTCCAATCAAATTTTGGTATGTTGAAAGTAAAAGATTTCTGGATATATATAAAAAAAAATTATTCTCCAAAGTTTCCCAGATTTCTAGGAAAAAAATCAAAAATCAGGCCATAGACTGTAAGGCAAAAATCGGGGGGCGGTTAACTCTGTTAAATCGGTGTACAAATGGACTTAAATCACTTTAAATCCCTTATTAAATCACATAAATCACCTTGTTTTGCTCTAAATCAGATTGATGTTAAATCCCTTCAAATCGTTCTAAATCCCTTCAAATCGTTCTAAATCCCTTTAAATCTCTTTAAATCCCTTCAAATCTTTTTAAATCAATTAAATCCCTGAAAATCTGAGATCCGGAACACTTTAAATTAAATCCCTAAATAAATTCCCCTAAATCACATTAGTTTTTTCATATATCATATCAAATCACCTTAAATCAAGTTAGATCAATTTAAATTTTCTTAAATCTCTTACAATCCCTTTGAATCTTTTTAAATCTAGTTAAATCTGGTTAAATCCCTTTAAATCTTTCTATATCTCGTTAAATCTCTTTAAATCCTTTTAAATCTTCATAAATCTCCATAAATCATTTCAAATCGATAAAAAACGAAACTTTGGGCGACTCCAACTCGACAAACCTCGAGGTGCAATCGCTTATAGGTATTCGTTCGCGAATTGCGGCTTGCGCGAGTTGCGCGTACGTGTTTTTGTTGGCGGACAGGAAGAATCTTCAAATTTTTTGTGAATTCAAATTCAAGTTTTAATTAATTAATTGCATTGTGTACCAAGGACCAAGACTAGCTGACTTTGGTGGCACTTTTAGAACTGATAAGGTGTTCTCATTCGGGCTTAATGGCCGTCTTAAGTTGGAATTTCTTCCTAAGAAAAAGGAAGAAATTCCAACTTACGACGGCCATTAAGCCCGAATGAAAACACCATTTCAATAAACCTGGGCCGCGAAAGCCTCACTTTATCACTTTTAGAACTTTTTTTATTAGTTTAAAATTTAAATTGGACTTTTATTAGAGCGAAAGTACCTATAAGCACTAAAATATCTAGTTATTAGATATGTTATGGTTAATATGCAAATTTGGCTAGTTTGTAAACTAGCTGGATAGTTTACTAACTAACCAACCCCTTGGCTATTTTGATAGAAAACGCAATCTTTACTAAAATAGCAGCTAGTTTGCAAACCAACCAAAGGTTTTGGCTAATTTACTTCAAATTATTGAGAAAACTGAATTAGCTGGTTAGTTTATAAACTATCCAATGCAGCCTGGCTAATTTTAAAACCATGATTTCTAGTAACACAAAATAGCTAAACTTTTAGCTAGTTTGTAAACTAACCAACCAATTTTCTCGCTAATTTACAAATAATGTTTAATGTTCATGGTACATATTTCTTATTCGATAAATTAGTTGAATGCAAATTTTTGCTTTGTTCTTTTTTAACTGGCAATTCTCACATCCATCAAGAATCAAAGTTGGTAATATTAGAATATTTATTTATTAGCTTTGTTGTAACTTGTCTTCCGCCGTGCCCAGTTTGATTGGTGAGATTCTTCAATAATATCAAATAAATCGTCTATACAAGCTAATATTTTTCCAGATATCATTCGTTGTAAAGTTGGAAATTACTTGCTCTATAATTATACAGATTTGTTAAAGAAGTGTCAAATTTTTCAACCTAACTTTGTTTGTAAATTAGCCAGAAAATTGGTTGGCTAGTTTATAAACTAGCCAAAGGTTTGACTATTTTGTGTTACTAGAAAATATGGTTTTCATATTAGCTAGGCTGCATTGGATAGTTTATAAACTAACCAGCTATTTTAGTTTTCTCCATAATTTCAAGTAAATTAGCCAAGACTCTTGATTAGTTGTTGTTGTAATCGTTTATTTAGCTATTATAACTAATTACTACTTGGAGTTACATATACGTTATCTTAACATCATATTATTATTTTTTAAAAATAACACACATAAACAATTAATTAACATTGCACATCAATTTCATATACGATCATTAAATATAAAACCGGCAATACAAACAAAAAACAAAAATATTCTAAATCACTCAAATAAATAAAACCAAAAGTATACACTGTAATTTAATCTGTCTTATCTCTTATATATTGTCTAAGTTTTCTTTTAAAAGTATTGATTTGATGACAGCCTTTGATATCAGTCGGTAACTGGTTAAATTCAATTAATCCCCTAATAAATAATGATTTTTCTGCTTGTACAGACCGGACCCTGGGGATATCAAAATTATCCCTTGATCTCAAATTTCTTTCATGCCTCTGAGAAATGTAGTTTATTTTACTCATTAAATATGATGGCAGCAGTCCCCCTCTAATTTTAAAAATAAACACCATTGTGTTGTACAAAATAAGTTCCTTTATTGAGAACCATTCCAATGCGTTTTTCATTTCACGAATAGGTGTTCTTCTTGGACAAAATAGTATCATCCTCATTGCCTTATTTTGTAGCTTTTGCAATCTTTCAATTTCATTTCTCTGGAACAAGTACAAAACTGTGGAACAATAGGTATAATGTGGTAACACTAATGAATTGAAGAGTAAAATCTTTGACCACCGTGTCAAAGAAAAGGCACATCTATACAAGAACGAGAGTTTGAAAGAAATAGTCTTTATAATATAATCAGCATGACAGTTGAATTTTAGGTTTTTATCAATTAAGACCCCCAGATATTTATACTTTTCCCCAATTTCTAGCTTATTGTTGTCAATTTTTATTTCAATGCCCTTGCTTACAAAGTCCCTATAATACCTGTCTGGTCCCAGTATCATACATTTTGTTTTCAGAATATTGATTTTCAATGAGTTTGCACAACACCACCTATGTATTCTGTCCAGATTTCCATTAATGACATTTCCCATGTTTTCGACATCTGAAGATGGAAAATAACATACTACATCATCAGCAAATAAATGGATCTCAATTCCCTCAACAAGTTCAGCAATGTCATTAATGTAAACCAGAAACATCAATGGTGCTAAAACGCTTCCTTGTTGAATACCCATTTCGGTCTCTATCAATTCCGATTCAACTTGATTAACCCTGACTTTCCGTCTTCTCCCAGTTAGATTGCTTTGAAGCAATGCCAGTGCCCCATCCTCAATGCCTACCCTTCCAGAAAAACAGCACACACCGCCTGATTCCTGTCATTATAGCGCTTCCAATCGTCCAATACACATTGTATAGCGGCCTCGCAGTTATGTTTTGCTCTAAACCCTGACTGATATTGAGCTAATATACTATTTTCCTCTAAATGATCTACAAGTTGCTCATACAAGACTTTCTCAAAAACTTTTGTTACAGAGCTGAGCATGTTAACAGGTCTAAATTCTGCTGCCATCTGTGCATTGGACGTTTTTGGAATAGGAACAATTGTTGAGATTTTTAGTTTTGTTGGTACTTTGCATTCTAATATACATGAATTAATTATGTGCAGTAGTGGCTCCTTTAAATTCTCAAAACAGTTCTTTAACAAACATATACTTAGCCCATCTGGGCTATCTTTATTGGCCATTTCAAAGATATATTTTTTAAGTTGATTATAGTCTATCAATTTAAACTCTTTTAGTGGCGATATATTTCCCCGGTATTTATCTCTGACCCTATCCAATGATATAGACTTATCTATGTTATCAGAGATCGCCCCTATACTCTGCACAAAAAAAATGTTTAAGGAGTTAGGAATTTCTAGTGGGTCACTTATTAATTTATTATCAACTTCTATTTGGTTTATGATTTTGTTGTCTTGCTTTTTTGGGACTATATTATGTATTATTTTCCATAGCTCTTTGGAATCATTTCTATTTTCACTAATTTGATTGTTATAGTAATTATATTTTTCCCGTTTTATAACTTTGACAGCATAATTGCGTTTTTCTTTGTAGTTTTCAAAGTTTTGTTCCGTTTTATTTGCACAATACTGACGATTTGCTATGTCCCTTTTTTCTGTAGCATTTTTAACATTTTCGCCCCACCACTTCTTGTATTTAGCAAAAATTTTAACTCTCTTTAAAGGTGCCACTTCATTTAAGATTTTGTAAACTTCATTATACATAATATTATATTTTTCATCCAAATCTAGTTTGCAAACTAGCTGCTATTTTAGTGAAAATTGTATTTTCTATCAAAATAGCCAGTGGGTTGGTTAGTTTGTAAACTATCCAGCTAGTTTACAAACTAGCCAAGTTTGCATATTAACCGTAACAGATACATTTTTATCTTTTCAGGATTAAATTAATTATAGTTGCCGCCACCGATATTTGAGATTTCTACAACAAATAATTTCTTTGTCGGCAATGCCCCGATTAAAAAAAATCGCAGCAAAAATTCTACAGACAAGGGTTAAGAATAAATTTAGTCCAAGAGCTATGTTCTGAATTCGATTAAAGTACTAATTTCTTGCATTAAATCTTTGAAAGATCTTTTGAGAAAATTGAAAAACATTATTTAATTTACCACAATTTGAACCGAATAATATCAAATCAATATAATTTTGTACTCAAGCGTCTCCTGATAAGTGCTCCCTGACTAAATGCAGGACGGCTGATAATATAAGCATAATTTTTTGTAGGAATCTCGATTATCTGTGGCGAGGACTATACCTTGAATCATCCCAGGTTAAATCAGTTTCGATGATTGAAAAAATCTTAAATTCATTTAAATCTTCTTAAATCTTTTTAAATCATCCAATAAATCTTTAAATGACCTTAAATTACCTTAAATCAGTTAAGGTTTGAATGAAAACCTCTCAAATCCGATCAAATCTGTTAAATCAGTTAAAATCAAAGATGATTTTAAATCGGTGTACACATTTTGAGGAAGTTGACTGCCCCCCGGTTTCCCAGATTTCCTGGACAGTGACGCACCCAGGGAGGAACCATCGGGCCAGTAGGGTCCCCTCCCAGGCCGCCCTTCCAAAACCGTATTCTTAGGTATAAAAAAATAAGACAAAGTTTGGGCGTAGCACCCTGACAGCTCAATTTTTTTTTAGATTTTCAGTCCCAAGCCAGAACCTATGTAGGCCCCCCCCCCCAAACATATTTTACTGGAATCATTTTCCTTGACATTTAGTCCAGGAGGTGGCGCCAAAAACATGCAAGAGTTTTCGCAAGGCGGATATTTTCAAAATAGGTCATACTTTAGTGTTAGAATGCTAGTGTACAGTCAGCACTCACAGTTCCGGGACAGCTGGCTCTGGGACGCGGGCAAAGTTGTAATTTTAAGAAGCATCTAAACTGTTTTCTCAAAGCTCAAAACTTATAGAAATTTTGCACATTATCTGTTTGAAGGTCACAGATAACGTATGTAAATCATCAGACGTCTAGTTCGTTGCAAAAAGGGGGTCAGACGTCCTCAAAGTTTTTATTTTATGGCATTTTCTTCAAATATATTTGTCAAATACCTGCAAAAATATATTTTGACAGGACACCGAAGAAAATGCCATAAAATAAAAACTTTGAGGCCGTCTGACCCCCTTTTTGCAACGAACTAGACGTCTGACGATTTACATACGTTATCTGTGACCTTCAAACAGATAATGTGCAAAATTTCTATAAATTTTGAGCTTTGAGAAAACAGTTTAGATGCTTCTTAAAATTACAACTTTGCCCGCGTCCCAGAGCCAGCTGTCCCGGAACTGTGAGTGCTGACTGTACACTAGCATTCTAACACTAAAGTACGACCTATTTTGAAAATATCCGCCTTGCGAAAACTCTTGCATGTTTTTGACGCCAGCTCCCCGACTAATTTCACAACCCGCGCCCCTTCATGCCTCTAGCATGAATCACTGCCAGTAATTTTGATCACAGACTCACGATTCCTTAAGTTAATTGGTTGTCTGGTAATGGAAAACAGATGACGTCATCTAGAATGCATAATGGAGAATTGTATTATGTACACTCTAGATGACGTTATAAAAGTTATCCAGGCCACCGTTCTTTTCCGAACAACCTTATCACAGACTATAGAATCCATAGTCTATAACATTAAGTTCAGTGTCTCAATAACGAGTCACCTTCTCTGGGTTGGTTTTAACCAATGACATCTTTTCTAACTCCAGGGTAAACGTGTCCAATTGCAATATTTACCATGAAGTCATGCTTAAGCAATTTGAGGTGATTTTATAGATGTTTCAATGTTTCTGAGTGCATTTTTTCATCTCATCTAACGGGTCAATTCTGTGCATATCTGTAAGCAAATCTATAAATTTCTATAAGCCTATAGACACTGCAAAACGTATCTATTGCCAAACACCCGAGCGCAAATATTTACGATCCTATAAGATATTCTAGATATTCTCTGATCTACAGGAAGTGCAGAATTACAAATTGTCTATAGGCAGCTATAGGCTTATAGAAATTTATAGATTTGCTTACAGATATGCACATAATTGACCCATAAATTTCAGCTCATTTGGAGTGATTTATCAGTTTTTCAATTTTTCTGAGTGCATTTTTTCATAGAATCTGACTTCAAATCTCAATAATTTAGTGTATGAAGGTTGGGGGATCCCAAAAGACCATTCAAACACAAAATCTCTACAAAAAAAGTTGAAATTTCATCATTTTAGTACTGAGGTAGCTACCTTATGATTTGGATTTTTAAAAACTTTGAAAGGTCATAACTCTTTTTTTATTATAGAAAGAAAGCTGACATTTTCAGCGATTCTTATCCCAGTGAGGAACTACAATTCCTGAAAATTTCAGCTCATTTGGACTTAAGAGTTTCAAAAATAAAATTGCGTTAACTCGGGGGTGACTTGCTATTGAAAAACCGGTTTTAAGGGCTAGTTTATTCATATTCTGACAAACTGTCAGGTATGCAATGTGCCAGATTAATACGCAATCTTGTAATCCCATATTCGCCGACCAATAGAATTATTATGAAAATTCTGAACTTATCTTGTAGATAGTAGTTATCAGTCACAAACAGACAAAACCCTAATTCCTTTAATTTGTATGTTTACCAGTATATCCAAACTATTCCATAACTAAACACAAACTATTTCCTTTTCCAGCCAAATAGTGCGACTTCCGATCCAAAAAAATCATGATCGTAGCACTAAACCCCAACACCAAAGTAATCGAAACGGATCCGAATGGCAACGGCAAAAAAGAAAAAGACGTCAAAAGAACCAACTACTTACTCAGACAACTAGTAATGCGTGGCAGACAAGATTCCGACGGAGGTTGCGTGGACTCGCCAGACTTGGAATTTATCTACGACGATTCCGACTCACACGGTAACGAAATAGCCGAACTCTACAGCTACACTGAGCTGCCGGAGTTGCAGCTCAACGTCAAAGCTTTTGAAGATCAAATGGAAAGTTTTGGGCTTCCGCCCAGCTGGCAACGTTTGTCCGCCACCAAGCAAAAATGCGTCGTTATGAAACTGCTGGATGCTTTGGAATGTAGCAATAAATCCATCAGAATGAGAAGTGCTAGGTGTATTTTGTATATTGCACAAGGTTGCTGGGCTGAAGTTCAATCTGATGCGGAACAACAACAATGGGCCCGAACTAATGCTTTGATGTTGTTGCAAGTTGGCGCATTTAGTGCTTTTACTGATTTGCTGAACTTGGAAATTGATAATAGCACCGCAGCACATGTGGCTATGAGAAAAATTGCAGTTTCATTAGCTGATTCACAAGACTTGAGAGTAATTTTATCAGTTTTATATATTATTTCAGAAGTTATAAGAGCTGAAAAAAACTTAGAAGATAGTGAGTATAAAGAGGACATAGAGGCATTTGTGTGCGAATTAACTTATGCTGAGGGTGATGATCATTTAATTATCAAGCTACTATCTATGGTTACAAAGTTTTGTAGTGGAGCGGCACCTCACTTTCCCATGAAAAAAGTATTATTATTATTATGGAAACTGACTCTGGTATCTTTGGGTGGTATGGAAACTTTAAAGGAGCTCAAAGCAGAAAAGCGTCAAGAAGCTAATTTACCCTCCTTAGACGAAGATACAATGGAAATTGCAAAAACTATGAGGTCATCTTCGCCACCTGCCAGTGCTTCAGATTTGCTTGAAGCACAAAATGAAAAAAGAAACACTAGACCTTTTAGAAGAAGTTTAATGAAACAAAGCAGCTTAGACGATCAAGAATCTCTTAGAATGGAAATGGATACTTCTATGACAATGGATAATGAAAATGGAGAAGAATTGTCTGACGGAAGTGAATATGATGAAAGACAACTTCAAGATAACAACACTGATTATAATAATCAAGCTTTAAATATGTACAACACCCAAATGTCTCCTTCTATACAGCACGACATATTACCCAGAGGCTTACCATGGAAATCTAAAGTCAGACAAAGAGATATTGATGCATTTTTGGATGCCTCCAGGCAAAAATTTTTGGGTTATTGTTTGCCAGGCGACCACAACACACTTTTTGGCTTACCAGAACCCATCCACGAAGGAGTAAGGATTTTAAACGAACACATCTACACTTCATTAGCTGAGTTGCAAATACAAAAAGAAGAAGAGATCGCCAGAAATCCTATTTCAATTGCCGAAGAAAATATTAAAATGACCCCTACAGAAATACTCTATCAGGCCATGCTGCCTAATTTACCTCAATATATGATTGCACTTTTGAAAATCCTGCTAGCAGCTGCCCCTACTTCAAAAGCCAAAACTGATTCTATAAACATTATGGCCGAAGTACTACCAGAAGAAATGCCAATGACAGTTTTACAAAGCATGAAACTAGGCATAGATGTAAACAGACACAAAGAAATAATAGTCAAAGCAGTTTCCGCAATCCTCTTATTGCTTTTGAAGCATTTCAAACTAAATCACATTTATCAATTTGAATTTATGTCTCAGCATTTGGTTTTTGCCAATTGCATTCCGTTGGTATTGAAATTTTTCAATCAAAATATAATGGCTTATGTTGGAGCTAAAAATGTTATTCCCATATTAGATTTTCCTTCGTGCGTTATCGGCGACCAACCAGAACTGACTGCAGAAAGTCTGGAAATTGGTGACGCTGCACAATTTTCATGGCGAAATATGTTTTCTTGTATTAATTTGCTTCGGATTTTAAATAAGCTTACTAAGTGGAAACATTCGAGGATAATGATGTTGGTCGTGTTTAAATCGGCCCCTATTTTGAAGCGGACATTAAAAGTAAGGCATGCAATGACTCAGTTGTATGTATTGAAGCTTTTAAAAATGCAAACCAAATATTTGGGAAGGCAGTGGCGTAAGTCCAACATGAAAACCATTAGTGCAATTTACCAAAAAGTACGTCATCGTTTAAATGATGATTGGGCTTACGGTAACGATTTAGATGCGAGGCCTTGGGATTTTCAAGCCGAAGAATGCACTCTGAGAGCTTGCGTGGATCGATTCAATAACCGCAGATACGGACAAGTGATTGATAGCGAATTCGAACCGGTGGATAATAATTTTAGTAGCGTCTTGGGTAAACCGTTTGAGTTGTCTGAAAATTTCAAGAAACATTACGGTTTGTGGTTGGAGCAAGAAGTTCACGGCACTCCGATTGAGTGGGAAAAGTTGTTGTCGGGTAACGAGGTCAAAAAGGAGAAAGAAGCTATTGAATTAAATGCTGAAGTAGCTCCAGTAACTGTTCCAATAACTGCCGCAGCACCAATAGATGCTTCACCTTCAGTAACTGTTCCAGCAGTATCAGTAGCTGCTTCAGCATCTTGAATATTTTTAATAGGCAATAAGGCATATCTAATAATTAGTGTGGATGAAATTTTAATTTCATAAATGATTTAGATAATATTATAATATTCATGTATGTAATAAATTATTATTTCCATTGACAGTATATTTTTGTTTTGGGTTTTACATAATAGTTATTTACATTACAAGTGCGTTTATGAGCATGATTGCAATAACGAGTGTGAAGGATTAATCACACGAGTTTTGTAGTCATGTTTAAACGCACGTGTGATGTACAACGTTTTATCTACAAAGCGAAAAATAGGAATATTTTTTCCAATTATTTTCGTTCATTAATAGTTGTCTACCTTCATTTTACCTCTACAGGTTTACCTTTGACATTTGTCAAATCACCAAAAATAGTTGTGTTATAGACTCATAACCTCGTCCATAACACCACTAGTTGTGTTATGAATTCATAACCTAGTCTATAACACCACTAGTTGTGTTATGAATCTCATGACGTAACTCAAATACTAGAAAAATGGTTATGGAAAAACGTCATAACCAAACGCTTGTAGATAAATACATGTAGGATATTGAGACTTTAGTATTTAAGCGGATATTAAGGAAAATATACATTAAAAAAAACATGACTATTGCCAATTTTGAATATGAATTTTCTGAAGGTGACTACTGGGCGTGAACAAGAAACCTATCAAGTACAAATACCTACTATGACGAATAGACGATTTGTTGGATAAACTAAAGGGTTGTCGGTACTTCACTAGCTTATATTTGGCTTCAGACTATCACCAAATCGCTATAGATGAAGACTCTATACCGAAAACCGCTTTCGTGACACCTGACGGCCATTATGAGTACCTGCGTGCATGCCGTTTGGGTTAGTAAACGCTCCAGCTGTCTTCCAACGCACCATGAATGAGGTACTTGGAACTTTCCGTTTTCGAACGGCATTAGCATACCTGGATGGATATCCCAATACCAGCTTCAAACGCAGAAGACTGAGCGGATGCCTAAAAAGATTAGACAGATGCGAGTAAAATAGGCATAGGAGGCATTCTCCTATAAACCTAGCCTAATGGAGAATTAAACCCTGTATAATACTTTAGCCGATCAATGACCAATGAGGAGAAGAACTACCATTTGTACGAGCTAGAGACGCTAGCCGTAGTGAATTTGTTAGAAAATTTCAGAACCTATCTTATTGGTATCAAGTTTAAAATAGTAACAGACATAGGCGCCGGAATTTCAAAATTACTACGGTGCTTGGGCTCCAAAAATTAACATAGGTAAAATTGATTAGAAAGACAGGACTAGGCTACTAGACACATATACTTAAATGGGACTAGTTGACAGATAACCATTTCGTTGCAGGATCCGCCACGCTGGATCATTGATTGTCCCTGCCTGCATATTATTAAAATTTGTGCATTTTTGGCAGCTATACTCGGCATCGGCAGCACTATTGGCGTAGCCAGGATTTTGCCATGGGGGGGTGGGGAAATTTGCAGGAAGTAATCCTTGCAGCTCGATCGCAAGCGCAGCGGGAAGAAAAACGCCGCAGGCGCGAAATTTTTGGGTCTTTCCACAGTATTTTTGAGACTTCTAATCCTTGCCCCCACAAGCGGGAATGCGACCATTTTTACAAATTTTGATAAGAATTTATAGTAGAACGTTACTTATATTATAATGTATGTAACTATGATTATCTATCTAGGACTTAAATTGATTTTTTTGTTTATTTCAATTTTGATTTTAATTTGAATTATAAATGCCACTTTGTCCCCCTACATAGGCTAATTCATCTCATTAATCCTTATGTGTCTAGTAGGTTTGTCCGGTCTGTGTATAAATTGTCCATGATAAACTAGGTGAAAAAAGCAAGTGTATTGGTATTGTCTGTCGTTGTTAATCTGACACTTTCCGTAGGACGAGCAAGGGGGTGAAGCTTATGGCAAAAACAGGTGTGACGTCATGTATGCGTCGATCCATTAGTGTTCTAATGTGGGGAGCCACCAGCTCACATTCCTATTTGAAGTATCAGATTAAAATTGACCGACTGTACATCATGATATATTCATGTGGTGTAAACATACCTATCATGAAAACAAACAGAAAGGAAATATAATAATCCAACGACTTATTGAAAATGCAAATTTAAATAGTACACAAAAAAATATTCAAACTGTTTGTTAGAGTAAAGGTTGGCAATTGTGAAAAGTGCGTTTTGGTCTGAAGTGAAGGGGGAGGAAAAAACGATATGGAAATACACAGTTGCAATGGAATAGAAGGAAATAGAAATATTAGATCGCATATTTGCAGCGGGCAAATTTTTGCTGTTCATACTTTAGATATAGCAAAAACAACAAAAATATAAAACACACAAGTTTGACATAAAAATGAATAGTTAGGTGCAGGAACTCAATATTTTTGTATTTACCTACCTACTATATACAATACCAAAATCACTATGGGGGCTCCGCTCCCATAGCAAATTCATTACGGGGGCTCAAGCCCTCATGGTTCCTGCGCCTATGGTAACAGACTGCAATGCTTGGCGTGCCACACTCACCAAATGAGACATAATTCCAACAATTGGAAGATAGTAATTGTCAACCCAAGAATTTGATCTCACCATTGAGTATCATGCCGGATTTAAAATGGGCCGCGTAGACGCATTGAGCAAGAATCCGATATTAAATATTGAAGATCCAGAGTGTGCAGAAGTACCTATGCTACACGTTGCAGTTGATGAGAATGATTGGGTCCTGTCTGCACAACTCAGTGATAAACGTTGCCAGGAGTTACATAAGAGCCTAACAGAAGTACCGATTACTGCAGAGAATAAAATAGTCCATAAGGAGTACCTGTTAAAAGACTCAGACGTTCGAGTATAGATAAATTACATCCTTTAACTGTACTTTAGGAAACCCGACGTGCCGATCTGAGTATAGACAGATTTTATGGAGCTGCGTCAAAGAAAAAAGGGACTCCAGGTACCTAAGTAGGGTACCAATATAAATTTTCGGGTTTAGTTTGCGATATACGTTCTTTGAAGTAACGCTTATTGTGTTATTATTTTTCTGCGTCCGTTTACAAAATGGACTGTTGGCATTGTTGGCAATGGGGCAGAAAATAACTGAAAATATTAAACTTAACAATTTATGGATATATGAATATGGTTTTATTTATATACAACATAGTAACAACTAAAAAAGGGACAAACCCAAAAAGGAAGAAAAAAGCATTACACTAATTCATTAATAACTAAAACAGTAAATGTAATTTTTTAAAAATTGTACTGAAAATCAATAACATTCAATATTAAAAAATTTCAATTAAAGGAGAACGATATAAATTTATGAAAAGCTAAACTTTGGTAACTAAATTGCCTAGTTGGTAAAAACTACTAATATTGGAAAATAGGTATTTGGCATCTAAAATCAAATTACACAAAATCAAACTTAATATAGGTACTTACATATTTTTTTTGGCAACATGGCAAGATTGGTGCAAAATGACACAAGATCAAACTTAATATATATTTTTTTGGTAAGTAACGTAACATGGCAAGATTGGTGCAATCTTTGGGCGTAAATAAGATCACAGTCCAAAGTACCTACATTCAGATCCTAATATACTAAAATTTGTTTTCTTTTTCTAAAATTCTTCTCATGAATCTAGCAACTATCAAATTTGAATGCATAGTAAAAAAAAATCGCATATAAAACATTTGAGAATTAATAATAGACAATAGAATACACTGTTTCTACATGCAATATTTACTCTAAACTGACCCTTGTTCCCAATAATTCTACTTGACTTAACAAATTTCTATTAAGTCATTTAAAGAAGTGAAGTTTTCTAAGATCAATTTACGATGTTAATTCTTCCAACAATTCCTCAACCGATCTTTGCTCAATTTTATATTTCTTCATAAACTCATCAGGCACAGTCCAATCTAGCAATATTCTAATATTATTCTTCAACCTAGCAGCTATGCTAAGACTTTCATCAACACATGGTAACCGTTTCGAATGAATTATCGAAGACTCTAAAACCTCATCAATAAGCTTTTTGTTAAAACCCAATTCGGACAAACGTTCTCTAGTTGAAATCCTTTTCAACAAAATCGCTAATAAGAATCTCATTTTGGGCAAAGTCATCGGTTGAATTTCGTCTTTGATTTCCTGATTCAAAGGTTTTTTTTTGCAAGGCAACTCTTCGTGTTCTTGAAGCTCTCTTTTGGACTTAAAATACTCTTTACACCATTCGCAATTAAAAACTTTATCCATGTTGTGCTTGCGCAACATGTGCTTTTTTAAGTGTGGAATTTGATTGAACCCACGCTTGCACTCCATGCAAGTATAAGGTTTCTCGCCGGTGTGTTGTCGTTTGTGAAGATTTAATGCCGTTGAATGTGCAAAAGCTTTCCAACAAACCCTACATCGATAAGGTCGTTCTCCCGAATGAATTCTTTGGTGCACAACCAATTGAGATCTTTGCGCGAAGGATTTTTCACAGTGAGCGCAAGCGTGCGGTTTAGTTCTCGTATGCGTTCTTAAATGCTGAGGAAGGTGTCCTTTGAAGTACTTGTGGCAAATTGGGCAGCAAAACGCTTTAATGTTTTCGTGCGTGTTTCTTAAATGTTTCAACAAAGCGTCACGTCTAGTGAAACATTTACCACACAAATCGCAAGTGTACGGTTTCACATCGAAATGCTTGTTTCTGTGTAATCTTAAGTTTTGCGAGCACGTGTAGGACATTTTGCATACGTCACAGGTGAAAGGTTTTTTTTGGTCGTGAACACGCATGTGTTGCTGTAGTTGGCCTTTTCTAGCAAAGGTCTTTGAGCAATGTTCGCAGGAATAAGGCTTTTCTCCTGTGTGGGTGCGCATGTGCAGTTTTAAGCGTCCTTTTAGGGCAAAACTACGACTGCAAATATCGCAATGAAAAAAGCCATTCAGTTTACAGTGTTTCGATAGTATGTGGTTTTTTAGAGTAACTGCTTGGCGGAAAGCCTGCTGACATTCGTTGCAGATATATGGCCTTTCGTCGGTGTGAACTCTGACGTGTTTACGTAAATCGTTTGAGCTTAAGAAGTTTTTTATGCATATGGTACATTCATATTTACGCTCTTTAATTGTTGTTTTGAGATTGTTTGTAGTTTTCTTCATTTTCTTGCTAAGAGAAAAGTGTTGCGCGATTCTAACTACTCTAGTTGAAAATGTGCTACATTATCGAAGACCAACCACCAAAAATTTTAATATTAGGATGCAGGTGAAAATAATAAGGAAGTGTTAGAAAAGTTCTTCTTTTGAGGTGCAAAAACCATGTCCCGCATGATGCCTTTGATAACCGTCACCCATTTACCTGCAAAAGTCAGTTAAATTCCTTAACCATTTAGGTATTAGGTAGGTACTGTTAGTTAAATATTTGTTAAAAATTCGAAAAAAACAGCCCTGAGCCAATATTTATTCACCTTTTGATAAACTATCGGATAATACAATCTGACAGATAAGAACGGAAATTATAATCTTATTGGTCAGCCAGTTGTTATAATGCTAAATTTTTGTCTTGTAGACAATTTCCAGACAGCACACAAAGTCAAGACGTCTTTTTTAGGGCTGTATTACGTCTGAACTGAAGACTAAAAAAGATGTTTATAGTAGACGTTGTTGAAGACGTCCATAAGATGTCGCAATAGAATCCAACTGAATCACTATTTGGTACTAGTCTTTAGGTAGACGTCAGAAAGAAGTTGGGTTTTATAACAAAGGATGTCTTTAACATACTATTAGACACGTAAACAAAGGTCTATAAGATGTCTTGAATATCGTTTGTGGATATCTTAGGATGTCTGGGTTACTAGTAAATTTATCAGAAGGTGAATAAATCAGGTCTAATTATGGTGAGTGTGGGTATTACAATAATAGGGTATTATAAAACTATTTTGACAGATAACTAAAAGTGAACTTCTAGAATTATTAGAGAAGTAACATCATTCCAGAAGTTAAGTTTTAGTTATTCTGTCAAAATAGTTTTATAATACCTACCTTTAGTCATATTATAGGATAAGTTCATCAAATTGAAACTTTGATAAGTGATACCAACCAAAACCATACCAGAACCAAATAATTATTGTTAAAGATTTTTAGTATTCATAAATTATTTCAGCTGCTACCTATATTTTACAAAACATTTCAGGCCAGGTTAATTAATTTTCAGATAAACTGATAACTGTATATAAGGGCCGGTTTCTCAATAGCGAGTCACCCTTGGGTTAGTTAACTCTAGGGTTAACGTGGTAAATTGCAATGTTTACCCTGGAGTTAGCTTAACCTGGAGGTGACCTGCTATTGAGAAATCGGCCCTAATACAAATTTACCTATCTATGGTTCATTTATTTCCAAGATAGATTTTGACATTGAAAACTTTGAAACATAAACAATACCGCTTGGCTCTGATTGGTCGCAATATGAGGTGTCCCTGCAGGTTGACAATTCATGTCGTGCAAATGGCATTTTGCGACCAATAGGCGGCATTAGCGGCATTGTTCATGTTTCAAAGGTGACAATGTCAGAATCTATCTTGGGAAAAAATAAACTGTATAATCCTATTCGTTGGCAGATAACTGGCGGACCCATACGATTACAGATTGCGTTTTTATCTGTCAGATTGCATTACTTGACAATTTATCAGAAGATGCAAAGACCAGGCCTAAGAATTTTGAGGTTGTCTTGTTTAAAGTGAACAGATCTTTTCTAATTTTGTTGCTTCCTGTTTCCATATTTGAAAGGAAAATTGAACAACTGTTATAATTATTGTTAAAATTTAATGTAATTAAGTTAAATTCCATTTATTTATCTCTAACCAATGAACAGGTTATACTTATTTTATCGAGGAAATTCTATCGATAAATATAATTATTTTCAATTACGATTTTATACATTACCTTTTAATCAATTAATTGTGAATTCTTTTTGTTTCTAGTCAAGGCGGGGCCCCACACAATTTTAATTTTGAATTTCTAATAACTAAAATAACATTTTATTATTTATTTTCAAAAAATTGCATTTCCTGCCTGCGATTTCGGAAATGTGACGGATCTCTTGACACGTGACATTTAATTTATCTTGTTCCAGAACTATTCGTTCGGAGTCATTTGTGACTGGTGCACACGAAAATAATCCAAATTCGAGCACGACAACCAAAACCAGTGTGCACTGCACTCTGCACTGAGAGTAAAAACCGATGAATCACAAATTTTGACTATTGGAACACGTTCTGGGTTGGGCCTGCTTACTCCGTGCACTCTTCAGCGTGCGCTCCATTTTACTCAACTCCGTTGGGAAAACGTGAATGTATTTACTCTGTTTACGCTAAAAAAACCATACCCGAACGTTCGGAGGGCACGAAGTTGAACTGAGAAAGAGTAGAGAGAAGAGAGTGGAGTGACCATAAAAAAAGAGTAGTCGGCTTCCTTCATATAGCTGGGTTCGGCTATTCAGCGCGGAGTTGGAGTGGTGAACAGAGCTAATGGAGTCACCCCTAATACGGTAAAAAGAAAAAGCAATACCCGAACCTTAACCCGAACGGCTGGAGTGCGAATGGAGTCACTCGGAGTGCACGGAGTGAGCAAGCCGAACCCACCTTATAATCCAATCTGTTTTCGTGAATCGTGGTTAGTTTTTCTTTTTATAGTGACGTGTCGTGCCGCATAAAAGAAAATATAATGAAAAATCCAATAATTTTAATATTTGCCTTTATTGTTGCTGCAAAAGCACAGGGAAATACGCTCGTACTACTAGACAATCAAGTAATTAAAGAAACTCATTCAATTTTCTTCAAATCCTTGCAAGGTAAGCCAAGAGATATGAAAACTACATCATACAAACAACCATGCATGAGGTTATCAATATTTAATTAATCCACTTAATTTTTTCTCATAGATAGAGGCTACACCCTAACATTCAAAATCGCAGATGACTCTTCCCTAGTTCTCTCAAAATACGGCGAATATTTATACGAAAACCTCATCATCTTTGCACCATCTGTAATCGAATTCGGTGGCAATTTAAATGTAGACACCATCACCCAATTTATCGATAACGGTGGCAACGTTTTGGTTGCTGGAAGCGAAAGTACCGGAGACATACTCAGAGAGTTGGCATCTGAAGTTGGCTTTGAAGTAGATGAGGAAGGTGCTTTTGTCATTGACCACTTAAATTATGATTCATCTGACGAAGGACAACACACAAAATTGGTTGTTTCTTCTGAAAATCTCATAGATGCTCCTGTTATAGTTGGAATTAAAAAAAATATTGCACCAATTCTGTATCAAGGAACTGGAATTTTGGCTGATTCTGAAAACCCTCTTGTTTTGCCATTGTTAACTGCAGACAGTACTGCTTATAGCTACCAACCAGATCAAGCCATTAAAGAGTATCCTCATGCCATAGGCAAAGACACTGTCCTTATTGCTGGATTACAAGCAAGAAACAATGCCAGAATTGTATTCAGTGGATCTCTGTCCTTCTTTTCTGATGAATATTTCACTAGTCCAGTAGAAAAAGTTTCAGGCGATTTAAAATCAGCAAAATCTGGCAATGAAGATGTTGCAGTTGCTATCAGCCAATGGGTATTCAAAGAACATGGTAGACTGAGAGTTAAAGCTGTACAACACCATAAAGCTGGCGAAAATGCACCTCCACATGACTACACCATAATGGACGATGTTGTGTACAAAATTGGAATTGAAATCTACGATAATGGCAAGTGGAAGCCTTTTTCAGCCAATGATGTTCAGTTGGAGTTTGTGAGAATCGATCCATTTGTTCGTACCACATTAAAAAGCAACGCCAATGGAGTTTATGAGGCTAAATTCAAAATACCAGACGTTTATGGTGTTTATCAGTTCAAGGTGGATTATGATAGAGTTGGATTTACTAGACTTTATAGTACTACACAGGTAATAATAATGATTTTTAATTATTGCATTTTTTTAATATTTTTTTTTTTAGGTATCAGTGAGGCCGCTACAACATACCCAATATGAAAGGTTCATTGACAGTGCTTATCCTTATTACACAAGTGCTTTCTCAATGATGTTGGGATTGTTTGTGTTTTCCATTGTGTTTTTGCACATGAAGGATGATGAGAAAAAGTCAAAGAATGAATAAATAAGACTGTGTTTTTTTCATAATATGTAGATTGTTCATTAATAAGATAATTTGAAATGTTAATAAAATTGTTTCAAAGTTTTCTTGTACAGGGTCTTTTCCAATGAAGTAGTAAGAAGGTTGGAATTGCCCTTTGCCTGTCTACTCAATACATATATTTGTGGCCAATATAAGAGTGAGAAAACAGGAGAGATCCATGAGATTTTCTTGCCCTTACTAGCGCTATCTCACTCAGGATTAGAATGAGAGATATAGGAGATTCAATAGATTTTTTCCCCTTACTAGCGCTATCTCATTCTGGAATCAATTGAATGACGCAAAAATCATTCCAAACCTTTCTACTTCATTGGTCTCTTCCCATATATTGACCCCCCCTCCACTACAGGTGTTATATGAAGAGATGTCAAAAAATTGCAAATACAAAAGTTCTATGGTTTATTTTTTTCCAAGATAAATTTTGGCATTGTCAACTTTGAAACATAAACAATGCCGCTTATTGGTCGCTAAATGTAAAACTGATGTCAACCTGCAGAAACACCTCATTTTGGGACCAATCAGGGTCAAGCGTTATTGTTTATGTTTCAAAGTTTTCAATGTCAAAATCTATCTTGGCAAAAAGATAAAGTGTAGGGTTTTCTCTGAAATTTTTGAATCCGATGTCAAAAAATCTTATTGTTTTTTAGAAATGTCAAATTTTAACAGATGGTCAGTTTTTTCTTATGGAACACCCCATATATGACGTCATAGTTGAAAAGACTCCAATTTTCTGAATTTAAATATGTATATACCTATGGTTTAACTACTTTTTTTTTTAATAAGCCTTATATTTAGATTTTGGGAAACTTTGAAAGGTCATAACTTTTTTCTATTAAAGATAGAAAGCTAAAATTTTCAGTGATTCTTATTCCAGTAGAGGACTATAATCCCTTCAGCTTATTTGGACGTAGTTTCAGAAATGAAATCGTGTTAAGAGATATATAGTGTCAAGCAATTTGGGGGATTTATCAATTTTTCAATTTTTCTGAGTGCCTTTTTTCATAGAATCTGGATCCAAATCTCAGAATAATTTAGTACATGGAGTTTGGGGGATCGCAAAGGACCATTAGGACACAAAATCTCAACAATAAAAAAAAAAGACATCGTTTTAGTAAGAAGCACAAGCACCTTGTGATTTAGTTTTGAAAAGCTTTGGAAGGTCATAACTCGTTTTCTATTAAAGATAGAAAGCTGAAATTTTCAGCGATTCTTATCCCAGAGTGGAGGAATACAATCTCTGAAAGTTTCAGTTCATTTGGTTCCAGTAATAAAATCCTGTTAAGCAATTGGGATGATTTTTTTTGTGGAAAAAAGTTTGTGTTTCTCAAAAGTCCTTCCTAAATAGGTATGAAGCTCTCTACCTACCTATTTTCTGACAAATTCAAAATTGAGAATCCTCAACATTTTCCATTTCCAGAAACGATTTTGCTTGGTTTACGTCACAAGCCAGATAACTGTTATTCATAATTGGGAACTTAATGTTTTTCTCTATTCCAGGCGCTTGAATTTTCTTTATTGCAACAAATTTGAGAGCTGAAAATAGACCAAAATTGAGAAACAGAGGAAAGCAATGTAAGAAAAAATGAGAAAAAATTGGTAGACAAAAGGATACATTCATGTTTTTTCCATTCCAGGCTCTTAAATTTTCTTTATTTCGACAAATTCAAACGCCAGGAACCAAAGAGAGAAGAAAAATTGAGAAAAAAAATTTGATGATTACGTATTTACCCGCAAGTTACTATCCTAGGCTCTTGAATTAGGTTTTTTTTTTCGAGAAATTCAGCAGCAAAATTAGGAAATTCAGAGAAAATCAATATACAAGTAGATTTGGAAAAATTTAGAAGAAAACGAAAATTCAAAGAGTCCGGAATAGACAAAGTACCTGCGAGATGGAAAAACTGAAAATTAGCAGGTGAAATGAGAAAAAAAAATGGAAAAACTAAGAAAAATTAAAATTCAAAAGCCGGGAATAAACAAAAATTGAAACAGAAATATTGAAAAAAAAATAATAATAATAATAATAATACATAAGGTAAACGTCCCAATTATCGACATCTTAAGAGGTTTTGGCTAGATCATAGGGAAATAAAAATTTGCATATTGAAGGTATAGCTTTGAAAATTTTACTGTGTATTGGTATATTATTGATTATTGCTGTGGAATGTTTATGTTTCAAATAGCAATACTAATTTATCTGCAACAAATAAATAAGTTGAAAAGTACCATTTGACCCAATTATCGACCTGGAAAAAATTGTTTTGTACCAAATATCGACACACGTGCGTACGTAATATCGACACTGGATTTGAATGGTATTGCCCATAATAAGGTGACAAACAAAATATTTGTTTCTTGACTACTTGGAACCAACGGCGAATTTTGCCTTCAGTCACAGATTACCTACATACAGATGCAAAAGAGCGGCGAATTTATTATACGTACTTACGCATCTGTATTAGGTGATCTGTGTTTCAGTTATGGTGGCTGGTCACTCGAGCATTGGTTAGATTTTCGGAAACTCTTTGTGAAAGTTCTAGATACGGCTTCATGAAAGCTTCATACCAATGGCGACCAGGTCTTCCGTTGGTAAAATTATTTGATTTTTTTAAATTTTTCAGCAGTAATTGTACACTGTCTATAATCTGCAGTTATGTTGCAGGAAACCCACAATAATTTTTCTTCATCGCTTGTTAAAATTGTATCAAGACCAATTTTCCTTTTAATTGGCGCTTTTTCTTGCACTTTTCTCATTATGGTTGTTCTTGGTACTTTGAAAACGTTATTAGCTTTATCTTTTATTTTTGTTCATCTTGAGTATATTTCTTCTGAAAAAAATGAGTCCCATTTATCGACAGACTTTGGTACCAAACACCGACACACATAATACCATCCACTCTAACGTTGTTACCAAAGGGAAAAATGGGTGTCGATAATTGGTACGACGGTAGTTTAATATAATTTCCTTTATATTTTTCAGACAGAATACGATTAAGTTCAATAGATATTTAAATATTCAGAGGAAAAGAGAAGGCTGCGTTGCACCACCTATCGACACCCATGTCGATAAATGGTACAAAGTTTAAAAATGGATGTACCATCAATTATCGACAGCACAGAATTTTGAATTTATACAGATTTTATGCCATATAATTGGCAAAAATCATAAATTCAATACTCTGCATAAATATATACAAAAATTTCCATTAGGTTAGTTAAATATTTCAAACTAAAATAACCATAATCAACTTATCTGTTTCTTAGCACTTTTCACAACGATATGCACTAGACACATGTCACTACAGAATGACAGAATGGAAATATTTTTAAAATCTATATTTTCTGCATTAACGGGTTGAGGATTTTTACGTAAAGTGGGGAAAACCTACTACTTTCTTGTAATGATACGACAATAAATGTAGCAACAATCAGATTCTTATTTTTTGGATCTTAAGTGCAAAAATGTCGATAATTGGGACTTTTACCTTACTTACCTGAATAAATATCAAAAAATTTGCAAGAATATGGCGGCGGGGGTGTGGCTCACTTCTATATTCATATTTAAAATTTGTAAGAATATGGCGGCGTAACTAAACTTCTATTTGAAAGGGTTTAGTCACTGTAGGTGGGGCCATTGGAAACAATTGAAAAGGAAACTACCAATCAAATACCTGACGATACATAAACCCCGGAAAGGGGCGGAGCTTTCTAACCAATTGAATGCCCTGCTGCTGATATCATTTGCATCTGGTTGGAAAGGGGCGGGGCTTATATGCAAGTGTTTTGTTGATATGCTTGCGTTTGATAACGAGTCAGCCACAGGGTTGCCAGCTTCAGGAAATTATACCCTTTTTTGGGAACTTTTTTTGTTTAATTTTCTAGCATACGATATACAATATACAGAGTGATCCATTTAACTAGAGACATTCTGATATCTGGAAAACGTGTTTTTTTTTAGAAAAAAGTTCAAATGAAAGTTATATGGTGTCACGGTGTTCACATTTTCGAAATATTAGAACGTCTCAATAGACCTATGTATTAGGTCTATAAACCTAGCAGTCCCAAGGTGGAAAAAAGATTCGGGAACTATATAATAATTAGGTGCTTTTTAGGTGCTAATTAGGACCTCTAATTAAAAATCAGGTGCTCCTTCAGTTTCTGAGAAAATAAAAAAAATCTAAGGAACTGCTAGGTTTATAAAAGCTAGCAATTCCCTATAGTGAAAAATATTTTTTCAAATTTTTTCTTTGTATCAAAATTAGGTGCTTTTTAGGTGCTCCTAAATAATCGAAGAAAAAATAGAATTGATTAATTGACTGAGTTACAGATTTTTTTTTAATCATTAGGGGACTGCTGGCTTTACGTTTACATGTTGGTGTGTCAGAATGGAAAAAAAACTTCGGGATCTATATAATAATAAGGTGCTTTTTAGGTGCTAATTAGGGCCTCTAGGCTCTAATTAAAAATTAGGTGCTCCTCTTGTTTTTGAAAAAATCAAAAAAAAAACTAAGAGATTGCTAGGTTTATGAACGCTAGTAGTACCCTATAGTAAAAAATATTTTTCCAATCTTTTGTATCAGAATTAGGTGCTTTTTAGGTGCTTCTAAATAGTCGAAGAAAAAATAGAATTGATTAATTATTAACTGAGTTACAGATTTTTTTTTAATTATAAGGGGACTGCTGGTTTCACGTTTACTTGTTGGTGTGTCAGAATGGCAAAAAAACTTCGGGATCTATATAATAATTAGGCGCTTTTTAGGTGCTAATTAGGGCCTCTAATTAAAAATTAGGTGCTCCCTAATAATTAAAAAAAAAATCTGTAATTCAGTTAATAATTAATCAATTCTATTTTTTCTTGGACTATTTAGGAGCACCTAAAAAGCACCTAATTCTGATACAAAGAAAAAATTTGAAAAAATATTTTTTACTATAGGGGACTGCTAGCTTTTATATGGATATATGGTTTTTAACTAATTAGAAATCCATCTAAACCATATAAAATAGTTAACCAGTTCTACAATTAATTCTTAGAGTGGATACATGGTTTTTAACTAATTAGAGGCCCATCTAAACCATATAAAATAGTTTACCAGTTCTACAATTAATTCTTAGAGTGGATACATGGTTTTTAACTAATTAGAAATCCATCTAAACCATATAAAATAGTTAACCAGTTCTACAATTAATTCTTAGAGTGGATACATGGTTTTTAACTAATTAGAGGCCCATCTAAACCATACAAAATAGTTTACCAGTTCTACAATTAATTCTTAAAGTGGATATATGGTTTTTAACTGATTAGAGGCCCATCTAAACCATATAAAATAGCTTACCAGTTCTACAATTAATTCTTAGAGTGAATACATGGTTTTTAACTAGTTAGAAATCCATCTAAACCATATAAAATAGTTAACCAGTTCTACAATTAATTCTTAGAGTGATAAACCTAGCAGTCCCTTAGTTTTTTTTGATTTTTTCAGAAACTGAAGGAGCACCTGATTTTTAATTAGAGGCCCTAATTAGCACCTAAAAAGCACCTAATTATTATATAGTTCCCGAAGTTTTTTTCCACCTTGGGACTGCTAGGTTTATAGACCTCTATGTATTTTTACCTGATATGCGCGCGCAATATGAGGCAATGCCTTTCTATTGGCTAACTAGTACAGGTGAGAGATGTTCCTTTTGCACGCTGGGCATCTCGTTGTCCTTGTTCATTGCCCGTGGTCTGACAAGAATAAAAGTACGATTGATATTCATCTTGACAAGTGACATTCAAAAGTTGTTTGAAATTTTCAATGACAAATACGTTGCACAACACGCAGTTTTTCTCCTTCCTTTTTTATCCCGTACAAATAAAAAGAACGGATTACTATACGAAAGTCTAACATAATTTGGTACGTTTTGCCTCATTTTGCGCAATGAGCGTTCTATGTCATTTTTATCTAATGAAGTTTTCGTATTATTACCTCTTTATCTGGTAAAATAGATAGGTCTATTTAAATTGATCACTCTGTAGATATAGGTACCAAACATCTTATTCCCGACTGTAATTGCAGGCGCAATAATTGTTTTTCTACTACCGTGTGTTAAGTACTTACGTTACGCACTTTTTAGAAGACATAATAGTATATTATATACCTAAGGTAGAGAAGTTAGTCATTATATAGGTACCGAGGCGCGAAGCGCCGAGGTTTATAATGCGTGAGGTATATAGGGTGTACCATTTAAAACGAAACAGGCTAAATATCTGATGCCACGTTTATTTTTGAAAAAATCGCTCGTACATGTAATTTGATTTTCAAAGGGGGAAGTTTTCTGTAACCATTTGTGGCACTTCAACTATAACCCTCTAGGCGGGGAGGGATCAACCCTCACTATTTCAAATGGAACAAGGGGTCGAGTGATACCTTTTTCAAAAGAGCGTTCATTTGATGTCATTTGAAAGAAAATTGAACGCTCTTTTAAAACAGGTATCACTCGTCCCCCTGTTTCATTTGGAATGGTAAGAGTTGGTCCCACACCCCCTAGAGGGTCAAGTTAGTACTTAAAATGTTTCAAACACTCATACAATCAAATTACGTGTACGAGCGATTTTTAAAAAAAATAAAAGTGACATCAGATATCTAGCCTGTTTCGTTTTAAATAGGTCATTGGTATACCCTGTATAATGACTTTCTCTACCGAAGAATATATAGATTTTTTTCTACTACTGTTAGTAGCAGTGGCGGCCCGTGACTTTAATTTTAAGGGAGGCAGCCCAAAAAAAAAAAATGAGCGTCGTAGGTAAATTGTTTTTGAGGGGTTAAAATTATATAAAAATACATTTTGTAGCATTTTTACAGGGGAAGCACTGCCTCCTCTGCCTCCCTTGACGAGCCGCCACTGGTTAGTAGAAAATAAAAAAATTGTTCAAAATCTGTGCTAATTATTTTTTTTTAAACGCCCTCTTGAAAGTGCTGCCCTCTATTAACAGCTTATGATAACTTCCTATGTACCTACAGAAACCTGTATTTTACTGGTACTTGAACTTCCCCAGGGCCTTAAACCATGACATTAGAGAGATATCGGTAACCCAAATAGCATCATGCAGTATTAGCGCCAACGTTATTTTGACATTAGAGAGATATTGCCAATCACAATACCGCATGCATTACGATATTTACGCCGCGCTATTACATAACGTCAAGCTATAAATAAAAGCTGAAAATGAAACTTATTGCCACGTTATTTCTATAATTAGCGCTGCGCTCATGTAGAAGTCAAAATGTCAAATGTTTCGATACAACCTATAACCTGACTTTTTTGTTTATTTTGTTTGTTGATTTTTGATTCAGAAATCAGATTTCAAAAAAAAGTAGTTAATTGAAAAACTGTGATAGAGGTACCTACATACCTTATGATGGAGGAAGATCTTGAGGCGGTGATCTTAGCTGGGGCTAACGAGAATGCTATTGAGTATGTGATTTTGCACCATATACTAGGAGTGGAGCAAAACCAAGGAGAAGTCAAAACCCTAATATTAATATTGAATTTGATTTGGATAATATGCAGGAAGAAGATGTGAAAAATAATTTTCGATTTGAGAGGCAAGATATCTATAGATTGGCAGAAGCTCTAAGAATCCCTCAAGCAATTCATACTTCAACCCGTAATTCTGTTAGAGGTTAGTGTTATTCATTTCAAGATTCCAGGGCTGGAACTCAATATCTCTATCTCTAACCTCTTCGGTCCGTCTTTTGGCTTTATTGGACCCACCGAGGGAACACCAACACCAGTTCCAAGGGACATTTTGTTTAAAATAATACATACAAACCAAACAAGCTGCCACAAAACACAAACTCAGAAGTGAGAACTTGAGTTGGCACCCAAAACCCTAACCCATAACACAAAGAAATAAATAATAAACAAAAATCCTAACCTCTCCAGAGAAAAATCGAAGTAGGAGTTGTCAGTTGTCATGTCAATATTGTGCGGTATTTTGAATAGCGCCCAACGGTACGTAAGCATAAATAGAGAGTTATTGGACGTGCAATAAGGACAAGCAGTATTTAAATTAGCCTTATTTTGACATCTACGCATGCGCATTTGGGTCCGAAAATAAGGATTCCCATAATAAGGTTACTGCTTGTCTTTATTTGTGTATGGTTAGTGCGAGGCAGTAAACTTCCCTTATTTCAAATTTCAGACATTTTTGACGACTTTGACGTTTCGCTTTTCGACGATGACTTAATTTTACTTAGAAAATTTATTTTTTACAATAGTTTTCCATTTCACTGTGGGTAACATCAAAAAATGGTATCAGCAGAAAATCAACAAACAAAAATAAACACTTTTTGAGGCTGAAATTTATAAACATAGCTATCAGGTGTCAAAATTATGAATACAAAATAAGGTAATACTCTAGCACCTACTACAGTCTTCCAATAACTGTTTTTTTCTTGGAAAAATAGTGCTGATGCACTAATAAAATAACGTTGATCCTTAATACTGTGAGGCAGTATTTGATAGTTCCAATAACTCTCTAATAACCCGAAGCGCTAACCCTAATAGCGGAAGACACGTAAAAAAGCGAATCGCGCATCCAATAAACGTCAAAATACCGTAAGCGTTATTAGCGCATGACGTTTTTTGTCGAGCAATATCTCTCCATTAAACGTATGCGCGATTCGATTTTTAACACTACATACTGAAATAACGTTACCGCATTACGTAATTTACCCAACATTTACGTTAAGCGCTATTTCGAATAACGCCTAAAAAATTCTCAAATAGGCATGCGCAGGTTTTTGAGAACGGGCTGGTTGAATATTATAGGTTATGTTATGTTAAAAAAAAATAATAAAAAGCATTGAAAATTCAAAACCTTGACCCCATGCAACTCTGACCAAAAACAACAAATTCAACATTGAGAAATCAAAACAAGGTACAAGTTAGGTTAAGATTATAAAATAACGGATGCGAATAGGCAAATTTTACGTAAAACTGTTTTCCGATAACTGTAATTTGAAAGTATGATACCGCTTTACGTAAAAAAAATAACTCCTGACGTTATTGCCGTCCATACGCGCTATCTGGTTCACCGATATCTCTCTAATATCCTTGCGTCATGACGTCATTTTCATTATTGACCTAGGTATTTTATCATTATTTTCATTATTCACCTAGGGAAAAAAATTCAATTTTTTCCTGGAAAAATAGATTGAATAATTGACTATTTCTCAGGTTAGTAGTAAAAAAACTTAAATTTTACATACTAGTGCTTAAAGGAATTCAGTTTATAAACTAGAGAGTAAAAAATCGTATAAAGGACCCCGCACATTTCTTATGGAAAAGTGATCTATGTGGAATTTTGCTGAATTTTTGATATTGTGTATAGGGAGTCGCCCTTAACAAAAGTGATCATTGCGCTAATGTACAATACCCAACAGTTTTCAAGATATCAATTAAAAACTTTAATTTGATACTCTTCAGTATGACGTCACCAGTATGCTCACAGCACTGAAAATTAAAACTATCCTTGCCACTTTTGACTTTGACTACCTATACTTATACTCTTCTCCTTTTAACATAGGAAATAAAAAAAAACAACAACAGGTACAAATGAAATCGCTATATGACAGACATCATGACATGAAGTTGACGATTGCGGCAGGAGCTTGTTTACATACCTACCTATTTGTCACTAATCGCTATCGCTATCTTTTTTTTTTCCTAATGTTAAAAGGAGAAGAGTAAAGTCAAAGTCAAAAGTGGAAAGGATAGTAATAAGGGCGCTTTCTTTTATTCAGCGGTGGATCCATCAGTAATCAGCCTTTCTTTGTCTAGCTCATAGAAAATAGGAATGTTTGTCTTATTATGATGGCAGCAGATGGATGCATTGCTGAATAAAAGAACGCGCCCTAATTTTCGTTGCGGAAGAGTATTTTTTAAAAAGTTTTTAATTGATATCTTGAAAACTGTTGGGTATTGAACATTAGCGCAATGATCACTTTTGTTAAGGACGACTCCCTATACACAATATCAAAAATTCAGCAAAATTCCACATAGATCACTTTTCCATAAGAAATGTGCGGGGTCCTTTTTCAAATGTCGATAATGCAGAAACCTGCATTCGTAAAAAAAAAGAAATCTTCAAGACTGTCATGTCAAGAGACCAGCAACATAACCCTATTTCCTGCATAAACGTTTTGTTTACATTTTCGATTATCACCTGAGAAAAGCAAAATTAACAATGTCTTTGGCCGACGAGCTTTTAGCAGATCTCGAAGAAAACGAGCATGAAGACGAAGAAGAAGACGAAGACGAGCCTATGGAACCCCAAGCGGAAGAAATTGAGGAAAAAGAGCAGAAACCCGATATAAAGCAACTGCAAATGGAAATTGACACTACACAGATTCATTCAGTCAGAGGTAAAACTACCCTGTTCAATACAAAACCCTTTGTAACTTATTTTCCTATACAGAATTATGCAAACTACTAGACTCTGAGAAGCTCCAAAGCATAATAAAACAAATCGAAAACTACGGCACCAAAGTGCGAAAAGCAACCGAAATTGTTGGACCAGTCGAATCAGACCCCGAATACCAACTAATTGTAGAAGCAAACGATCTCGCTGCAGATATTGACAATGAAATTGTAACAGTTCACAAATTTGTCAGAGACAAATACCAAAAAAGATTCCCTGAACTAGACTCTCTTGTTGTTAGTCCTCTAGAATACGTAAGGACAGTGAAAGAATTGGGAAATGATTTAGATCAAGCCAAAAACAATGAAACCTTGCAAACATTTCTCACTCAAGCTACAATAATGGTTGTATCTGTAACAGCTTCAACAACCCAAGGAACCTTACTATCAAAATTTGAAAAAGAACAAATCAATGAAGGTTGCGATATGGCAATAGAGCTCAACAACTCAAAACTAAAAATCTATGAGTATGTTGAAAGTAGAATGACATTTATAGCTCCAAATATAACCATTATCCTTGGAGCTTCAATAGCAGCCAAAATAATGGGGGTTGCAGGAGGATTGACCAGACTATCAAAAATACCTGCTTGTAATGTTTTATTGCTGGGCCAGCAAAAAAAAAGTTTGTCTGGGTTCAGTCAGGTGGCAATGCTACCTCATACAGGCTTTGTTTATTACTGCGAAATTGTACAAAACACTCCAGCAGATTTGAGAAGAAAAGCTGCAAGATTGGTTGCTACTAAATGTACTTTGGCCGCAAGGGTAGATGCTTGCCATGAAAGTTCTGATGGTAAAATAGGGAGGATGTTAAGAGATGAAGTCGAAAGAAAATTAGATAAACTTCTAGAGCCTCCTCCAGTCAAGTTTATTAAGCCTTTGCCCAAGCCTATAGATCAACCTAAAAAAAAGAGGGGTGGCAAAAGAGTGAGGAAAATGAAAGAGCGATATGCTTTGACTGAATTTAGAAAACATGCTAACAGGATGAACTTTGCTGATGTAATTATTTTTCTTCAATATTATAGAGACTTTATTAATAGAGTTGTTATTTTAGATTGAAGATGATGCTTATCAAGAGGATTTGGGCTACACTAGAGGCACTATAGGCAAAGCAGGCACAGGCAGAATAAGGCTGCCTCAAGTTGATGAAAAAACCAAAGTCAGGATATCAAAGACGTTGCAAAAAAACCTTCAAAAGCAACAGATATGGGGTGGAAGTACTACAGTGAAAAAGCAAATTTCTGGTACAGCTTCCAGTGTGGCTTTCACTCCATTGCAGGTAAGAATTTGTTTTTTTTTCTAGGAGTTTGTTTAAAAGGTTTGTTTTTAGGGTTTGGAAATTGTTAATCCTCAAGCGGCGGAAACAAATGTCAGTGAAGCCAAGTACTTTTCGAATACTTCTGGTTTTTTGAAATTGGATAAGAAATAGTTTATTTTTAAGGTTTTATAGGTATTAAGAAATGAATGTTGTTGTGAATAAAAAATCTATTCCAGGCTCTTGACTCTTGAATCATCTATTTTTCTTAAATTTATACAGGGTGTAAAAAAAATAGTGTACCAAACTTCAAGGGGTGATACTACATATGGAAATAAGAAAAAAGGTTTCTATGAACATAATATGCTCTAAGATGCTCCCTAAAGAAGTTACAGCCCTTCAAATGCTAGATGAAAATAATAAATTGATGATGAGAAAGTCGTGAAAATTCTGAAAGGGTAATTTCCATAAGGGTAGAGGGTAGAGATTAAAGTGTGGTAACGTTACCGCGGTAAAGGTAATTTTGGTAATTTAACCCGACAAATTTCTTTACCGGTAATTTTCAGAAATACTTCCTTAATGAAATCACATTCAGGCGACAATCTTTTTCAAGTATTATTCGCCATCTTGTTGTGAATCTGTAACGCGCTTTTTGAGTTGGCATAAACAAATACTTATTTACTTAACAAGTGCGGAAAGTGGTACGTTTCCGCATGCAACGGCAGTTAGCAAGCTGTCAAGGGTGGAAAAGACATTTTCCGCAGAAGTTAGGTGTAATGTTTTTCCACAAGTATTTTTGCTCATCTCATTTATCAAAAATTGATCAAAAAATCTGCGTAAGTTCTAGGTTTTCTCAATGAAAAATAGTTCCTATAGATAGATAGTAATTTGATTTGAAGTGAAAAATATGTAGTACCTATATTTTGAATTAAAACATTGTACTCGTAGGAAAAACCTATTTCAAAAACTTGGTGGGTTTTTGTTGAGTTCTGAGTTGAAAATAATTTAAAATGTCAAAGATCTTACCACACAAAAACCCTACAAACGCATAACTCTAGCAAAAAGCCAAAAAACCAATGGAAATTTTAAAAAACCCGGGCTTTTGCCAACCCTGTGCGATAAATGGTTGTTTAGGTAAAAAATCCTGAAAATATATAATCCTTGAACGTATAGTATAGTATTATAGTCATAATTGTTGTTTCATGGAATATTTCCAAAATAACCGAAAAATTACCAGTAAATTACCACTGAGAAAGATCAAATGAAAATTACCGGTAAACTTCAATCTCTAGTAGAGGGTAGTTCATAAAACAAAAAACATCTTAGAGTATATATCCATAGGAACCTTTTTTTCTTATTTTCATATGTAGTATCCCCCTCAAAGTCTGGTACATAATTTTTTTTACACCCTGTATTTATGAGGAATAACAACATGAAAAATTATGGTAATCAAGTTACAAAAACAGAAAAAATTGTTAATACAGTCTCACATAATTCGAAGTTTTCCTGGAAAACTGATTTACGGAAAATTTTGAAACTTTTTACATGTAAAGAGGAAGGTTAGAGGCTCATTTTTCCAGTGAAAAATAGCAACATGAATATGAAGAATCTTGAAAGTCAACCTACAAAAACTGAATTAATTGAAAATACAGTCTCATACATTTCAATGTTTTCCTGAAAAACTAGCGGAGGCAAAAATTTGAAACTTTTTGCATATATGTGAAGAGAAAGGTTAAAGCGAGGGTTAAAGCCTCATTTTCCCAATATTTCAAATTTTTCCAGTAGAAAATAACAACATAAAGAATCTTGGAAATCAACCTCCAATAACTGAATTAATTGAAAATACAGTCTAACACATTTCAAAGTTTTCCTGGAAAACATAGTGAAGGGAAAATTTTGAAACTTTTTGCATGGAAAGAGGGAGATCAGAGGCTCATTTTCCCATAATTTCAAACTTTTTCATTGGAAAATAACAACATGAAGAATCTTGAAAATCAACTTTCAATAACTGAATTAACTGAAAATATAGTCGCACACATTTCAAAGTTTTCCTGGAAAACTAGTGAAGGGAAAAATTTTAAACTTTTTGCATGTGAAGAGATTCATTTTCCCATAATTTCTAATTTTTCTAAGGAAAATAACAACATGAAGAATCTTGTAATCAACCTTCAAATAACTAAATTAATTGAAAATATAGTCTCACACATTTCAAAGTTTTTCTGGAAAACTAGTGAAGGGAAAATTTTGAAACTCGAGACCGAAAATTTCTTCAATAAAAATGAATGTTCAACGTTCAAGACAAAACTAGATTTTTTTTAAAAATTTTCCATTTATTTGTTACTTATAGATAATAAGAATGTGAACCTCACTGACGTCATGACCCTACAATTTCCTTCAAATTTCTCATAATTTCATCCAAATTCCCCATAAATTTCTCCAAATTTCGTATAAATTCCCCAAATTCTCATAAATTCCCATGGGTTCCTTTAAATTCCCCAAATTTTTGGCAAATAATTCCTAAGTGGTTTGCCCCTTAATTTCCATAAGATTATGTATTATAATTTAATTGCCATATTAATAATTCGATGTGTGTATAAACTCAAACACCTTTCTTATTTCGGCACCTGTCCGATTGCTGTATCAACACTGGTACCTCCATTTTATTGGTTCCTTCCGCACCCAATTTTTTTTTTTAGCAATCGAAAGTGTTTTTTCTTCATTTCTGAAGGTCCCTGACCCTTTGGTTTCGGCAAACGAATGTGTTGCCATTGTTTGGTACCACCAAAAAAGTAAACCGATAAGTATCATCCGACAGGGAAACTTTCCTTTTTAATAATAATTAATTGATGCTGGGCAAAATGATGTTTAAAATATACAAAGATTTGTTTTAGGCTTCTAAAGTAAAAAAAAAGAATAATCTACAATTACCTATTTCAAGATGCAAAATAATGGGCAGTTAACCAGAAGAAGAGATAACAATAATTAAAATTCTAAGCGAACGGTTTTAGAACAATAATTATAGAGTATTATCAAGATGCGGAGCGTTATAATAAGTGCAGATTGTTAACCTTAATCTTAATCTGTAATAAAGCAAGAAATTAGCGATCAATTTTCGGTCTGTGTGTGATTATGCATTGTCTACTGACCACTAAAAACCAACTACTGGATATCTGGGTTAGATTTTGCCTTACAATGTATAAAGGCTTTGTTTAAATAGAATCTAAATATTTTGATAGAAAATTTTTAATTACATGATGGTTAAAGTTCATACTTGAGATTAAAAAGAAAAAGATAATTAAAGTAATAATTATAAAATCTTGAAACAATAATCAATTTGCGATTATCATCAAAAGGTACAACCTATAGTCACAAATCATATTGGATTAAAGTGCAATTTCATCCAGCAAGTACCAAAAAGGTGTACCCAAGAAGCAGAAGAGAACGGAATGAAATAAGAGAAAAACAGGTATGCATGCACACAGCACATACACGTTCTACGGTGGCACAAAATAAAGGTATTCTCTGTTGCGTGGTGCGCATTTTCAGCACCGACTCGCCGGTGTTCGGCCCGCCACCCAGAGTACCACCAGTGGTACGTCCTTCAAGACATGTGCATTTTGAATGAAAACTTTTAAATTGTGGAAAATGAGTGTTTTGTGACTGAAAGTTTTTGCGTGCATTCGTAATTATGGAATCTTCTACTGATGGTATGACATCGGAAGATTTTCAACGGGAACTGGAATCGATTTGTCTACAACAGGGTAAGAACAAGTTTACAGTTATGTTTACTTTCATTTTCAAAGTTTACGTTAACATTCTTTGAAATATAAATATTCAATGATAAGAATTTGCTTAACAAATTTTGAGTTAGTAAAAGTGAATTTTTGATTATAAAAATTGCTATTTGTAGCATTTTCAATTTCTACTTAGTTATGAGAAATATTTAAGATAGGTAGGTAAATAAATTAACAACTATGTAAAAGGAAAAAATAACAAGCACTTTGCATAAATTTAAATTGGCATTTGGTATGTAGGCAGTCTGTCATAAAAAAATCATAATCTTAAACCAGTTTACAAAAGTATAAAGCATAGAGGCACAGCCTTGATACTGTGAGCTTAAAGGCAAATATAATCACTTTTATTACAAAAGAAGTGGGTGGATGACATTTTTTTGTTCTTCAGAGAAAAATTCTTTTGCTTCAAATGCATTCTTTTGCCTAGATACATTTTCAATAATTGAAAGTTTTCTCAGATTTCACAGTCACATCAAATTGAATTGTCCTGATTTACTTTATATTAATAATTTATTCGCATGTCCCACAAAAGATAAATAGACGCATAATTATGCGATTTATAGTTCCTTCCTGATTTCACAAGATTATTATTATTGTTATATTGATTTATCATATTTATATAGAATGCATGATTTAAATTTCCAATAATAAATTGTTTTCAGTTTTTACTCAATTCAAAAAATTCACATTCACATTATTCCAGTGATGTTTCTTATGCTATTGTTTCTACATGGTGTCCACCTGACTATTAGGTAGTTACTTCACGATTCAATAATAGCTTTTATATGCTTAGTATTGGATTGTATTTTTCTTGATCTGCTCAGTTTATTCAATTTATGTCAATTCTACCTTGTAAATGGCAGTTTTTGGACTTGCTTTTTTTTTTTCAAAAAAAAGGAAAATTCAAAAATTTTAAATTTCCTTCGCCATAATCCCATTACTTTTCCTTCTACAGAATCCACAAAAGTTGTTGGTTCTTTTGCATCATTAAAATTAAAATTCAATAGAACTTTCTGGTCGCAATCAATCATGCCATATATTCACCTAATGACGAAATTCTAAAATAATTACCCAGAAAACATACACAAGTGACACTAATAAGTAAAGTGTAAACACATGAATGAACGTGCATCAAATGGGGCCTTCTATTACATAACGTGTTTACATGGTACTGCATGTAGGCGGGCGACAGTTATGCAATTTCTGTCTTTTTGTTTAACGACAAACAATAATCTGGAATGAATTTGTAGCTGGTAATTTATGAAGTATAAATTCATTATTTGTAGGTGGTACCGTACTTGAACACAATGCACAATCAAACCAAATCCAATTGTACTTTTGTTTTTTCAAAACGTCTGAAAACAGTAACTGCAAGAGTAATTTAATTAGGTACGACCTCGCCTTGACTTTCATATAGAGTAATAATGATAATAATAACAGGTACTTGTTCACACAATTTCCAGGTTCTAAATAAACATTTTTCTATTAGTACTGCTTTTTGGTTGTAAAATTATTTTTTGAAAAGTTTTCTACTAGGTACTACGACAGTAGAAATCCCCACCTTGATGGTCAGTACCTACATATAAATCAAAATCAATATTAAAACCGCCTTTATTTATTATTATCGATTGCAACCTTTTGCGATCATTATCTATTTGAAATTTTTTCACGTGGGTCAACAGCCTACAATGATTATTTATTCGTGACACAGCAGAACATTATTGACCTAAAAAATATACCTATGTACATTACTTAGGTACCTTTGCATTTTTCTTGACTATCTTGTATTTTCCAGGTTCTGTTTCAAAATTATCACGTCAAGATTGAATTTAAACTTTTCGGCCCACAGAAATACTACAGGCCATCCATTATTGCGTTCTTGTTCAGCTAATATTTGATTTGAAAGGTGTTTCGTTTTTCTTCTTTTTCTTCTCACTTTCTTATGGCCCGTTGTCGTCTCGCAACAGTCAGCCCAGAATTCCAACACTTGTATCCTCAAGACAGCAGAATTGCACTCTTTTGGCGGATACTTTAGTTTTCAAATGAGGATCAGATGGGTAGTTTTAGCTGTGGCGTCTTTAGTTGGGGAATTGGAGCGCCAGGAAAATAGGACATTCGTTGAGTACTCCCTACTAGATGGATTCGCTAAAATTTCTTCCACCTGAATCGGACCTTCCTTCATTCCAATCAAACTTGTATACAGCCTGTCTGTCAGGTCTCTATTAAGCTCACAGTCCAATAGTATGTGATTCAGATCGCCCACTTCTCCACATTCACAGTTCTCACTGTCCTGTATACCAAGTTTATGAAGGTGTTTACCGTATATACCGTCCTTATTCTGCAAAAGAACACTAGGTTTCTGTCTATTTATTTTTTCTATTTTACTGAACCATGATATTCGTAGAGGTTCCTTCACTCACTAATTTGTGATACTGGTTGCAATGATTTCTGCCGTTATTGAAATATTCCACAGTTTATTCCCTCTATGTTTCTTCCTCAGTTATTTTGGCCAGATCCTTATAGTGTAATGTTTTATTTACAAAAACTTTAGCCCTTTCGCTCCTTCATGCAAGGTCATCTGACTAAGCACCCATATCATTTTAATTTCTACACCCCCATCCAGTATTTCTAGAATCTTTTTCCTAGTTCTTAACGTGCTTTTATCTGAAGCTCTATTAATACCAACTCTGACCATTTTCTCGATGGCATTCTTGGAATCCGATATCAGGACAACCTTTCTTTCATTCTCCAAGGTATTCAAGGCTGCATAGATGGCCAGCACCTTTGCTGAGCAAATATTGGTTGAATCCTGACATTTTCCTATTATTGAAAATTTATTTGTGTTATTGAAAACTCCAATTACACACTGTACTGTTATAGGGTCCAAAGATGCATCTGTGTAGATATGTTCAAGGACGTATATAAGGGAGGGTTTTGGGGGTTCAAACCCAACCCATTGAACTGAATAAATTATTTTTTTAAAGAAAAATTAACGTTTTTGGGTTTGGAATCCGAAAGTTTTTCGCCTTCGGCGATATTCGTTGGCGCCAGGTGGCTAAACCGTTACATCGTCAGGTCTAAAATTGAAACCCTTTCCAGCATAGACCACGAGCTGCCACTGCTCTAAAAACCCTCCTCCCATGTAAAAGCTATAGCTACGTCGTTGGATATGTTGATAATCTATATATTCCTCCAAAATTTCCTGTAGTTTTACTTGCGCATCTAGGCTATCCTTTTGTTTGTTCGAATCAGCCCATTCTATTTTTTGCATTTGAGCTTTCATATCTTCTTCGTAACATGGCAGGTTATATGATTTTTCTAATATTTCAATATGAGCAAGCACAAAATCCGCTCGATCTCTCCATAATCGCCAGAGCGCCCTTGACAGAGTCCTAGTTGTATAACGCATAGAAGTTGATTATTCTCTTGTTAACCTCATCTCCTTTCAAAGCCATTTTCCTGAGCATCAATGTACTAAGAAGATTTCTTCGTTTAGCCAGCTTCAGACAACAGCGCCATTATGGATGTACTCTTCATACAGCCAGTCACCCTTCTAAGGGCTTAGTACTGGATACGATCCAATCTGTTTATATTTCTCTTACTCATGATACATCAAAGTGGGATCTAACCTAACCAGTTCCTTATACACATTCAGCAAAATATTCTGGCCTACGCCCCACCATGTTCTTGTGATTGCTCTCATAATATTGATACCTTTCTGTGCCTTATCACTAACATACTTCACGTGATCATTCCATTTCAGCTTTCTGACCAATATTAGTCCCAAATACTTGTATTTCTCCACTCATTCAATTTCTCTATCTGACACCCTTATATTTGTTCTTGGATTATTTCTGTTCCTTTTGGAGAATAGTATCGCTTAAGTTTTTTCCATCGATATGTCCATGTTATTTCTCTTAAGCCACCCAGTCAATCTATTCATCACAGCTTGTACCTTCCTAATTCCTTCTTCTACCTTTTTCCCAGTCGAAAACAGAGCAATGTCGTCCGCATACTGAAGTGTACTTACCCTCCCTGAAACTACTTCTTGAATCTGATTGGTGTATATGTTGAAAAGCAAAGGGCTCAAGGGCGACACCTCTGTGGTAGCTCCATATTAGTTTTTTGAGGTCCTATTAAGTTACCATTAATCGGCTCCCACATTCTTATCTGAGTAGAGATTGTAAATGTTATCACAAATCCATTCATTGACTTTGGCCTCTTTCAACTTGTCTCTCAAACTTTCCATTGATACATTGTCATAGGCTGCTCGGATATCTATGAAAGAACATACTATACCACTTCGTTTTTGGTAAACGCTGTATTGCTCAAAATGACCAGATTGTTAATGGTTCCTTTGCCTTTTCTAAACCCATTCTGGAATGCATTGAAGTAGTTTTTTTTTTTCCAGGAAATGCTCTACTCATGTTTTAAGAATGTTTTCCATTACTTTGCCCAAACAGGAAGTCTTCAGGGTCTTTCTTGGGTTTTTTGATCGGAATCACAATTTGATTTCTCCAATCCTGTGGAATATCTGTTTCCTGTTTCAAGATCTTGTTAAGGAATTGCAACAGTGATTCCCTTATAAAAGGTGGTATTCTTGACAACATCGGATAGATAATTCTATCGCATCCTGGAGTGGTGTCCTTTTTTGTTTGAAAAGCGATCTCTAACTCTTCTTCTCCTATTTCACCTATTCGCCACCAATTCAGGGTTATCACCGACAAACGGAGGAGCCAGTTATATTGTTAGAAATTTTTTTAATAACCCTCCAGACATATCCAATTGATGATTCTCTAGTTAATGTTTCTGTGAACCTTTTAAAACCATCTTTCTGTTTTATCTTTAGGATACGCCTTGTCCTGGCAGCAAGTTGCTTACATTCCAGAAAATTGTCCAAAGTCATGCTTTTTAGGTAATTTCCCATAGCCTCTTGTCTTTCCTCTGTTAATTTGTTGCAATCTTCATCCCACCAGTTTGGCTTTGGAGTAGGTATATTTGTTTTTACTTGATACAACAGAGTTATCTATTTTGTCTATGAATGATTAATAATTCTCAATTTCTTCCCCACCCTTGTAAAACGCCGTTTCATATTTTTCCCAGTAAGCTTTATCAATTCTTCATTTCTTTAGTTTTTGATCTAGCAGCTGTTTTCTGATTTCACATATGGTAGGCAAATATCACTAAGTCTGCTCTGGTTGCAGAATGTTCCAAGATCCTGGGTTACCATTGTTATGTCTGGACAACTTCTGTTTTGGTTCGGTGGTGTTATTCTTGTGCTCTTGCCGTCACTTCATATTATTAGATTCCTATCTTCAATGTATTCCATTAAGTGTTTACCATTGTGGTTGTTAATCTGCGAACCCCATAGGCTGTGTTGGGCATTTATGTCTCCCATAATAATAAATGGAGCTTGTATCTCTCCAAAAGCGTTATGGATGTTGTTTATAGAAAGTGAAACGTCTGGTGGGCTATAAACTGTGACAATAGTCATGTTTTTGATTTTAATTCCCATTGCTTAAACCTTTGATTGAAATTATTGTTCGTATTACATTTAATATGCGGCATATGCCTTCCTTGATCAGTAAAGCAATGCCTCCTCTTCCATCATCTCTATCCAATCTATGCGTAACATATTATTTAACTTTCAAGACATAATCTGCCTTGAGCCATGTTTCATTGACTTGATTGATTACATCTGGGTCTTCGCTATTTATCAAAACAATAAGCTCACTATAATTTCTTAGAATGCTTCTAATGTTCCATTGTACTATTCTCATATTGCGTTTCTTCAAACTGTAAATCTCTAATAGGGTATACATCTTCCTGTAGGTAATGGCTGTCTGCGTCCTGCCCGGATCCCCCAAATATCTGGGTTGCATTGTAGATTTCCCCCATGATTAAGTCCTGCACCTCCTGAGACAAAGGTTGTCTTTCCAATGACTTCTTGTATTACATCAAATATTGGTGTTGGCTGTATGGAATATGCACCTTCCTGCTTATTTAGGTTGGAGTTCTAGCTGATGCAGGTGTCAGACATTTTTTGTGCGCTTCTCTGTTGTACCCTGGTGAACTGGGCATTTTCCTTTTGTGTTGGGTCTCGATATATTTATATAGATGTCTCTGGTTTACTCCAATTGGAGTATTAGTTTCCACCCTGGCACAGTTTAGCCATGTGACCGTACCTTAAGCACTTAAAACAAATCAATACTGGACTTATGTATACTGAAATTAATACATCACAGAAATCTACGTTAACTGCCCTTGGAATCACTTCTCCTTGGAACGTAAACACCACTGATTCAGTATTTACATATTTTATTTTACCGTTTTCAATTGTTCTCTTTTTTAGTCTTCTGGGTTCAACAACCTTTGCTACAGATTTTGTATTTTCAACTATTTCCTCTTCAGTTAGGTATACTTCTGTAGATCCCTCTGGCTATAACCTTCCAGGGAAGCAGCATTTTCATGAGATCGAAGGTTATGTCTTCGTCGTCCGTATTCATATTTCCATAGCACTGACAATGACAGAGCAATCGTTCTCATGAGAATGTTGTTCCTCGGTTTCGAGAATAAAGTCAGGTCATATTTTGTTTTGTCAGTAGATTATCAGTCTAAATATCAGTGAAATCAGTAGACAGATAAGTTGCCTTGTTAAAGGGGTAAACCATTAGAGTATACTCAATTAATTGTTTTAACTACGTTTTTTCAAATCATTAAATCATTAGACTGTGTATTAGACTATGAAAACTTGCATTAGAAAATCAAACACCAATACTACTTATGAGAAATAGTTTATTAAGATTAAGACACAGGAGATATTCCTATTAAATATGCACTACCTATGGGATGCCCTATTATTTGATTTTATATTCTTGACGAGTACAATTTCCCGATTCCAAAACTATATAGTTTGTCTGTATTTTGTTGAGCCGTCTTCAATATATTTGGTTCTAAAAATTTTTAAAATACTATCAGAGAAACCAAGTTGAAGTACCTACCTCAAATTTTACCTGCAGCTTTCACCTGTACAAGTAGAATGGTTCACAAAATCAGTATAGTAGGATAGTATTTTTACAATTTTTGGAGCCGAATATATGAGAGACTGTTCGATCAAATATAGACAAACTATATAGTTTTGGAATCGGGGCATTGTGCTCTTCAAGAATATAGAATGAAATATAAGGCATCTTCTTTGAAAAAAACTGGAAGTATGCAAAATTTCAGATTTCTGACATTCAAATTTTGTTTCTGATCATGGTTTCTAAAAATTCAGCCAAAACTGTACAACTTTTGTATTTACACCTTTTTTCTACCTGTAAAAGGAGGTAGGTCAATACATAAAAAAACACCCTGTATGAATAAGTGGATTATTGCGGAACTTATGGGTGAACCTCTGCGGGATGAGCGCCGCGAGTTCCGCAGCCATCTACTCACCAATATAGTGTTGAATTGTACAAATAAGACATTCACCTGGAACATGTAGTTTTTAAAACTAATGAGAATAACTTATATATTTGAGTGAGTCAGGTTAGTATCGTAATTAAACAGCATATTGATGAATAGATGGCTGCGGAACTCGCTGCGCTCGTCCCGCAGAGGTCCACCCATAAGTTCCGCAACAATTCACTTATTTGTACTTGAATAACTTGACACAATATATTACTAGTTTGGTAAAGTAACATTACTAATTTCTGTTGAAAGGCGTACTGACAAAAAGTGAATAATCTTACAAATTCTGACTTTATATAATAAGTTATTGTTGAAGTACAGAGAAGTGGATTGTTGCGCGAATTATGGGTGGACCTCTGCGGGACGAGCGCAGCGAGTTCCGCAGCCATCTACTCACGAATAGATACTGTTGAATTGTTCAAATAAGAAATTCACCTGAAAGATGTAGTTTTAAAACTAATGAGAATAACTCATATTTGAGTGAGTCAGGTTAATATCGTAATTAAACAAAATATTGATGAATAGATGGCTGCGGAACTCGCTGCGCTCGTCCCGCAGAGGTCCACCCATAAGTTCCGCAACAATCCACTCATTTGTACTTGAATAAATTGTCACAATATATTATACTAGTTTGATAAAGTAACATTACTAATTTCTGTTGGAAGGCGAATTGGCAAAAAGTGAATAATCATAATCTTACAAATTTTGAGTTTATATAATAAGTTATTGTTTAAATACAAATAAGTGGATTATAGCGGAACTTATGGGTGGATCTCTGCGGGACGAGCGCAGCCATCTACTCATCAATATACTGTTGAACTATTCAAGTAAGACATTCACCTGAAACATGTAGTTTTTAAACTAATGAGAATAACTCACATTTGAATGAATCAGGTTAATATCGTAATTGAACAACATATTGATGAATAGATGGCTGCGGAACTCGCTGTAACATTACTAATTCCTGTTGAAAAATGACAAAAAGTGGATAATCTTACAAATTCTGACTTTATATAATAAGTTATTGTTCAAGTACAGAGTGTTTTTTTATATATTGAAACCCCACCTACAGCCTTCACCTTTGGAAGTAGATCAAAGGTGTAAATACAAAAGTTGTACAGTATTGGCTAAATTTTTGGAATCCATGGTCAGAAACAAAAATTGAATGTCAGAAATGTGAAATGTTGCATGCATTCAGCTTTTTTCAAATGGGAGTACCTATGCAGTAGTTTAGTCTTAAAAAAACAGGTAAAACAAGCTGCAGTTAGTTATACAGCATAACGCTATATGACTAATTGACTAAGACTAACCAACAACAACGCATGCCTTTAGGCAACTGGCAAGGCAAAAGGCAAATAAATAAGACAACAAGACACAACACAAACACGCACGAACGCAGGTAAATAATGGCAATGGCTTTTATCAGCAGAATTTACATAGATATCAGTATATCAGTAGACCAGTGGCCAAATCAGTAGATCTACTGATAAATCAGTAGACCTGGCAACACTGACTCCACCACTCCACCAACTTTACTGTTTTTTAATAGTCTACCTACACTTATGGGGTGTAAGTTTCCAATATGATCCTCATTTTTTGTTTTCGACTATGACCCATGTAGGATTTCGAATCTCTGAAAGTATAGGTAAAATTATGGCTATTTGTCTTTTTTGCTTCCATATTACTAGGTGGAGGCCCTATGTGGTTCTAGGTTAGGAAAAGCAAAAGCAGGAAATAGGATAAAAAAGGCTATACTACTGCAAGCAAGGATTTAAATTTTGTGTTGGGGACTTACCCCTAGGTATACTTCAGTTTCGCAAAAATTAATCAGAAAATCGGATACTGCGCTGTCACTCTCTGTTTTTCTTGCATTGAAATCCAGAGTATTTTTATACCTTTACAAATTGGAGTGTGATTATCAGAACATCATTATTCAACCCTATTGAAAAAGTGTGAATACAATACTTATCACAAAACTATATGAATATTCAATTTAATTTGAAATCTAAGTCATTTGAATACAAGTCTTATTAGACTTTGTATTTTGTTTTTGCTGTAATTAAATTAATCTAGGTTTTAATTAACCAAACCAAGCAACATTTTGCTTAGTAATTAAATTCTTTTATCGACTATTGTCCATTGTAAAATTTCCAATGAACTTCTTTCTATATTCAGATGGCGTTTTTGCATATTATTATTTTATTAAAATGGTGAGAACAACAATAATAAAAAGAAAATAAGCTTGTTGTGATGTGATGAATAACAATACAAGAATTGATTCATTATATTGTGAAAGTTCTAAATATAATATCAATACATCTTATCACAAAATCATTAGTTACAAAAAAGCCCTTTTGTACCATCAACAATTGGAAAGTCTCGTTGAAGTATTTCGACCTAATTCCATTGGTGATGGTCAGATTACAGCTGATGACATTGCTTTGCGTTAATTTTATTGTCAGCGGATTTAGATTGTTGATATAGTTGAATTCATTGTCAATTAAGTCAAGATTTTGTTGAATAAGATAAATTGAAACAAAAACAAATACCTCATTACCACAATATTGTGTGCTAGTGTCCTAAATAAAGAAAGCTATAATTATTGTTATGATATGTGAGATTCGTCTACTCGTAAACAACTGCAGACAATATGGAAATTTAAAACAATAGACTTAGTAGGATGCAAATGTCACGATTAATATTTCTCAGCAATATTTTTGAAAATTACTGGCCGTGAAACTAGTTAACTGATTTCAAATGTTCCAAACTTGAGAATTATTATTTCAAATTTGCAGGAATTATGAACTGCTTTTTACTTCACCAAAAACCGTTATAGTTATGTCATATTTATTTTTATTCTACAGTTGCCTAATTGTTTAAACAAGCAAAATATGCCGTGTAAAGAATATTAAGCAAAAACAAATAATAGATTTCCATATTAACGTTTCGTCAGCAGGATTTTTGTCAGCAGCTTCTTAGGCTAGAAGCCATAATTGACACCAACCACGCCTATAGTTTATTAGCAAAATTTGCGTAACATTTAATTTTTTAATAGCTCCATAGCTTTCACCATGTCAACTATTATTAAAGTCAAATAATATGGAATATTATTTTTTGTCCTTATAGCTGTTGATTGTAATTAAACTCACTTTTGGTGTAATAATAATTCATTTTGCAAAATGTTGACCCTACCAGACGTTTATTTGCATTGCAAATCGGAATTACTAAATAAATGTCCAAGAGTCCAAGGCATTTCCTCGCAAGAAACCTGTTCCTGTAAATAAACCGTTTTTCATACTTAAATTTAGATAATTTTGTCACAAATATTTATTAGTGATTTGCATTTTATAAGAAAACAAAAATATTTACTGGTAAATAATTGAAAACAATTTCCAAAGGAAATGTCAGTCTGAAGCAGATTTCTCTAAAATTATAATAAATATTGCAAATTGTTTTAGTAATTAATTTATTGGATATTGAAATGTACATTTTTAAGTAGGAGGTAATTAATTATAGTTATAACCTACATTGGATCCAATAAAGCATAAATAATTGGAACATTTTTCCTATAGACATGATTGTCTCACTAGAGCGGTAATATAAGTCATAATAACATTCTAAACAAATTTTTATTTTTATTTTGTTTCAGGTGACGAAATAGGTAAGCACCACAAAAGAAACATTTTTAAGAAGCTATAGGTAAGTAATTTATTATTGTCTCTGTAGTGTCCACTATGCACTAAATTATATTGTTCACCTTTACCAGTTAATTGTTGTATGTCATTATGTCAGAGTATGTGAAAATAAAGTTCATATTAAATAGTCAGTAAACTTATCATATCTGCTATTCAAATACTGTACTTCCATAATCAAAGTAAATACATAATAAATTGGCGACGAGGACGAAGAAACCCTTTTACAATGAATGCTGAACAATTTAATACTTTGATGGCTGCACTTACAAAGACTCTACAAGTTAATCAAAATACTACTCCAATTACTCAAGAATCCATTTCAATAGATCCATTCTCAGAAGAAAATGAAAGTTGGGAGATGTTCATAAAAAGGTTAGACAATTTTTTTTCCATGAAGAACTTCACTGGTTCCGCAGACTATATTGATACTAAAAAGAAAGAATGGTTACTTCACACGATGGGTACCAAAACGCTACAACTTATTCACTCTTTAACATGTCCTGATGATCCTAAATCTAAAGATTATACGACTTTGGTTTCTCTTTTACAAAACCATCTTGATCCTTCTTCAAGTATAATCGCAGAGCAAAACCGTTTTACAAAACGTGTCCAACAAGAAGGGGAAACTATTGCAAATTACGTAACTGAATTAAAAAAGATGACGACAAATTGTAAGTTTGTCTGTGATGCTTGCAAAGCTTCGACGTCTGATGCCCATTTACGTCTTCAGTTCATTAGTGGTCTGCGAAATTCTAATTTAATTGAAAGACTAATTCAACTTAAAGAACCAGATAATAAATTTAAAAATTGCGGTGATACAGGACTAACTATGGAATTAGCACAAAAAGATTCCAGAGAAATACATTCTTTACAAACATGTGCGAGTACTTCTTTTCAAAATCAAATTAAAAAATTTTCATTTAAACCTGAACAACAACAAAAAAACATATCTCCTTCGAATTTGTTAAATTTTCAACGAAAGTGCTACAGATGCGGTGATCCACAACATTTGGCAAATACATGCAAGCACAAAAAGTGTACAGGATGTCTAAAATATGGTCACGTGTTTAAGGCATGCAGGGGAACTCCTAGGAGAGAAAATGTTCATCAAGTGGAAGAAGAACCAGAGGAAATGGAAAACAACTTTCAGCATGAAGAATTATTTTTTATGAACGTACTAGATAATAATTGCTTACCTGAGGCTTATAAAAAACCAGGCAAAATTCTTTTAAATCTTCAATTAGATGGAGAATCCATTAAATTTGAATATGATACAGGCGCTGCAGTTTCATCGATTTCACAAGATTTGTTTAACGCAAAATTTTCAAAAAAAACATTGCAAAAAACAAATTTACCTTTAAGAACTTACACTGGAGAAATAATTCGACCTATCGGCTATTCAACTTTCCAGGTTGAATTAAATAATCAAATTGAATTACTAAATTTATATATTTTACCAGGGAAAGTTGAACCTATTTTCGGGAGAGAATGGATGCAGAAAATTAAAGTCGATTTACCTGAAATTTGTCAATTACAAAATGAAAATATCCCAGATTTCTTGAAATTAAAAATTATAGAAGAACTTAAAAATAATTTTCCAGAAGTTTTTAAACCAGGTCTTGGAAAAATTTCAAATTATAAAGCTAAATTATTTTTACCAAACAATACAAAACCAATTTATGTTCCTGCTCGAAAAGTTCCCTATGCATTGAAGGAAAAAGTGGAAAGAGAAATCGATAGACTAGAAGAAATAGGAGTGTTAACTAAAATGGAATACAGTGAATGGGGCACACCGGTTGTACCAATTATGAAAAGTGACGGTTCTGTAAGACTTTGCGCGGATTTCAAAATTACATTGAACAAAGTTTTAATAAATGATAAATTTCCGATTCCAAACATAGAAGATATTTTTGCGACTACAATGCACGGAGGGAAAATTTTTACTACTTTGGATATTCGCGAAGCTTATTTACATATGCCAATGGATGAAGAAAGTTCAAGAATGCAAGCAATTACTACGGAAAAGGGAGATTATAAGGTACATAGATTGATGTTTGGAACCAAAGTTGCTCCTGCTATTTGGCAACGTTACATTTCAAGCCTATTGGCTAAAATACCCGGAGTTTGTGTGTTTTTAGATGATATCAAAATACAAGGAGCTACATTACAAGAGAATGTGAATAGAGTAAGAACTGTTTTACAATGTCTACAAGAAGCTGGTCTTCATATTAAACAAGAAAAATGTAAATTTTTCGAAGAATCCATAACATATTTGGGTCATAAAATTTCAAGCAGGGGTTTAGAGAAAACTGAAGACAAAATAAAAGCTGTCAAGAATGCACCAGTACCGACAAATGTCACTGAGTTAAAAAGTTGGTTAGGATTGGTCACTTACTATGGAAGATTTCTGAAAGATCTTTCTTCAAAAATACATCCTTTGTACAAACTTTTACAAAAGAATGTTATTTTCCGATGGACATCTATCTGTGATCAGGCTTTTAATTTAATTAAAAAGGAAATAACATCTGATCAGATTCTTTGCGCATATAATCCGAAACTACCTTTAATTTTGGCAACCGATGCTAGTCCTAAAGGTTTGGGTGCAGTATTATCTCATATTTTTCCTGATGGTGAACGTCCTATTGTTTTTGCTTCAAGGAGTCTAACGAGAGCTGAAAAAAACTACAGTCAAATTGATAAGGAAGCAACTGCTATTTTTTGGGCATGTAATAAATTTTTTCAGTATTGTTATGGAAGAAAATTCACGCTGATTACTGATCATCAACCTCTAGTTTCTATATTTAATCCAAACAAAAATCTTCCCAGTATGGTAGCTACTCGAATGCTTCATTACGCTCAATTTTTGCAAGGTTTTAATTATGACATTATTTATCGTTCTAGCGAAAAACACTTAAATGCTGATGCACTCTCGAGATTGCCTCAAAAAATCACTCCAGTTTTCAATCAAACAATGGATGGCGTTACAATTCATCAGTTACAACAAATTCTAACGTTACCAATTACGCATAGAGAAATTGCTAATGAAACACAAGAAGACCCAATATTAAGAAATGTTTACAAAAGTTTACAAACTGGAAAGAAAATTGAAGAAAATGAATTTAAAGGGAAAGATATAGAATTTTCTTTAAACGAAGGTACTATAGTAAAAGATTCACGTATTGTTGTGCCCAAAACGCTTCGTCAAAGAGTATTAAAAGAATTACATGAAGCACATACCGGTATAGTGAGAATGAAATCACTTGCACGTTCTTTCGTTTGGTGGCCAAGAATAGATCTTGATATTGAAGAATTGGCTAAGAAATGTCAAAGTTGTCAATCTATGTTACACAACAAAACTAATATTCCACCGCATTGTTGGGAAACTCCGAAAGGACCGTGGCAGCGCGTACATATTGATTTTGCGGGACCGTTTCAAGGAACATACTTTTTAGTAATTTGCGATGCATATTCTAAATGGCCTGAAATTTTTATTACCAAGTCCATGAATACTTTGAAGACGATTTCAATTTTACGAGGTGTTTTTGCACGTTTTGGCTTACCTGTAACTTTGGTTAGTGATAATGGAGGATCTTTTACATCACAGGAATTTAAGAATTTCCTAAAAACCAATGGAATTATACATAAATTTACTGCACCATATCATCCCGCATCAAATGGCCAAGTTGAAAGATATGTGGGAACCATGAAGAATACTCTAAAGAAGATGGTAGATGACCCAGGAGATCTTGATTTGAAACTTCAAAATTTTTTAATGCAATACAGAAAAATACCCCACACTTCAAATAATCAGTCACCTTCTCAATTAATGTATGGGAGAGACATACGAACTAAATTAGATTTAGTTAGATTTCAAAAACCCATTGAGGTGGCAAATCAAGCATCTTCTAAATTTATGGTGGGCGAAAGCGTTCGAGTGAGACATTTTGATAGTAGGAAAAATTGTCTATGGAAATTTGGTAGAATTTTGAAGAGAGAGAGCAATCTTATTTATTTGATTGAAATGGAAGACAGAATAATCAGAAGACATATAAACCATATTGCTTCAACTAAAGTTGAGTGTCCAGTATCACAGCCTAACGGTTGTTATGTTCCAGAGGCAAAGCAAACTCTGGACACCGAAAATACTACAAGAGATAATGTTGTAGGTGCTTCATCTACTCAACATTTTTCTTATATTGATCCTGAGCAAAGTAAAAGCACAATTATAATTTCCGATTCGACTCCAGAAGTTTCCACTTCGGCGGAGATGATATTAGATGATCAAGAACCGAGAGACCAAGAGACTTTTCCGGTGGAAAGTACTGATCAAAACATTGAAACTTTTTACCAATCAAAAACCAAACCCAATCAGATACCAGAAAATGCTGAGACATTGCGAAGAAATATTAGAACGAGAAAACAACCAGAAAAACTGAATCTTTAAATTTGCCAGGGAGGATTTGTAGTGTCCACTATGCACTAAATTATATTGTTCACCTTTACCAGTTAATTGTTGTATGTCATTATGTCAGAGTATGTGAAAATAAAGTTCATATTAAATAGTCAGTAAACTTATCATATCTGCTATTCAAATACTGTACTTCCATAATCAAAGTAAATACATAATAGTCTCAACATTAACATTTTGTTTGGCAGTATCATATCGTAATTACAGTCAAATTTATGTAATAAATAATAACTGTGCATGGGTGTTAGTTACATTAAGTACTACTTAAACAGCTTATCATTACAGTTAGGTATTTGCAGAAAAGTTATTTATTACAATTTAGTCTTCAACAAGCAACATTGAGTAAGAATTTACAAATAATTACAGCTAATAAATTAATCTTGAATGACATTTTTATTGTTTTATTGCATATAATTTATATCGAATCGAAAGCTTAAATAAGTAGGTACCTATTTGGCTTAGAAGATGAGTTTTGATTTTTCTCAACAATTTTATTCTTTGAGAATGAGGAACTTCATGACAGATCTAAAAACTACACGACAGATTCTCAAGAATGAGAGACAACTTATCAGTCTGACAAACATCTTTTGAGAATGGAGAAACAACACAGCAGATTGATCAAAAACTTTTGAAAATGAGAAATACCAACCATCAACAGGGATCTTTGAATATAAGCACAACAATTCCAAAAGAAATTTTTATTCTTTGAGAATCAAGAACTTCATATCAGATGCAGCAGATATTCTCTAAAATGAAAAACTACATGACAAATTCTCAACAACAACAAACAACTCATCAACTCGAGAAACATCTTTGAGAATGGAAAAACCACAAAACTGATTCACTAGGCATTTTCGGAACTGAGAAACATCAACCAGTATAGAATTTTGAGTATAAGAACTTGCATAACAGATCCAAAAGAGATTTTTATTCTTTGAGAATCCAAGAATTGAGATTCTCCAGAATTAAAAACTACATTCTCAAGAATGAAAAAATAACTCTTCAACTCGAAAAACATCTTTTGAGAATGGAGAGACCACAAAACAAATTCATCAGAAGTTTTTGGAAATGAGAAACACCAACAGAGATCTTTGAGTATAAGAACTTGTACAGATCCAATAGAATCCAGAACTTCATGACAGATACACGAGGGGGAAACAACTGGACCAAAAATCTGTACATGTATTGCACATTACATGAGTAATTCCAGTAATTCCAAGTAATGCCAGTAATTACATCATAATGCCATGTAATTTTATGAAATGCCATTATAATTATGTATAGCTAGGCTATATGAAATAGTTTCACAGTTTCACACAGGGCCGTAGCCAGGGGGGGCATTGGGGGGCAATGCCCTATCTTTCAAATGATCATGCCCTACCTTTAAAACGCAACATGCGTTAAGGTTTCTCTAGGAAATTTCAGAATAGATAATGAAAAGGCCTAGCTGAAATCCAGTAAGTGCGAGGATAAGTGTTTCCGAAAACTCCTAAATGTATGCAACAATGTTTGACGTTTACACAGGGGAAGTTTTTCGTTTCGAAAGAGTGCAAATGCAAGGATAATACGATAATACACACACACCACTACACAGGATTGCTTCTAGCGATGATATCATCAACTACGTCGCCAACTGTTTTTGCCAGCAGTCGTAATTTAGAATATTAAGAATATACATTCATGATGAAAATGTTATCATGGGATCATAACCTGTGGTGAAAACACCCTACGTCAAGGCGAGAAACAACACGCTGCCTACGTAATCACTGGTTCTTTGGCGTGGTGGGGGGCTTGAGATTTGATATACACAGGCCTTATGATGATAAGCTATCCTGTAATAGTAGTAGTACTTATGGCGAAGATTGCCATTGATGAAATTAGTGCAAAAAAACATGTATTTCTGTCACTTTCTTTTACATCATGCTAGTAGGACACGAATGCACTCAGTGTAGGCCAGTCATTTAAGCTAAATTCTGCAAAAAAATTGCGAAGTTAAATTTTATTTGATGAAAATGTCGAAAAAGCTTTAAAAAGGAATTATTTGAATTTTGCACACAAAGTTTCGGCCAGGAATATTATTAAATAAATTAAAAATAGTTTTTTTGCACTAACTCCGCGGAAAAAATTGCGAAATTTGTGCAAATCATGAGAAACCATTCTAGAATTGTTTATAAAAGTTCTATCAAGTTTGCACACGAATGTGGTGACGGGAACATTATAAACAATTGTTTATAAACTTCAAAGTGGAATAAAGTATATAACAAAAATTGCGAAATTTGTGCAAATAGTTGTTTATATGCCTTGATATGATCCCATATTTGTTTGCCATTTTGCACACATTATTTTTGACTGGAACATTTTGTTTTATATATTTTTTACCAATCGTCTCCAATTTTGGCCGAAATTGAGACAATTTTTATGAAAAATAATTACGAAAGTTGTATAATGTGTGTGCAAATGTTTGGAATACGGATACATATCCTAATCTGAATTTGCACACTCCAAAGCGACCGGGAACTTGTTTAAATCAGGGATTGTTTAAATAATAAAAATTATAACATGCGAAAAAATTCCGAAATTAATGCAAATTTGAATTATTGCTAGAACGAATCATTCAGATACTTCTTTTCATTTGCACACTCCAAAGCGACCGGGAACTTGTTGAAATCAGGGATTGTTTAAATAATAAAAATTATAATATGCGAAAAAATTCCGAAATTATTGCAAATTTAAAATATTGTTAGAACAAGTCATGCAGACACTTGCTTACATTTGCACACTCTAAAGTGACCAGGAACTTGTTGGAATTAGGGATTGTTTAAATAATAAAAATTATAACATGCGAAAAATTCCGAAATTAATGCAAATTTGAATTATTGCTAGAACGAATCATTCAGTTACTTCTTTTCATTTGCACACTCCAAAGTGACCAGGAACTTGTTTGAAATCAGGGATTGTTTAAATAATAAAAATTATAACATGCGAAAAAACTCCGAAATTAATGCAAATTTGAATTATTGTTAGAGCGAGTCATTCAGACACTTCCTCTCATTTGCACACTCCAAAATAACCAGGAACTTGTTGAAATTGGGGTCGTTTAAATAATAGAAATTGTGACATGCCAAAAAATTCCGAAATTGTAGCAGATTTAAAATATTGTTAGAATGAGTCATTCAGAGACTTCCTTTCATTTGTACACACCAAAGTAACCAGAAACTTGTTGAAATCAGGGATTGTTCAAATAATAAAAATTATGGCATGCGAAAAAATTCCGAAATTAATGAAAATTTGTATTATTGTAAGAACGAGTCATTCAGATACTCTCTCACATTTGCACACTCTAAAATGACCAGGTACTTATTGAAATTAGGGATTGTTTATAAAATAAAAATTATATCATGCAAAAAAAATCCGTAATTTTTGCAACTTTGAATTATATTTAGAAGGAGTCATTCAGTCAGTTTCTTACATTTGCAAACTCCAAAGTGACCAGGAACTTTTTGAAATAATAGGAACTATGACATGCGAAAAAATTCCTAAGTTGTTGCAAATTTGAACATTTTTGAAACCAGTCATTAAAACACTCGAAATATCCCTCTTGCCTTTTTATTTCACATACTGAGTGTTCTTGGAGACTGAGCGCTTGCCCCTATGCAAAATGTGGATTGTATGGTAGGTATTATCTTTGGTATTAGATTGTTCGGAATAGAATGCTCATTTGAAAGGATCGATTGAGGATTAAACCTCAAAAATAATTTTTTTTACGAGCTTGCGGAAAAGTGCACTTTTCCGCACGCATTTTAGTTTAGAAAGTTCCACTTTTCAGCACTAGTGCGGAAAAGTGACAGATGTCACTTTTCAAATTATGAGCTTACACGCTTACACAAATATCAGCATTGAGAATTATTGACACAATAACGTTATTTATTAAATTATTTTGGTTTAAACTCAATTTTTCTTGTGAAGTTACTATAGAATGGTTACTTATGCTCAAAAATTTCGAAAATTTCAAAAGTTCTCGATTTTATTGTCTTCAGAATAAGGCACATTATTTCAGAATTAGTTTTTTTTATTAATAAATAAATGAGTTTTATTCGTAAGACTACCTAATTTATATTAAGAAAAAATTACTGGATTTGTTTCTAATACCAGGTGTTGCAAAAGAAATGTTATCAAATATTGGTGTTAAAATTTACATTACGTAGGTACGTTCCTTCTATCTCGTAGAAAAAATAGTGTTCCTAACTCGTGCGGCAAAGTGGCACTTTCCGCACTAGTTAGGAAATATACTATTCCAAAAACCTAATAATTTTGAGGTTAGATTTCCAAAAGTGACCAGTGGGTGTCATTGTTCAGAATGTAATTTTCTAACGAAATATGCCAAAATATAATGTCCAATTCAAAATAAGCAAAAGTAATTGCCGGTTAAATTTGTTTTTCTTTAAAAACAAAATAATTTTAGAGGTAAGCAAAAGCAACTCTCCAGGTGAAATATAGAGGTTTTTTGTTTCAAATTTATATTTCCACAATTTTTGAAAATTTGTGAATCTATTCTAATTCATGCCCGTCAGATTTTGAAATTTTGGTGTAAAATTTTCCTACTGGATATCATACGTGGCCAAGTTATTGTTCGGTATTTTTTTATCTCCCGAATATTTGGAAAATTATCCCTTGTCGTCTTCTCAGAATAATTTTTCGTGAGCTCAAAAAAATTCCCGGATAATAATTTAGGCAATAGTAGATAGTGGTACCGTAAGTGAAAATTTAATCTTCATTAACTTTGCTAGACTTTGACATCATACTTACCCTGTTGTCGATATTTATCTCATTTTTCGCAATTTCTTCTAATACTGCAGCCTTCAGCTACTTTATATTATGACAGATAATTTTTAATTGTTTCGCAGGTGTTTTTTCATATATAATACCACAAGAACAAACATTTTGTTGGCAAAATGTTTGACTGGTATGAAAGTTTGTTGCTTGGCAATTTCGCGAATGACATTTTTGACAAAACCACGAACCGTTAGGTGAGTGGTTTTGTCAAAAATTTCATGAGCGAAATTACCAAAAAGCAACAAACTTGAATAAAACCAAGAGAATAATTTTGCCTACATGATTTTTTCTTGAGTGGTATTCGGCTGGACTATTTCACGAGAAGAACAAGCCAAATTTTCATTTGGAAAATTTATTTTCTTTAGGTGACACTTGTTAAACTCAATAGTTTTTTACATTAACCACACAAAATTTTGTCGCTGAAAAACCATCACGTTGGTTTTGTCCAGGTAGGAACAGGTAGGAGTTTTGTCAGTAGAAAACCGGCCGTTCCTATGACATTTTGCCAGTGTAAAACACTAGTGAAATAGTCATAAAAAAAGCTCAAAACGGTACCTAAACTTTTCATTTCAATGGGACATTTTTTTCCTGTATCTTCAAGTGATAGCGACCCTCAGAACTTTAAATAGGAAGGTGGGTCGAGTAAATAATATATCGAGCAAGAAGAGGTACCTATTATATTACTCCTTTAAGTATGAGGGTTAACCACAAACTGAGCTTTACCCCTCAACTTTTTCAAAACGGTAATGGACATTGAGCTATGCCTTATTTTGAAGGTTTTTTTCCCAACACTTTGACAAGTTATCATATCTACGGGGATCATGACTCCACCTTGAAGTCACAAAAAAATCAAAACACAAATTAATTATTGCTCTATCCTCCTTCCTATCCAAAATTTTGGAGGGAACTGTCACCCACGCCTGAGACTTTGGGTTGAAAATACAGAAAAAAAAATTCCACCTAAAATCCAAAATCGACAGGAAATAAATTTTTTCGTGTTATTATCTGATAACTGAAAAAAACCTATATGTATGGTTGGGATATGAGAAAGGATTAAGCAAAAATAATTAGGTAATTTAGAAAAGTTCAATTTCTTTTATTTTTCCATTTTTTATATTTATTATTATCTAATGAATGGCACTAAAAAATCAAAGTTTTAAATTAAATAAGTACAGGCTGTTTTTTTATATATTCATACCCCACCTACAGCTTTTACCTTTACAGGTAAGTAGAAGAAAAGTGTATATATCCTATTCACAATCCGATGTCCACAGGTACAGGTAAATTTATCACCTTTCCCTATCAAATATCATTGAAAGGTGATAAATTTTACCTGTACCTGTGGACATCGGATTGTGAATGGATAATATACAAAAGTTGTACAGTTTTGGCTAAATTTTTAGAATCCATGGTCAGAAACAAAAATTGAATGTCGGAAATGTGAAATTTTGCATGCTTTCAGCTTTTCTCTAATGGGATGCCCTTATATTTAGTCCTATATTCTTGAAGTGCCCCGATTCCAAAAATATATAGTTTGTCTATGTTTGGTTGAGCAGTCTCTTATATATTCGGCTCCAAAAATTGTAAAAATACTATCCTACTAACTGATTTTGTGAACCATTCTACCTGTACAGGTAAAATTTGAGGTACTTGGTTTCTCTGAGAGTATTTTCAAAATTTTTAGAACCAAATATTTTGGAAATTGCTCAACCAAATATAGACAAACTATATATTTTTGGAATTGGGAAATTGTGCTCTTCAAGAGTATGTAGCCAAATATAGCGCATCCTATTTGAAAAATCCTGGAAGCATGCAACATTTCACATTTCTGACATTCAATTTTTGTTTCTGACTTTGGATTCTAAAAATTTAGCCAAAACTGTACAAATTTTGTGTTTATTCTACCTGTAAAGGTAAAGGCTGTAGGTGGGGTGTCAATATATAAAAAAACACCCTGTTTCTGGCATAATTTAAACTTAAATTTTGTATATCTGAGTTTCCTATTAAACGGTGTTTTTACAGTGCTTCAGCTTAATTTCGGTCGTTTTCGTGTTTGATATTGGGGGCAGTCATCAGATAATTGCAAATCATCGGTATTATAAGAAGTGCTAGGAAAGTTCTCGTCGTTAGTGTGCAATATAGAATTATCATGATCCATTTCCTCTTCTGGCTCAACAAGGTCTTTTTCTAATAATAATTCCGTGGCTTCAGATTCTTCTATTTCGTACATGTTCACCTCCTCAACATCGTAAATGAGATTTGGATCAAAAGGTTCACCGACAGTATCTGATTGTGTGATAAACTGAGCCATGTCACTGTTATCTTCATCCTCATTTTCTTCGTCCTCATCTTCAGCGATCTCTTGGACATTGCTGCAAGATGTTCCTTGGCAATGATAACAAATAGATGAGCACTTCAACCCACTTTTTCGGCAACCACATAGGTTATTACACCCTCTTTTGCATTTGCACGAAATGAATTTGAGCAATTCGGGAGGAGCCGGCTCTTTAAGCATATAAATCGGAGTTAATCCTTCTGTCGATTGCTTCCAACCCCACTCTTCACATGTCTTGTCGTTTCCAAACCACTTTTGAATTTGGAAGTAGCATCGCAGCGAATGTTGTCGGGCAGCAGCTTCGCATGGTGGTAAAGTGGCTAGATTAAATCTACTTTTTGTCATAGACCTCGAAAAGAGCTGGTAGCGCAGCATATTCAAATGATCTCCAGGTTTTCCTCCATAAACAATTTTGAAAACCTCTCTACCGGCCTCGTCAATCTTGTCAGGTTCAGCGAACTCGTCATAAAAAGTTTGGATCTGTTGGTGCAAATTATGATGTTTTTGAAACAATTCAACGATTTTAATTTTTCCAAAATTGAATATGGATGACGTTGTGTCGCATCCAGTAAAAGCGTGAAGAAATAAAATATATTTTGTGAGTTGCTCATGTTTGAAACTTGATGCAGAATACAGAGCACTAGAAACTCTTCCAACACCAGGCTTCAATAAATAAACATTTTTATGTGATGGTTGCGCAAGTCCAGTGAGAAGGACGAGCAGATCAATATCATTTCCAATAATGATCACTGACTCAAAGCTCAGAGCTTTTTGTAAAGCAGTTTGCACTATAAGAACGTCTGCATCCTCCTCATGTTGATGAACTTCGATGCCTGTAGCTGTGAAGCGTCGTATCAATAATGCAATGAGACGAGCTTTGTTTTTCTCATTCAACAGAAAGTTATTTTTGCTAATGACACAAATCATGGATTCTTCGAATTTAATTTCAGTCGCAAGTACTTTTTTCGAACGTCGCAGGCGTTCAGCTGATTTTGTACTCCTTTTAGTGATGTCGTCAGGATAGCCGTCGAAAACAACAACTGGGTTTCGGCCGTAATGCTTCAAAACATAGTTTATATATTGATCCGCTATAATTTCGGAGTTTTTTCGCATGTTATAATTTTTATTATTTAAACAATCCCTAATTCCAACAAGTTCCTGGTCACTTTAGAGTGTGCAAATGTAAGCAAGTGTCTGCATGACTTGTTCTAACAATATTTTAAATTTGCAATAATTTCGGAATTTTTTCGCATATTATAATTTTTATTATTTAAACAATCCCTGATTTCAACAAGTTCCCGGTCGCTTTGGAGTGTGCAAACGAAAAGAAGTATCTGAATGATTCGTTCTAGCAATAATTCAAATTTGCATTAATTTCGGAATTTTTTCGCATGTTATAATTTTTATTATTTAAACAATCCCTGATTTAAACAAGTTCCCGGTCGCTTTGGAGTGTGCAAATTCAGATTAGGATATGTATCCGTATTCCAAACATTTGCACACACATTATACAACTTTCGTAATTATTTTTCATGAAAATTGTCACAATTTTAGCCAAAATTGGACAAGATTGGAAAAAAAAATATAAAACAGAATGTTCCAGTCAAAAATAATGTGTGCAAAATGGCAAACAAATATGGGATCATATCAAGGCATATAAACAACTATTTGCACAAATTTCGCAATTTTTGTTATATACTTTATTCCACTTTAAAGTTTATAAACAATTGTTTATAATGTTCCCGTCACCACATTTGTGTGCAAACTTGATAGAACTTGTATAAACATTTCTAGAATGGTTTCTCATGATTTGCACAAATTTCGCAATTTTTTTTGCGGAGTTAGTGCAAAAAAACTATTTTTAATTTATTTAATAATATTCCTGGCCGAAACTTTGTGTGCAAAATTCAGATAATTGATTTTTAAAGCTTTTTCGACATTTTCATCAAATAAAATTAAATTTCGCAATTTTTGTTGAACTTTCGATTTTTGAAGTGGCCGGTGACTGGCCTAGTGTGCACTGAACACTGAACTTACCAATGGATTTCACTATTTGTGTGTATTATTCTTGGTGTGAATGGTCCGGTCCAAGGAGGCGCGAGAATCTGCGCCATTTTGTTTACTTGCCAGAGATGTTATTTATTGAAAAATTTGCCTTCGGCGCACCACCAGATTGTTTACCTATAATTTAAAGGAGGTGGGGGGCAAGTAGTGTATGCCCTATGTCAAATTTGTCATGCCCTATCACACATTTGACTCTAGCTACGGCCCTGGTTTCACATAAACCAACCAGAAAAACAAACCATTATACATTGTTGAAAACCGATTTTATACGAATGTAAAATCGGTTTTCCCCTAAAATTAATCGTTTAGATTCTACAGCCTGTCAAAGTTGCAAAAAAGTCAATTTTCAACTGTCAATATTTCCGAAACAGTTGAAGAAAGGTATAGGCCATGATACATGAAATGTGTTCAGAATTCAACGTAGAATTTAAAAATGAAATAAAAAATTGGTGTTTTCATTTAAAAAAATAAAATTAGCTGTCATAACTTGTTTTCGGGTCACCCTATATATCTGGGTTGCCAGATCTATGAAGTGAAAAAGTGGGACTGATGTTATCCAGAGGGAAAGCTCGAAATTTTTTTTCGGGTGCCACGCCCAAAAGCATAAGGGGGAGGGAGGGACAGGTTCCCAACTAACCCAAGAATTGTAAATTAACAAGATTGCTCATCCTGAGAAGGCGTACGTTCGCCGGTTCTCGAATCCACAAGGTTTGCGAGTGACGTCACCTGCAGACCACGATGAAATGTGTGCGATTCAGGCTCGTTATTTGATTTTTGCGTCGATTTTAAATGAAAAATAGCTATCAACAGGTTGTATAATAAAATAAGCGTGTTTTTTGCATTAAATGTGAAGATTAGGTGGAAAAAGCGGGAAAACCGGGACAATTCACGTGAAAAGCGGGACCCGAAATTAATAAAGAAAAGGCGGGACCGATTAATAAAATGCGGGACTGTCCCTCCTAAGGTGGGACGTCTGGCAACCCTGCTATATATATGGTATTATCATCATAAAAACGGCCAATAAAATCAAAAATTGACGTGTCCGAGGTTTTTTGAAAAATATTCAACCTGTATATTTTATCTCACTAGCTCACTGTATGATTTTGGTGTCAAATATTTGTCAAATTATGAATAATTTTACGTTTATCTAGGTTAACTTGGAATAGTCCAGGGTCCTTATTCTTGAAACAGGGGAGCAGCGTTCCCAGGAGAACGAGTGTTCCGTCTTTCTCAATGATATGCAAATGATAATATAACTAACAAAGACAGAACACTCGTTCTCCTGGGAAAGCTGCTCCCCTGTTTCAAGAATAAGGACCCAGGGGTCGTATTTTCGAATATTCTCGCACAAAAAAATTGATATGATTTCGAATGCTCCCCATTTAATTTACATTGCTGTCAGTCAAATTTCGTGTACGAAATGTACTCGTATAAATTTGAAAATACGACCACAGGAGATCAATATGAATTAAAATGTGTTTTTTTTTTTAAAGATAACCTTATGTTGGCAATACAATGTAAAATTGTCAATCTTTCAAATTTTTTATGTAGAAAAGGCTTGTGTTGCCAACATAGTTACTAGATTTTTGACTTTGGGAATTATCTTAAAAAAAAAAAAACAGACTTTATGTTTGTCCCAGATACTTTTGGTGACAATAGTATGTCATTGTCGTGAGGCTAGGCTATATGAAATTTCTAGATCATAGCTTTGTTTGGGTTCAAAAAAAGGACCGGTTCTGAACAATCGCCCAGTCTATCAATCAACAAAATGACAAAGGCTCGGCTATCACAAAGTTCAATTATAAACTGTGCGATTGTTTTGAACCATTCTAGAACCGTCTTTTTTTCGAACCCGAACAAAGCTTATAATTTTCAATTGTTTCTAGCTTAAAAACAGTCGAATTTAGATAAAGCACATTGAGTAGAATCTAAAAATGATAATAATATATAGAGTGTCCCGTTTTAAACAAATACATATGTTACTGTAACTTTTTTTTTAATTCACCCTGTAGGATGTGAAAATAATTTTAATTTTATAAATATACAAACTTTCCCAAAATTATTTTAAATATTGAGGTAAGTAATATGAATATGATCTTCCAATGGATGTTTGGAAAATTTGAGGGTTAATAGAATAATACATGCTTGATTAGTACCTCCTCGAATACCTCATTAGATACATACAATTATTGCATGTACATTTTAAAACCTGAAAATCAACCCCTAGATCAACCATAATTCCATTGAATGCAAGCGTAATTCCGCCATATTCGGAGGTAATGCCTTGTAATGTCAGCGTAATTCCAGTAATGCGTCGTACTGCGCAAGTAATGCGTTGTAATGCTATACAATCTGTACATGTATTGCCACCAGTTTCTACCCCCCTCGCAGATACAGCAGAAATTCTCCAGAATTAAAAACTACATGACAGATTCTCAAGAATGAGAATTAACTTATAAATTCAACAAATATCTTTAAGAATGTGCCAACTTATAAGGATTTTCAATCTTTTGAAAATACTGAAAGACACATAGCAAAAATGTCAGTCTGTGTACTAATACGTAAATCACAATTTCCTAATCCTTGGGCCTTTCTCCATAAAATTTTAGTATGTTAAAGCTAAAAGTTTGCTGAATATGTAAAAAAGTACGTGGCACTCCCAGGAGTGCCAACTTCTGGGGAAAAAAATCGAGAATGCAAAGGAAGATAAAATTGCAGAAATATCAGTTAGTGCACTTATATGTTTTAAAAATCACAATTTCCTAATCCCTGGCTTTTTCTCCAAAAAATTTTAGTATGTTACAGTTAAAAGCTTGATAAATATGTAAAAAAATACGTTGCACTCCCAAGAATGCCAACTTTTGGGAAAAAAAATCTAGAAACGCAACTCACCAAATTTCCCAATACATTGTTATTTGACATTGTATCAGTAATGTATGATTTTTTTTATTTCAAAAATCCTAAATTGAAACTTCCTTTTAGAAACTCTTAACATAATAATGCATCTTTCTACCTATATTTACAAAAGATAATCATTTGCCTAAAAAAATCAAAATTTATGATTCAATAGTTATCGATAATAAATCGATCAGTTACTTTCTCTCTACGTTTTAACCCTATGGGTGCGACTGGCATAATAGTTTACGACAAAACCTAATGATTTCATTATTTTGCTCTTGCCAAGAGGTCAAGTCATTCCCAAGGAATTATCAGCTCTGAGCGATTTTAATCTTATCATTATGTCAACCTGGGTTTATTATGGGCTTTCTATACCAATCCACTTTCAAGCCATAGGAGATTTTTATTCACTGTTTTGATTAAAAATCATTCGCTTGACTAGATTTGTACAAACATGTAATTAGCAGTGTATATTGCGTGTTATAACCATTCGTCCAGTGCATAAATTTAAGAATATTGTAACAAAGTTCATTGTAATGTTTTAATTAAATGCCTACATCCCGTAGCGGTACCAAGTTTAAAACATGTATAATTAAGAAGAAAAATGTATCATTGCATAAATTACAAAATGTTCCGTTTGATGTAATGACTTTAATAAAACTTATCATCTCACATAACCGTGAGAAAACGAATTAAATGTTGATAATTATTTAAGAAGAGATGTTTAATATCCCCCCAAACTGAAAACTGTATATAAAACAATAAGAATTATAATAATTGGTTTTGAAAATTTGTATAATTACTACTAGAATTAGGAGTTAACGAGGCTTTTTCAACGGATGATTGTTTCAAGGGATGATTATGCAAAGAAAGTCAAATTCTTGAAATATTTTTGTTCTTGTCAAATGCCTTTTACCATTAAAAAAATCTAATGTGGGAGTGCATTCATTTATCTATTAGATTTGTCCAAGTTTGGCATTACTCTCTCTTTCTTTACAACGTGCAAAATTGAAAAATCATGTTAAGTATGGTGCGACATTTTAGGTTATCCTTTCCTTTTCGACGAAAGTAAATACCTACTCTGGGGTATAATACTTATACATACTGATAAAATCATTTTAAGTATATTATAAGGAGCAACTTTCCTATGTGTTTGAGGGGCACATATCTTTCATTGACAAGTGATGACTATAAATCACCTTTATCTTTCTACTTTATTCCGCTATATGGATGACGGACGACTTCTTGTGGTTGAAAGCACATACACGTTGATCAATTACGCGAAGATTTACTCGGTAATGATTTAAGCGTGACATGAACATATCAAAGATGATGATTTGTGGTGTATTTTAGATTCAAGAATTTAAATATCAGCGAATATTACAGTACTTTGAGATTGCTTGAATGATTTTTATAGGAATTTCTATTCCTGGGGATTTCGAAATTGAAATTTTCAATACCCAGCAGGCATAATTTGAAAATAGAGTTAAAATTCATTGAAGTTATATCTGAAAGATATTACCGATTGAAGAAAAACAATTTCCCAAGTGATTCGGTTTCTCTGAACTTGATACTTTAAAACATTTTCCATATTAATGTGTTGTTATTTCTATAATAACTATTATACTTTTCTATTTTCTTACTATTTCCAAGATTGCAATATGGTATTCTGGACACCCTGTATATCATCATCTTAATGTTCTTGATAATCGATTAGTCACGGAAAATCTTGTGAATTTAAAAAGTAATTTAGCCCAAAAGTAAAAGCATATTGTGAAATTCGAAAAAAGAATACCTAATTTTACTTGTAAAGTAAATTGCATGAATAGAAAAATCCTTTCCCATAATTGTTGGTAGATTTTTATCTGTGTTATTGTGTAAAAATCTATGTGTGGCATATGCAGAATTTCAAATCTTTATCTCTAAAAATAGTTTCACTCAGTGGCGGCTCGTCAGAGGAGGCAGGGGAGGCTAAACCTCCTCCAAAAAATTGAAAATTCAATCGCAATTTTTTTATGCCTAATTTCTAATTGAAATAATAATTCACAAATTACATAACAGAATTCCAATTTTCGATATTTCAATGTAATGTAGAAAAATCTGACAACATTATTTCAATCAATCTCGCACCTCCACGACAAAAATCTGTGAATCTGGTATACTCAGAAATACCGGCCCGAAGGGCCGGAGTAATACGCTGGCCCGAAGGGCTAGAGTTATATGCGAGCCCGAAGGGCCGGAGTTATACGCGAGCCCGAAGGGCCGGAGTTATACGCGAGCCCGAAGGGCCGGAGTTATACGCGAGCCTGAAGGGCTGGAGTTATTTTAATCATGGGCCCAAAGGTCCGAGGTTATACGAGCCCGAAGGGCCGGAGTTATACGAACCCGGCTAGAGTTATATGCGAGCCCGAAGGGCCGGAGTTATACGCGAGCCCGAAGGGCCGGAGTTATACGCTAGCCCGAAGGGCTAGAGTTATATGCGAGCCCGAAGGGCCGGAGTTATACGCGAGCCCGAAGGGCCCCGTTCATTGTCAACTGATTTTAATACTTCGGCCCTTCGGATCGTAATCTTTGAAACAAAAAGACGCCATTTTATATCGACTGTCAAAAAAACCAAGGCCTACTTTGATATTTCAATTTTTTGACGTTTGTTGTATCATGAGCAGCGTTGCCATATGTTTTTATCAAATCTCGATTTATAAGTTATTTTAAACCCAATCATTGACTTTCTGAAAAATATTTCCTTTAAAATTCCCAAATATCCTTTGGAATCCCCAAAAATTTGTCAAAGTCTCAGAATTCCATAATTTAGTGGAATTTCGGTAAAATAATTATGTTATTCTGAAAAAGGAATTTTTGTGGAGTTTCATAGAATTCACATTAAATTTTAATTTCTCCCGAATTACTTGAAATTTCAGTGAAATTCCGATCGAATAACACGAAATCCTAAATGAATTACATGGAGGAATTTTAAACAATTACATGAAATTACACCGAAATTCCCGAGGAATTTTTAAGAAATTACATGAAATGTCAATAAAATTCCGTAGAATTTTTTAAAAATTTTGTGGAATTCCAGGATATTTCAGTGGTAAAATTTTGAGGAATTTCAGGAAAGTTGAAAAAAAAAAATATGGAATTTTGAAATTGAAATCTTAGTGGAATTCCGAGGAATTTCATAAAATCCTATACTGTGATTCCGAAAAAAAATTGTCCAAGAATTCCATAAAATTCTTTTAATGAAATGTTAAGGTATTTATTTCTATGAAATTACTTGAAATTTTCGCGGAATTCCTATAGAATAACTAAAAATTTTAATGGCATTCCAAAGAACTTTGATGAAATCTTCGAGAGGTTAATCACTCCCCGAAATCGTGTCACAAATTCGTCCGAAATCCACGAAATCACTCCGAAATCCCTTCGGAATCTTTCAGAAATCTTTCCGTAAACCCAAAAATCCCTCGCAATTGGCTCAAAATTCATAAATCGGCCAACGCGACCGTTTTTCAGTTTATACTGATACACTTTTGAATATACTTATAAGATAAGTAACAGTTTGAAATTAAATTGAAATATTTGCGAAATCACCTGAAATTCTCCGAAATCTTTCGAAATTACCCGAAATCAACCGAAATCCCTCAAAATCGCTCTAAATCTGAAAAATTTTGGAAAAATGAGCCTTTAACCTTTTTCCTCGCATGCAAAAAGTTTCAAATTTTTGCTTTTGCCAGTTTTCTAGAAAAACATTGAATTATGTGAGACTATATTTTCAATTAATTCAGTTATTGTAGGTTGATTTCCAAGATTCTTTATATTGCTATTTTTCACTGGGAAAATTTGAAATTTTGAGGAAATAAGCTTCTAATCTTATTCTTTATATGCAAAAAGTTTCAACTTTTCCCCCAATTAGTTTTTTAGAAAAACTTTGAAAGTGTGAGACTGTATTTTCCAAGAGGCAGAACCAACTTGGAATTTTTTGTTAAAAGCTTGGGGAATTTATAGGGAATTTGGAAAAATTTATGGGGAATTTGGAGGATTGTGTTCGATGTTGGACAAATTCCAAGGAATTCTCGTCGAATTACATTTACATGGAATTCCTTGAAATCTTGTTGTGGAATTTCAGGGAAATTATATCGAAACCGAAAAATTCCCTCGGAATTAAACAGAATTTTCGTGGAATTTCCATGGAACCACAAAAAATTTCGGTGGAATTCCGAAAACTTGAATTAAATTTTAGTGAAATTCTGAGTAATTTCTGTCGAAATTTCATGAAATCTTCTACTTAATTCCGAGGAATTTTTGTACAAGAATTCCATTGAATTTTATGGTGGAATTCGGAAGTATTATAAAATCTTATGATAAAATTTCTAGGACTTCCTGTTTTTCTATTTAAATTTTTCATTTGAATGGAATTTCGAGGATTTCTATAAAATCTTCAAAAAAAATTCTGAGGAATATCTATGGAATTAACAAAAATTTTCGCAGACTTCCCATGAAATACTTATTTATCGTTAAGGCTTCCCTAAATTAGTTGGTAAAAACGCCATAAAAACCGTTTCTAAATTCCCTAAAATGATCCAAAATCACCTAAAATCTCATAAATCTAAAATCTTTTAAAATTACGTGAAGTTTTTTAAAAATCCTCAAAATACTACAAAATCAATAAAGATTCAATTATGCACACATTTTATGAAGTTAACTGAACTTCGAGCGGTTAAAATTGATGAAAATTTGTATACAAGTTGGTCAAAATCACAGAAAAACTCGTAAGATCTACTCAAAATCACTGAAAATCTTTTAGCCTCCTCACTTGAAATAGTCAAGAGCCGCCAATGGTTTCACTTCTTTCTGGTTTATTCCTAGATAAAACGATCATTATGTCATAATATAATAGGTGTATGTATGAAAATGTTGAAAATTCCCATTAAAAAAAAATACATAATTGAAATACCGCCAAAAAAAAAAAACCATTTACCCATGTATAGATAATTTCTCAACTTTTTCAAGTCCATTAGAAAGTAAACATTAATTTTTTTCTTCTATTCAGATATTTAATGAAATTAATTATTGTTTAGCGGATTAAATTAATAGCTCAGGCTTTTCATCTCCGGATTAGAGCCTGTTTAGTATTCCATTTTAGTAGATACGTATTATCCAAAAAAGTAACTTCCACGGATATTAACCGTAACTAAATGGTGGTTTAATAGGTAGTTTTGAAATTTCAAACTTTAATTTTTAATGTACATATAATTACTTTCACTTAATAAAAATCACCCAAAATAACTTTGAAGAATTATTGTATATTATTTAATTCCCTTAGAAAGTACCTACCTTTCCTTTTGACATGAATAATATATGGCAACAAATTCCAATTATGTAAACTAAACAAAACGAAAAATGTCCCAACCAACAACCTGTGGCGCTTATCAATATCTATATAATGGTCTAGTTTTCGTAATATCCACCAATTGGTTATCAAGCCTGGAAGGCGAAAAAACAAACATCCTATGTATGATATTGTTTTCAGTGTGAAAGTTAAAATTGTTATTTATTGTCCAATGGAGCCAGTTATCTCTCACAACAATATATCCCACCCCAAGGCATAAAAAACTATAATATGTGTATAATCAGACTAACTATAGTATTTTGATTGTGGAATAGAGATCTTTTACTTTCTATTTTCGTTTTTAAGAATTCAAATTTTATGTAGTTTAGCAATAGAGAAGCGACAAAAGTAACAAAGAATACATAAAAAACAAATAAACACTGTTAACAAAATACATTAAACAGTGACACAAAACAATGTTATAGAACAAATATAAAATTGACGGAAAAAAACAGATTAAAATTAACAAAATGCCTAATAAATCACATCATTATTTACAACTTTCTTATAAATAAAATAATACCCATCAAAACTCGTCAAATAAATCGGCATAGGTACTACGTACCTCATTGAAGAGAAATGTTTTTCGAATAAACAAGTATGAGTACCACATGAATGCCTTTAGACATTTTCAAAAAAATTTGAAGCGCTGAAAATTTAATTATAGTATCGTAAATATTTGTTAATAGTTTTCATGTAGCATCAATTAGTTCGTGTACATGCATAAGGTAAAAGGTACTTTTAAACTGATCGTGGCTCGGCACGAATTTGGAACAACATTGCGGCGGGTCTTTTTCAAAAAGAATACAATACACCAACACTTTCGCTCTTCATTGTTTAACCAGTGTATATAGTTTGTTGTTTTTTTGGCAAGTTAATCCTAGAACGCGGAAGGTCGATATAATCGATATTACTTTTGTAGAAAATCGAAAATATTAATTGGTTGTTCACGAAAAATGCTGAAAGTTGTTTAGAGATTTAAGCAATACATATAGTTTCTTCTTTGCAGGTAGCACTTTTTCCTAAATTTATCTTCCTGTTCGGATCTAGTTGTACTTTCGATATTTGATGATCGAATCCTTGTATATCTGACAAGTCATTCGAATAAATTTCGTTTTCACTGGCCAAAAATTTTACCTTCAATTATAAAAAGGTTAGATTCTTCAGATGATTATGCTTCAAAGTACTATTACTTTTATTTGTTTAATTGATTATTGGACAACATGGAATTCTATTGAAGATATATTTAACTGGAATATAGGTATATAGTTGTAGATAGTGAAGAATCACAACTCCAGCAAATTTTGCCTTATATTTGGAATTATAGTTTCAGAAATACAAATTTACAAAAAAGCAAAAAGATTTTAACATTTTCATATTTTCAACGTCCTAATGGTACGTTGGGATCCCCTAAACTCCATACACTAAATTATTCTCAGATTTGAAGTCGAAATCTATGAAAAAAGGCACTCAGAAAAATTGGAAAATTGATAAATGACCCCAAATTGTTTAACACGATTTTATTTCAGAAACTATAAATGTAAATGAGCTGAAATTTCCAGAGATTGTAGTCCTTTGAAAGGGGTAAAATTCAGTGAAAGTTTCAACTTTCTATCTAAAATAGAAAAAAAGTTATGACCTTTCAAAGTTTTCCAAAATCTAAAGCATAATTAAGGTAGGTACCTTCTTACTAAAACGATGAAATTTCAATTTTTTTTTTTGTCGAGATTTCGTATCCCAATGCTCAATCAACATACCCCAAACTCCATACACTGAATTATTCTCAGATTTGAAGTAGAAATCTATGAAAAAAGGCACTCAGAAAAATAGAAAAATTGATAAATCATCCTAAATTGCTTAACACGATTTTATCTCAGGAACTATAAGTGCAAATAAGCTGAAATTTTCAAGGATTGTAGTCCTTTGGAAGGGATAAAATTCAGTGAAAGATTCAGCTTCCTATCTATAATAGAAAAAAAGTTATGAACTTTCAAAGTTTTCCAAAATCTAAATCATAAGGTAGGTACCTTCTTACTAAAACGATGAAATTTCAATTTTTTTTTTGTCGAGATTTGGTATCCTAATGGTCAGTTAACATACCCCAAACTCCATACACTAAATTATTCTCAGATTTGAAGCCGAAATCTATGAGAAAAGGTACTCAGAAAAATTGAAAAATTGATAAATCACCCTAAATTGCTTAACACGATTTTATCTCAGGAACTATAAGTGCAAATAAGCTGAAATTTCCAGAGATTGTAGTCCTTTGAAAGGGGTAAAATTCAGTGAAAGTTTCAACTTTCTATCTAAAATAGAAAAAAAGTTATGACCTTAGAAGAAGTATAAATTAATGAAAAAAGGCACTCAGAAAAATAGAAAAATTGATAAATCACCCTAAATTGCTTAACACGATTTTATCTCAGGAACTATAAGTGCAAATAAGCTGAAATTTTCAGGGATTGTAGTCCTTGGGAAGGGATAAAATTCAGTGAAAGTTCCAGGTTTCTATCTATAATAGAAAAAAAGTTATTACCTTTCAAAGTTTTCCAAAATCTAAATCATAAGGTAGGTACCTTCTTACTAAAATGATAAAATTTCAATTTTTTTTTTGTCGAGATTTTGTATCCTAATGGTCAGTTAACATACCCCAAACTCCATCAGGGGCGGCTTCTCAATAAGTGCGCTCGTGCGCGCGCACTGCCTCCAAAAACCAAGCAAGAAAATAAAATTAAAATTTTGGAAAGAAAAGAAACTTCAATTAAAAAATACCTACCCAATTTTCTAAATTAGGATAAACATCTACTCATTTTTCTATTTTTAAATTCGCACGAACTCGAACGGAACGAAAGCGCGCCCTGCGCCTGCTTGTATATTTTTTTTCTCCCGCTTGGTTGTGCTGGTGGTCCGGGTGGTCGGTGTGGAATCGTTCGGCGCTCTGGGTAAATGTGTTTTCTCGCTGTGCGATTGATCAGGAATATACGGTAAGTCGCCCGATGAAAGGGATGCGCCGTGCGCTATTTGAATACACACTTCCAATGTTGTTTCCACTCAATCGAGAATATTTCGATGTTTTTTCACCATTTTGGCGGTTTGACAACTCTGTTGTTCGCGTTTTTTTTTTTTAATTATAAATTTCAATATCAATTATGTATTATGGCTAGAATACAAACATTCGAGCCCCATTTAAATACATATATTTTTGTTTTCGATAATTTTTCCTAAAGTAAAGATAAAAAAATTCAACATACAAAATAAATGTAGAACAGGACGTGGCACCGTGGCACCTCCAAAAAATTTTCCAAGAGCGCACAACCACACTAGATTGCCACTGGCCGCCACTGAACTCCATACACTAAATTATTCTCAGATTTGAAGCCGAAATCTATGAAAAAAGGCACTCAGAAAAATTGAAAAATTGATAAATCACCCTAAATTGCTTAACACGATTTTATCTCAGGAACTATAAGTGCAAATGAGCTGAAATTTTCAGGAATTGTAGTCCTTTACTGGGATTAAAATCGCCGAAAATCATACGGCTAAATCATTTTAGTACTAAGGTATTTAGCTTATAATTATTCTCTGTGGTCTTTAATCGACATGGAGCCATTATTTCCCCATGAAATTATTCATTCACGAATTCAACCTTATAATATTTCGAAAATTCCCTGAAGAATTTATTAATAAATAACGTTGAAAGAAGACATTATAATGGAAAGGAGAACTAATTTATATTATTTTTACAGTAACAAGCATAATATCGAACCGCCTGGCCTCATGAGAATCGATTTTTCAGTATAGTAGGCCTATGATAAAATCCAGTCGGAGCCTCCCTACGTTGAGTCATTGAGCCTCTAAAACGGAATCGATTGAGGCCAAATTGAAATGTTGCCAAATTTTCTTGAAATTTTGACTCAAATAATTTTTCTATAAGAAGTAGGAGTAGAATATCAAATTATTCTTGTATATGAGCCAATGATAAATGAATTTTTGTTCAGGTTATATATGAGAAACTCTCAACAATAATTGTGTTCAGCAGCTGAAAGTGATTTTTTGTACTCAAATAATCAAAATTTGAATGTAAGGTATGTTTTTATAAGAATCTCGACAGTTTTGCAAACTCTGGAAAGCATCATGTTGCATCGGTAACTTAGCTGAGCGATTGTTTCTGACCCTTTGTGAGAACAAACCAATGGTCTCTTGTGCGAAGGGTAAAAAACATTCAAGAAACAAATACAAATTTGGCAAGGTTGCACCGTTTACCACCCACACCCCGACCAATCGTAACAAAGCGTCGCGACGCCCTCGCATCGAAAATCAGCTGTCTGAGGTCGAAACAACAGCAGAAAAAAACAACTTTTAGTAGTACCACTTGCGAGCTCCATTTAGTACGACAACGGCGTCGCGAATATATTTTTTCAAATTTGCAATTAATATTAGTCATTAGTCATAAACAAACCGCTGTCTGGTTTGGTTCGGACGCGATAATGTTGTGGTAATAGATTGTATAAGTTAGTGATTATGGATAGGCTAAAAGGATTAGGAGGAGAGGCGACCCAGGGCGAATTTGCTAGAAGTAGAATGCTGGAAGGTAAAAAACCTAATTGTTAAAGCGATAATGACTAAAATTGCGTGGAATCTGGGTCAATTATGGTACCCAAATTAGAACAAATTGTAATTATTGTGTCTTGAGAAGCATATTATTGAACTTGAAACCCAATTTTTATTGAATTTTTTTTTAACGACAATAAAAAGGTTCACTTGCCAGTGATCTAGTTCCTTTGAACAATGAATTTTGCTAAAATTATTAAATTCATAATTGGAGAAAATTTTATGATTTTTAATAGTGAAAACATTAAATCAAGTATCTATATTCAATGTCAACTAACTTTCCCTGTTAAATAATTTTTAAATTCCATATTTTCCTTATAAGCGGCTCTTGAGTTTTGACTACCTACCTATACCCTTGGAAAAATCGTCTGGTGAATCTAGAGTCGATAATAGTTCCTAATTAGACTATAACCGGCCCTTGATTGACTCCATCGTCTAACGAATCAAGACTCAGTAATATTAAGTTCAAATTTTGACTATCACAGGCTCTTGATAATAGTTAAAAATTTATCTATCAGTGACTCTTGATTGGCTTCAAGAACATTTTCCAGCGAATCAAGAGCCGGCCATAGTCCATTTTTTTATTCTACAGCTTTTGATTCATTTCCAGAGGAAATCATCATATATTATCGGTTCTGGATTCGCTGGACACTTTCTAAGGGCAGTCAGAATTCCAGAGCCGCTAATAATCAAAATTTGGCTCACGATTTCTTCTAAAAATGAATCAGAAACTGTAGAATAAAAAATTGGACCATTACTAGCTCTTGATTTCCTAGAAAACTTCCCTGATGAAGCCAATCAAGAGCCGGTAATAGAGAAAATTTGAACTATTATCGGCTCTTGATTCGCTAGACGATTTTTCTAAAGTTAGTCAAAGACTCAAAAATCCGTTAATAATCAAAATTTCGACTACTTACTTGAATTTTTCAGTGCACCAAGAGCCAAATAGTCACAATTATCGGCTCTTGATTTGTTGTAAAATAATCCTGGAGCCAATCAAGAGCCGGGAATAGTCAACATTTGAACAATTATCGTCTGATTTCGTCAGACAATTTCTCTAAAAAAAAATCGAGACGATCAAAATTCAAAAGCTGAATAATCAAAAATTGGAATCTTATTGACAAGAGGCTCAAAACTTATGACTTTAAAAACTTTAAAGATTCCAAGACTTAAAATTGAAAACTCATTTTTCAAGCAAGAATTAAAAATTACTGTAGGTACTTGAGTTTTTGCTGACTTAAGACCAGTGTTGCCAGGTCTACTGATTTATTAGTAGATCCACTGATTTGGCCACTGGTCTACTGATATACTGATATCAATGTAAATTCTACTGATAAAAGCCATTGCCATTATTTACCTGCGTTCGTGCGTGTTTGTGTTGTGTCTTGTCTTATTTATTTGCCTTTTGCCTTGCCAGTTGCCTAAAGGCATGCGTTGTTGTTGGTTAGTCTTAGTCAATTAGTCATATAGCGTTATGCTGTATAACTAACTGCAGCTTGTTTTACCTGTTTTTATAAGACTAAACTACTGCATAGGTACTGCATAGGACCATGGATTCCAAAAATTTAGCCAATACTGTACAACTTTTGTATTTACATCTTTGATCTACTTGCAAAGGTGAAGGCTGTAGGTGGGGTTTCAATACATAAAAAACACTCTGTACTTATTCTCATTAGTTTAAAAACTACATGTTTCAGGTGAATGTCTTACTTGAACAGTTCAACAGTATATTGATGAGTAGATGGCTGCGGAACTCGCTGCGCTCGTCCCGCAGAGATCCACCCATAAGTTCCGCTATAATCCACTTATTTGTACTTGAACAATAACTTATTATATAAACTCAAAATTTGTAAGATTATGATTAATCACTTTTTGTCAATTCGCCTTCCAACAGAAATTAGTAATGTTACTTTACCAAACTAATATAATATATTGTGACAACTTATTCAAGTACAAATGAGTGGATTGTTGCGGAACTTATGGGTGGACCTTTGCGGGACGAGCGCAGCGAGTTCCGCAGCCATCTATTTATCAATATCTTGTTTAATTACGATATTAACCTGACTCACTCAAATATGAGTTATTCTTATTAGTTTAAAAACTACATGTTTCAGGTGAATGTCTTACTTGAATAGTTCAACAGTATATTGATGAGTAGATGGCTGCGGAACTCGCTGCGCTCGTCCCGCAGAGGTCCACCCATAAGTTCCGCTATAATCCACTTATTTGTACTTGAACAATAACTTATTATAAAAACTCAAAATTTGTAAGATTATGATTATTCACTTTTTGTCAATTCGCCTTCCAACAGAAATTGGTAATGTTACTTTACCAAACTAGTATAATATATTGTGACAATTTATTCAAGTACAAATGAGTGGATTGTTGCGGAACTTATGGGTGGACCTCTGCGGGACGAGCGCAGCGAGTTCCGCAGCCATCTATTCATCAATATCTTGTTTAATTAGGATATTAACCTGACTCATTCAAATATGAGTTATTCTCATTAGTTTAAAAACTACATGTTTCAGGTGAATGTCTTACATGAACAGTTCAACAGTATATTGATGAGTAGATGGCTGCGGAACTCGCTGCGCTCGTCCCGCAGAGGTCCACCCATAAGTTCCGCTATAATTCACTTATTTGTACTTGAACAATAACTTATTATAAAAACTCAAAATTTGTAAGATTATGATTATTCACTTTTTGTCAATTCGCCTTCTAACAGAAATTGGTAATGTTACTTTACCAAACTAGTATAATATATTGTGACAATTTATTCAAGTACAAATGAGTGGATTGTTACGGAACTTATGGGTGGACCTCTGCGGGACGAGCGCAGCGAGTTCCGCAGCCATCTATTCATCAATATCTTGTTTAATTACGATATTAACCTGACTCACTCAAATATGAGTTATTCTTATTAGTTTAAAAACTACATGTTTCAGGTGAATGTCTTACTTGAACAGTTCAACAGTATATTGATGAGTAGATGGCTGCGGAACTCGCTGCGCTCGTCCCGCAGAGGTCCACCCATAAGTTCCGCTATAATCCACTTATTTGTACTTGAACAATAACTTATTATATAAACTCAAAATTTGTAAGATTATGATTATTCATTTTTTGTCAATTCGCCTTCTAACAGAAATTGGTAATGCTACTTTACCAAACTAGTATAATATATTGTGACAATTTATTCAAGTACAAATGAGTGGATTGTTGCGGAACTTATGGGTGGACCCAGGCATCTATTCACTAATATACTGTTCAAGTACAATACTAACCTGATTCACTCAGTTGTGAATTTTTCTCATAAGTTTAAAAACTACACGTTTCAGGTGAGTGTCTTATTTGAACAGTTCAACAGAATATTGGTGAGTAGATTGCTGCGGAACTCGCTGCGCTCGTCCCGCAGAAGTCCACCCATAATTTCCGCAATAATCCACTTATTCATACAGGGTGTTTTTTTGTATATTGACACTCCACCTACCTCCTTTTACAAGTAGAAAAAAGGTATAAATACAAAATTTGTACAGTTTTGGCTGAATTTTTAGAAACCATGATCAGAAACAAAATTTAAATGTCAGAAATGTGAAATTTTGCATACTTCCAGCTTTTTTCAAATGAGATGCTCTATATTTCATTTTATATTCTTGAAGAGCACAATGCCCCGATTCCAAAAATATTTGTGAATCATTCTACCTGTACAGGTGAAAGCTGCAGGTAAACTCATAGTTTACCCCTTTAACAAGGTAACTTATCTGTCTACTGATTTCTACTGATCTTTAGACTGGTAATCTACTGACAAAACAAAATATGACCTGGCAATACTGCTTAAGACTGAAGATCAAGCATTATTCGAAAAACGCCGATATACATTCAAAGATTCTAGAATTTTTCACTTCACCTGTTGACGAGAAATTATTGGAGTTATTCCAATAATTTTTCTTTACATTTAAAAAATTTGTTCTTTGAACTCCTATCTTCTTTGCAACGGCTTCATTGCCAAGTTGTGAAGAGATCCATTTTGCAATTCAATTTCGAATAGATTATATCCAGTATATCTACTTGTTGCGTTGCATTATTCGTAATCGGATCTTTGAAAGTAATACAATCTAGTGGAAAACATCGAATCCTCACTCTGTTTAACGTATTTTTTTCAACTAGTTTTTGCGCACAGGTGACTTTCAAGATGATATTTGATAGCTCAAACATTTGACGTAGATATAAAGAAATAGGATTGGTAATTTTGAAAAAGGTTTCAACAAAATCTACAACTTGTTCAACAAATCTCTGACATCAAATGATATCACTCAACTCTCTTAAAAATTTTCAAATTGAACTTCCAATCTTCAGAAGCTGTCAAATAGTTGAGCTATTCGATCTGAAATCTTAAATACTTCATGGATGATCAGTCCAGAAGAATTCAGTCACATTTTTTAAGAACAAGGAAATATACAAACGACTTCTTGCATAAACTCGTTGATGCATCACGAGCAAAGAGATAACGGATCAATTTGGCTTTCCGACAATGCGTTGATGATTGTTATTATCGCAATTGTAGTCTAGAAGAATGTTTCTATCGGTTGTCAACTTTTTGTATTCTTAGTTGTAGGAAAATAATGAAAATAGGACAAACTTAATTCGATGGACAATAATTTTTCTCTTGCGTATTCATTGGAGAATAATTTCCCTAGGAAAACATTGAATTTACTGTGCGTAAATAGAAAAGCCTATTACTCAAAGCTATTATAATGCACTTTTACTTGATACTGGATAATAAGACAAAACAAAATTTAATGCTTCTTTAAAATTGGATTCTTAACACATAAATAGCAATAAACTTGTTCGTGTAACTCATTCATCATTAGAAAACAATCTCATTATCTTAGTACTTTCCCATAATGGTGATAGGATCGTCTTCATCAATAATGTAATTGAATTTTGTATGCAAAGTCATGTAAAAATGTCATAAGCTTTTACTAAAAAATTGTCTTGTTTATGTTAATTTTAGTGAGACATTTTCCAATTAATTCACCAAGGACCAACTCTTTAATAATATACCATTGTACATAAATACTATACAATTATTTGTTATGAGTTTCAAATTTCAAAATCTGAGTTCAAAGCTCAATTATCATCTACGTTTTTAGTTAATGTAAATTTTTAATTTAATTTAATATAAAGAGGAAATGGCCAAATAAAAGCCAAAAACTGTTCTGGCATTGATATATACAAAATAATAGCAAACATTCTAAAATTATACAAAGTGAGAAGGTTAGCCACTTTGCTATGAACGATTTGCATGCTAGTTGTACCCTGCACCAAGTACAAATTGCTTGTACTGTCGTTTCAGTAGATAGTCGGTTATTTATTGTAGAAAAATAATCAATAATAAAGCGGTATTATATAGATAATAACAGCAATTATGATGTAATTTATGTGTACTGCTTGAGGTGGAATTATTTTTTTGAATAAAAGTGGAAACAGTATAATGGAGGTTGTTTGGGTATGGGAACAGAGACATTAAGTAGCGATAATTGTATAGAATTTTGCTGAGACAATAGAATTTTGTGTTTTTGTTGTTTGAAGTTTATCTATAAGTTCGTTAATCAGTAGGGGTAAAGTCAATGGTTTTTATTTTGAATTAAGTATTATATACGTAAAAAATTGATAAATATAATTATGGAAGTATCAAAATACATAATATTTATAAGTAGATGTGTATCTAGAAAGCTTGAGAATTATAAAAGGAAAAAACACAAAGTCTAGATTTAGTAAGACCTTATGATTTAGATAACTTTTTTTCTATTAAAGATATGAAGCTAAAATTTTCAGCGATTCTTATTCCAGTAGAGGACTACAAACAATCCTTAAAAATTTCAACTCATTTGGACTTATAGTTCCTGAGATAAAATCGTGTCAAGCAATTCAGGGTGATTTATCAATTTTTAAATTTTTCTGAGTGCCACTCTTCATAGATCATAATGTTTTCTCTATTGTACATAGAAAGCTGAAATTTTCCGCGATTTTTATCCCAGTAGAGGATTACAATCCCTGAAAATTTCAGCTCATTTGGACTTAGTTTCAGAAATAAAATCACGGTAAGCAGTTTGGGGTAAATTTATCAATTTTTCAATTTTTCTGAGTGCATTTTTTCATAGATTTCGGATTCAAATCCAAGAATATTCTAGTGTGTAGAGTGGGGGGTCCTGAATGATCATTTAGACACCAAATCTCAACATGAGGAAAAAAAAAAATGAAATTTCATCATTTTAGATTTACTTACTTACTAAGCAAAAATTTGAAAAATCATAATTATTTTTCTATTACAAATAGAAAGTTGAAATTTTCAGCGATTCTTATCCTAGTAGAGTTCTCTGATGCACATTTCCGTTCAAATTCCTTCCCTAGTTTCAAATCCCCTGACCAGACATTACGTGTGATACTGAATAATCAATAACAAATTAAATTCTGTACACAACAACAGATCAAACTGATATATTTCGCTCCCAATAAACCCGATTTTTCTGCCCAATTCCGAAAGAAATTCTCTATGGTTCGATCGTTCTGCTCTGCAGGACGCTTTCCGGAACCGAAAACTAATTAGTTTGAGATGCAGGGAGCGGCTGACATGAGATTGAAATTGTTGATGCAGGTACCATATTGGATGGAAAAATGAATTTCGTGTTCACTTTCCACGATTAATAGGTACTTAACTAGGTATGTATTATTGAAATCAATTATTAGTTGTGACCTACCAATTTGAATCCAAATTTTCGAGAGAATTTGAAGGAAATTTTCTTGTATCATATATATACGGAGAGAAAATTCATTTGGGAAAGTTTTGGATTAAAAATATTATGAAATTAATTTAACGCTTGAAATTTGACATTTAATTTTTTTTTTGTAATTACACGAACCTCGTGACTCCTTCTACTATAACGAAATTGTTCCTTTAGCACGATTTGCTCTTTTCATTAATAGTTCAAAAAACACTTGTACCGTTTCTGAGGTAATATAATGGCCATAATATCTAATATGAGTATCAGGTGTATAAATCAAAATATATTTTGCTAGAAAACAATTCATATAATAAAGCAAATATGGAACAAATTCGAGTTTAATAGTAATAGATTAGTTATGCGAATGATTTTTCTTTGAAATTTTATAGTTTATTTGATAAAATATTGAAAAGAAAGTTTGCCTATTATTGTGGTTGCAACGATATAAATACCTTGTTTAGGAGACAAACATCTAACCTGCTTTTGCAATTTTTAAACTTCAAGAAAAATTATTATACAATAATTATTATTATTTTGGTTACGTCATTATTATTTGCAAAAAAAAAAAATGTCAAGGTACAGTTGTAAGTGTCAGTTTAATTTGTTTTAATAATAGTAACTTTCAATTCCACCTTTTCAATAAAGTGCCAACATATCTTACAGACCTAAGTCTCTGTGATCACGAGCGTATCATTTGATTGCTATGTCTTTTTAAACATCATTAATTTTCCTACAGAAAGAATGATTTAGAAAAGCGAAAATTCCCAATAATCAGATATAAACAGTTTGCAATTAGTGTGCAAAATAATACTGACCTTTTTGTTTATTATGGCAAATAATTCGAATTCCGCTATTTTATCTTAATTATTGAAAACAATTCGATAAATCAAGCACCGCACGATTCGATTATTTTATTAGATTACGGTGCCGCACGAAAATTATTGAAACTGGAAACTGGAGCAGAAAATTTAAATATTTTCAACTAGATAATTAAGTTATTAAGGCAAACATTCCATTCTCCTTATGTAATTGTTTCAAAAATTAAAACTTTAACAAGATGACTAAGAATTAATCGTAAATGTTTATTTGTGTGAATTACAAACTTTCTTGCTAAATCGGAAGTGCGTTGAACTATCATTGCCATTGAAGAAAATAACCGCGAAATTATTGAATGACCACAATTTAATATGGGTGAGATATTTCCTTAAAATAATAACGATATTTTGTATGTTTACTAATGGCCGTTTATTTTATCAAAGTTATTTAACTGATAGTTAACTATAGAAATTTTATATGGGTTTCCCCGAGCAAAAAGTCAATTTGTATAAGCTAGTCAAAGCCACTTATAATCAAAATTTTGTTCTAAAAAATCAATCAAAAGTTGAATGATTACCGGCTCTTGATTCGCTGGAAAATTTTCCTGGAACCAATCAAGAGCTTGCGATATCAAAATTTAATTATTACAGGCTCTTGATTTGCTAAAAATTCTTCCTGAAGCCAATCAAAAGCCGATGGTAGTCAAATTTTGAACTATTAGCGGCACTTGATTCGTTGTAAATTTTTCCTAAAGTCAATCAAGAGCCTGTGATAATCAAAATTTGAACAATTATATCGGCTCTTGATTCGCTGGAACTTTTTGCTGCAGGCTCGAGAGAATCAAGAGCCGGTAATAGTCAAAATTTGAACTATTACCGGCTCTTGATTCGCTAGAACATTTCCTTGGAACCAATCAAGAGCCTGTGATAGTCAAAATTTGAACTATTAACGGCTCTTGATTCGCTGGATTTTTTTTGCTGGAGGCTGGAGCCAATCAAGAGCCGTTAATCAGTGGCGGCTCGTCAGAGGAGGCAGGGGAGGCTAAACCTCCCCCAAAAAATTGAAAATTCAATCTCAATTTTTTATTCCTGATTTCTAATTAAAATAATAATTAACAAATTACACTTTCCAATTTTCGATATTTCAATGTAATTTAGAAAAATCTGACAACATTATTTCAATCAATCCCGCGCCTCCACGACAAATATCTGTGAATCTGGGATACTCAGTAATACCGGCCCGAAGGGCCGGAGTTATATGCGAGCCAGAAGGGCCGGAGTAATACGAGCCCGAAGGGCTAGAGTTATACGCAAACCCGAAGGGCCGGAGTTATACGCGAGCCCGAAGTGCCGGAGTTATACGCGAACCCGAAGGGCTAGAGTTATTTTAATCACGGGGCCTAGTTTATAATTTTATTGGTCAGCGGATAATTTGGAGCCAATCAAAAACCGGGTGTATTTAAAATGCGATTTTTAGCGTCCGATCAAAGAGTCGGGAATATTCAAAAACTTTAGTTTTATCAAATTGGCTTTGGAATGTTGGTTTTCTTAAGATTTTTACTTTTTTCAGAAAACGGTGGTTTTTGCAAACATATACTACTTTATCGTCTTTGTCTTACTCACTATATTCAATAAGGAAACCTTGTAATGTCATTTTCATTAAAATTAAACTAAAAACAAGTTTCCTATGATTTATTTGGAGAATTTTAATTATTATAATCATTATTAATTAATTATTAAATTGAATTTTAAACAAAAAACCCTTTTAAAATGTTATTTATAATTTCCGAAATGAGATGTGGCAATGTTGCTTTTAGTTGGCCATTTTGAAGTGACGCCTTGTAATTTTTTGCCAGCTTTTCCCCGAATTTTTCACTTTTCCGGGGCTTTTCAATGGAAAAAGGCAATTTAACATACGAGGCTTTGATTTTTCTTCATTTCTAGCAAAAATGTCCAGTTTTAAAATGACATAACAAAATCCCATTTAAAATGTTTTTTTTTTTAAGTTTTGATGTGGCAACACCGTTTGTACCAACTTCAAATAGGTTTTGTAATAAATGTCATTTGCCAGTTTTGACAGTCGGCAATTTTTAATTGACGTGTTCACATTTCTATCCAGTTTTTCCTCGAACTTTCCGCTTTTCCAAGCCGTTTTCAGTCAAGAAAATCCATTTGAAATACGAAGCTTTGAATTTCCTAAATTTTGTGCTAAAAATTCCCAGTTTTCTAATTAGTCCAAGAGCCCAGAGCCGCCAGACACAACTTATTTTCTAAAGGACAGAATATGTGGGATTGTGTAGCACTTATGTGTACTATGAACGTATGTATACCCGCTAAGTTGGGTAGACGGCCAATTTACCGACACCAGGTGCGAAAGCTTAAAAAGTACTTGATTTTTATACATGTTATTGGGGAGACTATTTCATAACTACGTGTGCTCAGCCAGACCAATCGCACCGGTTAAACATCCCCCCAGACGCAATAATAGTTTTTCCGTGAGTGTGAGCGCGAGGGTACTATGCATTCCCCCTCTTAAACTTACAGTCTACTCCAGGCTAGAGTAGAAATGGGATTCGGTTTTTCCCATAATGGGAAAAACCGTTATTTACAAATAACAGTCAACTGGCCGTCTACCCAACTTAGCGAGTATACATATACGTTCATAGTACCTATAAGTGTTACTCAATCCCAGATATTCTGTCCTTTAGAAAATAAGTTGTGTCTGGCGGCTCCGGGCTCTTGGACTAAATGGGATAAGTGACAAAAACTCAAATTTCATTAAGTAGGCTTTGGAATGTCATTTTTAGAAGTTTTTCTTTGAATTTGTCCGCTTTTCCAGGGCTTTTCTAGTCGGAAAAACCGATTTAAAGTACGAAACTTTGAGTTTTCTTCATTTTCCACCAAAAATTTCCAGTGTTTTAACGGAGTAAGTGAGAAAAACTTTAGTTTTATCAAGTAGGATTTGGAATGTCATTTTCGTTGTTTTTTTTTTTTGTAATTTTTATTTAAGGTTTTTGGGGTCCGGGGATCGTTTTCTATCACTTTTTTTCTCGAAATTCGCAAAATAAAAAAAAAACTTTTTTGACGTTGACAGCTGTCAATTTTTTTGGACACAAATCGATAGTTAGCGTCGCAAAACTGCCTTGTACCGGGGTTTGATTTTCGTAGCTTTTATAGTAGAGCGGGAAAATCGAACATGTGTCAAATTTGACAGATGACATTTGTCGATAATGCCAAAGTGTCGTGCGACAAAAGTTTTATCCGAACGAACCCGTTCATTGTTAACTGATTTTTCATACTCCGGCCCTTCGGGCCGTAATCTTTGAAACAAAAAGACGTCATTTTGTATCGATTATCAAAAAAACTCAAGGTTTGAAATTTCAATTTTTTGACGTTTGTTGTATCATGAGCAGTGTTGCCATATGTTTTTCTTTCAAATCTCGAGCTCGAAGGGCCGAAATTATAGATTATTTTAAAGCCAATCAAGAGCCGGGAATAAACAAAATTCGAAGCCCCAAACCAATCAGGAGCCGGGAAAATTCAAAAATTCGAATTCCAAACCCGACGGGAAATTGAATTTTTTATACCAACTGTTGCTACATGTTGTTACATAAATCTCACCCTAAAACCCACTAAAAAACGACCTTTGTTTTTTGGAAAAAACAAAAGAATTTTTTTTTTTGAGATTGACAGCTGTCAAAATTTTAATGGGCATATAGATTTAGCCTCGGCGAATACGTAGGAAGTATCAATTTTTTTTTTTTTAACATATGTCAAAAAAGACGTTCGGTTTTTGACATATATCGATGAAACTTCCTATTTTAGGGTTTTCGGAGCCTGGGGATCGTTTTCTGACATATATAGATTTAGCCTCGGCGAATACGTAAAAAGTAGCCAAACAGGGCCAATTTTTTGACGTTTGTTGTATTATAAGCAGGGTTGCCATATGTTTTTTTTTCGAATCTCGATTCTGGAAGGCTGAAGTTATCTCAATAATTATGAGCTCAAAGGGCCGAGGTTATACAAGTCCGAAGGGTCGGAATCATGCGAACCCGAAGGTACGAGATTATACGAGCCCGAAGGGCCGGAATTATACGAACCCGTTCATTGTTAACTGATTTTAATACTTCGGCTTTTCGGATCGTAATCTTTGAAAAAAAAAGACGCCATTTTATATCGACTGTCAAAAAAAACCAGGCCTACTTTAATATTTCAATTTTTGGCGTTTGTTGTATCAGTGTTGCTATATTTTAATTCCTCTCGAATTACTTGAAATTTAAGTGAAATTCCGATCAAATTACACGAAATCCTAAATGAATTACATGGAGGAATTTTAAAAAATTACATGAAATTACACCGAAATTCCCAACATGAAATTTCCGTTTTTACTGAATTTTAGTAATGCCGAGGAATTTTCAGTAGTAGTGCATAAAATATTTCCGGAAATTTTTGAAAATTTTGTCTGAAGCCAATTTTTTAACAAAATCATGAGTGCATAGCGCCTGAAAAAATCCCGAACCCGAAGGGTGAGGGATTTTTTCTTTGGCGCTATGCATACAGAATGGTTTTGTTTAAAAAAATTGGCTAAAGACGAAATTTTTTAAAATTTCCCTTAGGAAATATTGTATGCACGTGTTATATTTTGATAGGAAATTTCCCGAGTTTGAAACTTATTTACTACATTGTGTCGAATTCTTTTATTGATGCTAATTGCTATTTATGTTTTCCATATAAACTGATTTTGTCAAAAATATACACTTTGACAGATTTCTGACATCAATGCGTTTTAAATGGAAAAACGGGCATCAATGTCAAAAATGACAATTCTGGAAATTTTCCCCGGGATATTTCCAATAATTTCCACTTATTAATTTTGACAATTTGTATGCAAAATTTCCAGTGTAATTTGCACAAGGGAAATTTCCAACTAAAAACATGGAATTTCGGTGATATTCCGAAAAATTACCATGTAATAACATGAAATTTCAATATATTTCGATAAATTTTTAAGAAATTACTTGAAAATTCATTAATATTCCCAGAAATTCCTGGCTATTAAAAGAGAGTTTCAGTGAAATTCCGAAAAATTCGTATGAAAACAATTTAAATTTTGAAAACTCTTTGAAGTTTCATTGGACTTTCGAGAAATTTTCGGTTATGAAAGTGGATATTCTCATAAAATTTTAGTGAATTCCGAGAAATTATTAAGGAATTACATGAAATGTCAATGAAATTCCAAAGAATTTTATGAAAATTTTGTGGAATTCCAGGATATTTCAGTGGTTAAATTTTGAGAAATTTTACTAACTAAAGGTTAAAAAAAAATATGGAATTTTGAAATTGAAATCTTAATGGAATTTCGAGGAATTTCATGAAATCCTATACTGTAATTAGCCTCCTCACTGAAATAGTCACGAGCCGCCACTGCCGGTAATAGTCAAAATTTGAACTATTATCGGCTTTTTTTGGAACTAATCCAGAACCTGTGATAGTCAAAATTTGAACTGAATTTGAAAACTTTCCTGGAACTGATTTCAAATCTTTTGCTGGGAAAAAGATTATCGAGATTTTATTCAAAATTATTGAAATTTTTGAGAAAATGTTGAAGTAATGCTCAGCAGCAAAAATACATTTTCATCAATCAATGGTTTTGCTTGAAACCATCTAGCTAAAACGATAAAATTAATGTCTATTTTTTTTTTTTGTTGAGATTTTGTGTCCTAATGGTCATTTGGGAACCCCCAAACTCCATACGTTACATTATTCTGAGATTTGGAGTCAGATTCTATGAAAAAAGACACTAAGAAAAATTGAAAAATTGATAAATCACCCTAAATTGCTTAACACGATTTTATCTCAGGAACAAGTCCAAATGAATTGAAATTTTCAGGGATTGTAGTCCTCTACTGGAATAAGAATCGCTGAAAATTTCAGCTTTATATCTTTAATAGAAAAAAAGTTATGACCTTTCAAAGTTTTCCAAAATCTAAATCATCATCACCTTCTTACTAAAACGATGAAATTTCAATTTTTTTTTTTGTTGGGATTTTGTGTCCTAATGGTCCTTTGGGATCCCCAAAACTCCATATACTAAATTATCCAAGATATGAAGCCAAAATCTAAGAATGAGAATCGCTGAAAATTGTGTTCTTCTAGCAGAAATATTTAGCAAATCAAGAGCCTTGATTTTCGGATAATTCTTAGAATTTGTAATAAAACACCCTACTCTGTTGATGAATTTTATCAACCTATCAAGCCTAGAAAAGTTTACCTCTCACAACCATAAATTTCAATATTCATCGGCGGTTTAAATGCCTACCGAAACCAATTTTGCCTAAGTCTAATTTATTCAAAAATCCTAAGACTCTCATTGTTCAAGAAATTATAACTTCCTCGAACGAGACCCCCATATAAATAAAGCCGGTTCCCACACAAATACCGTCAATTATTTGCAATCGATATACCACCGTTTCGTTTGACATTTTGGATCTATGGATTTCTATTTATACTACGCCTATAGTGCACCTTGCAAAAGGTTTTATTTGATGAAACTAACCTGATGTGGAGGAGTAATAAATATAATTAGTGAATGAATTAGTAACCGCCACAGTTTAATTTCAAATTATTCAAAGGCCAACCATCTCTCCTGAGTGAACTTTCCCACACTTGGCTCGTTATAAACTTAATATTTGGCTTATTTGTTTTTGCTTTAATAATTATTAACTGGTACGTATATTTACACGTCATAAATAAGTAATTAAAACCGACGTCGAGTATATATTTAATAATTGTTATTATTGTTTTGCTTTTTTGAGAAAATTAATACGTCAATGATCTTATAAATCTACTTATGGGATAAATTTCTCTCCATACAATAGAGAAACTATAGTTTTAAGGAAAATTAAGTTGTGGTTTTCCAAATGCAACTGAATGATTCTTCTGTCTTCAAAATAGATGATTTTTTTTCGGGAAAATGGGCTATTTATTTTCTTATAAACTCAAGAAGCTTTTGACTCTTTCATACCAAAAATTTCATAAAATAAAGAGCAGAAGATAATGAAATTGGGATTTTTTGAATGCAATATATTATAAGAAAAACTGATTTATTCCTATTTACTCTAATTACAGTTATGTAAGAATTTACTCTCATGGACTACGAAATCTTAAAAGTTGATTGGATTCGATAATTCGATGAATAATTCTTATATGGAGTCAGTCAAGAGCCGTTTCCAGTCCTCCTACTTTAGTGTTAGAACTTTTTTCTGTAAATTTGGGATTTCTAGCTCTAAAACACTGAAATTTTATAAAGAAAAAAATCAAGGACAATATTTGCAAACTATAATTTACATCTAAGTATAGGGTGTTTTTTTTTTATATATTGACACCCCACCTACAGCCTTTACCTTTACAGGTAAAAGAAAGGTGTAAATACAAAAGTTGTACAGTTTTGGCTGAATTTTTAGAAACCATGGTCAGAAACAAAATTTGAATATTAGGAATGTGAAATTTTGCATGCTTCCAGCTTTTTTCAAATGGGATGCCCAATATTTTCTTCGATTCTTGAAGAGCCCAATGTCCCGATTCCAAAAATATATAGTTTATCTATATTTGATTGAACAGTCTCTCATATATTCGGCTCCAAAAATTATAAAAATACTATCCTTCTACTGATTTTGTGAACCATTCTACCTGTACAGGTGAAAGCTGCAAGTAAAATTTGAAGTACTTAGTTTCTTTGATAGTATTTTTAAAATTTAGAACCAAATATGTTGGAGACAGCTCAACCAAATATAGACAAACTATATAGTTTTGGAATCGGGAAATTGTGGTCTTCAAGAATATAGGGTATCCCATTTGAAAAAAGCTGAAAGCATGCAACGTTTCACATTTCTGACTTTCAATTTTTGTTTCTGACCATATAGATTCTAAAAATTTAACCAATACTGTACAACTTTTGTATTTACACCTTAAATCTACTTGTAAAGGTGAAGGCTGTAAGTGTGGTATCAATACATAAAAAAACACCCTGTACTTTAATAATCAAGTCAGAAACTAGTAACATAATGTGACAAGTTATTCAAGTACAAACGAGTGGATTGTTGCGGGGGGTGGACCTCTTATGGGTGGACCTCTGCGGAACGAGCGCAGCGAGTGCCGCAGTCATCTATTCATTAGACACTTTAAGCAAATCCTAAATTTTTCTACATATCCGTATTCGCATCGACTTACGTTGACCGCCTAAAAATCCTTTTAAGCATGGCCATACATACATTACGTAAACGAGTATCCTTAGATGAAATGTTTTCTAACCTCAAAAAGTGAAGTGTTGTATTAATTTTATAGCTGTGTTTGTAGGTTTTCTTTTTATCAGTAAGCTATTTTAGTGATAACTAAAGCCCATTTTACAATGGACGTAACGTAATCGTCGTAACCGTAAAGACGTAACATTAGTCCTAAGCATGTTGTTGTTGTATGTTGTATGTGTTGGAGCAAAGACAAAACTACTACGTAGTATTGTCTTTGGTTGGAGGTGTCAATTGCACCGAGACCTGGTAGATCTATTGTACCCCTCCTTCTGCTGCTAGGTCAGCCTAAGCATGCCCACATTAGATTTATTTGCGTCAAATATATTACTGGAAACGCAACGTAAAGGAGAGAATAATTCAAATTTTACTTATTCTTGGCTTTTAATTGGCTCTGAAATTCAAATTTTGAATATTCCCGGCTCATGATTGGTTTAGAAATTGAATTTTTGATTATTCCCGGCGACTCTTGATTGACTTCAAATTTCAAAATTTCCCAGCTCTTGATTGGCTTCCAAAGACAGTTTTTGAATTTTCTTAACTCTTAATTAAGTTTGAAATTCAAATTTTAAACATTCCCGGCTCATAATTGGTTTAAAAACTGAATTTTTGATTATTCCTGGCTCTTGATTGGCTTCAAATTTTGAATATTCCCGGCTCTTGATTGGTTAAGAAATTCAAATTTTAAATATTCTCGGCTCTTGATTCACTTCCAAAGTCAATTTTTGAATTTTCCTGGCTCTTGATTGAGTTTAGAATTCAAATTTTGATTATTTCTGACTCTTAATTGGCCCTGAAATTCAAATTTTGAATATTCTCGACTCATGATTGGTTAAGAAATTGAATTTTTGATTATTCCTGGCTCTCGATTGGCTTCAAATTTTAAATATTCCCGGCCCTTGATTGGCTTAAAAATTCAAATTTCAAATATTCCCAGCTTTTGATTCTATTTCTAAACCAATCATGAGCCGGGAATATTCAAAATTTGAATTTCAGAACCAATCAAGAGCCAGGAATATTCAAAATTTGAATCTTGAACCCAATCAAGAGTCGGGAAAATTGAAAAATTGATTTTGGAAGCCAATCAAGAGCCGGAGATATTCAAAACTTGAATTTCAGAGCCAATCAAGAGCCAGGAATAATCAAAATTTTAATTTTAAACCAAATCAAGAGCCGGGAAAATTCAAAAATTGACTTTGGAAGCAAATCAAGAGCCAAAAATATTTAAAATTTGAATTTTTAAACCAATCAAGAGGCGGGAATATTCAAAAATAAACCAATCAAAAGCCAGGAATAATTAAATTCCCAAACCAATCAAAAGCCGGGAAAATGTAAAATTCTAATTCCAAACCCGACGGGAAACTTAATTTTTTACCAAATGTTGCTACAGACGAATTCAATAAATTTTCATATAACAAGTGTTGCTACATGTTGCTACAAAATCTCACCCTAAAAACCTACTAAAAGGAACTACCCCCAAAACGACTTGTTGCTACACTTTCGCTCAATTTTCTACACTTTTTCTTTTTAAAAATGTTGATACATAGGTTCACTAATATCTTACTCTAAACCTACTTAAAACTACTCCCAACGATTGTGTTGCTAAACTTTTTATTTCGTGTTGCTATATAAGAAATTCATCTAACTCTTGTCTTGAGTAAAAAAACAAATGACTTTATTCCTACACAAAAACGGGTGTTGCTATACTTTTACTCAAGACGTGTTGCCACATTTTTTTTTCTTGCTACGTGTTTTGATTTTGTGCTGCTACACAAATGAAGTGTTGCTACAAGAATAATTAATTGGAATCTTGCCCCAAACCTGCGGGTTGACGCAAATAAATCTAATGTGCACATGCTTAGGACTTATGTTACGTCTTTACAGTTATACGTTACGTTCATTGTAAAATGGGCTTTACAAGGAGATCTCTCAATAGTGTCAAATGATTGAAATATGTTTCCGGATACGGATACAAGGTTAGGCCCGTAACGAAACGGACAACGCAACGTAACGCAACCACCGTATCTATTTTGCGCATGCGCGGATCGATGCGGATACGAACACGTTCGGAATTCAGGACCTGCTTGAAATGTCTATTAATACGTTATTCAAGTACGATACTAACCTGGCTCACTAAAATATCAGTTATTCTTATTAGATCAAAAACTACAACTTTCAGGTGAATGTCTTATTTGAAAAGTTCAATAGTATATTGGTGAGTAGATGGCTGCGCAGAGGTCCACCCATAAGTTCCGCAATAATCCACTTATTTGTACATACTTGAACAATAACTTATTATATAAAGTCAGAATTTGTAAGATTATTCACTTTTTGTCAATTTGTCTTTCAACTGGAATTAGTAATGTTACTTTACCAAACTAGTAACATAATGTGACAAGTTATTCAAGTACAAACGAGTGGATTATTGCGGAACTTATGAGTGGACCTCTGGACGAGCGCAGCAAGTTCCGCAGCCATCGATTCATCAATATATTGTTTAATTACGATACTAAATTGAATCACTCAAATGTGCGTTATTCTCATCAGTTACACGTTTCAGGTGAATGTCTTACTTGAACAGTTCAACAGTATATGGGTGATTAGACGGCTGCGAAACTCGCTGCGCTCGTCCCGCAGAGGTCTACCCATAAGTTCCGCAACAATCCACTTATTTGTACTTGAACAATAACTTATTATACAAAGTCAGAATTTGTAAGATTATCCACTTTTTGTCAATTGACCTTTTAACAGGAATTAGTAATGTTACTTTACTAAACTATTAATATATTGTGACAAGTTATTCAAGTACAAAGGAGTGGTTGTTGCGGAACTTATGAGTGGACCCAGCCATCTATTCACCAATATGTTTTTCAAGTACAATACTAACCTGATTCACTCAGTTGTGAATTTTTCTCATTAGTTCAAAAACTACACGTTTCAGGTGAGTGTCTTATTTGAACAGTTCAACAGTGTATTGGTGAGTAGATGGCTGCGGGACGAGCGCAGCGAGGTCCACCCATAAGTTACGCAATAATCCACTTATTTGTACAGGGTGTTTTTTTTATATGTTGACCCCCACCTACAACCTTTACCTTTACAAGTAGAAGAAAGGTGTAAATATAAGTTGTACAGTTTTCGCTGAATTTTTAGAAACCATGGTCAGAAACAAAATTTGGATGTCAGAAATGTGAAATTTTGCATATTTTCAGCTTTTATCAAATGGGATGCCCTATATTTCATTCTATATTTTTGAAGAGCACAATGCTCCGATTTATATTTGATTGAGCAATCTCTCATATATTTGGCTCCAAAAATTGTAAAAATACTATCCTACTACTGATTTTGTGAACCATTTTACCTGTACAGGTGAAAGCTGCAGGTAAAATTTGAGGCACCTACTTGGTTTCTATAGGCTTTTTCAGGTTTGGAAAAAGGATGGTTCTACAGTTTATTTTTTCCAAGGTAGGTTTTGGCATTGTCAACTTTGAAACATAAACAATGCCGCTTATTGGTCGCTATTTTAAAACCTGCAGAAATACCTCATTTTGCGACCAATCAGGGTCAAGTGTTATTGTTTATGTTTCAAAGTTTTCAATGTCAAAATCTATCTTGGATAAAAATAAAGTGTAGAACGGTTCAAAACAATCGGACAGTTTATCAATGAACAAAATGACAACAACTTGGCTATCACAAATTTCAATAATAAACTGTGCGATTGTTTTAAACCGTTCTAGAATTGTCCTTTTTCCAAACCCGAAAAGACCCTGTGATAGTATTTTTAAATTTTTTAGAACCAAATATGTCGGAGACGGCTCAAGTAAATATAACTAAATATAGATAAAGTATATAGTTTTGGAATCGGGAAAATGTGATCTTCCAATACTGTACAAATTTTGTATTCACACCTCTCGTTTACCTGTAAAGGTTAGGCTGTAGGTAGGATGTCAATACATACTGTATGTACACAAAAACCATGACAAATATTGAAATTTTCTGAAAAAAGTTTAGTAATGAAATGTACAATTCCGAAGAAGAAATTGAATTGCTGCTGTTGCATCGCGGGTCAATGAATTTTGTTGAATAATCAGACGTTCGTACGACGATGACGTTTTCATCAAACCTCCTCTATAAGGAAATCACGATGATACAATTTTATTATGGGAATTTGACGAGAGAGATGCAATTTCACATTCTAAGAACTCGAAATGCTAATAGGGATTATTGAATACAATAGTATTTAGCTAATACCTCCCAACAATATAATAATAAAATGTAAATTTTCATCCCTCCAAATATAAACTTTCCATTTTATTGTAAAGGCACAAAAATCCCTTGTATTTTCCACGAAGTAGTCAATAAGAGGCGTTATTTATTATTATTATTATTATTATTATTGCAATTTTGAATGGACAAATTCCAATTTACCTAATTGACACGGAAATTCATTGGAGCAATTAGTACGTGACGGATCGAAGAAAGGAACGATACGGAGGGTACGAACGAATTCGTCTAGGGTCTATCGTAGAAATAGAATTTTTTGTTGTTTCATGGTGAATTTCAAATCTTTGAATGGTTCTTGTTGTAAGTTGAATACAACTTTTTTGATTTAAATACATACACACAACACAACCGGTTTCAGAAGCTTTGGGGCTTGTAATTTCATCAGCAACTTCCTACAAAGTTGATTTGATCATTTTAGTCTATAGTTTCAATGTTAAGGATTTAAACAAATTTCTGAAGTTTTTAGAAAAGTTAGGACGTTCTCGATCAATCAAGCTACAATTCCACTTACTCGAGGAAATGTAATTTATGATGACTATAATACGTCTAACAATTTGTTCGAACAATTGCGAATAACGCGACTTTGCCATCATAATTTGTTCAGTTACGGTCAATTTACTCAGAATCTTGAAATTGTCATCAATTTGTCAACGATTTTATTTGTTGTGTATGCTCTCTATTTACATCTTAAAAAGTTAGTCACTATAACACTCAAGATCAAGAGTAAAACTAATTGTTGATTTTCACATTTGTGTTGCATAAAACTCCATTGTAATACAATTTTCATTAAAATTACTAATCTCATAGCGGCATCCAAATTTGAAGCTTTTAACGGTTAATTTGCATCCAAAGTATGTCACACGTTTATTGTTTTCTTTCACTACGTAAACGGAATCTATAATTAATATGTTTATGTCGATTTGTAATCGGTTTCGTATTCATTCTAATTACAGTTATGTAAGAATTTACTTCTCATAGAGACTACGAAATCTTTTGATAAAAGTTGTTTGGATTTGAATATTTTTCCAGCGAAGCTGGTAATAGTTCAAAATTTATTAATTCTGGATTCAATCAAGAGCCGATTATAGTCCAAATTTTGACTATAGCAAATCCAAGTAATAGTTCCTTTTCCAATACTAATAATTCCTACCCAAAAACCATCGTCATCCACCATTCTTTGCTTTTACCTCAGCCAGTCCAACACAAACTGTATGGGTTACTGCACAGTCGTACTCTCATTACCGTAGAAGGTACTGCTTCTCAGCAGGTGGTTTGTACGGTACCAGGCCTTTTTTCAATTACAATTATTCTCGGTACTATCGTTGTTCACTTCAAATCCGATGTTCGGTTTCAGTAAGTGCCATTTTTTTTGTGTGGAAATTTGAATTCGTCCAGGATGAGCGAGGAAAGTATGGATTCGTTGAATTCCAGCGGCGTGAGTTCGGCCCTAAATTCTATGGATTATTGGGATTACACCATTGAATTGGAATGTCTGAAGGATAATTCGGGTAAATTGTTTTTTTTTACGCACTTTAATTAGAGCGTGTGAACTATTTGATTGCAAAATGCGTGTATGTTGAATAATTTATGCGTGTGTGGAATATTAAAAATCCTAGTAAAAATAGAAAATGTATATGGAATAAAATATGTAGGTATATAAAACAAAATTCATTATGTAAGTAAATTAAATTAGTAAATTTTTTTTAATGTATCTTCTAATTAATCCCTGATTCTAATTTAACATTATTTGATTATTCAGATTAAATGTTGCATGAAAACTTTTTATTTCATGAAAATCATGAAAATTTCTCTTTGATTATTTGTTAAATGTTTTAATCATGCGATTACAAAGCAAAGGTTTGTCAAAATTCCAATATTTCACTGATTTTGTATTTCCATATTAGTATGAATTCAATTCTATGTACAATTTTTGAATAATCATACAGTTTTGTATATTTTCGTATGGTTCTTCATTCGTTCGTAGGTCGATCGAGTGTACGCCACTGGTATTTTTCTGAATCTGACCAACCTTCCAACCCCTCAACCTCTATAGGTGAATGCTGCAGATAAAATTTGAGGTACCTACTTGGTTTCTCTGATAGTATTTTTAAAATTTTAAGAACCAAATATGTTGGAGATGGCTCAACCAAATATAGACAAACTATATAGTTTTGGAATCGGGAAATTGTTTTCTTCAAGAATATAGAATCAACTATAGGGCATCCCATTTGGGAAAAGCTGAAAGCATGCATGATTTCACATTTTTGACATTCAATTTTTGTTTTTGACCATGGATTTTAAAAATTTAGCCAATACTGTACAACTTTTGTATTTACACCTTTCATCTACTTGTAAAGGTAAAGGCTGTAAATGTGGTGTCAATATATAAAAAAACATCCTGTTTTTGAACAATAGCTTATTATGTAAAATCAGAATTTGTGAGATTATCCACTTTTTGTCAATTTGCCTTTCAACAGTAATTAGTAATGTTACCTACTTTACCAAACTAGTAACATAATATAACAAGTTATTCAAGTACAAACGAGTGGATTGTTGCGGAACTTATCGGTGAACCTCTGCGGGACGAGCTTAGCGAGTTCCGCAGCCATCTATTCACAAATATGTTGTTCAAGTACGATACTAACCTGACTTACTCAAATGTCAGTAATTCTCATTAGTTCAAAAACTACACGTTTCAGGTGAGTGTCTTATTTAAATAGTTCAATGATGAGTAAATGGCTGCGGAACTCGCTGCGCTCGTCTCACAGAGGTCCACCCATAAGTTCCGCAATAATCCACTTATTTGTACTTGAACAATAACTTATTATACCGGGTGGAGCACGAAAAACTTTCCACCCAGGTTTTCTCAGGTGTTTAATCAAAAATCGCTCAGACACGTCAATTTTTGTTTTTTTTGGGACACATTTTATTGGTATTTTCACCCCCTACCTGTGAACCCCTAAGTGGGGGTAACAGGTATCCTCAAAATTTCAAATGGAAAGAGTGGTCGAGCGATATGTCATTTGGTAGCTATATTCATTGAGATTATATCCCCGAAGTTGCTACTATTAATCCTGTCGAAATGGCGGTATGTCAAAGTTAGGATAAATGCTTTTTATCGATAATCTAAACTGTATAGTTTTTACCTGTCACACCTCCTATGCGTAGGTAACAGGTAAAAACCACACAGCATTTTTCCATTGTTTTTCCCTAATTTTGATAAGCCGCCATTTCGACAAGGTAAATAATAGCAACTTGAAACTTCGGGGATATAATCTTAATGAAAATAGCTATCAAATGATGTATCACTCGACCCCCTTTTTCATTTAAAATTTTGTGAATATCTGTCACCGCTACTTAGCGTAGGTAGGTGAACATACCAATAAAATGTGTCCCCAAAAAAAACAACAATTGACGTGTCTGAGCGATTTTTGATTAAACACCTAACACCTGAGAAAACCTGGGTGAAGAGTTTTTCGTGCCCCACCCGGTATGTATAAAGTCAAAATTTCTAAGATTATTCACTTTTTGTAAATTTGCCTTTCATCAGGAATTAGTAATGTTACTTTACCAAACTAGTAACATAATGTGACAAGTTATTCAAGTACAAATGAGTGGATTATTACGGAACTTATGAGTGAACCTCTGCGGGACGAGCGTAGCGAGTTCCGCAGCCATCTAATCACCAATATGTTGTTCAAGTACAATACTAACTTGATTCTCTCAGTTGTGAGTTTTTCTCATTAGTTCAAAAACTACATTTAGATGAATGTCTTGCTTGAACAGTTCAATAGTACAGTGGTGAGTAGATGGCTGCGGAACTCGCTACGCTCGTCCCGCAGAAATCTACCCATAAGTTCCGCAATAAACCACTTATTTGTACAGGGTGTTTTTTTATATATTAACACCCCACCTACAGCCTTTATCTTTATAGATAGAAGAAAAGTGTAAATACAAAAGTTGTACAGTTTTGGTTGAATTTTCAGAAACCATGGTCAAAAACAAAATTTAAATGTCAGAAAAGTGAAATTTTGAATACTTCCAACTTTTTTCAAATGGCATGCCCTATATTTTATTCTATATTATTCAAGCGCATAATGCCCCGATTCCAAAAATATATAGTTTGTCTATATTTGATTGAACTGTCTCTCATAAATTCGGCTCTAAAAATTGTAAAAATACTATCCTACTACTGATTTTGTGAACGATTCTACCTCTACAGGTGAATGCTGCAGATAAAATTTCAGATACCTACTTGATTTCTCTGATAGTGTTTTTTAAATTTTTAGAACCAAATATGTTAGAGATGGCTCAACCAAATAAAAACAAACTATATAGTCAGGCGCGTAGTCACCGGGTGTTCCGCGGAACACGGGCCCGGTACCTCAAGGGGCCTGGTTCTTCATGTCAATATTATTTTTGTTCTAAGTAAAAAAAAATACATTTTACACATTTGACGCTAATTTATATAAAAATAAAAATAATATATCTACAGGGTGATTCCAAAATGGCGTATAAACTCTCCACTGCGTCGTAGGAGACCCTTCAGGGATTCCCAGAAAAATAGTGAAAAAAATCCTTCTCCAAGATTGGTGGTCATATGAAGGAATAAAGTTGAGAAGTTAACTTCTTTATTTCCGATTTTTTTTTTGGAACTGCGATATTCCCTATAAAGTTCCGGTTCCAGAGGTCTTTTATTGATCTATGACAAAAAAGATTACATCAGTTACATTTTACCTTCTAAAATGAATTTTGTAAACTGTAAAATGTCTACCTCTAAGATATTGCTAATTTTACCACTCCGTGTTCTTCTAATAACTTTGTTAAGAGTAACTTTATATTACCTATTTTAAGTATTTTTCTGAGGATCCTTGAAGGATCCCCCACGACGTAGTGGTGAACTTATGGAATCACCCTGTATATCTCAGGTGGTAAAGACTTGATTTCTTATATTCTTATGTAGACTTATAATTATTTCTCTTATTCTATAAAGGTATTTCCGGAATGAGATTGTACATGGAATATGTCTTGAATTTTCCGCAGAATCCAGAAATATCATAACATATAGAGGGAACGATTTAAAAAGAATAAAGTTGATATTGGTACAGCTGTTCTTGAAACAACCTGTATGGAGAAATTGGTGTTGAAAAATCTCAAGCAAAAAAACAAAATCGACGTTTCCAAGCCTTTTTTTCCAAAACCCCTCCATTTATTTTATATTGAATATGTTTCATACTTTAGGATCACCCCGAGGTTCACGCTGTATATTTCAAAAAAATATATATTTCTGTCATTTTTCAATTTTTTTTATTTCGCTGGAATAGGGCCTAGGGACCCGATAAAATCGTCGCCCTAGTTGTGAATGGTCGGAATCCACTCAAGGTAAGTTGTGAATAAAATAAACTGCATTTAAAATTTTTGTTTTTGGTGAAAATATGCTTTTTAATTAGCAAATATACTATAACAAGGTCAAATATTGATCACTGGCTTAGATCTATTCACCAACATGAAATTTAAACATTTTTAAGTATGCATGTTAACAGTATTAACAGTCACAACTCAAGAATGAACATTTTGTGGATTACGACCATTCACAACTAGGGCGACGAAATTTATGAACACGGGCCCGGAATAGGGCATCCCATTTGGGAAAAGCTGAAAGCATGCAACATTTCACATTTCTGACATTCAATTTTCAAAACACCCTGTACAGTTTTTGAATAATCATACATTTCTTATGTAGGTAATGTTTTTGAATAATCATACAGTTTTGTCTATCTCGTTACTTATTTAACAACCAAATATACAAACAAAAATTATTTGCATCTAATTGATTTACATACGTCGCTAACTGTTGATTAACGATCAATTAAATCAACGAAAGTGCGATTTGTTATTTAACACCGGCGAAACATAGATCAAAACATGCCGGAGCCTGTACCAGAAGCAATCACTTTCCATTATTTAATTAGAAACCAATTAATGTCCAAAGAACAAAACGTATGTATGAAAAATTGGAGTAGTTTTATTTAATGGGTTCAATCTAATAAATTTTATTACAAAGGTTACATATTAAGCGTGTTTTCACCTAAAATTACCATGTTTAAATATATTTACCAGAATTAACCATGTAGAACCACAATGGTAATTGTTTTTGGTTGTTTTTTCGCCAAGGAATTCTTTGCCAAAACTGTGGAGGAATTTGTGGGGAATTGGAGGAACGTATAGGAAATTAGGGGAATTTAATTTATTGGTTTCAACACTGAGCTTAATAAAAATAGAAAAATACATTTTTTCACACAAACAATTTTGGAAATTTTCAGGGAATTTGTAACAGGCATTTGCAGGGAATTTGCGAGCAGTTTGGAGGAATTTTTGGAGGAATTTGCAAGAAGTTTGAACAGCTAAAACTATGCAAGCCGCATTGAAATTATTCACTAAGGATTTGTGAAGGGTTTAATTGGCTTTATTTCGAACCTAATTACATTAGGTACGATTGGATTGAAATTAACAAAGATGTGAAGTAAAATGTGGTTCAATGTCATTTTGGAAGAAAATCATTAACACTGAGCGTAATAAAAGTAAAAAAATACATTTTTTATAACCAATTTTGGAGATTTTCATGGAGTGTAATGTTTGGTTGAATAAACGGTATTTAAAAAAAAAAAAAATCTAACAGGCATTTGCAGGGAATTTGCAGAAATTTGCAAGTAGTTTGAGGAATTGTTTATACAATTTCCAAAAGGTGGTTTACCCCTTGATAAATATACATGATTCCTATATTTTGAACTGATCAAAAAATCATATCAATTAAAACACAATAATAAATTATTTCATGCAATTTAAAGATGCTAGCTAATCATGTCGAAAATTTTGAAAATTGTACAAAATCCTAAGTTATCAATTCTGAGATCATCACACAATAATATCTAACAATAACAAGGAATTAAAAAAGCCCAAGAATAACTTTAAAATGAACCAAGAGAAGCAATTGAAATATTTATCACACCAAATTCCAAGAACAGGAAGACAAAATGACCCATACAAGACTAACAATGTTCTCGTTTTACGACTGTAGGTAGATACTGCACAATTTTTATGATAATTAGCATATAAACTAGCTAGAAAAACACAATTTAAGTTCATTGTCTTGTAAATTCCATTATAGAAGCACATTAAAAAAAAAACTATACATAACGTCAAAGATAAAAATCTATATGCCCAGAGGCCACTGATGGATAACATATGCAAAATGCATTATTATAATGCTGTAACAGCTGTTGCCTCGTACATACCTACTTCCTACATACATTTGATTATTTATTTATTTTCAGATCTACACCTAGCAGCTGAACTGGGCAAAACCCTCCTGGACCGGAACCGAGAACTCGAAACCCTCCTCAAAGAAAAACAATCCACCATCGAAGACCAGAAACTAGAAATCGAGTACCTCACCAAACAAACCGTAGCCCTAAAAGAAGTAAACGATTCCCGACTGAGAATCTACGAACAACTCGAAGTGAGTATCCAAGACTTGGAACGCACCAACTTGCGATTGCAATTCGATAATGGCTCCGAAAAGAAGCACATCAAAAGTCTCAACGCTTCAGTGGAACAATTGGAAGTTAAAAACGAAGAGCTTCAAGGTATTATCGACGAACTTCGGATGCAAATTGACGTATTGAAGAAAAAAGTCAACCGGAACAGTGATGCAGGACTATCAAGAAGTACCAACCAAAGAGAAGTGGTAACTTTGAGACCTGTTAAAGATACATCTGACAATGACGATAATTCATCCGGAAATTGCTCAAAAACTTATGTACAAGCAAAACATGTAAGAATTTGTATTTATGTTTCTTTTACAAATGAAAATGATTTTGTTTTCTATAGGAAAAATGTACATCCCGACCACCAACACAACAAACCTCAAATCAAACTCAACCCGAATGCGATCAAAACTCGCTCGACGAAACTGACAACAGCATGGAAGAAATGGCTCAACTTATGGCACAACTTAGGTAAATAAATATAATCACCGTAAAAATTCCAATAATAAAATATTTAGGAATTCGTTTGAGAACTAGAACAACTCAAATTATACAGAGCGTGACCAATTTATACAACATAATCGGTTGCCTATGGCTTTTACATTATTTTTTTTTTCGTTCAAAGTTACGATGCGTTAATTAGAAATTATTCTTTTGTAGAGAAGCTCGGTCTCAGTGCAGCAGAGACGAACGGAAAATTGCAGAGCTGGAAGAACAACTGGCCACGATGGTTCAGCAAAATCAATCACTGGAAAACCAAGTGATTCATTTGAGTCACAGAGGCGACGATTTGAACATGAAGAGTATGCACGAAGAACTTACAACTCTAGATGAAGTTAGGTAAGAATTATTATTAAAGAGAGAATCAATAGCTCCTTAATTCCTTCATTGTATTTTTTGTAAGATTTAAAAGTTTCTCAGAAATATAATGATTGTCAAGTTGAAAACTGATTATGTAAGCATACAGGGTGTCCCACAAAAACATCAAATCGATCTATGTATAAAAAACTAATTTTCAGGATATTGTCACTTTCGGTTGTATCTCAAGTAGATGTCAACTTGCTTATTTTAAATGAGCAACCCTATGTATTATTTCATTTTTGGTTTCTACTCAAATGAGGGAAATTGGGCACTAGCTCACGTCACACACAACCTCACATTCGACTTTTGATGGGGAGATAAAAGCGTTTGAAGGTCTATTAGGCAATCCAATCCATCTGTCAAAATAAAAATTCAATATGGCGGATTGAAGTCCTTTACTGAAATAAGAATCGCTGAAAATTTCAGCTTTCTATCTATAATAGAAAAAAAGTTCTTCTTATAAAACGATGAAATTTCAAATTTTTTTTTGTTGAGATTTTGTATTCTACTGGTCATTTGATATCCCCCGAACTCCATTCACCAAGTTATTCCCAGATTTGAAGCCGAAATCTATGAAAAAAGGCACTCAGAAAAATTGAAAAATTGATAAATCACCCCAAATTCCTTAACACGATTTTATCTCAGGAACTATAAATCCAAATGAGTTGAAATTTTCAGGGATTGAAGTCCTCTACTGTGATAAGAATCGCTGAAAATTTCAGCTTTCTATCTATAATAGAAAAAAAGTTATGACCTTTCAAAATTTTCCAAAATCTAAATCATAAGGTAGCTACCTTCTTACTAAAACGATGAAATTTCAAATTTTTTTTTGTTGAGACTTTGTATTCTACTGGTCATTTTATATCCCCCGAACTCCATTCACCAAGTTATTCCCAGATTTGAAGCCGAAATCTATGAAAAAAGGCACTCAGAAAAATTGAAAAATTGATAAATCACCTCAAATTCCTTAACACGATTTTATCTCAGGAACTATAAATCCAAATGAGTTGAAATTTTCAGGGATTGAAGTCCTCTACTGTGATAAGAATCGCTGAAAATTTCAGCTTTCTATCTATAATAGAAAAAAAGTTATGACCTTTCAAAATTTTCCAAAATCTAAATCATAAGGTAGCTACCTTCTTACTAAAACGATGAAATTTCAATTTTTTTTTTGTTGAGACTTTGTATTCTACTGGTCATTTGATATCCCCCGAACTCCATTCACCAAGTTATTCCCAGATTTGAAGCCGAAATCTATGAAAAAAGGCACTCAGAAAAATTGAAAAATTGATAAATCACCTCAAATTCCTTAACACGATTTTATCTCAGGAACTATAAATCCAAATGAGTTGAAATTTTCAGGGATTGAAGTCCTCTACTGTGATAAGAATCGCTGAAAATTTCAGCTTTCTATCTATAATAGAAAAAAAGTTATGACCTTTCAAAATTTTCCAAAATCTAAATCATAAGGTAGCTACCTTCTTACTAAAACGATGAAATTTCAAATTTTTTTTTGTTGAGACTTTGTATTCTACTGGTCATTTTATATCCCCCGAACTCCATTCACCAAGTTATTCCCAGATTTGAAGCCGAAATCTATGAAAAAAGGCACTCAGAAAAATTGAAAAATTGATAAATCACCCCAAATTCCTTAACACGATTTTATCTCAGGAACTATAAATCCAAATGAGTTGAAATTTTCAGGGATTGAAGTCCTCTACTGTGATAAGAATCGCTGAAAATTTCAGCTTTCTATCTATAATAGAAAAAAAGTTATGACCTTTCAAAATTTTCCAAAATCTAAATCATAAGGTAGCTACCTTCTTACTAAAACGATGAAATTTCAAATTTTTTTTTGTTGAGATTTTGTATTCTGATGGTCATTTGATATCCCCCGAACTCCATTCACCAAGTTATTCCCAGATTTGAAGCCGAAATCTATGAAAAAAGGCACTCAGAAAAATTGAAAAATTGATAAATCACCTCAAATTCCTTAACACGATTTTATCTCAGGAACTATAAATCCAAATGAGTTGAAATTTTCAGGGATTGAAGTCCTCTACTGTGATAAGAATCGCTGAAAATTTCAGCTTTCTATCTATAATAGAAAAAAAGTTATGACCTTTCAAAATTTTCCAAAATCTAAATCATAAGGTAGCTACCTTCTTACTAAAACGATGAAATTTCAAATTTTTTTTTGTTGAGACTTTGTATTTTACTGGTCATTTTATATCCCCCGAACTCCATTCACCAAGTTATTCCCAGATTTGAAGCCGAAATCTATGAAAAAAGGCACTCAGAAAAATTGAAAAATTGATAAATCACCTCAAATTCCTTAACACGATTTTATCTCAGGAACTATAAATCCAAATGAGTTGAAATTTTCAGGGATTGAAGTCCTCTACTGTGATAAGAATCGCTGAAAATTTCAGCTTTCTATCTATAATAGAAAAAAAGTTATGACCTTTCAAAATTTTCCAAAATCTAAATCATAAGGTAGCTACCTTCTTACTAAAACGATGAAATTTCAAATTTTTTTTTGTTGAGACTTTGTATTCTACTGGTCATTTTATATCCCCCGAACTCCATTCACCAAGTTATTCCCAGATTTGAAGCCGAAATCTATGAAAAAAGGCACTCAGAAAAATTGAAAAATTGATAAATCACCTCAAATTCCTTAACACGATTTTATCTCAGGAACTATAAATCCAAATGAGTTGAAATTTTCAGGGATTGAAGTCCTCTACTGTGATAAGAATCGCTGAAAATTTCAGCTTTCTATCTATAATAGAAAAAAAGTTATGACCTTTCAAAATTTTCCAAAATCTAAATCATAAGGTAGCTACCTTCTTACTAAAACGATGAAATTTCAAATTTTTTTTTGTTGAGACTTTGTATTTTACTGGTCATTTTATATCCCCCGAACTCCATTCACCAAGTTATTCCCAGATTTGAAGCCGAAATCTATGAAAAAAGGCACTCAGAAAAATTGAAAAATTGATAAATCACCCCAAATTAGTGATGGGACTTGAACATCGATGTCTCGTAAACATCGATGTTATTGCCTTTGATAATCGATGTTTTAGCATCGATGCCAGAAGTTACAGAACATCGACATATCGATGTTCGAACCATCGATATTTCATAATGCGAAAAGTACGGCAAACCTAGGCTCAGACAAGAAATAGGTTGAAAGGAAAAGGAAAAGATTATCAACCTTTTTATTTTTCAGTTTGTTTTAGGTCGTATTTTTTGGGAACTCGAGAATTGGGAGTAGTTTTGCTGTTTATATTATTTGATTCCTATTCATTCTGTAATTAATTTATTCGTGTTTTTGCTTTTTTCCAAAATAATGTTTATTTTTGTATCTTTTTGTTTATAAATGTATCTAAATATGTTTTCAATCAGTATTTTTACAAGAACACCAAAAAAACATAATCTCAACATCGAACATCGATGTTTAAAACCATCGATATTTTTCAATCGATATTTTATTGACATCGATAGTATCGAGCGATATCAGAACCGATGTTCAACATCGATGTCTGAGCACCGATGTCACATCACTACCCCAAATTCCTTAACACGATTTTATCTCAGGAACTATAAATCCAAATGAGTTGAAATTTTCAGGGATTGAAGTCCTCTACTGTGATAAGAATCGCTGAAAATTTCAGCTTTCTAGCTGTAATAGAAAAAAAGTTATGACCTTTCAAAATTTTCCAAAATCTAAATCATATTTCAAATTTTTTTTTGTTGAGACTTTGTATTCTACTGGTCATTTGATATCCCCCGAACTCCATTCACTAATTTATTCCCAGATTTGAAGCCGAAATCTATGAAAAAAGGCACTCGGAAAAATTGAAAAATTGATAAATCACCCTAAAGTTTCTATCTATAATAGAAAAAAAGTTATGACCTTTTGGTGGCAACTAAGGGTGGCAAGTTATCTAATGAAAGCCTTGTATAGATCGACTTGGTTCTCAATGAGACACCCATATGGTTTTGAACAAGCATCACGTTGTAACTTTCTGATCTTCAGTCAAATGTTAAACATCTACATTCTACATTGATAATTTCCCATCTCTCTTGTGACATACAGTTGAAAATGAACACTAATTCCTCATTCATATTTCTAGACAAGGTCAGATGTGCAGCAAATGTTTACGTACAATGGACCAATCCAGCGAGCTAGATCTTCCGGACGACGACGACCAAAGTATGCTCGAAGACCTGATGACCACCCAGCACCGCACCTCGTTTTCCATGAACGTTCAGGTGAGACACATGCTTGTCAGGCACCTGGGGTTTCTCAGTTTGTCCGAGTGCTTCTTGTGAATCGCCTACTCCCTACTCCTTCGTTTTGTTCAGTTTTTACACATCAAGTTTTCAAATGTTTTAGGTGTCTTTTCAAATTGATTTTGTTTATTTTGAGGAATTTTTTGGCAATTGAAAATTTGATGCTGCAGACAATAAGTTCAATATTGTGATTGTTGCATGGAAAGCGTTGCTGCATGTGTATGTGTTTTTTTTTTTGATTAGTTAATAAGGCTGTGGTTTAATTTTAAGATCCAACTTAATCCTAGAATTCAATACAAGCTAGTCTAGTTGCTGCTTTTTCCCTTTAGGGACAAAGCCCAGAGGAGGTTCGTCTCCAAAGGGACATGTCCTCCTCAGCCTTAGTCTATGGAATCGCCTCATCAAATCTTTACGCGATTCTAGTCAACTTGTGCCTGTGCATTAAAGACGAAATTCTTTTACCCTTGTTCTACCGGCCTCTACAGTTTCCTTTTGTCTTATTTTGTTACTGTTTTAGGCCATAAATGTTATTGAGGTACGTTTTTTTTTTTAATTTTTTTCTGGTGGTATCTCTTCTTATTTGTATTTATTGTTAAGTCATTTTTCTATAGGCAGTGGTGGCTTATCAAGGAAGGCAAAAGATATTTGCCTCCATATTCCACAGAAGAGTAAATAAATAATAAAGGTTGCCACTGTTTATATAGAGTAATTTTGGCACCATTACAAAAAAGACTGCCAAAATTACTAACAAACCTTACTGTGATTGTAAATGTATAGGCGTTTAATGTTTAGTTTATAATTTATATTTTTATACTTTAATAAATAGAATTAACAATACGCTTATGGTTTTATTTTAATTTTATCTCCATGGTTTGTGGATTCAATGGTTCAATGTATACTTGTGTCAGTAATAACCCTATTCACTCTGAACCCTTTGTGACTGCATCAACACATCACAACCCTCTGCTTTGGCTTAAAAATCTGCTTAACTTTACCGCTCATACACTCACACGTAATTTTTTTGCTTTTAGGATCACGTAGACAATCAATCATCTCCCATAACCAACCGCCAACCATCCAACCCTTACAAAGACCTCGTAGAAAAATACGAGGCCCTGGTTGAAGTGCACCGTGGCAACCCAACAAAATCCATTAATCAGTGCCCATCGCTGCAAGAAGAAATGCAAATTTCAGGCGATTTTACTAAAGACACTGACGAGGAGAGCGGGCACGGAGATAGCCTACGATGCAAACAGCACAAGAAAACCAGAAAAACCTTTTCAACACCGACAGATTTTTCAGAAGCTGAAACCAGTTCCAGCGGCTATGTGGACGAAACCAGCAACAAATCTACTCAAACTGAAGGCAGAGTCGGTTCGTTTTTGTGCACCATCGCTGACGGCGAAGATTGCAAGTTCAGCATCTACGATGACGCTAGTCCTATAGACTCTAGATTCCGTGACAGACCAGAATACAGAGACTTGTTCAAAGAAATATTTAGAGTACTAAAAAAGGCAGCCGAAAATAAAGCTGAAGGTGAAGAGTTGCCTTTGTTGGACGATAACACTAAAACCATTCCAATCGTACCGCCAGCAACTCCCATGAACGATCAGCTACCAGAATTCCCTGATGATGACACCCAAAGCGTCATGTCTTCAACAATGTCTGAAATATCAACGCAAAATGACGCCACTACGGTAATTGAAAATATTATTCAATCACAAAACCAACCAATACCTGAAGCAGAACCTGCTAAGCAAGAATTCGTGCTCAGACCTTTAGTACGTCCACCACTGGAATACTTATCAGTTGAAGTACGTAAAAGGTCTTCCTCGAGACGCAAAAACAAAAACTCTGATCGCTCCGATTCGCCGGTAACTCATATAATTGGCAGCCCGAAAATTACTTATTCGAGTCGTCCTAATTCAAGTAGGAGAAGATCCGCTGCTAAACCTACCGAAGAAAACAACTGGAACGGCAACACTTTGCAATTTTGGGCCACCAATCGTAACGTGGCATCGCCTACTCCGAGTCAAGGTAGCGGGAAAGTTTGCTTCGAATTCAAACCTAGCTCTGCCTCACAAGATTTGCACAAATTGAAAAAGTTAGATATGTCTTATGCCGAAGTACTTAGAAATGCTGACACTAAGAAACGAGAGTTGTACAGGCAGAGGAAGAAGTAGAATGGTCTTTTGGATGAAGTTTGGTTTTCTTAATTTTGTATCCTTGTTTGAGGCTACAACAATTTGCCTAACATTTGAGTTTAAAGAAGTTTACAAACTGCAGCTTTAGAAGAATGTAAAATGACAAAAATTGACGTTGTTGCTACAAAAGCAGCTTCAAAGTAGAAGGAAAATGAAAAAATAAACACCTAAAGACCAATCTTTCTTTGAATGTTAATGTTAACTACTGTAATTATTATTATTTTGATTTGAGGCTGATATTATTCGAGTTTTGTAAATAATTTTAATTTGTGAATTTTGTAAGCGTGTCACTTTTATTTTTATTATTTTTGTGTTGAATGCTATGTGTTATTTCCCTTTAAATATAAATCGCGGTTCTACAAAGACCTGTTTTATGTGCCAATAAGTTTAATCACAAATAATATAGTAGCGTGTTGTACAGGGTGATCACTTCTAATGTCAAATACCCTGTTCAATATTTAAGGCTCAATGAAATTTGCCATGTTATAAGTGATCACTTGTTATAGTTTCAAATTGCTATTCAAAATATGTCTATTAAAATTAGAATTTAGGGGGTTTATTATTACCCTGTTTATAAATTCCTAATAATAGCTACAAGTAATGTCACCTTTTTAGGGGTCAACTAAGACAATGAATGAGAATTGAAAAACATGTTCAAAAAATTATCACAAAAAGAAGACAAGTAGTATTTTCAATGTTTACATCTTTAGGGGTTGGTTTCAACTCTAGGGTAAACATGTCCCGTTACAATATTTATACTTAACCTGGGGATGACTTGCTATTGAGAAACCAGCCCTAGGTATTTTCAATTTAATTCAAATACAAAAAAAAACAAACAAATTAACATTCCATTTTATTTATTCCACTCTGTAGAAATCCAACATGTAAACGTTAGTGTTTTTACTATTTAAACTAATTAATTAGGGAAATGTTTGTGATTAAATTATGATTTTACAGCTTAGAGTTGTTTTATTTTATTTTTATTTACAAATGCAATGACTACGTAATGTTTTGAAACAACATTACAAACCAAGGAAACCCACTATTATTTATACACAGTAATAATCTGTAAAAAAAAAATAACCAATATTCTATATTACAAATGGCCTTTATTATATTGCCTAAAAAACAGCTTAAATTCAAAATTATTAAAATAACACAAAATATTACTATTACTGTATCATTTAACTGAACAGTAACTACAGAATAATTTAAAGAAAAATACATATTATTAATATAATGTAACTAGCACAAATAAAAAATTAATACAAAGGAAAAAATTAGATCTACCTCCTAGTGTCTTTGAAATAGTACCTTGTGAATGGTACCTAAATCCGGGACCAACTTAGAGGCATTAGATGAAGCTGATGAAATTCTGCTACTTATGCTCATCCTAAAAAAATAGGTTTCTATAGGAAAAGAGAAATGTATACATATGTTGTAGGTATCTCAAATGGAAACAAGCTACTAAACAAAAAAAATGTATGAAATAATTCAAAATTCCAAACTTACATTTTTTGAATAACTAATGTTTTGGATCAGCTTGTAATTTTTCAATAAAATGTCACAAATCTTTTGGTGCAACTTCTTATGTAAAAACTTACACAAGAAAATTGTATGTGAAAAATAGTGAAAATGTACAGAAAGCTTCAGTTTACAATATTGGCAAAATGTGTAATAATGGGATTTTAAGACATAAGTACTTACCCGCCAGATTTGATAAGTGGTCGAGCAGTGGGTTGATGCAAAGGTCTCTTATTGACCAAAAGACATTTCATTGGTTGACCATCAAGCTGCCTGTTATGGTAAGTATCAACTGCTTTTTGAGCATCTTTAAGATTTTTGAAAATCACTTCAGCTACACCAGGACGTGCCAGTTTAGCTGACAATAATTGCCCAACATCTTCAAATAATTCCTTAAATAAAAAAACATAATTTTATTTAAACATTTTAAATAAACAAAATCCTTACTTTAATATCCTCTTCAGTCACACTAGATTCCAAATTGGAAACCACAATCCTGTGACCATTGGGTACGACCACTTTAGTGCTCATTTCCCCAGCTAATATTCCGTGAGATTTTGGCTGGCTGGGAGCGCCATCTAAACGCGAATGTACGTTTGAAACTCTGGTAGATCCTCTCAGAGCGATTCTACTAACTTCATTTCTGACCATGGGCATTTCTTCATCTTCAACCACAGCGTCTAAGTCAATGTATCTACTTGCAGGCCTGATTGGCGGCCTGGGATGATCGACACTGCTTCTTATTGGCCTGAAATAATTAATTTGAGGTGATTTGATGGAAATTTTACATGATTTTTTTTTGCATTTAAGTGAGAAAAAATTCATAATTTCATTTTCGAGCCTGAAATCCATTCGCGGTTTGAGATGATACTTAATAAATCCTGAAAGTTTCAAGTCCCCCTGAAGTATTTTTTAGAAGCTTCCAAATTGGCAGTAATATGTTGGTAATACTTGGAAATATATGGTAATGCTATTAATATTTTATCAATACCAAGTATTTCTTGCTCGGAAAATGTAAATTTCAGAGTCAAAAAAGTTAATTTCAACAAAATTCTTTCTCAGAACTAGAAAATGTGGATGTTCTAAGATTTTCAAGTCAATTTTGTTCAAATTTCAAGCTTATAATCAAAACCTGGGAATAATTTAGAACGTTTGAGTTTAGTTTTAACAAAAATTTGTTCTTAGAACTAGAAAATGTGGATTTCAGAGTCCAGTCTATCAAGTCAATTTCAATAAGATTCTTTCTCAGAACTAGAAAATGTGGATGTTCTGAGACTTTCAAGTCAATTTCAAATTTTAAGTTTATAATCAAAACCTAAAAATCATTTAGAATGTTTGGGTCGATCACGATCGGCATTGATGTTCAAATTTACAGGAATGATTACGGCAGTGAGAATAATTATTTAGGATTTATGGGCATTGAATAGATAAATAAGAGAAATTGAGGCAGTGATCGCGGAATTGACGGCATTGAATTGATTTTGGAATTGACGGGATTGATGTCAAAATTGACAGCATTGATGTCAGAATTGACGGCATTGATGTCGGAATTGACGGCATTGTGTCGGAATTGACGGTATTGGTGTTGACATTCTTGACATTGATGGCGACATTGTCGGCATTGACAGAAATGTTCGCAGCAATCGCCATAGGCATTGGCCGCATTCACCAGATGCCAACGTTGGTAAACGCTGTACGATTGTTCTGCTGAACGCTACGTTGAATTTGTGTTGAAACGATAGTTATGACTATTATTATTAATGTCATTTTAGACAAGTAAACTATCAAATAACACACTAGTGTGTTATAATCCATAATTCACTAGCGAGTTATGGATAATAACTCACGTTCATATTTGAAGTAGTTTTCTATTTATTTAACCAGTAACAACACATTGTTTATAAAGTTCTTGATAAGCCTCTATTATAGTTCAAGCACAAATCTCGAAACTATCCACAAAGTTGAATAAAAATCACAACTCCCAACAAAACTTTGGAAACTTTGGATGACAAGGGAATGACAAAGTAATGTACCCGTTGTTTAAATTAAAACTGCCACCACCCGGTTAGTCTACAAATGAAAAAGCATGAGTTTATTTGGTTGCCTAAAAACTCATTTACATGGGCAACCATTTAAGTTTCCTGTATATTTTTGAGTGGAATATGTTTTGACCAAAATGTAGAAAAGTCACTGACAAGTCATTCTGACATTTATAGCTGAGACGCAAGTAACTTTGATTTGATCAAAAAGCTTATTAATCATCTCATAAAAAACGATTTTTTCACTTGTTGGATAAAACATTGTACGCCACTCGTGTGTTATGTTTCCTAAGTCACTTGAGAATTATATAAATCTTTCTTGCATGACTTATTTTTAACATAACACACTAGTGTCATAAATAACTATTCAACACTTTGTGTTTTATGTGGTGACATGACATTCAGAGGATGACGTTCTATCATTGAAAAGTTGAATCGTTCAGCAGAACCAAGAGTTTACCCAACATATTCTGTTGGTATTTGTAAACTGTTTACAATCCGTTTTGGTTCTGGTGAACGTAGCTATTGACTAGGCAGTGTTAATAAACTTTGCCTAACTTAGGCAGTGGTGTACACATTTTTGGTTAGTTTCAACAACAATTTGTTCTTAGAACTAGAAAATGTGAATTTCAAAGTATTTTGAGTTAATTTCAACAAGAATCTTTCTCAGAAGTAGAGAGTGGATGTTCAGAGACTTTCAAGTCAATTTTGTCCAAATTTCAGGCTCATAATCAAAACCTGGAAATCATTTAGAATGTCTGGGCATAGTAATGCTTTTCCTGTAAAGTTAAAGTTACTCCTAAGTAACTTTCAATCAGGATCTCACTCTCAATTTCTATATTGAAAATATTATTGCAATCGAGTCCTGAAACTCCTTTACTTTGTAGTCTGTACTTTGAAAGACTCCATACTCGAGTCCATACTAGAATTTCATTGTCTTGTGTGCTCCCTAAACTATGTTTATATAAATATGCTGGAAGGGTTCCAAAGACTATTTTTTAGACATAGGTCATATTATTATAATAATTCCGAGGGGTGGATTGGTCAAAATCTGTGTAGAAATACAGAAAAACTTGTAAAATATATTCAAAATCCCTGAAAATCTTTAATAATTTAACAAAACCTCACCAAATCCCTTAAAATGACTTGAAACTTGAAATCACAAATTGCACAAAATCACAGAAAATTTTTTTAGAACAAAAGAAATTCGGCAAAATCTTATAAAATCATTAATATGTATTCCTAATTCAAAATTTCCAAAAATCCTTTGGAATCCCCAAAAATTCATTAAGATCTCTGAAAATCCTTTAGGATCTCTAAAAACCTTTTTAACTTCCCTAAAATGCTCCAAAATCATCTAAAATCTTTTAAAATCCTGTAAACCATGTGAAGATTTTCAAAATCCTCAAAATCCTACAAAATCAATGAAGATTTAAAATCTGTATACCGGGTAATTGTCTATATTTTGCACCCACACCTATCTCACCTGTTTGAAGAGATACCCAGAAAAAATGTCAAATGTGAAAGTTGTAGGTATCAGAAAGTTTTCAATGATGTTAGTTACAAGTATACAGGGTGTTTCACAAAAGTGTCGCGAAGCAAAGTTCTACTTTCTTAAATTGAAAACCTCACATATTATTATCCCATTGGTAGCCTTTCAAACCTGATTCCAAATATACTAGGTTTTTTAGGTTTATTCCTCATAGTCCAGCTTCTGAATATCCCTTTTTGAAAAGATGATATGGATTTTTTACATGAACGATTACCTTTATATTTTGCTGGTGATCTCTATACTTTACTTTTTTCAATAAAAATGCACCCCTCTTTGTCTAAGTTTCTCCTAGACTATCAACAATAAGCCTAAAAAACCTAGTATATTTGGAATCAGGAATCAGGTTTGAAAGGCTAATCCAATAGGACAATAATATACGAGGTTTTTCATTTAAAAAAGTATAACTTTGCTTCGCCACACTTTTGTGACACACCCTGTATACTTGTAACTAACATCATTGAAAACTTTCTAATATTACCTACAACTTTCACATTTGACATTTCTGCGTATCTGAGATAGGTGTAGGTGTAAAATATAGACAATCACCAATCACCCAGTATACATATTTTAACAGGTTCGCGGACAGTACGGCCGAAGCCGTCATATTCTTCTCCCTTGCTTGGGACATGACGTCTATAGCAGTCACCCCAATTTTCTTATTTAAACAAATAACGGCTCTAGCCGTCTTTGATCCCATATAGCTACATGTATTTTCAATTTATTAGTCCTGCCACAGTGTCTATTCACCTCAAAATTGTCCAGTTCACGGCGAAAAAAAACACACCAAACATGGGAATACAAAAATTGACATTCTAAGCACAACATACATTTAGAAATTGTCCGCGAACCTGTTAAGGACTTAACCACCCCTCAAAAAATTCCTGTTGACCATATTAATGTTGATGAATTATCTGTATTATTACACCTTCTTAAGTTAGAAATCTGCAGGAGAAATCTTAGCACAATGCTTTTTATACAAAATTGTAAATAATTTAAATTGATGGTCCTTCTCTGTTAGGTAATATAAATATTCATGTAGCAAGACAGAATGAAATATTCAATATATTACATCACAGGATAAATTATGTCTATTTTAGGAATTATGACTATGAGTCTATGACTAAAGCAGCAATTGTCCCAAGCTGCTGAACACCAATCTAAACTTTTTCATGAATACTTGGCTGAAAAATTCCTACACAAAACTCTAAACCTTCCCAAAACAAGATCAGCTTCCACCTCCAATGGCAAATTATTGCAAAACTCTTTATCCCATTGAGAATAAAAGAATGTAGAACCAGGTATTTGAAGCAGGGTTGAGAGGTACAGATTTATTAAAACCTTGGTTTTTTTGTTTTATTTTTTTTAAATTAGGATTTTGAATTTCAAAAAAAACCTCATCTTTCATATATAAAAACCCAAATAAAACTCAAAGAATCATTAAAAAACATAAAAACCAAATTACTGATTAGAAGATGATTATCCAATTAGTATGAAAGTTTCTTACCTGGGCGCTGGAAAGCTAGGCCATCCTCTGTTAGCCAACATAAGTTCTTCCCTAACCACATCCCTCATTGCCTGTCTAGCAGTATCCAAATCGGTTGTGGGTCTAAAAGCAGGCTTCAACCATTTGTACATCCCACTGTCCTGGACTCTGGACCGAGGTAGCACTGCAGGAACAATACGAGGACCAGCGTAACGTTCTTCAGCTATATTTCTTCTAATAGTGGGTCTTATATTGACAGGCTTTTTTGGGGGAGATCTTTTGAGTGGAGGGCGTGACTGTGGTATCAGTCCTAGTTGTTTTTTAATGGCCATGTCCATTTGCAATGTGTTTTTCGATTTGTTGGTCACCAAGCTGATTTTGCCATCTCTGTCTACTTTTTGTACGATGCTATTGCCTATCATTTTTATATTGGAATTAGGTTTGGGCGATTGGCTGTGTCTTATTTTGTCCAGCTTGCTTCGGGCATCTTGGGTTTTTGCTTTTTTGGCCAATACGTCTCTGGCATCGACGACGTTACGTTTTTTCTGGGTGATTTTCTGTCTGGCATCTTGCACTCGGCCTTTACCAGTGCTTGCTGGGCGTTTTTTGAATTTTGCATTTGAATTTAGCTTGTTGGCGTTATTTGACCGGTTGGGGCGACTTTGCTGTTGCCTATTTTTCGAGCCTCTGTTACTAAAATAGAAATTTGTAAAAATTGAAACATGATCTCTTTTTTTTGATTTTATGAAAATGAATCCTTACCTTGTTTGCTTCGCCATTTTTGGGCACACAAATGTAATTTTTGGCTGCAACAAATCACTGATGACGAGTTTATTTTAATTACCACTCAATAATTACAAATTTATTTGTATAAAAACGATTTTATCATGAAACAGAAAAATTCACTTTACAGGAGAAAATAAAAATGGAAAATGGCTGCCTGCCCATTTGTCAACAAATTAATCGACAGCTGACATCTATCATCGGTAAAAGCGTTTTCTTTACCATCAAGGATAGTGAGCTACATCATTGAATAACCAAGTATGCGTGACGTCACCATAAGTACTTTATAATTAAATTACAAATTATATTATCAATATCTGACCTTTTGTTTCTAATAATAATTTTTTTAACATTATTGTTTAATTAAATAATAATAAATGTTATACGTAACAAAAACAGACGTATTTGAACTAATAATAATAATAATTATTATCGATTCAAGTTTTTGAAAGGTTTCTCCTGAACTTTGCTGTCGTTCACTTACAGGGCTTCGACGACGCTTGTTGTTAATTAATCCACCCCCGCCGTCCTGACGGCAAACCAGGGATGGACTTTTCTAACTAAAATAAATAATAAATACCTGTAAGGAATAATGGTTGATGGGACAAGACAAGACAAGCGACCCTTTCTTTAAAGAAAGGATGTCCAGCCGATGAAGAATGTTCAATAAAATATCATTGACTCGAAATAAGTCAGGTGGTTAGCGGATGGAGCGTAGGTGCGGGAATCCGATACCGACAATATTGGAACAATTCCGAAAGATATCAAATTGCATAAAGCGTCTAGAAACAAAAATTAATTAATAAATTCATGTGGAAGAGTCTTTTTCCCCTCGTGTGTATTATTGCGGTCACCCTAAAATCTCAATGTATCACAAATCATTGTTTGTACAAGTGCCTTTATCCGTTTGGCAAGCACCTTTCTAAAACATATGCAATCTTTTGGACCGCAGATAATTTATCCACCTGTATTTACCCTCGGGGGGTGGTAGTCGTTTTAGATTTGTTCAGGCAGATGATTATTGGGTTGATTGCTTTTGATCTTGTACAGAGAAGGGTGCCAAGATTTGCAAAGCACAATATTACTATACTTACAAAAAGTTACAAATGGTTGATGGATTTTTGATTTAAGTTCAAATTTTGACTATTACCGGCTCTTGATTGGCTCCAGAAAAGTTTTCCAGAGAATCAAGAACCGATAATGGTTCAAATTTTAATTATATGTGGCTTTTGATTCATTGGATAATTTTTGTTTAACCAATTAGAAGCTGAGAAACAAGAAATTTTGATTAATATCAACTGGGAACTTTTTTTCTTAAAATATTATAAGGAATCACATCCTGAAGTTATAAACCGTACTTAGGAAACACCCTGTACATGCTATTTCAAGTTTTAGTAGTTAAATATAATTTTTTTAAGAAGCAGAAACTTTTATGGAGAATAACTTTTTTTCGTAAAATTGATAATAAAAAAGTTTCCCATATGCTGCTAACTTAAGTGGACACACTGTATAACCAATGTTCTGTTCACACCAATTTCTCTAGATTCGGTACTTCTATTGCAGAAACCCTAATTGTTGTTAACATAAAAACTAAGTCAAATACAGCCCATGGAAAATACTCTTGCCGCCAAAGACATAGTACCTTTGAAACATTTTTATACAATAAGTACCTACCGAGTTTTTATTATCGAAGTACGAGATTGAAGCAAGCGGAAAACTCCAGGCACTGGCGCCGACTACATGGGGGCATCGGGGCAGGTGCACCCATGAGCAACCTCTCATAGGTGCGGAGCACCCATGTGAGCTCTCGTGGGGAATGCGGAAGTACAAACGTGTTCAATGCTCATTGCGTTCCATGTGGTAATATCCAGTATCATGTATTTTAAATTTATCTACAAGCGTTTGGTTATGACGTTTTTACATAACCATTTTTCTAGTAATTGAGTTATGTTATGAGACTCATAACACAACTAGTGGTGTTATAGACTAGGTTATGAATTCATAACACAACTATTATACATATTTAGTTTTATTGTCTATTATATACATTTAGTTTAAGTGCTTTGTCAACAAGATTGTTATTTCTTATGGCAATAAAGCTTTTTTTGACTTTGACTTTCGACTTTGACTAGTGGTGTTATCAGGCCCTGCGATCTCTCATTGTCAGTTATAAACCACATAATAACTTTTTTCCGTTTTTCTAGATGTCGCTGACAACCACAGAATTGTCAAAATTGGAAAATACCAGCACATCAAGTCCGATGTCGAAAACTGACATGTCAACATATGACAATATGCCAAAATATTAATTTGATCTAACTAATAATTCATAATGTTTTTTGTTCGCCGGTCTTGCATTTCATCTTTCTTTGTGTTGTCAAGTGTTCTCAAGTGATTACAAAGTTGTTTTGTGTGTTTCAAGAAGAACTTCAAACTTTATAGATTGGAAGATCTATTTTTATCTTTGTTGATTAGATAAATGACAGGTTCAATTAAACATCAATCAGAACTTTGAATAAATATGGTAAGGATACCCTTAACCATCGATAAAGAAACTGTCTTTTGATCTAATTAACAAATTATCAATTAATTTAAGCAAACATTAATGCCCCAAAGTCTAGAATAAACGAATTTGAACAGACCGACAGTAATGCGAACAGGGCGCCATCTATCATAAAAAGTCATATGTAAAGTAGGTGACTGTAGCATCGATACAAAACCAGTAAATAGTGATTTTCCGATATGGTAGATGGCGCTGGCTTGGCTCAATTTTGTTGACAACAAAATTTACACTGAGATTCTATTCTCGACAGTTTATATAGTATTTATCTCTATGGGTGTTATGGACGAGGTTATGAATCTATAACACAACTATTTTTGGTGATTTGACAAATGTCAAACTTAAACCTGTAAAGGTAAAATGAAGGTAGGCAACTATTAATAAACGAAATTAATTGAAAAATCATTCTTATTTTTCGCTTTGTAGATAAAACGTTGTACATCACACGTGCGTTTAAACATGACTACAAAACGCGTGTGATTAGAACGACTCGGTCTACGACCTCGTCGTTTTAATCTTTCACACTCGTTATTGTAATCATGTTCATAAACGCACTTATTATGTAAATAACTATTACACAACTATGTATAATAATTAATTATACAAGGGGTGTGTGTGTGTGGTATTCTATCTATATTATGTTCCTATTCTTCTACATCTTCATTCTGTGATATTAATAATAATAATATAATATAATAATGGTGCTTGCGCCGTATGCCATTTAATTTAGTTTTGCGCGTGGGTAATGATATATCGATGTTTTGTAGAAACCAAATTATTATTCAAATATATCGATATATTTTAATCGATATTTTACATTCGATATATCGAAAAAAGTATCGATATAATATTTTCGATATATCGGATCTTTTATAATATTAGGTCTGTTTCTGCAGAAATCACAAACTAGTCGGAGCGAATTTCATATTGGTTGAAAACAGTCAGAAAACTAGTTTCAACCAATGAAATTCACTCTGACTGGTTTTTGATTTCTGCAGAAACATACCTAATAGTTCATTGGTTAACAGTGACAGTCTGACAGTTGACAGAGGCGGCTAAAATAAAACAAAACTTCAGTTAGGGCGTGCGTGTAGCAATTAAAAGAGGAGAAGAGATTTTTCGCATGATGAGGGAACATTATATTTTTACGACCGTACAGAGATAGTATATTGTGCAACAAGTGTTGAAAATAGCACTTTTCACACGCGTGGGGAAGTTTGGTGACACGAGCCGCAGGCGAGTGGCACAAACCGCACGAGTGTGAAAAGTGCTTTTCACACGCGTTACATACTATACTTTTTCTACGACTGCGAAATAACTATATTCACATTGAGATTTAATTTTTTTTTTTGTTAAAAATTATTATTTAGGGTTTTAATCAACGAACCACTTTGGTACGTACGTTGAATGCACTCAGAGTTACTTGCAAAACAAAAATTCAGTAGAAGTATCATTTTTATTTTAGCGTGTGAAAAGTACTTTTCGCACGCAAAAGCGTGTGAAAAGTTACTTTTTGCACGCTGTGCGGAATAATTGATTTTCCAGGTAAGTTAGTAGTGCGTTTTTAATAGCTTTCTAAAGCAGTCGTAGAAAAAGTACTTTCCCGCACACATTCCAGGACATGAAAGTACCCAGGGTGACTTAACATTGCATGCAAAAAAACACTTTTCGCACGCTCGTAGAGAAAATTTTTCGCCTCCGGCGGCGCCTGTGGCGAGCTCCCCCCTCCCCCTATAAACAAATATATAAAGTTGTTCTGCACCCATGAGGTCTTTCAAAAGTCGGCGCCTCTGACTCCAGGTACTCAACATTCATGGCATCGATCAACTCCCGATCCCCAACATAATGAACATTCGAAATTTTCATTATTATCGGCTCTTGAGCTTTGAATGCTCTTAGGAAAATTCTCTTGCGAATAAAAGTTCAAATTTTGATTATTACCGGCTCTTGATTGGTTCCAGGAAAGTTTTCCAGAGAATCAAGAACCAGTAATAGTTCAAATTTTGATTGTTTGTGGCTCTTGACTCTCCATTCATTGGATAATTTTTCTTGAGCCAATTAGATGCTGCGGAAAAAGAAATTTTGATTATCAACTTAAGACTTAAGACCTCTGTTAATGATCATTTGAAATATTGATTATTATTCGGCTCTTGAGTTTTGGATGCTTTTAGAAAAATTCTCTTGCAAATCCAGAGTTGATAAAAGTTCAAATTTTGTGGCTGTGGCTCTTGATCTATTAGCTACCTAATTTTTCTTGAGCCAATTAGAAGCTGCGGAACAAGAAATTTTGATTAATATCAATTTAAGAGCTGCTAATGATCATTCGGATTTTGATTATTATCGGCTCTTGAGTCTTGAGTGCCCTTGAAATAATTCTCTAGGGAATCCAGTGTTGATGAAAGTTGAAATTTTGATTATTACCGGCTCTTGATTGATTCCAGGAAAGTTTTCCAGAGAATCAAGAGCCGGTAATAGTTCAAATTTTGATTATCTGTGGCTTTTGATCCATTGGATACTTTTTATTAAGTCAATTAAAAGCTGAGGAACAAGAAATTTTGATTAATATCGACTTAAGCGCTGCTAATAATCATTCGGAATTTTGATTATTATTGGCTCTTGAGTCTTGACTGCCCTTGAAACAATTCTCTAGGGAATCCAGTGTTGATAAAAGTTCAAATTTTGACTATTACCGCTCTTGATTGGCTCCAGGAAAGTTTTCCAGAGAATCAATAAGAGCCGGTTATAGTTTTTTTGATTTTGATTATATGTGGCTCTTTGATCCATTGGATAAGTTCTCTTGAACCAATTAGAAGCAGCGGAAGAAGAAATTTTGATTGATATCAACTTAAGAGCTGCTAATGAACATTCCAGAAAAGTTGTCCAGAGAATCAAGAGTCGATATCTATGGCTCCTTTATCCACGAAATAGAAAGATCATGCAGTTTTGCTGACTTATGGAATTTTTCAAGTAATTTTTCAAGATTTTCAATTTACTAAACGATCTTTCCACGGTGGAAAATGCAAGGAATGTACCAAGACCAATCCAATCAACAAAGAAACGAATTCGAATTATCAAAATTCAACTTTTGTCTATTCCCGGCTTTCGAATTGGGTCAGTTTAAGGTTTGAACTGAATTATGAACTCTTATTGCTGAGATACCTATAAAATCAACCCAATCAGAAACCAAGAATATTCAAAATTTGAATTTCAAAAATCAAAGTTCTACCTCTGGCGGGCTTAGTTCTTGATTAGGTCAGCTTATGGTTTGATTTGATTGATTATAAATTCAATACAATCAATAGCCAGCAAAATTGAACATGTGAATTCTATAGATCATCCAGCTTCCATTTTTCTAAACTAAACCAATCAAGAACAGGACAATTTGAATTTTTGAAATCAAAATTCAACTTTGGCCCATTCTCCGGCTCTTGATTGAATTAAATTCATCGGTGCGTGATTTGATTGATTGATTCGTTTGTTCAAGAGCCAGGAATTACTAAAATTCAACTTTATCTTTATTCTCAGCTCTTGATCGGGTTCAACTTAACCTAATTGAATGAGAATTTTTTTAAATAACATTTAAGTATTCTGCGAAAATGAAAAAACAATAATATGTACATACCTACCTAAGAAAAACCCAATTTATACCTACCTACCTATACTATTAATGTTATGAAAAACGATCATACAGACTAAATAGACAAGAATACAAATTAAGGTTTCTCATTATATAATGAAAAAAATAAATAAAATATGATAACAACACAACAAGGTGGGCGAGCAGAAAGAACTTTTTATATATTATTTTTTTCCTAAATTTCAATTTTGTCTCTCTCTATCCATTTGCAAAATATCAATTTCATCCCCCAAACATTTTCTTTAGAAAAAAATGAAAAATCCCTCAATGTACCGTTTTTATGAAATTTTATTTTTTCCAAAATTCCATTGCATTATACACATTTTTGTTTAAAACCTTGCTAATTTCAATCCAATCTTTTAACGTAGATAAGATTCAAATCTCTAGTTAATAGTTTCCACTTTCAGCAGAGGGAAAAATTTAATTTTTGTAAAAATATATGATTTTCTACTGTATCACTCATTTCTCTTGTCTCTATAGGTATTTTAAACGAATTTCAGAGCCTGGAATAGACAAAAAATTTGAGACAACAATAATCGATTTCATCCACTTTAACTAATTAAAATCTGGCAAGATTAATCTTTGGAAATAACAATTACTCCTGGTAAGTCCGGCTTATATCCAAAAGAGATAAAAGCTTATACCGAAAATTACCGCATTTAAAAAGAACACCACCGTATAATCGGTTTTGGGGTATATGATTACCCAAAGATTAGATCTTTGCGGACAGATAAGAGGATGGCCGCCACACGTCGAACATACGTTCCATCAATGAGATTATCCCTGTAATCAAGATGTCATCGGAGCGAATTAGAAAAGCGTCTATTTGCTTTTCGACTTTTTGAGTGCATGTGAGAAAATTAAATATTTGAGTTACTTTTTGTGTTTTTGAATGGTACAGTTTTTTCCCACAAGATACAATCATAGAGTTTGTTTTGAATACATTTATTATCATCCTATTCACATAATTGTAAAGTATTCGAAGTTAGTTATTTCAAATGAAATCCACATTTTTACAGATTCTCAAACAACACAAATAATTCAAAAAATCGAAAACTGATCCTTTTTCGTTGAAGATGACTGGGTAACCAAATACCACAAATTATGGGATGGGATATTCAATGAAAATTAATCTCCGTCGAGTACCTACTTATTACTATAGGAAGTACGCATTAAAGGGTGGGAAAGTTGCAGATGAGAAAACTTTCATAATTTCATAAAGTGTAGGTATTTTTAACTATTAGATTTTCATAATTATCACGAAGTAGGACACGAATATGTCCCGGAATTCGAGGGCGGGGTTTGCAACCCTCGACGTTAATCCCTGGCAACCAATAAGGGCTCATTTGTTTCGACCCAGAGGGGTGGTTTTCGCCTCCTCTATTTACCTATTGTGAAAAACAATTGTCCCTGAAAGTCAGCTTTTGTGGAAATTTATAATGATGATACACATGATTGAGATTAAAAAAAAATATATTGAAAATAATAAATGTCTCAAAATCCCTAAAACCTATAAAACAATAACATAATACTTTTATGAAACTTCCTAAAGTCTCAAAGACGTCTTTTTTAGGTCTGCATTACGGTCTGCACGTGTGAAGACCAAAAAAAGACGTCTAGAAGACGTTGTTTTTACATCTCAAAGACAACTATTTGGCAGAACTAGACCTAAAAGAGAAGATAATCATGGTTTATGTATTGAAAAGAGATTCAAAGATGTCTTTGAAGTGTCTTAGTTTTAAAGACATTTTAGGCAGACGTCTGAAAGACTTCAAGGATTTCTTTAAGACACATTAAAGACGTCTTGAATATCGTTTGTGGACATCTTAGGGACGTCTTCAAGATGTCTGGGACTTTATTCTCGAAACCGAGGAATAGCGTTCTCATGAGAACGATTGCTCTGTTATTGTCAGTGCTATGGAAATATGAATACGGACGACGAAAACAGAACCTTCGTTCTCATGAGAACGCTGCTCCCCTGTTTCGAGAATAAAGTCCCTGGTGTACTGAGTATTCATATAAAAACATTTTCCATCATGGATTTTAGCTAATTTTATTGGTTCTCAAGCTAGACAGAACAACATTACCCAACAAGTGCGGAAAATGAACAAAAATATCAATATTTGAATTTGGAAAGCTCCAGAAAATACTTTTTTTGCGCTAACAAGAAGATACACTGAAACAGGGATTATCTTAATAGTACCTACCTACATCATTTTATAGAAAAGTTATTTTATCTACAAGCGTTTGGTAATGACGTTTTTACTTATGACCTTTCAAAGTTTTCCAAAATCTAAATCATAAGGTAGGTACAGAGTTATCTATTATAAATATCACCCCCTGCTAACTTTTTCATTTGACGTTTTTGACAGAAGTGTCAAATATAAAAGTTTCAAGAAATTGTGAAATGTTTTTAGCTAAGTTGGTTTTAGGCATACAGGGTGCGTCAAAAAAGTGTAGCTGTGTGAAGTTATATTTTTTTAAATGGAACACCCTGTATATTGTGCGTTTATTTGTTAGTCCCCTTTAACCCGATTTTAACGATATACGGTTTGATATGTTTATCACTCAGTTTATCTCCAAGAGTGATAGGGAAAAACGCGAAAATCCCTTCCTGGGTCTCTCATGTTATTTTTTTTAAATAATAATAATATCTCAGACATCTGGATTTATAATAATATTTCACCTTGTATATTAATGAATAAAATTTGAACAATAAACTGTATATTCTCTAAAGCTTAAATGGTATAATTTTCTTTGTTGCGTTGGTTATTGAAATCAGGTTAAAAGGGACTAACAAATAAGCTGACAATATACAGGGTGTCCAAAATACCTTGGGCCACCATTGGTATATATCAGAAACGGTAAGAGATACGGGGGCGGTTAAATTAGAAAAAAGTTGCCATTTTCAAAGGGTATTTAAAATATATTTTCGTTGTTGCCAAATTTTTATTAGTTTCCGAGATACAGGGTGATTTGTGAAAAACACTTAAAACTATTTTGTCGAATATTTCGAAAACTATTAATTTTAGAGACAATTTTTAAATTTGAAAGTTCCATGATTTGTTTTGCTCTACAATATAGTGTTTTGTAATGTTAAATCCGACGTTTTTTCTTCAGGATACCGTAATCAACTTAATTTTTTTGAATACGGACCTGGATTTTTTACGATACGAGGAAATTTAATTTGCAATCTTACTATGTGTCATACATGTATATCTTCCAACGTTTCAGTAAAAAAATCCCTTATCAAGCATATTTATTTTAAATTTACCCTGAGTTACCGGAGTAGTTGAGTACGGTCCAGCGCTTTCAGTTTTTTGCTAGTTTTGCATCAATGGATTTGAGAATGGTTCTCATACAGTTCAATAGCATTTTTAGCATTACGAAATGCTCTTGCATAAATGAATAACATATCGGTCTTTTCTTCATTCGAGAACTTTATTTTGATATTTAAATGACACGAATAATTGATAAATGACAAAATGAATAAAATAAATGAATTAATCTGACACTGACAACAAGCGCTGGACCGTAACGAGCGTAAATTGAAAAAAAAATGCTTGATGATGTTCTTTAAACCGAAATGTTGGAAAATATACATGTATGACACATGGTAAGATTGCAAATTAGATTTCCTTTCAAAATATGAAATAAAAAATCCAGGTCCGTATTTTAAAAAATTAAGTTGATGATGGTATCCTGAAAACGAAACGTCGAATTTAACATTAAAAAACACCATATTGTAGAACAAAAAAAATCATGAAACTTTCAAATTTAAAGAATGTCTCTAAAATTAATAGTTTTCGAAATATTCGACAAAATAGTTTTAGCTGTTGCTCACAAATCACCCTGTATCTCGGAAACTAATAAAAATTTGGCAACAACGAAAATATATTTTAAATACCCTTTGAAAATGGCAACTTTTTTCGAATTTAACCGCCCTCGTATCTCTTACCGTTTCTGATATACCAATGGTGGCCCATGGTATTTTGGACACCCTGTATAGGGTATTCCATTTAAAAAAATATAACCTCACACTGCTGCTTTTTTTGACGCACCCTGTATGCCTAAAACTGACTTCGTTAAAAACTTTCGACAATTTCTTAAGACTTTTGTATTTGACACTTTTGTCAAAAAGTCAAATGAAAAAATTAGATCACCCTGTACTTTCTTACTAAAACGATGAAATTTCAATTTTTTTTTTTTGTCGAGATTTTATATCCTAATGCTCAATCAACATACCCCAAACTCCATACACTAAATTATTCTCAGATTTGAAGCCGAAATCTATGAAAAAAGGCACTCAGAAAAATTGAAAAATTGATAAATCACCTCAAATTACTTAACATGATTTTATCTAAGGAACTATAAGTGTAAATGAGCTGAAATTTTGTAGGTTATGAACTCATAATAACACAACTATACAGGGTGTCCCATGGTGGATGGCGTATTAGACGTTTATGGAGAACTAAAAAACAGATCATTTTGAAAATTTGGCAACCGAGATAAACGACCATAACCTACACTTTAAAAATATTTTTGACCATGCGGTGTTGCCGCTTCTACTTCTAAGCAGATTTCATGTGATATACCCTACCTAGACTCAACTGTTTTGGAAATATTGACAGTTGAAAATTGAATTTTTGCAACTTTGACAGGCTGTAAAACCTGAACGGTTAATTTTAGCGGAAAACCGATTTTACATTCCTATCTTAGATTTTTATAAACTATCATTTGACATCATTTTTGAATTTAATCCATGATTAAAAATTCCAATTAAATTTAATCTCCGTTTAAATTCAAAGTTGGTGTCAAATGATAGTTTATGAAAATCTAAGATAGGAATGTAAAATCAGTTTTCCTCTAAAATTAACCGTTTAGGTTTTATAGCCTGTCAAAGTTGCAAAAAGTCAATTTTCAACTGTCAATATTTCCAAAACAGTTGAACTTAGGTAAAAGGTATATCACATGAAATCTGCTCAGAATATTACGTAGAATCCAAATATGCAATCACATACAGGGTGTTCTATTTAAAATAGTGATGTTGCCATTGGTTTAGAGTAGAAGCGGCAACACCGCATGGTCGAAAATATTTTTAAAGTGTAGATCATGGTCGTTTATCCCGGTTGCCAAATTTTCAAAATGATCCGCTTTTTAGTTCTCCGTAAACGTCTAATACGCCATCCACCGTGGGACACCCTGTATAGTAGTGTTATGAACTAGGTTATGAATCTATAACAAAACTATTTTTGGTGATTTGACAAATGTCATAGGTAAACTTATAAAGGTGAAATGATAATAATTGGAAAAATATTCTTATTTTTCGCTTTGTAGATAAAACGTTGTACATCACACGTGCGTTTAAACATGACTACAAAACTCGTGTGATTAGAACGACTCGGTCTACGACCTCGTCGTTCTAATCCTTCACACTCGTTATTGTAATCATGCTCATAAACGCACTTGTAATGTAAATAACTATTAGATTACAAGTGCGTTTATGAACATGATTACAATAACGAGTGTGAAAGATTGGAACGACGAGGTCGTAGACCGAGTCGTTCTAATCATACGAGTTTTGTAGTTATGTTTAAACGCAGGTGTGATGTACTACGTTTTATCTACAAAGCGAAAAATAAGAAAATTTTTCAATCATTTTTGTTCATTAATAGTTGTCTACCTTCATTTTACCTATTCAGGTTTACCTTTCACATTTGTCAAATCACCAAAAATAGTTGTGTTATAGACTCATAACCTCGTCCATAACACCACTAGTTGTGTTATGAATTCATAACCTAGTCTATAACACCACTAGTTGTGTTATGAGTCTCATGACGTAACTCAAATACTAGAAAAATGGTTATGTAAAAACGTCATAACCAAACGCTTGTAGATAAATAACTATTTCAATTTTGAATGATACTCTATAACAGTGGTTCCCAACCTTTTTTGAGTCACGACCCTTTTTCAGATTTCCTTATGAGGTCGCGATTCCTTCTACTCGTTAATATTTCGTAACTAAATACAAAAAGTCAATTTTTATTTTGTTAATGTGATGACTGAGCTTGCACCTGCGTAACAAGTCCTGAAATTTTTGGTTCAAAGCTAATCTTATGTCGCCTTGAACATGCAGTCTATTTCTGGCCTATGTTCTAATTTGCAAAAGAGTTGAAAAACCACTTTCACGAAGGTAGGCAATTAAAGACAAATGGTATTACTACCCAGAAAGAAAGCATGGCGACATAAGGATATGAACTATGCATGACACACCAAAATTCAGTCAAAGATTTCTCCTGAACTAGGGCAGGTGCTGTGGAATCATTCCGCAGCTCTAAAAATTCATCCTAGGAACATCTAACGAGGCAGGAAGCGAGTTTCTTACTACTGAAGCAGCTTTTTGTCCAGATAGCTCGGGAAAATAACGCTGCATTTCATTCTCAAGGGTTGGAAGGTTTAGCCATTATGCATAGGTATGTTCAATAACATGCGAGTCATAGTCTGTGCTTTGCGCTTCGTCCGTAAATGCAGAAAAATATATATTAATATTAGTATTGCGACCCCTCCAAAAATCTTATGCGACCCCTTGAGGGGTCAGGACCCACCGGTTGGGAACCGCTGCTCTATAATTTAAAATTAACATTCATAACATCACCATTAAACTAAAAATCCACCATGTTAATACTATGACTATACTGTATGACTCCAAAAAAAAACAAAAAAGCCAATATCGTATCTGATTTCTAACCCATCGGTGTGTATTCCGGATCGACTTTCATCGGCAAGTGAGTGAATTTTTTCGAAAAACACACGAGGATGAACTTAATGAAGTGGCTCTCTTGGTCGATGTAATAATAGATGACACCCCTCGCAACGAGGGGGGCTGCAGGAGGCGGTGGTGGTCATACACGCCAAGGGTGATTTCAGGACAAGACAACGGTTTTTCAAAACAGTATCGGCTCAGCACTTATACGAACTTTACGCCCCTCTAATAAGAGGGTTAATTATTCTTGTATAATTGATATATACGGAATTGAAGTGATAATAATATGTGGGTTTTGTGATTTTATTTTTTTTTGGTAAAGGGGCAAAGGACTATTATTTTTTTTAATTTGAGGTAAGAAATTTTGTGAAACATTTTTTTTTTGTATGCACTCTGTTACTCCCTCAGATGACAAAGGGAGTAACAGAGAAAAAGAGCGGGACACCTAGAGATTATCATTCTCAGGCACAAAAACTTTATAACACAACCCTATAAATAGTTGTTTTCTTTTCGACCCCATCATACAAAGTCTCAAAAGTAAAAGAAAATATTATACGATCTTCTTGCAATTCATGATCAAAATGATTCAAAGATCTTATAGATCTTGTACAAAATCTGGCATATTGAATGATCAGTTAGACCCTAATTCCTTTTTGCTGTAAAATTTTTCAGTATTGTTCCTTTGACAAGTTATTATTTGAAAAAAAAAAAAACTACAAACTTATTCAATAATATTTGTATAATAAAGTACCTATCACAAATTACTTCTTTCCCTTTTTCTTTCCTTTCTTATCTTTACCTTTTCCCTTCTTCTTCTTCCTGTAAGGCCCTAATTGCTTTCTAAACATCACTCCTCTCCACCAAGCTTGTATTTTTGTCGCAGCTTTAATTTCTTTCATACGTTGCAACTCTTTAGCCTCTTTAATTCTTCTATATTCCAACCAATCGTCAATTTCCGCTTGTCGTTTTGCGTATTTTTCATTTGCAATTATCCGTTGCTCGGTTATTTCATCCAAATTAATTTTTAGTTCGGCAATATTGGATTCTAATTGTTCTGTATCTTCGTCGTATTGTTTCATCCATTGTTGTATTTCTTCCATCGCGTCGTTTCTCGTTTCCTCGAAATACCTTTCCAATTCGTTATCGCAACGGTTTTCTTGTTGCATTTTTATGTTGGTTTTTGAAATTATTGTTTCGTAATGTTGTTCTTTGCCTTTGTTTTTTAAGATGTTTTGTTCCATACGCGATTGTTCCCATTTGTTGAAGTATTGAACTTCGTGCTGACCGTAGATGTAAATGTCTTCGACTAAAAATTTTAGTTTTTGGATTTTCGAGTTTGTTTCTTCTATTGTGTGTATGTTTTCTATGCGTTCTTGTTCGCGGCAGTTTACCAAATCTTTAATAACTTTTTCTTGATTAGCTTCATCTTCCAATAAATCCTCTTCTTCTTTTTGCATCCGTTTGATAATCTCAAAAGTGTCTTGCATTACGTTATAAGTTCCATAAGCTCGAATTTCTTGACACACTTCTTTAAACAACACGTAAAACATGTTTATGTCTTTTGCCAATTTATCAAAATTACTATTAGTTGAGTTAATCCGATATTCTGCATGGTTTTCTTGCCCCATGTACCGCTCCTCGACAGTTGTGTATTGCAAAAGCTTGTCGGGATTCAATCCGAGATCGTTTTGTAGGTTCACACTTCGCAGAATGGCCAATTCGTTCATGCACTCATTTAGGACCGACACGATGAGGTTTATTACGAATTTACTTTTTTCAACGTCGAAAATCTTTTCGAAATGGACCACATCGAATTCCGAACTGATGTTAATAAATTCGTTGTCTATAGTGGAAACGTAATCTTCGGATAGGATTAAATCTTCGCGGTCTAAATCCATGATGATAGTTGATATTTCTATGATATTGACTGATAATTGATTGATAGGTACCAGTTAATCTGTGGTACCAGCATTTAGAAATATACAGTCAGGACCAGGCTACACGTATGTTGTTTTATTCAACTGTTGAAACAACGTTGACAGATCTCTGGTTGCTTAAATCCAACAAAAGAACAGTCCACAGATTGTCGATGCTCCATCAAATGTTGTTTTTTCCATCGGCGTTTTACGATGGCTGCACCGTTGGAGCCACCAAGCCAACGATGTAAGGAGATGGTTTTTAGCAGTGATAACTGTTTTATGGTATCCAGATTTCAAGTAGAGATTAGATTAAAGTTGTACCTACCAACCAAGTGGATATCGCATTGACCTATGGAAACTTTGAATTGACCACGTTTCTGTCTGAACATTTATTAAAAGTTTTGTACCCTATATTTTATCCATCAACTCATCGGCACAACAACAAGCCAACAGAAATTCTCTGATGATCAATAGTGATGAGCAAATGCAAGACCAAGACTGGGCTAGTCTTGGTCTTCTTACAGTCTTATAGGTGGTCTTGGTCTTGGTCTTGCTTTTTCTGCAATACTAAGACCCACGACCGCAAGACCAAGACCAGTCTCGCTCATCACTAAGATCAACAGCCGGACAACGTTGCAAACAGAACGGTGAAAAAAACAAATATATTGGGTGTTCATTTGTGCTGCTTTTCTTGATTCAAGCAGTTCTCAAGAGCAGATCTTTCTGATTTTTCGGACAGGTAGAGCAAGTGCAAAGGAATACTCGTACAGGATTCAATGAGACCAGTTGACTGATATCCATTTCACTCGGTGGACCATTGATCGTCGTTACATGATTCGCCTTAACCGGGTACAAGCTAATTCGTCTCATTACTCCCTATGTATCTAGTAGGTTGGTCTGGTTTGAATATCGTTCAAAAGCTGCTGTAAGGGTTCTATATAGATTTAAGTTACGTTTTGCTTGGAGCGACTATCGCGATGATCACAGAGCGATAATCGCGGGGCGCTAATCGTGGAGTCCTGCTTGTAGACGCAAGGGGGCTTTATTTGATGCAACTTTGCGGACACGCAAATTACGTCATTCGTGATTGAAAATTGGTGCACGGCTTATTTGACATGCACTTTTTCAATCGCAACTGACGTCATCTGCGTCCTATTTGCGTGTACGCAAAGTTGCATCAATTTCAAATAAAGCCCCCCTGATATAATCGCTAATCGCGAACAATTATTGGCGATTTTAAAAATCAATGCGGCACCTGGCGGAAATATTTGGCCCTAACTTAACGAGTAATAGATCGTTTGTTTACATAGTATCGTATTGGAATATTTTCTTGCTTTTCGATGTTTTCTGTTCGTTCCTAATTTAAATTACGTGTTTTGTGTCGAAAAGTGGGAAATAATAAAGGGAAAGCTTTTATTGTGATTCTGTGAGATGCTATTATTACAGGAATTCAATGGCATCTGCCTCCAAGTCCAAACGGTCCAAGCATAACACAAACTGATGTGTACCTATACGAAAAGGTGCAGACAGAACTATTCATCATTTTCATTATTTTCTTAAGAAAAATAGTGATCGTGTTTTCTACGCCAGTCTGCAGATAGAATAAAACTGTGGCCAAACTCAAAAACAGGCCTCCATTTTCCATATTCTGTGTTGTATGGATACGAAATGCACAAAAGAAAGTCACGTTCAAAATTTATAAAATATAGTAAAAAATCACCGAAAAAACTACGAGAACAACGAGAAAATTAGCGAAAGAAATGCGAATGCATATAAATACAATGCTGAACGTCAAAATATTACTCGTTTTCCTCCATATTTGTTTACAAATGCCAGCGCCCCCATCGGTAATCGAAATCACCAAATGATAGGTGTAAAATAGTGAATGGGTTTTCGTGTTTTTTGTCTTCACCACACAAGTAATTTGTGAACAAAACTTTACGGTATTTTTCATCCATCTCTCTTTTGAAGAAGAGATGTTGGTTGTTGATATTTAGGAATTCTTGGTAAATCATATTTCTTGTCTTCATCATCAATTCCTTCCAGAAGAAGATGTTTTAATGACAGTGTTTTACTTGTTTTACTAATCCTTATTGTTACATTCATTGCGCACGTCCCTAATATGCCTATCCACAAGTTTTCCAAGTGTCTTAAGCTCAAATGATGTAAGACTAATGTCCTTTTTTTGCAGGTTTTGGTATGAGCCTAATGCGCGTCCAGGCCTTTGGTATATAGCTAAAGGCTAGACTACTTCTTAGAATGTTACATAGTATCTTGTTGCAAGTTCAGTTCCATTCTGTAACATTATAGGATGAATCCCATCTGTCCCTGTTGACTTATATGGGTCTAAGGTGTTTATAGCCAATTTGACTTTGATGATAGTTGATATTGACTGATAATTGATTGATAGGTACCAGCATTTAGAAATATACAAACAGGACCAGGTTATACGCCATGTTGTTTTATTCAACTGTTGAAGCAACGTTGGCAGATCTCTGGTTGACTTTTTCATAGTTGACTACTTTCTTCCACTGGCGCCGACTACATGGGGGGCATCGGAGCAGGAGCACCCATGAGCAACCTCTCATGGGTGCGGAGCACCCATGGGAGCTCTCCTGGGGAATGCGGAAGTACAAACGTGTTTAATGCTCATTCTGTTCCATGTGGTAATATCCAGTATCATGTAATTGAAATTTACACAACTTTGTATAAGAATTATGCAAGTGGTGTGCTGTGTGTATGGCATTCTGTCCATCTGTCCTTCCGTTATTTGTGGTCAGTTCTATGCTCTATTATTTTATGCTACTATTCTCCATCTCTATTCTTTGATAATAATCGGGACAGTCCGGCTCGCATTTTTCCATTTCCTATTTGGTTACCGCTACATAGAGCGCTAATCCTTTAGGACTTGTAAAATTATATCTGGCATTGCGTTTCCTATTAGGCCAGCGCACATTGTCCACCGCCAGGGCCGTATCTAGGGGGGAGTTTTGGGGGTTCAAACCCCCCCCCCCCCCAAAAAAAATAATAAAATTCAAAAAATTTAACTTAAAAACAAACAACACTTATTAAATACTTATTTATTTTTTTTATTTTTAATACTAGTGTAACAATTTTTTTTTGCCACTTTGTCTAATCCCCCCCCAAAATTTTGGTCTAGATACGGCCCTGTCCACCGCTACAGGGTGTGCTACTTCTATAGGACTAGGACTTTTTAAATTATATCTGACGTCGCGTTCCCTATTGACCCTATTAGACCAGCGCACGTAAATTAAATAACTACGCCCATATTGCCAACCTTATGCTGTTACATGAATTTTGACATGGATGGGTTGGTTTTTAATAATAATTAATAAAACAACTTGCAGAGTTTAACTTTTTTTGTAGCAGTGAAATTCTTTCCAGCAGTAATAAAAAAAACTTATGAAAAACTTTTTCATAGTTGCAGGCAAGTACTTTGCGGTAAAAAATATACTTATTATTAATAAGTGTTTCTACTGTAACAGGAAAAAAATATTAGTGGCAGTAAAGAAGTTTACAACCAAGGTACTTTTTGCTAACTTAGTAAACTGCGTTTTACTACTAAAATAGGATCGTTTTGCAATTACAGCCAAAATTTCTCTATGATAGCCGAAAATCCATTAGTAGAGTTTTTGGCTAGAGGATTTCTCAGTGTAGAATCAACAGTAATAATAAAACGAGACACAACGAGAAATATCACAAACTTATTGCACCACCTGTAACCATAGCATTTAACCTTGAAAAATGACAACGAAAATGCATTGCAATGGATGTCTGCAGACGATCGCAGAGGTTGTGCGCTGGTCTAATAGGAAACGCGACGTCAGATACAATTTAACAAGTCCTATATGATTATTGCTCCATGTAGCCGTAAGCAATGTGCGCTGGCCTAATAGGAAACGGAAAAATGCGTCAATTTAGTTTTGCGCGTGGGAATAGCAATGATATATCGATATTTTGTAGAAATTAAAATATTATTAAAATATATCGGTATATTTTAATCGATATTTTATATTCGATTTATCGAAAAAAATATCGATATAATATTTTCGATATATCGGGAACTTTTATAATAATAGTTCATTGATTGATCAGTGACAGTCTGACAGTTGACAGAGGCGGATAAAATGAAACGTCAGTGTGCGTAGCAATTAAATGAGGAAAAGTGATTTTCTGCATGATTAAGAAAAGTTATTTTTTTACGACCGTGCAGAGAAGTACTTTTCCGCACGCATTTCAGGACATGAAAGTACCAGGGTGACTTAACATTGCATAATTATTTTACTTTTCCGCATTAGTGCCTAAATGCGTGCGGAAAAAAGCACTTCTGGCACGCTCGTAGAAATTTTTTTTTGTCTACGGCGAGCTTCTCCCTACCCCTATGAACAAATTTATAAAGTTATTCTGCACCCATGAAGACTTTCAAAAGTCGGCGCCTCTGCTTTCTTCTAAGTCAGATGTTCACGGAGTCTGATCAACTATCTTTGAGCCGGGAAAGTGGGTTCTTAGGAGTTCCTTAGTAGATGGCTGGGTCCACCCATAAGTTCCGGAACAATCCACTAGTTTGTACTTGAATAACTTGTCACAATATATCACTAGTTTGGTAAAGTAACATTACTAATTTCTGTTGAAAGATGAATTGACAAAAAGTGGATAATCTTACAAATTCTGACTTTATATAATAAGTTATTTTTCAAGTACAAGGTGGATTGTTGCGGAACTTGTGGGAGGACCCCTGCGGGACGAGCGCAGCGAGTTCCGCAGCCATCTAATCACTAATATACTGTTAAACTGTTCTAGTAAGACATTCACCTTAAACGTGTGATTTTTAAACTAATGAGAATAACGCACATTTGCGTGAGTCAGTTCAGTATCGTAATTAAATAACATATTGATAAATAGATGGCTGCGGAACTCGCTGCGCTCGTCCCGCAGAGGTCCACCCATAAGTTCCGTAACAATTCACTCATTTGTACTTAAATAACTTGTCACATTTTGTTACTAGTTTGGTAAAGTAACATTACTACTTCCTGTTGAAAGATGAATTGACAAAAAGTGGATAATCTTACAAATTCTGACTTTATATAATAAGTTATTTTTCAAGTACAAGGTGGATTGTTGCGGAACTTGTGGGAGAACCCTTGCGGGACGAGCGCAGCGAGTTCCGCAGCCATCTAATCACTAATATACTGTTAAACTGTTCAAGTAAGACATTCACCTTAAACGTGTGATTTTTAAACTAATGAGAATAACGCACATTTGAGTGAGTCAGTTCAGTATCGTAATTAAATAACATATTGATAAATAGATGGCTGCGGAACTCGCTGCGCTCGTCCCGCAGAGGTCCACCTATAAATTCCGCAACAATCCACTTGTTTGTACTTGAATAACTTGTCACATTATGTTACTAGTTTGGTAAAGTAATATTATTGTTGAAAGGCAAATTGACAAAAAGTGGATACTCTTACAAATTCTGACTTTGTACCTACCTATCTAAAATCACCTTATTCTCCTAAATACTTCCCCCATTCCCTTTTTTTTTATGGGCCATTCCTTCGAAAACCTTTATCTTGCACAATGCGTTGCCAAAACTAACCCAATCTGGCTTACTTTAACTTAAACTGCCCCCCCCCTCTCAAAAGGCCTGTATCCGCCACTGTTTCCTAGCCGTCTCTTCCCCCGTCCTTGTGTATTTACCAAGGTTGTTTTTGAGTGATTTGATTAATGTCTTCGGGCCCCTTGAAAGAATTCTTTGTACTCTAGCATAATCTTGAATACTTTCTATATCCTCACAGTTCTTCCTCCAAGACTTCCAAGATTCCCTATAAGCTCTTTTTTGAACTTTTTCAACGTGATTCTGTATGTCTCCCACTGCCCGGTTCTCATAGCTTTATTGAATTCTGTTCTAGTTTTTTTCCTTAACGTTCGACCCAGGGGCCGGATTCTCGTCTCGATTCAAATGTTTTGTCCTTGTCAACGTAATCGAAAAGTAGACGGGAATCATAAAGACGAAAAAGGTGTTCTCCTGTGGAGATCTACTTCCTACTACCCCCTGGGCCCCTTTACTATATATTTTTTTTAAAATTAACACAATAGATAGAAGTTAAATGACGTTCAAAGTGAAGTTTCACTTGTCTGGTGATGAAGATATCAACTTCATTCGATGTTGTCAAAAGTTCTTAAGTGATGATCACGCTCTGTGAATATACACTCTTTGTCCAATGGGATACGGTTGGCAACATTGTAATATTTCCCCAAAAAGAAATATCTAATCCACAAACATCTTTTTCAAAGATTCAGAGAATTCAGAAATTACTTCAACAATTTTAAAATGCAATTCAGCTTCAAACCTTAATTTATAAAAAAACTAGCTGAACCGGCGAACTTCGTACCGCCTATGAATTATTAAATACCTATTAAATGTTGTGTTAACATATCTAGTAGATGAATTAAATTCAATTTTTTTGAATGGTGAATTTGGCCTTGTTGAAGAAAACTAATGTTTTCTCTCTGGATCAGAAATAACCTAAAATTAAAATTTTACATTATTTGGCTATTGATTTCAAATAGGGTGCCTCGCTTGGATCATAATCGCTCTCGGAGCACTACCGCAGAGATCTGTGACGTCACCGCCCAAATAGAGAGCGCTCTGGGAGCAGTAAAGCCGAAATACTATAAGATAAATACTGTTACGTCGGTTGAATGGAATAAACAAAAATAAGTTGAGTTATGTAGTAGTGAGAAGCAAGAAAAAATTAAAAAAATTTGGGGTGGACCAGCCTTATCACTTAGGGGTATAAAAAATAGCTTAAAACCTATTCTCAGACCTACCGAATATACATATAAAATTTCATAAAAATCGGTAGAGCCGTTTCAGATGACGAAGGTAACTAAAACTGTGACATGAGAATTTTATATATTAGATGATCAAATTCAAGTACTTAGGTAAAATTCCAGAAAATTGTCATTTTGGGATAAAAAAAATCTGGAAATATCATCTTGATAGTGATTTTATGAGCCTTAACATTTTCCTAATACGTTCATTATTTTGTACCAATAATTTTGTACAAGAACAAACTTTATAGGTAGGTACATTGAATTCTCTCCGCCATTATTTTGTATTCATCATGTTCTTTGTTTTTCGTCCTGCCACCCCCATATCCCGCCCGTTCTGCCGTCCCGCCGTCACCATAGAGACCCGGAGCCGAAACGCCGCCCCAATATGGCTTCCTTTTTTCCGGTCAATATCGACAGGGGTTTGAAATAAGTATTTTCCGGAAACGGCTCGGCTCACCGTGAAATAGAGCTTCCCTTTATGGGGTTTGTATTGCCACAAACACACAAAACCTCTTTTTTTTTTTGTATTATTATTTTGAGGTTTTTTTTCTTATTTATTGGAACGGGTTTCTTTCAATTTTTTTAATAAATTGGAAAGAGAATCGTCAGGAAAATTGAATTTTATAGGACCAACATGCGTTTACACAAACCATTAGCAAATTTTTACTAGAAGGGTGACAAAGTGGTGAAATTCATGAAATCCCGTAGTTTCAACGATGCCCTTACATAGGTACTCAATTGAAACCAGGAGAAATTGTATCAAATACATAAAAACTCACATAATCTTTTGTAAAAATTAGTTGTTACATAGATATATAAAGTAGGTACTTACCTTAAAAAAATTTCCTACTCTCCAATTCAAATATTCTCCTCTTTTCTCCAGGTGCGCACGATTGGTCCGGGCCCAGCCTCTCCCTCGTCTTTCCTCCCCCGAAACCACCATGGATACGACCAGTTATGTCCCGAACAATCCCCAGTTCGGCGTGCAGTTCGAGTGTAATTGGAGTGCTCCTGGTGCAGTCCAACAGGTAAGAATTTCCAGCTTTTTTTGGAAAATAAAATAGGAATTTTAACAATGAATGTCAATCGATTCTCAAAAAATATCAAACGTATAATGAAATATTATTGTATACAACTTTATTATTTTTCAAAATCTAAAAAAAAAAAGGTTTGTACAACAATGATTAACCCATAAAACGAAAAAATCCAAATTGTTTTTTTATTAATACCAACTTTTTGAACCACTGTGTCAAAAAAAATCTATGGGACAAGATAGCTCCTAGACTATAAGGAGAAGTATAACTTCAAAAAAAGATAATAGTCCGGAAGATTAAAGTATACATTCTATTGTTCTAGTTAATACATTCTTTTAAAAATCAAAATAAATTATAGGTATCCACTTGTACGGACGATTTATCGTCTTGCTGGAGCGACGAAATGGGTTCTTTTTCCCTCCCATTAGACCTGGACCCTTTACCGAGCCTATTCAACATATCGCCATGCGGAAATGTATCCACAAATTCCAGGTAAAGTAATCTTTATTTTTGCTCGAAATTCTTGTAGTTCTTTAATGTAATTTTTGTAGAACAGAGCCGAATTACCAAAACCAACTGTTCCGAGAACACCATCCGAAACAGCCGCCGGCGGACGTGGCGGATGTCCTACTATCCCTAAAACACGCCGTGGTACATCCTGGTCAAAGTCCGACGGAAAAATACGAAAACCAACTTTATCATCCGCAAATGCTTCTGTCACCGTCTGGGGGTTGTGGAGCTGGAAATTTGTGCGATCAAAATTTCGGACAAGCTCCGATATTTCCCAGTATGTCCGTCAACGTTTCAATGAACATGACTATGCACGGGTACCATCCGAATGCTGGATATAGTTCGGATTTATCTTGTCCACAAGTAAGAATAATTGATTTAATGTGTATTGAAATATTAATTTGAAAAATTCTTAGATGCAATGGAGTGCAAATACCCAAAACCCATCGCAAGCCACCTATCAAAGTCAAGGCCTTCTGAGTCCTTCTTACGGTGGTACTTACTCGTTTACGGCGGACTTTCGGCCACCTCAAGACACCTCGCCCATTTTGAGTACCAGCGCCAGCTATAAACCGATGACCATGTCTTTTACGCCTCCTAGGAGAAGGCCCAGTTTGAATTTGATCGACGAAGATGGTCAAAAACCGAACGTTTGTCGGATATGTGGTAAGAATGAAAACAATCAACCTAGCTGTTTGTTTTTATCTTTCTTTAATGAACACGATTGAAAAAAGACAACTGGTGATCAGGTTGATTGGATCAGCATTTTCGTAAAGGCCTACTACTACGAAAGGTCCATTTAAGTACTGTGGTTTCGTCATCCTCAGCTATTTTTCCGACGATGAAGAAAAGAGGAAATTTATTTCTGTTTTTTCATTCTATACAGGGTGTCCAAAATACCATGTCTCATGATTGCTTTTCTAAAAACAATAAGAAATTAGAAAAAAAGGAGCCATTTTTAGTGATTCCAAAATCATCTCCTTGAATATTGACATTCTTTTACCAGTTGAAAATATGAAAAAATTTGCTTCAAATTGAGTTTTTATTTTTTTTTTCTGATGATTTTTGATAGGGTTCTTTTGACAAGTGATTAATATTTTCTTTATCAACATTGTGCGCTACACTGATGTCACTCTGTTCCTGATAACTACATTAACCTTCCCCGTTAGTATGAATCTTATCCCATGTACAGTTTTTGAAATTGTCATCTGATGATTATCTAATTTCGTATATTTTCGTATAAATGTGCATTCGTAGGTCGATCGAGTGTACGCCACTGGTGTCAACCTGTTTGTGACCAAGGATGATACACACTACTACTACAGGATGGCCTATACTCCTAAGGCCTGTGTGTAATAAATCCCTCCCTCGCCAAACAACCAGTTGTGACGTAAGCAGCATGGCGCTTCTCGCCTTGACGTAGGCTGTTTAAATAGCTGACGACTTAGTTATGACGTCGGTAATGGTTGAAAACAGATAGTAGCAAAGTGTCCATTCTAAACTCACGACCTTCAGGGATAAGTCAAGGAACGACTATAAATTTGATCCTTAATCCCATAAATAGTTTTTGAATAATTGTCATCTGATTACATAGTTTTGTATATTTTCGTATAGGTAAATCTCCATTTCGTAGGTCGATCGAGTGTATATACCACTTGATCCTTATTCTTGAAACAGGGGAGGCAGGAAAGCAGCGTTTTCCAAAAGAACAAGTGTTCCGTCCTTCTCAATTATATGCAAATGATAATATAAGTAACAAAGACGGAACACCCGTTCTCCTGGGAATGCTGCTCCCCTGTTTCAAGAATAAGGACCCTGGTGTCACCAACGGCGGTTCTAGAAAAGAATCCTGAGAGGGGGGGTAACAGAGGCCGGATTGGGAAATTTTTTCGGCCCGAGTTGGAGTCCTCACATTGGCCCACCCAGTGGGAGATCTATAATATTTCAATTTTTGGTATCCCAATAGCTCCGTAGGCGGACATTATGAAAAATTTTTAAGGTCTCGCATTTTCCTGGCACCTTGGAAATCTTAGAATGTGCCTAAATACTTAGGAAAATTCGTTTGTGCAAAAATAATCGAACATGGCCTAAAATGTTTGACAGAAGGCAACCCACAACCCACAATTTCTCGAACCGTTCGGCGTTGATCAAGGGAAACGCCTAAAAGGGTGTTGTTGGCCGGAAATTGTGATATATTTTTTTATATTCAAAAATTGTAACATTTGGCATTCAATTGGTAAATCGGGACGGTTCGGAAATATTTCTAAAAATCGGGACTGTCCTGCCTAAATCCTAAATCGGGAAATCTGGCAACTCTGGCTGTATCAGAGCACTAGAAATTTTAATTTACGAACGCGAGTGCGCGTGCATTGAGCACACTTTTCAAATTAACGAACGGTAATTTCAAGCTCGGAGAATTCAAAGATCAAAATACCGAACGCACATCAAAACTCCCAGAAAAAGCATTTTAAATGGGATTTTGCTAATTATGGCATTTAAAACTGGCAATTTTTATTAGAAAATGAAGAAAACTCGAAGCCTTGTACTTTTAATCAGTTTTCCCGCTCGAAAACGGCCTAGAAAAGCGGAAAATTTGAAGAAAAACCAGTCAAAATAACATTTCAAAGCCTACTTGACAAAAACTTGAGTTTTCGTTACTTACCCCCTTGGAAAACTGGACATTTTTGGCGGAAAGTGAAGGAAATGCAAAGCCTCGTATTTTAAACCAGTTTTCCCGACCGAAAACGGCCTGGAAAAGCGGAAAATTCGAGGAAAAGCTGGATAAAATTATTTAAAAATTAAAAATGGCCTACTGTCAAAGGAAAAAGTGGCAAATGACATTTTGTTACAAGCGAAGTTGCCACATCTCAAATAAGAAAAAAATGGATATTAAAAGGTGTTTTGTTTCAAATTTAGTTAAATGATCAATTATTAATGTTTATAAAATGATAAGTTCCCAAGATAATGCATTGAAAACTTATTTAAAAAAAAAATTAATGGAAATGACTTTCTAAGGCGTGATTGATAGTGAGTAAAACAAAGAGGGAGATAAAGTAGGATATAATTCAAGTCTAAAGTCTAAAAATGGAAGTTTTTGATAAAAAATTAAGCAAACTTAAAGCCCCGACCTTAGCGGAAAATCGAAAGAAAAACCAACATTCCAAAGCCCACTTGATAAATCTAAATTTTCTCTCACTTACCCCATTGGAAAACTGGAAATTTTTGGCACAAAATGTGGAAAATCCAAAGCCTCGTCTTTCAAATCAGTTTTCCCGACTAGTGTAAAAGCCTTGGAAAATCGGAAAATTCGAGGAAAAACTTAATAAAAATGTAAACACGTCAATTAAAAATGGCCGACTGTCAAACAAAACTGGCAAAAATTACATTATAGGAGGCCTACTGGTCTCGCGTTCGGTATTTTGTTCAAAGAGCAGAGCGTGGTGAAGCGGAGTCGTAATCACGTGACTAGCGAGCGCGCAGAGCAGTTGAACGCTATCCAGAGTTGCCAGATTTCTATTTCGAAAATCGGGACAGCGAATAGAAAAAAAAGTCGCCAAAAAAAAAAACAATTAGGCAATCCAAACCACGTGACATTCAAGATGGTGTGGCGGCCACACATGGACTAAAAAACACAAAAAAGTATCTAGTTTCTGCCCGACTCTGAAGTTAACTTTTTGAATTACATGTAATTCCAGAAGTTAACTTTAAGTTAACTCTCAAAGTAGTTTTATAATACCCGCCCTTAATAGTTTACGTACTCAGTATACAAATATTTTATTGAATAATCATATATTATATCACAAGATCTTCAAATTTAATCAATTAAACTATCCAACATATTTTGAGCATGCTTTTGCTTGGAAAATAGTTGAATGCACAATAACAAGCCCGAGACCGCGAAGCGGTTGAGGGATTTTATTTAAAAGTTATTGTGCATTAAACTATTTGCCAAAAAGCAAAATAATGCAATTAGGTATACCATCTTTTGTGTTGTGCTAAAATTTCAATTACAGACACTTCATTCAATCAACACTATTTATATTCAATACTGAAGAGTTTTTTGGTTAGTCAACCAGTTTCCCAGCAGGTACTGAGGTCTCATACGGGAAGCTACTTAGCTATAGTTGTTTTTGAGCCAATAGCTCTAGATTGATTATTTCAATTTGCTGATATTCCCTCGTCAGGGTAGGAAAATGTTAGTAAATTCAGCAAGGCCCTGATGTACGCTCTAAATCCAAAAATTAAAATTCCAGCACATAATTTTTCTAGGTTTTAATTTAAGGCCAAAACCCACTAGCAACACGCCACGTCATGCTTCGCCACGCCACGTTATGTGACGAAAATGTATGCGTATATTCTTCCATTTATTTATATGTGCTGCGTACACACTTGCCATACGCGATACCACGCCATGGCACGTCACGCCATCCGTCCATTTGCACACAAACTGTCCCACGTGAACCTGTGTCACATGGCGTGGGGTGGCGTGGCGTGTTGCTAGTGGGTTTCGGCCTTTTACGCTTTATCTGTGTTGTTTACAGCATGAATCGCTTTACAATACATGAACAATGCACATGTTATCTCTAGTCTAGTTGCGTATTCTCTATCTCCCGTTCGGTACCTACCCCCTTTCAGTTCCTAAAAGGTGCTAAACTTTGTCTCTAACCAAAGTTGAACGTTGAAGGTCACTTACTCATCCTTGTAAACATAGGATTCACACGTTCGTACCCATTTTGGTTTGATAAACATAGTGCGCGTGCAATAAAGACAGCAGCAAAAAGTAACGTCTGTGATATATTCGAGTAAGTGACCTTCAACGTTCAACTTTGGTTAGACAGAGTTTATAGTGTTTGGTTGGTTGTTCGTGCCCTTCAAATGTAATTAGTAGTTGGGATTGTCGGTTATTAGGACAGAAAATGCAATAAAAGACTGAATATCTCACTGCTGCTAGAGTTTATAACCTTAACCGCGCATACATGGTTGCAACATTTACTTTTATTCAGTAAACAATTTTTTAAAAAGTTAAGATTCACAGAAATAATATTTTAAATAGGTGGTTTTCCTCAATTATCATCTAATTATTAAATTTTGTATATTTTCGAATAAATCTGCATTCGTTGGTCGACTTCACAGTGGTGCACTTATGGTGCTTGACATTCGATTAAGAAAACACCCTGTATATGACGTCAAAATCATTCTCGCGCACCTAACTCTTTTGAAATAAACCGTGCTTGTTTAATGAACCTAATCTTAATTCGAATATTTCAACAGGAAAAAGCTACGCTAGGCCTAGCACTTTGAAAACCCACCTCAGGACACACAGCGGCGAAAAACCGTTCAGGTGCGGCGACTGCAATAAATCCTTTTCGCAGGCGGCCAATTTGACCGCTCACGTGCGGACACATTCCGGCGAAAAACCGTTCCGGTGTCCGGTGTGCGATAGGAGATTCTCTCAAAGTTCATCGGTCACCACTCACATGAGGACGCATTCTGGAGAAAGACCTTATCGGTAAGAGACCTTGAGTCTTTGTGTTTCCTTTTCGTTAGAGGTACAGAGCCGGTACTACCTAGTCAATGTTTTTGTAGTGGGTACTGTACTCCTAACGAAAAAAAAAACATATTGATAGCTTAAATACATGTGTTTTTTTTTTAGGTGTCGTTTATGTAAAAAAGCTTTTTCCGATAGCAGTACCTTGACAAAACATTTACGAATACACAGCGGAGAAAAACCATACGAATGCAAATTGTGCCTGTTAAGGTTTAGTCAAAGTGGAAACTTGAACAGGCACATGAGGGTACACGGTACCACCAACGGATTACCGCCATGACACACGTTTTTCTATAGTGTTTGAATTTGTGATTACATATTTAATTAGATTTATAAATTTTGCTACAAACATTCATGAAATTATCATGCAAAAAAAAAACTGCGCATTCGCAAATTATACAATTTGCGATACTGGAAAATGATTATCTACCATTTTAATAATGGTTTCTAGTTACCATGTGGTAAAAGTTTGTATATAAATGGTAAGCAAACATTGGTCTTAGTGTTATTAATATTATTTATTGTGATTACTTAAACATCCAAAAAGTATGTTTATTAGAAATTGTATTAAAATGAACTAGTCATTTTTGTATTTTATAAAAATTAGACAATAAAAAATATTGATTTTATTTTATTTTTTTTTAGTTTTATTTACCTGATCATTGTAGAAGATGCAAAGTGTCAATGAAAAGTACAAACTGGGCCTTTATTTTTCTGTGTTTTCAGGTAATTTTTGACAATAGGGTACTTGATTATTTCTTTATTTCTTATCAATTCAATAAATCATACCTAGTCAACAGTTGACTTGTGATTATTTTATTCATTATTCAAATTAGTCCCCAAACAAGAGCCAGGAATAGTCAAAATTTGAATTCAAATTCATTAATATTTTCAGCATCTCTAGGTGGATTCTGCTCTGGCACGATTCTAGGTTGGTCCTCGGCTGTGCCTTACATACCTACTTCAAACACTAAACTCATCGAAAATCATCTACCATTAGCAGCTTCTATGGCGCCTCTAGGAGCTCTAGTTTTTGCTCTACCTGCCAAAAAACTAGCCGACTCTATTGGACGTACCCCCACAATGTTATTCGCCATGGTACTTTTCCTGCTCAGCTGGATAATGCTGGCTTTCGGACCTTATAAGGAAGTGCTGATTGCTGGAAGATTTATTGGAGGGATGGCTATGGGTGCAAGTTGGCTTGTGTCACAAGTTTACATCATGGAAATATCCAGCGATGGGTTTTTGGTTTTGTTTAAGGTTTTTGTGTCTTTAGGGCTGTTATTTGTGAATTGTTTGCAACTATTCACTGGTTGGCAAGAGTATCATTTATTACCAGGGCTGTTTCCATTATTATTTGCTTTGTGTTTTTTGAATTTGCCTGAAAGTCCTTTGTATTATTCAAAAAAAGGTAAAACCAATAAAGCAAGTAAGAGTTTAAGGTTTCTAGGCCTCAAAGAAGTTAAACAATCTAATAATAAAATTAACTATTTGGACAAATCGATTATAATCTGTTTTGGTTTGGCCATTTATCAGCAACTAACAAACATTGCTGGGATTCATTTTTTTTTGAAGCCAATAATTAACAATTCATTATGTATTCTCATAATTATTATCTATTCACTCAATATCTTAAGTCAACTAGTTTCAATAAGATTTTTAGGAAAATCCCAAAGAAAACTACTTTTACTTATATCAACAATTTTTATAGCCTTAGCACATTTTTGCTTGGGACTTTTTTACCAATTACTATATTGCAACATTGAGTTTTATTTAATGGAATACATTCCAGCAATATTAATTTGTGTAATTCTTATAGCATATTCAATAGGATTTGGTCCTGTTCCAGATTTAATTTTAAAAGACTTATTTGGATCGATGAATAATAATTTGTTTGGGCTTATGAATATAACGCGTTGGCTTGTAGGGTTTTTGGTGACATTTTTTTATTCAACTTCAATGGATAATTTTGATGAATACGACAAATTTTATGTTTTTGGAATCATAATGACGACTGGAATAGTTTTCGTAGCGTTTTTTGTCCCAGAAACTTACAAAATTGTTATGTGATTAAACAATAAAAATTATATTGTCTTAAAATATTTGTTTATCTAAATCCTGATATGAATAATATTAGGGGGCCATCAAATAATTTGTTACTTAGATGAGTTGAATAATTTTTTTTCTTCTTAAATTTGATTGTCATTTCGGAACAATTAGAATTGGATTTCAAAAATGAGCATGGAAATGGAAAAATTCAAGGAGTCGACGATCCCTAATGAAGTGGTTACTAATAAGAGAAATCAGTATCTTGCAGGAATTGCTGGTAAGAGAAACTTTTGACTATAAATATTTCCCGTAGTTTTTTTCAAATTTCTTCAATAATTCCAATTTGATTTCTTCATAAAATCTCCTTTGACTCCTTTCTCTAAGTTGTTTCTCCCTATGCTAATACCTAATACCTTTCTCTAATTATTTCTCATTGTATTTTTAGTTTAATGTCGATAGCTTGTGAATGAAAATTCAATCAAAGAAATAGATTTTTCAATGGCATAGATTCATTGGAACTTTATCCAAATGCGTCAAATTATCATGGAATTTATTGGAATTGCAAAAGAGTTAAAAAAAAATGGGCTCATTGAAACTGCAAAACTGTTATTGAAACTTCTTGGTGAACAGCAAAAAGACTCGTTGATGAATCATTAAAACTTCATGTAAATTATTTTGTCCTTAAATGATCATTTGGGTCCCCGGCTAACCGGGGATAACCAAGGATAACCAGGGAAAACCAGCGATAAGTATGGGGATAAACTTGAAGTAAAAAGGAAGTTTGGTGTAGGTACTCATTTCTCCAATCGAAACCCCTCGAGGATTTCACTGGAGATTTTTGGTGTACATGACAATAACAGAGGAAAACCGAGGCTAACCAAGGAATAACCGGAGATAACCAAATGATGACCAGAGATAACCAAATGATAACTGAAAATAACCAGAGAAAAACTGGAAAAATTGAAACATCCTAAACTCAGAAGATTACATTTGACGACATTGGGCAAGTATTTGGTCGCTATTAGACAAAAATATTAACAATTAAAGAAAATCATATTAGCAGGGAGTTTATTCTCAAAACAAGGGAGCAGCGTTCTTATGAGAACGAAGGTTCTGTCTTTGTCTTCTGTATATTCATATTTCCATAACACTGACAATGACAGAGATATCGTTCTCATGAGAACGCTGCTCCTCGATTTTGAGAATAAAGTTCCAGATAGTTATGGGATAACCGAGGATAACCAGGAATGATAGCGAATATCCGGGGAATAACCAGACATGACCGAGGATAACTAAAATCCTTATTTTTGAAACAGGGGAGCAGCGTTTCCAGTAGAACAAGTGTTCTGTCTTTCTCAATGATATGCAAATGACAATATAAGGAACAAAGACAAAACACTCGTTCTGGTAGTAACGCTCTGCTCCCCTGTTTTAAGAATAAGGACCCAAAGATGACCAGAGATAAATGGGGTAAACTTAAAATACAAAGGAAGTTCGGTGTAATCATACTTTTGCAATCAAAACCCCCTTCAGGAGATTTCACTGGAGATATTTGGTGTGTACATGGCCTGGGTTAGTCGGGGATAATTCTGGGAATAACCGAGGAAGACCTAAAAATAACTAAATGATAACTGGGATTAACCAGCGAATAACTGGGAAATTTCAAGTACCTATACTAAGTTCAGAAGATTACATTTAGCAACTTTGGACAAGTATTTCGCCCCTATTAGACAAATATATTACCAATAAAGGGACACCATATTATTAGATCAGATAGTTGAGGGATAATTAGGAATAACCGAGGATAACCAGGGATGACAGCAGACATCCGAGGAATAAGGGATAACTAAGGATAATCAGGAATGACCAGAGATAATTAAGGTTAAACTTAAAATAGGAAGGAAGTTCGATGTAATCAATTTTGCAATCGAAATCCCCATCGGGGGATTTCACTGGAGATATTTGGTGTGTATACATAGTCTGGGTTAACCAGGGATAATTTGAAATTCTGGGGATAACCGAGGATAACCACAGTATAACCAAGAAAAACCGGGGATAACCAAAAAATAACTAAATGATAACTGGAATTAACCAGGGAATAACTGGAAAAATTTAAGTATATTAAACTCAGAAGATTACATTTGGCAATGTTGGACAAGTATTTGGTTGCTATTAGACAAATATATTGACAATAAAAGAGGCTAGTTAAAGGACAACCGAGGATAACAAAGGATGACAGCGGATATCCGAGGAATAACCAGGGATGACCCAAGATAACCAGGGATGACCAGAGATAACTGCGGATGAACTTGAAGTATGAAGAAAGTTAAGTGTAATCAATTTTGCAAAGGAAACCCCCTACGGGGGATTTCACTGGAGATATTTGGGATGTACCGGGTGATTGTCTATATTTTGCACCCACATTTATCTCACCTGTTTGAAGAGATACCCAGAAATGTCAAGTGTAAAAGTTGTAGGTAATATCAGGAAGTTTTCAATGATGTAAGTTACAAGTATACAGGGTGTATCACAAAAGTGTGGCGAAGCAAAGTTTTACTTTTTTAAATGGAAAACCTCGTACATTATTGTCACATTGGATTCAAACCTGATTCCAAATATACTAGGTTTTTTAGGTTTATTCTTTATAATCCAGGAGAAAAAAGGACAAAAAGAGGTGGAATTATTGAAAAAGGTGGAGTATAGAGACCACCAGCAAAATACAAAGGTAATCATTCATGTAAAAAATCCATATTATTTCTTCAAAATGGTATATTCAGAGGCTGGACTATGAGGAATAACCTAGTATATTTGGAATCAGGTTTGAAAGGTTAATCCAATGGGACAATAATATATGTACAGGGTTTTCCATTTAAAAAAGTATAACTTTGCTTCGTCATACTTTTGTGACACACCCTGTATACTTGGAACTAACATCATTGAAAACTTCCTGATATTATCTACAACTTCCATATTTGACATTTCTGGATTTAAACAGGTGAGATAGGTGTGACCGGTGTGGGTGCGAAAAATAGACAATCACCCGGTACATAGCCCGAGTTAGCCGGGGATAACTCGGAATTTTGGGAATAACCAAAATATAACCAAAGAAAACCGGGAATAACAAAAAAAAACTAAATGATAACTGGAATTAACTAGGGAAAAACTGAAAAAATTCAAGTATAGTAAACTATGAAGATTACATTTGACAACATTGGACAAGTATTTGGTCACTATCAGACAAATATAATTAACCATAAAAGAGGACCATATTAAAGCAGAAAGTTAAGGGATAATCGAGGATAATCAGGGATGACAGCCGATATCCGGGGAATAACCAGGAAAACTGAGTATAACCAGGAATGACCAGAGATAACTGGAGCCTTATTCTTGAAACAGGAGAGCAGCGTTCCCAGGATAACGACCGTTCTGTCTTTCTCAATGATATGCAAATGACAATATAGGTAACAAAGACAAGAACACTCGTTCTCCTGGAAACGTTGCTCCCCTGTTTCAAGAATAAGGACCCTGGTTCAAGAATAACAATCCTGGGGATAAACTTGAAGTAGGAAGGAAGTTCGGTGTAACCAATTTTGCAATCGAAACATTCGAAACCCCCTATGGGGGATTTCACTGGAGATATTTGGTGTGTAGGTACATGGCCTGGGTTAGCTGGGGATAACCCGGAATTCTGGGGATAACCAAAGTATAACCGAAGAAAACCGGGGATAACCAAAAAAAACTAAACGATAACTGGAATTAACCCAGGGAATAACTGGAAAAATTCAACCATACTAAACTGAAAAGATTACATTTGGCAACGTTGGACAAGTATTTGGTTGCTATTAGACAAATATAAGAGGACCCTATTCCAGCAGATAGTTAATAGTCCAGGAGGTGGCGCCAAAAACATGCAAGAGTTTTCGCAAGGCGGATATTTTCAAAATAGGTCGTACTTTAGTGCTAGAATGCTAGTGTACAGTCAGCACTCACAGTTCCGGGACAGCTGGCTCTGGGACGCGGGCAAAGTTGTAATTTTAAGAAGCATCTAAACTGTTTTCTCAAAGCTCAAAATTTATAGAAATTTTGCACATTATCTGTTTGAAGGTCATAGATAACGTATGTAAATCGTCAGACGTCTAGTTCGTTGCAAAAAGGGGGTCAGACGTCCTCAAAGTTTTTATTTTATGGCATTTTCTTCAAATATATTTGTCAAATACCTGCAAAAATATATTTTGACAGGACACCGAAGAAAATGCCATAAAATAAAAACTTTGAGGACGTCGGACCCCCTTTTTGCAACGAACTAAACGTCTGACGATTTACATACGTTATCTGTGACCTTCAAACAGATAATCTGCAAAATTTCTATAAATTTTGAGCTTTGAGAAAACAGATTAGATGCTTCTTAAAATTACAACTTTGCCCGCGTCCCAGAGCCAGCTGTCCCGGAACTGTGAGTGCTGACTGTACACTAGCATTCTAACACTAAAGTACGACCTATTTTGAAAATATCGGCCTTGCGAAAACTCTTGCATGTTTTTGACGCCAGCTCCCCAACTATAAGGGATCATTAGGGATAACCGAGGATGACTAATGATAAAAGTGGATATCCGGTAAATAACCAGGGATGACCCAGAGATAACTGAGGAAAGACTTGAAGAAAGTTTGGTGAATTCAATTTTGCAATCACAACTCCAGACAGCAAATCATCTTTGAATAAAAATCCTCAGAAAAATTGAAAAATTCACTCTATACATAAAGATTTATTATTGACACCCTGTAAACGTGCCAAATAGTTATAAAACTTGTTGAAACTCCAAAGAAAATTGAAAAATGAGCATAAACTCATCAAAACTTCATAAAAACATGTCAACTTGTGAAACCTCCATTACATGTTTTCTCTTGCTTTTTCTGCACTCTAATCAGCTTCTTCTAAAACCTTCTCCAACTTGTTTTTTCTATAATCTAATTCTCACTTTACTTTCAGTCAATATCTGCGCATTTTGTGCAGGTGCCTCATTCGCCTGGACATCGCCAGCCTTAGAATTTCTTACAGAAACCAATAATACATCTCCAGGATTCACTATAACTACAACACAAGAAGCCACCGTAGGAGCAATTCTAATGTTCGGAGGCCTCCTATTTGCCTTGCCCTCGGAAAAGTGCGCCAATTGCATTGGGCGAAAATGGACCCTAGTTTTAATAGCTTTACTGTTTCTTATTAGTTTTAGTTTGATAACGTTGGCTGTTAATTTTACTATGTTGGTTATTGCCAGGTTTTTAGCTGGAGTGGGGCTTGGAGGCATTTGCGTGCTGGTTCCAATGTACATTGGAGAAATGGCAGAAGAATCTGTTAGTGGTATATTAGGCTCATTGTTTAATGCCTTTCTACAATTAGGCGTGGTTTACGTTAACGTAATCGGAATTTTTGCTGATTGGCTATGGTTATCGATTGCTTTAGTAATACCATCAGCTCTATCAGTTCTTATATTAATCCCTTTACCAGATACTGCAACGTATTTTATTGCCAAAAACAAAACTCATAAGGCAAAGAGATCTGTAATTTTTTACAGAGGCAATAATGAAAAAGTTGTAAATGAAGAGTTGGATTATTTGCAAAAGATGCACAGCGAACATGAAGATGGTGGTACCATTAAGGACCTCCTTACCAAAAAGTGTTACAGAAAATCATTAATAGCTGGATCAGGGGTGTTCGTTTATCAGCAATTTTGCGGCATCAACGTGATACTGTTCTATTTAGTACCAATATTCAAAGCAGCCGGTACTACCATGGAACCGATAATAGCAGCTTCAATAACCAGCATAATTTCATTTGGGGTTAGTCTAGTCTCGGTTCTCATAATAGAAAAACGTAGTAGGAAATATTTCCTTATACTTTCAGCAATTTGTATGCTAGTAGGCACCACTGGAATAGGTTTATTTTTCCATTTGGAACAATACAAATTGAATTTTCCAGGCATGCAATTATTGCCGCTCGTTTGCGTGGTACTTTTCATGGGGGGTTTCGCTCTGGGCATGGGACCGGTACCGTGGATCCTTCTGATCGAACTGTACAGTCCGGAAATCAGAGGCGTCGCCAGTGGGGTTAACATGATTTTGAATTGGTTCGGATCGTTTCTGGCAACGTTTACTTTTCCGTTTATGATGGTCTGGATTGGGAGTGCGTCGACGTTTTACTTGTACGGGTTGATAAATGTTTTGGGGATTTTGTTTATGTGGTGGTATGTACCTGAGACGAAAAATAAATAATTTGTTTGGATGATAATGGTATTTAATTTTTGCTTTATTGACTTTGAATTGTTTTCTTCTTCATTAAGACTCCATAAAGCTCCTTCAGTTTTCTTATTTTCTCTCAAATTTTCTTTGATATTTCCTCAGCTGTCTCTAGAGTATGCGAATCCTCTGTTGATACCTATAAAATTACATTTTCATGATTTCTTTACTTTTGAAGCAAAACAAACATATTTTTTATACAAATAAAACAAGTTGATAAGAAACAGAAAAAAACTAGGTGAAAATGTTGTTGCCCTCAAGAAATATTTTCCCAGCTCAAGTGGCTGTTTTATTTATTTACGATATCAAAACAGTCTTTTCGATTCAACAATTTTTATTTCAACTGCAGAATTGATCAGTCTAAAAGTTGCTTTCAGAATAAAATGGAAAAAAACGAGAACGAAGTTAAAGTTCCAATGTTGAATGAAGCTATTGAGAAAGGCAAGCAGAAAAATACTAAACAGTATTTGGCAGCTTTAACAGGTAAGTTAGAGTTTTTGTATTTCAATTAGGGAGTAAAGAATTTGGTATATAAATTTTTATGGTATGAATGAGATGGACTATTAAAATTTCAAATTGATTCAGTAAAAAATCACAATATAAGATAATCTGGAAAATAAACTTGGAAAATCAAATTAAGGAAAATGCATTCACCCTTTCACATTTTGATAGTTTTTTTGAAAAACTGTTGCAATTTTGCAACTTTTGATGAGAAAAGAACACATTATTAGTCTCAATGCTTAGTACCTATACTGACGTAAACTTTTCTGGAGAAGTTTTCTAGTTTTCTTAAAATTTTCAATATGAGACTCTTGATTTCTTTCAGAAACATTTCCTAATGATTCAAGCGCCAGTAATGATGAAAATTTCAAATGTTGGGTTCTTGATTTCTTCTAGAGAAGTTTTTTAGTGATTCAAGAGCCAGTAACGATCAAAATATTGAATTTTCGGCTCTTTATTTCTTCTGGACAAGGTTTTTAGTGATTCAAGCGTCAGTAATAATCAAAATTTTCAGCAGAAAAATGTTCTAGCCAGTGATAATTAATGTGAGAATCTTGATTTCCTTTGAAAACATTTCCTAATGAGTTAAGAGCCAGTAATGAACAATTTTTTTTTTTGTACCCTGCCCAAAGTATACGGAAATTGTGTTTATGTCAGAATTGGCTGAATTTTGTGTAACGTAGATCACGTCTTTCTGATGAAAAGTTACCATTGCAGCAATCCTGAAAAATTACTATACGTAGCACACCACTGCGCTACAAGCGTACCTATTTGGGTTACATTGTATGTACTTGAACCATAACTTATTAAATGAAGTCAGAATTTGTAAGATTATCCACTTTTTGTCCATTTATTTTTCAACAGGAATTAGTAATGTTATTTTATCAAAATAGTAACATAATGTGACAAGTTATTCAAGTACAAATAAGTAAATTGTTGCAGAACTTATAGGTGGACCTCTGCGGGACGAGCGCAGCGAGTTCCGCAGTCATCTATTCATCAATATGTTGTTTAATTACGATACTAAACTGACTCACTCAAATGTGCGTTATTCTCATTGGTTTAAAAATTAGACGTTTCAGGTGAATGTCTTACTTGAACAGTTCAACAGTATATTGGTGATCAGATGACTGCGGAACTCGCTGCGCTCGTCCCGCAGAGGTCCACCCATAGGTTCCGCAACAATCCACTTATTTGTACTTGAACAATAACTTATATTATATAAAGTCAGAATTTGTAAAATTATCCACTTTTTGTCAATTTGCCTTTCAACAGGAATTAGTAATGTTACTTTACCAAACTAGTAACAAAATGTGACAAGTTATTTAAGTACAAACGAGTGGATTGTTTCGGAACTTATGGATGGACCCAGCCATCTATTCACCAATATATTGTTCAAGTACAATACTAACCCGATTTACTCAGTTGTGAATTTTTCTCATTAGTTCAAAAACTACACGTTTCAGGTGAGTGTCTTATCTGAACAGTTCAACAGTATATTGGTGAGTAGATGGCTGCGGAACTCGCTGCGCTCGTCCCGCAGAGGTCCACCCATAAGTTCCGCAATAATCCACTTATTTATAAATAAATAAATAATCATTTATTGCATAAATCACAAAGAGTACAAGGTCGCTAGACGCGTTTGTTGAGCTTACACTCACCTAACCTAGAACCTTAAAACCTAGAACCTACACACAGTAAAGCTAATCTATAGCGACAAATTATTATTACAGACATATTCTTTGAGTTTTATCCTAAAGCTCAAATTGCTTTGAATTTGGGAAATCTCAGCAGGTAGCATGTTATACGTTTTTGCGGCCCAGTATGGAAAAGCTGCTGTGAAAAACTCTGTATTATACTTTGGAATATTTATGAGATTTCGATTGTGTGTATTTAGCTCATGAATATCACTACGATGCTCAATCATATTAAATAAATATACTGGTATTCCAGTACTTAAAATCTTATGCAATAAGTTACACATGTGCATAAGACATCTCTGATCCATTTTTGTTTTATATACTTCAACAATATGCTGGATAACATGCTCCCTGCGAGGCAGGCATTTAACATATCTGACACAACAGTGCTGTATTTTTTGTATTCGGTATTGTAGGGTTTTGTAGTTGTCTAGGGGTGAATGAAACAACACAGTTCTAGCACATTCATGACAGACTCACTTTATTCGTCAATCACTCTGACATAACAATTTAACAACTGGTACCAATCAGCACTGGTACTTGATTAAAACTAACAAAGGTACTATCAACTAGGTAAACTAGATGAACACAGGTATTGGAATGCTGCCAGGTAATATGGAATTACCAATCCTACAGTATGTATTACCTATATGCTGTTAAATAAAGTCCATATACACAATTGAGATAATTTGGTATTGACAGAACCATAGTCAGTGAGAATCTTTTTTGTTTAAACCAAGATTCCTCACTTTATCACTCCAGCTAATGATCGCATCAAAAAAAAGAGAAAGAAAAAGAGCTCATTATACTGAAATCTCATATTGATTCAGTAGAAAAACACAAAATGAGAAAAGAACACATTGTTAGTCTCAATGATTAGTACCTAAACTCACGTAGACTTAAAATTTGGCATTTTAGTCCGAAAATTTTACCGGACTCAATAAGTACTGTAAAAGTTAATTTTCCAGACTGAAACTAAGCATGTAAAGATGCCTTTACGATACAGTATGAAATATAAAATCTTATGATTCATCGACTAGTGAAACTTGCAATAATTAGATGATTTCTAAAACTTTGTGAATTATGATGTATATACTTAGTAGTGATGATTATGATGACGATGATTATGATAATGATTTGATTTGTGTGAATTATAATAACAATTTATCCTTTTCTCTTCTTTTCCAGTATCAATCGGTGCCTTCTCAATAGGTACAATCCTGTCGTGGACTTCTGTAGCTCTAACCCAATTAACAAACCCAAATAATGGTTTTCCTAACTTTACTATTACTGAAAACCAAGAAGCTTGGATCGGAGCAATTCTAACTATAGCCGCTCTAACATCAGCTATACCTAGTGGACTATTAGCTGACAAAATTGGCAGAAGAAAAACTCTATTGATATTATCAATCCCGTTGCTGATTAATTGGTTGTTGGTTGCTCGTGCGTCGAGTGTGGAAATTTTACTTTGCGCCCGATTACTATCGGGTTTAGCGATAGGGGGTTTTTGCGTGGTTGCTCCGATGTATATTTCGGAAATAGCTGACAACAATTGCAGGGGTACATTTGGTTCATTTTTTCAAACCTTCTTATGTTGCGGTATATTGTTTACTTGCATTCTTGGTACAATTTGCAATTGGACAAATTTATCGATAATCAATACAATTATGCCAGTGGTATTTTTTGGGTTATTTTATCAAATGCCTGAAACACCTTTGTATCTTTTAAAAGACAATAAACTATGGCAGGCAGAAAATACTTTGAAACAATTAAGGAATAATAATTGTGAAAATATTAAAAATGAATTAAGTTTGATGCAAAATGAATTGGAACAAAGCAAAAATAGGTCAGTAAATTTCAAAAGCATTTTTACAAATAGGGCATACTTTAGAGCTATGACTTCTATTGTAGGTGTAATGGCTTTTCAACAATTCACCGGAATAAACGCAATAATTTTCTATACTGTCCCTATTTTTGAAGCAGCTAAAAGCAGCCTATCACCCAACATTGCAGCAATTTTAATCAACCTAGTACAAGTCCTCATTAGCTATTTTTCAACATTTATCATTGAAAAAGCTGACAGGAAATTTTATTTAACTCTTTCAGCTGTTGGCATGTTTCTGTGCCTGTCTTCTTTGGGCATATTTTTCCATTTCAAGTCAATCCAAGTGGAAATTCCAAATGTAATCAATCTAGTACCAATTGGTGCTATTGTATTGTACATGGCATCGTTTTCAATAGGTTTCGGTCCAATTCCTTGGATGTTGATGGGTGAATTGCCAGCACCAGAAATTAAAAGCATCGTTAGTGGAGTTGGAATAATTGTCAATTGGTTTTCTGCCTTTTTGGTTACATTCTTTTTTCCTTTGTTGAACGTGCAAATCGGAATTCACAATAGTTTCTATATTTTAGCTGCTTTGGTAGGAATGTCCGTTGGGTTCTTACATTTAGTGGTACCAGAAACAAGAGGGATAAGCTTGGTGGACATCCAAAAAGAATTGAGCAAGTGAATAAATAATTGTTTGTTTTATTTTATCAAGTTGTTTTATTGTTGTATGTAATTTTCAAATCCTGGTAAATAACATATAAAATTATACAAGCCCCCCTGAAGGCTTAAATGAAATTAATCTATTTCGTAATTAGATAAGATTAACATTTAAAGTTGTGAAGGAAAATGGAAAATTTCAATTTAAATTTTCGCTAAAACAATCATGAGCTCAGATATAGAAGACAAATTAACTTATCATCCAATGGTTTGTGAAGAAAAAACATTGCTGACCAATAATAAGAAAAATCAGTTTATTGCTGGATTTTCCGGTAAGCACTTGTTCAATAATAGGCCACTTTCACATTTTTCAAAAACATATTCTGTGGTGTAAGATTTAAAGCTGAAATCTTTATATCGTTTTTCATTATTTTATTATTCCAGGCTCTTGATTGGCCAAACTCAGAGATAGATTAATTCAGTTGAACTCTACCTGGTACTTGATCTTTCCCATTTAAAACGCATTGATGTCAGAAATCTGTCAAACTGTATATTTTTTGACAGCAATGCATTTCAAATGGGAGAGATCAAGGGTCCGAGAATCGTTATTCGCCATTTTTTTTTTTTTGAAAAACGGAAAATTGGAAATAAACTTTTTTGACGGTAAGAGCTGTCAAAAAAATTTGACACTGACAGATAGTTCACGACAATATCCAGCATATACTAAGGTACCAAGTTTGGTGGTTGTAGTTTCTATTACAGTGACTCTATAACCTACAGTGGCGACAATTGCTGTCTCATTTTTGATTGGTTCTAAAATCCCATATATTTATATTGAAAACATCGCCATCTTGTTCCCAACCCCTTATTACTTTTAAATATGAATATATGAGATTTAGGTGAACATCCATCATGAATCATGGAAAACAACGTATTTGATGGACCTAATAATGGTCACCAAATACGTCGATTTCAATTTTTTATGAAAGATGTCCATTTAAATCCTATACATTAATATTTAAAAGTAACAAAGAGATTGGGAACAAGATGGCGGCGGGACCTCTATTGTCGCCACTGTATGTAAAGGTTTATTTAGCCACTGTAGTTTCTATAATTAGGCAATTTAATCCATCTGTCAAAAACGAAAATTCAATATGGCGTGCGGCCAAGCAAGCTTGTTTTGAATATGTTTTTATGTGTATTTTAAATTATTTTGCTTAGAGTTTTGCTTGTAACTTTGATTTTGATTATTTAATACGATATTTGTTGACTAGGTACCTAAATTATTAAATTGGGCAGAAACTAGATATTTTTTTGTGCTTTTTCGCCCATGTGTGGCCGCCACGCCATCTTGAGTGTCACGTGGTTTGAATTGCCTAATAGACCGAGGAGAGGCAAACATGTGTCAGATTTGACAGCGATGACATCTCCCAATATCACCAACCAAAAGTTGGGCGTCAAAAATTTGATCCGAATGCGCCTTTCTAATTTGACATAATGTCAAAAAATAGGTTTGACCTCAACCGAATTTTCTTGACGAACTACTCCCATGATTTCAGAAACACAAATGCTTTCCAACAAATTCATGACGTCATATTAAACGTATTTCGCCGGAAACATAGACACAGCTTCTAATTAGGGTTCAAATTCATGACGTCACAAGACGAACTATATAGATGAACTACATTCGTCGCGAAAATTTGGTTCTAGTCAGGTTACCTATGTAAATATCAATTTTTTTTTAGGGTTTTTAGGGTCGGGGAGTCGTTTTTCGACCATCGTAAATTTTTTTTCGAAAATTGGAAAAAATAAACTTTTTTGACGTTGACAGCTGTCAATTTTTTTGACACTGACAGGTTACCCACGTCGAATAATCGTTATGTACCATCGTCATCAAAAGTATCTGGGACACAAATAATGTATAATATCTCCTGGACTAATTCTACTGTCATTCATTTCAATGCATTTAATGCATAGTTTGACAAATATTTGACAATAAAATTCATATAATAGGACAAGAGATAATGTGATGCTGTCCCAGTTACTTTTGGTGACGATGGTACGTTGTAGCTTGTATAGTAAAGCAGGGGGAAAGGTAAACAACCCTATCACAACAAATTCCGTAGACCTATATTCTCTACAAACAGCAATCAGATGCTTTTTTAGAATGAAAAACTCGCGTTTGACAGCGACTTGACAACAACTAGCTGGTCGCATAACAGGCATCTTTTTTTTTTGACAAGTGACGTGGAATTGTTTCAAAAAAAATCATGTGCAATTCGGGGCCCTTTTTTCAAATTTATTTTTGCTTGTAATTTTTTCGACATTGACAACTGTCAAATTTGAAGTAAGAATTTTCAAAGTATTTTTCCAATAGAATTCAACTGAACCACTGTTTGGAACATTCCAGGCCTAAAAGTCCACTCAAACGCCGAGAATAATGAAAATTTGAGTCACAATTTTTTTCATCCATCTATCTGTGTCTCTTTCTTACTGATTAAATTTCTTATTTCATTATTTTTATTTAATGTATATTTTGATTTTTCCAGGCTCTTGATTGGTATATGTTTTTAACGTTACATTTAGGATGACGTCATAGAATAAGAACAGACAATGTTGTCAATGCCTATTTTTTTTTCTTATAAGTAATTTACCAAAACGTCATAATAAATTATCAAGACCACTGACAGCTAAAAATAACGAAATGAATCGACACGCCGTTATTTGAAAATGTTTACATAAATCATGCAACGTCGCGCGCAGTTGCCAAACAAAAACATTTGAAATTCTACTACTTCAAATGCGTTAAAAGAGTAGATACTTTTAGTTTTGTTAGGTTGGCATGTCACGTGATTTGACACGTGAAAAAAGATAACTGGTGGAGAATTCTCATCCTCTAGTCGCAACCTATCGCCTCGAATATCCCATTGTCTTTCTACGACTGAGTCGGGACGATAGGGTGCGACTAGAGGATGAGAATCCCCCCTGATCACGTGAAGACCGTCAAAATTTGCTTTTTTTGCTCGCAGATGCAATTACCGAACCCAACCATTGAGTAAAGCCTTGTAGTCATAACTGCGAAATTCGCATTTTTCTGACATTGCTTCCACAATTTGACGTTTGATTCGCGCATAAAACGTCAAATTGTCGAAGCAATGTCAAAAAAATGCGAATTTCGCAGTTATGAGTACTAGGCTTAAGAAAGGGACACAGATAAAGTACGGAAAAAAATTGTGACACAATATTTATTCTACTACTTTACTTGTGTCTTTGTTTCACTCATTGAATTTATAATATCGTTCTTTATTATTTTATTATTCCAGGCTCTTGATTGGGATGACATAAGTTTACTCAAGCGCCGGAATTACTGAGGCACCATCTTTTTTATCCTACTTTATTTGTGTCTCTTTCTGACTCATTAAATTTCTCATATTGTTATTTCCTACTCTATTATTCCTGGCGCTCGAGTGGGCCGTGTCTGACTACTCGAAAGCCTGGAATAATAAAATAATGAACAACGATGTTAGAAATGGATGTCAGAAACGGACATAAACAAAGTAGGACATATTATACAGGGTGTTCCTAAATATTATATACAAACGCAAAGGGGTGATTTTTTGGTTTATTTTATCACCTATATTTAAGAAATTCTAATCATAAAATAAACCAAAGAATCACCAAAGAATATTATGTATAAACCATATGTATAAACATATGGTTTATACATAATATTTAGGAACACCCTGTATTGTGCCCATTCCTGGCGCTTCAGTAAATTTGTGATTTTCGTGTCTGATCAATATCAAGAGCCTGGAATAATAAAAATTTTGGATGATGAAGTAAGAAATTCAGTCAGCAAGTAAGAGATACAGATAAAGTGAAATGGAAAAAAAATTTACTCGAATTTCCATTATTTTCGGCACTTAAGTGTGTTTCTAATTTCTGAGTTTAGTCAATCAAGAGCCTGGAATAATAAAGTAATAAAAAGATATCAGGTCTGTTCCAACACATCAAAAACCGTCCCATGAACAGTTTGGAAACTCTATATACGAATTTCGGATTCTACGCGCAAATTTTAGACTTTGCGCAGAATCGTGACGGTACATTGTACGGTTTCCAGGGCCCATATTCTCGTAACCGAAGAATAGTGTTCTCGAGAGAACGATTTGCTCTGTCTTAGTCGCCTATATTGTTACTTTCATAATATACTGACAAAAACAGAGCAATTGTTCTATCTTGAGAATGCTATTCCCCGGTTACGAGAATACGGGCCCTGCTGTGTTGCAACAAAACTAAGGCGGTTTGCACCAATTAAGATTTCATGAGCCTCAGAGTGAAGTGTTCATTTTTCGTATTCCACTCAGAAATTGACATTTCCTATTAAAAATGTCAGTAGAGTGTTTTCACAGCTATCAGACCACATACCCACCTCTACCACGTAAAGACCCCCCTCCAGCACAGCCATCATACTACTACCCACCTCCACTGTAAACCCCCTTTCGTGAAGCTCCTGAGCACTTTTTTGACTCAAGTGCCCCCCCTCCTCTAGCTATCAATACCCACCTCTTCTACGTAAATGGTTCACCAGATTCACAAATTTTGGGGTTGGCTCGGGTCAAATTCCCAAAATTTCAGATTGAAGGCGCCGATTTTCTCACGGTATCGAAAAAGTTTCCACGGTTGACCCGAGCCAACCCCAAAATTTGTGAATCTGGTGAACCATTTACGTAGAACAGGTGGATATTGATAGCTGGGGGAGCACTTGAGGCAAAAAAGTGCTCAGGAGCTTCACGGAAGGGGGTTTACAGTGGAGGTGGGTAGTGGTATGATGGCTGTGCTGGAGGGGGGTTTTACGTGGTAGAGGTGGGTATGTGATCTGATAGCTGTGAAAACACTCTACTAATGTCCCAATTGAACCACCCTGTACGTTGCAATTCAGCAAAAAATCTTGAACCATTAACCATTAACCACAATAATATGCATTGTATTGTAATTCCAATTTTTCCATTATTTAGTTGGTCTTGGAGGTTTATGTGCAGGAACCGCGTTAGCTTGGACATCGCCAGCCCTCCAATACCTCCTGGACACTCCCGGCAACAACGCCACAAATGACGCACCTCCAGGTTTCAAAATATCCGTTCCTGAAGAAGCAACCGTCGGTGCCACCTTGATGCTTGGAGGTCTTATATTTGCCATACCTTCAGGCAAATTGGCCGACATTTTCGGAAGGAAATTCGCCCTAATATTGATTTCCTTGCTGTTTCTAGTGAACTATTTTCTTATTGCTTTTGCCCAAAACGTAATGATATTGGTAATTGCCAGGTTTTTTGCTGGATTAGCACTAGGAGGGGCATGTGTGGTTTGCCCGATGTTTATTGGGGAATTCGCCGATGCATCCTTACAGGGCATTTTAGGGTCTTTATTCGGCTTGAATATTCAATTCGGAATAACTTATGCCAATGTTATTGGAATTTTTACGAATTGGCAATGGATGAATATTTGTTTAGCGTTTCCTGCTGTTGCAGCTTTCCTAGCAATACTGCCCTTGCCAGAAACTCCAGTTTATTTAGTAGCTAATGAACGATATGGCAAAGCAAGACGTGCTTTAGGGTTTTATAAAGGTTACAATGAAGTTACAATTGGTGAACATTTGACTCAGCTTCAAAAGAATATTGCTGAAAACGAAGACAGTGGTAGTTTTAAAGATTTGTTTACTAAAAAATGCTATAGACGTGCCCTTATAGCGGGCTTAGGTGTTTTCATTTATCAGCAATTATGCGGTATTAATGTAGTGGTTTTTAATTTAGTCACAATCATCAGAGCTGCAGGTAGTACTGTAGATCCATTAATATCAGCTTCAATAACGAATCTCATACCTTTTGCAGTTGGAATAGCTTCAGTGTTTGTAATAGAAAAACGCTCTAGAAAATATTTCCTAATACTATCAGCTGTTTGTATGCTAATTGGCTCAATTGGAATAGCTTTGTTTTTTCAATTAAAAAACAACGGAGTATTTTTCCCGGGCATTCAGGTACTACCAATATCCTGCGTGGCACTCTTCATGGCTGGATTTGCTGTTGGTATCGGACCAGTGCCATGGATTTTGATGATCGAACTCTATGGCACGGAAATTCGGGCGATTGCCAGCGGCGTTAATATAGTCAGTAATTGGACGGCAGCATTTTTAGTGACTTTCAGCTACCCCTATTTGATGCGCTGGATTGGTAGTACCTGGGTGTTCTATTTGTACGGGATTATAAATGGTTTAGGGATTTTGTTTATTTGGTTTGTGGTTCCCGAGACTAGACATAAGGATATGTGTAGGAAATAAAATTTTGTACAAGTGGTAATTTTGTTTTTATTTTGTACAAATTTTTGTCACATATTGTCACAACCCCTATACGTTTCTTCCGGGGACGTCCCAACAGGAGCGTGACCTGGGGGCGTAGGTGGGGTTCAGGTAGAGAGAAACTGGCTTGGTATAGGTATAATAAGATAATGTATTGAATAATAATAATATTACCCTAGAAATAGTATCATGACATCTCTTCTTCGGAGGGACGTACTACTTATAGGCTAATCTGTATTATGTACCCTTTGTACACTTGGCGCGACTGAAGACTGAAGCTGGGTTTGAAACAGCTCCAGAAGGGCGTTTCCCAATAAAGTTAGTTTGCACTGGACCTAGTCTGTTGCGTTCAATGCTCCCACAAGAAGCAAGGTTTGAGACAGGTCCAGAAGGGCGTTTCCCATTGAAGGTAGTTTGCACTGGAAGGAGACTTAGCTAGAGGGGCTTTTCCCATTTGAGGGATTTTGCACTAGCCTTAGTCCGCCGGTAATGGATTTCGGCGCGGTATTTATACCAATTTAATGCTGACTCGTCGACACACTTTAGTAAAATTGATGTACAGAGTGGTATTTACTTAAGTAGTTGACAATATCATGATGCTTTAATTTAATTTTCAAAAAACCCTCAAAAGAAAATTTGATAATCATTATCTATTTTAAAACACGCAGTTAACAAAGCGAGTTATCAACGTGCTAGGCTATCTGCATACATAACTATCTATTCTAAACAGTATCACCCAATTTAAATATTAATAAACCCGAATAAAAGCTTATCATTGAATTGTCAGTAAGTGAATGAATTGAACAATCAACTGATAAACAAATTCAGAGGCGGAGGCATGCACATTATTATATAATTGCTTTGAAAATTATTATTTAATAATAAAACATTGGAAATCATAAGAGCAAAAAAGAAATCCCAGTACCTACTACTTATGTTGATTACATTGGAAAAATTATTATAGGGTAAGTCAGGCAATCCGGAATCTAGCTATAGTTTACCAAGAAAAGTTGATTTTTTTGAAATTCTATATCCCGCCACTGTTCTTTAATAAAAGTGGTTGATTTGTAGTACCTTGAGGTACTCGAGAACCAAAAGCAAGACAGATCAGTGTATACATTAGTTGCTGTAGGAATAGGAACAATGTGGACTCGTTCGGTTAGCGGGTTTTTAAAAAATGTTCCTCGAACAGGTAAGAATTCAATTACATACATACATTTTAATACAGATGAAAAACAAATCATTCTAGTTAATCTCCGTACTGCTACGTCATTGGTACCAGGCGAACCAAAAGAACCACAAATATTAACCGCGGTACCAGGACCAAAATCCCTAAAGCTTTTGGAAGATTTAAACTCAATCAATGTAAAGATTTGAATATTCTTACCATGTACACTGTTGCATTTTATTTTAGCAAAGCAGCTCGGTACAGCTTTTCGCCAACTACGATAAATCAATTGGAAACTATCTAATTGATGTCGACAGCAATGTATTTTTGGACGCTTTCACTCAAATTTCCTCTATACCTATTGGCTACAATCATCCAGAACTGTTGACAGTATTCCAAGACGACCACAAATTGGTAATACCTACATAAATATTTCCATATATTTATCTCACAAAACTTTTCCAGCGAGCTTTAATCAATCGACCAGCTTTGGGAGTATACCCCGGCCATGACTGGCCAGAAAAATTAAGAAACGTCCTCTTAAATGTCTCACCAGGCATGCCTCAAGTAATGACGATGATGTGTGGTTCGTGTTCCAACGAAAATGCTTACAAAGCCTTATTCTTGAGCTACAGAGCCAGAGAAAGAGGAGAAAACGTCGATTTCAGCGAACTAGAAATGTCAACTTGCATGGTAAACCAACCACCAGGAGCTCCACATTTATCTCTTTTATCCTTCCACGGGGCTTTCCATGGAAGAACCATAGGCACTTTGGCTACAACCCATTCCAAGGCAATCCACAAACTGGACGTACCTTCGTTTGATTGGCCAATAGCACACTTTCCACAGTAATTATTAAACAATCATTCCAATTAAATACATACAATCATTTTATCGTAGATACAAATATCCATTGGAAGATTATGTAAAAGAAAATCAAACACAAGACCAAAAATGTTTGGCTGAAGTTGAAGATCTTATTGAAGAATACAAAAAGAAAGGCGTTCCAGTGGCTGGTATTATTGTCGAGCCAATTCAGTCTGAGGGTGGTGACAATGAAGCATCTCCAGAGTTTTTCCAGGGGTTGCAAAGAATTGGTAAAAAACATGGCGCAGGTTTGTTAATTGACGAAGTCCAAACTGGAGCTGGTGCCACAGGCAAAATGTGGTGCCACGAATATTTCAATTTGGAAACTCCACCCGATATTGTCACTTTTAGTAAGAAAATGCTAACTGCAGGATTTTTCCATAATCTTGAAATGAGGTAAAAACAATTTATTTATTCATCATTCTCCTGCTCATCATCATCAGGAATTGTTTTCTCTTCCTTTTTTGTATTATCCACAACCTGAATAACATAATCCCTAACATCGTCACTGTATTTGCAGTAATCAGTGAAGTATTCCAAGTACTCGGCTTCGAAGTCGGTCAATTCACGAGGTGGTGCGGCTCGTTGGTGCCTCTGGGCCAAAGGTGGAGACCTTTTTTTCAACTCTTTACTTTTGGTTTTCTTGTAGGGCGGAGCGAACGCTCTATTCAGTCGATAAGTGAGCTGTTCCAATTCGGCATATTGTTTGGCAGCTTTTTCCGCTAGGCGCATCACCATCATTTGTTCAGCATAACAACCTCGCTCTAGTGTAGCTACTTGATCAGCAGGAACCTGTAATTTAGAGAGGAAAGATTCTTTTTTAATTTATCTATAACAACTAATTTATAGTGGAGGTTTATAGGAACAGTTGATATAGCTACCTCAGTACTAAATCGATGAAATTACAATTTTTTTTTTTGAAGAATCGCTGAAATGAAAAAAAGCACTCAGAAAAATTGAAAAATTGATAAATCACCCCAAATTGCTTAACACGATTTTATCTCAGGAACTATAAGTGCAAATGATCTGAAATTTTCAGGGATTATAGTCCTTTGATAGGGATAAAATTCAGTGGAAATTTCAGCTTTCTATCTATAATATAAAAAAAGTTATGACCTTTCAAAGTTTTTCAAAATCTAAATCATAAGGTAGGTACCTTCTTTCTAAAACGATGAAATTTCAAATTTTTTTTTGTCGAGATTTTGTATCCTAATCGTCAATCAACATACCCCAATCTCCATACACTAAATTATTCTCAGATTTGAAGCCCAAATCTATGAAAAAAGGCACTCAGAAAAATTGAAAAATTAATAAATCACCCCAAATTGCTTAACACGATTTTATCTCAGGAACTATAAGTGCAAATAAGCTGCAATTTTCAGGGATTATAGTCCTTTGATAGGGATAAAATTCAGTGAAAGTTTCAGCTTTTTATCTATAATAGAAAAAAAGTTATGACGTTTCAAAGTTTTTCAAAATCTAAATCATAAGGTAGCTAAAATTTTAATCAAAGCTCTCCTAACAAATCTAAAAAAAATAATTGTAAAAATCACTAAATGTGTAACTCACCTTATCTAACATTAGTAACTCATGTCTGTATCTCCCCTCAATTCCTTTCATCATTTCAGCAATACTCAAATTAGCATCATTGGGTCCAATACGAGTCTCGTAAACATCCTCGACAAAAACGTGCAAATTTAAAACTTCATCGTCCATCACAAGCTTCTTAAATTCATTCCCAATCAATTTCAAAGCGAGATCCTCCAAATATTTGGCACGTTCCTCTTCCCAATTAATACCGCCCTCTAATTTATCAATAATTTCTTTTAAATTTTCAATTTCCGCATCGAACATCTCTTCCGATCGTCTCATTCCGTCTCTGACTTGTTGCAGAGGCAAAGCCAGTTCTTCAGAGTGAAGTAAAGAATTCAAGTTTTGCATTTCCATGAATCTGAATACATCTAGAAGTTGTTCGGGATCGGTGAAGTATAATTCGGGGGATTTGTCTTGTGCTGTGTCTTCTTGCAATTTCGACAGTAAATCAGTCAAAGATATTTCTTCTCCGCCCATGCTCAGTTGGTATTTTCCAAAAATGTTTTCTTCCTGTTCTTCATCGCCCTCGGAAAGATGATCTTGTCTTTGCACCCTCCAACCAAAAGGACTGACAAGAAACAAGAATTTCTCGTACATTTGGCAGTTTCTCCATTTTTCTTCTGAGTTGTACAGTGAGGACCTGGCAGCTCCATATTTTTTGGCTACAGCCTTGTACTCGGCGTATTTTGTGTAAGCCTCACCTGCAGCTGCATCAGATTCTCTTAACAAAAGCATAGACGACGTGTGATCTCTGTAAAGGAATTCTTCGAAAATATTCACGTATCGGTTGTAGTTTTCTTTGATAGAGTCTATGAGTTTTTGTTCTAAAAGTAAATTTTCTTCAATGAGCATTATGTCGTCTTCTCTATAACCATTTACTATTTTAGTTCTTAGAGTGTCTCTAACAGTGTCAATGTATTTTTTGATATCTAATCTATCAGGTATTGGCCTGCCTTCAGTTACTTTGAAATACTCTGGAGCAATATCCAAAATAGTTTTCATCGAGTTGATGGTTGGTTCTTCAACGTAAAGCCTATGCAACAAATCTTGTTTTTGACGGTCTTTATAGCTCGGTTTTTGAGAACATTTTACCTTAAGCTCTTTAATTCTTATGTCATTTCTCCAAGCTTTCGTCATTACTTTATGAGCAAACTCTTCCAAATCTTCTGGATATTTAAACGGCGAAGGCTCCTTCGATACATCCTTTGCATTCGATTCATTAATGCCATAGCCCGATGTGAAATAGTGCTTTTTTACGGTGGTTTTAGGCTTGAGCTTCACGTATGTTTTCTTTTTTGGGGGATGTAATGGCTGCACTCTGGTCACTTTTTGTTGTCCTGGAACGCTGGATTTTGTCGAGCTGGTGGTGGATTTGATCATCAACTGATCGGGTAAAGAGGCTTGAGACTCCTGCTTTTTAACAATGTCTTCCATCATGCTTTTCATCATGATTAGGCCGGTTTATTTAATAAAAATCTTCAAAAAGAAATAAAATAGAACACTTGTATGACACTTTTATAATAAGATTTACTGGTATGCGTTGCCATGTATTACGATATCGATTAAACATACTTTAGTTAAATCAATAATCACGATTACAGACCAAAACAAGCCTTTAGAATTTTTAACACTTGGCTGGGAGATCCGGGAAAAATTTTCCTTCTGGAAGCTGTTCTCAAAGTGATCAAGCAACAAAACTTATTGGAGCAAGTGGCCAGAACTGGCACTAAATTGAAATCTGGAATCTTGGCTTTGGAAAAAGACCATCCGAATATTTTGAACTCTACGAGAGGCCGGGGGTCGTTTTTGGCTGTCAACGCTGCCAACGCTAAGTTGAGGGATAGTATTGTGACTAAATTGAAAAACAAAGGTAAGAAAATTGCTGGTAAAGTGGTTGCAAATTTCATAATTGGTTTTAGGTGTTATTGTTGGAGGCTGCGGGGACCATTCCATTAGGCTTAGGCCTTCTTTAACTTTCCAAGAACATCATGCTGATATACTTTTGGATAAGTTAACACAAGTTCTGAACGAAGTTAAATAAAAATAGTATAATTCTGATGATGTTTTATTACCTATTTGTTTTTGTCCTTTTTATTTAATATAATCACATTTTCCTCGAAAAAAAAAAAAATGTTGACCATTCTAGAGTTGAAAATCAATAAGGATCATATTCGTTCTATCAGAATCAAAATTGAGCCAATGAAGCAAAACTATGATTTCTGATAATTATTGAGTTAAAATGTTCATATTCCATTGGTCAGAATCAATTTTTTGATTATTCCCGGCTTTTCATTCAGTTCCAAAGAGCAGGGAATAATGACTCAATGAGATACTTTTTCTCCTTAAAACGCCATCCAACTGTATATGTAACAACCTTTTGAAAATGTTGCTATGAATAAATCCGCCATTTTGCTATTTGTATTCACTAGACAAGTGTCAATGGAGAGTCTCAAAATGGCGTTTTACTTGATTTGATTGGTTGATAAGTTCCAAATTTTCATATTCCATTGGTCAGAATCAATTTTTGATAATCCCCGGTTTTTGCTTCAGTTCCAAGAGCCGGGAATAATGACTCGATGAGATACTTTTTCTCCTTAAAACGCCATCCAACTGTATATGTAACAACCTTTTGAAAATGTTACCATAAAAAATCCGCCATTTTGCTATTAGTATTCACTAGGCAAATGTCAATGGAGAGTCTCAAAATGGCGTTTTACTTGACTTGAGTGATTGATAAGTTCCAGATTTTCATATTCCATTGGCCAGAATCAATTTTTTATTATTCCCGACTTTTGCTTCAGTTCCAAGAGCCGGGAATAATAATTAAATGGAATACTTTTTCTCCTTAAAATGCCATCTAACTGTATATGTAACAATCTTTTCAAAATGTTGCTGATGAATCCGCCATTTTTCCTATTGGTATTCACTAGGCAAATGTCAATGGAGAGTCTCAAAATGGCGTTTTGATTGGTTGATAAGTTCCAAATTTTCATATTCCATTGGTCAAAATCAATTTTTGTATATTCCCGGCTTTTGATTCAGTTCCAAGAGCCGGGAATAATAACTCAATGAAATACCTTTTCTCCTTCAAACGCCATATAACTGCATATGTAACAATCTTTAGAATATGTTGCTATGATAAATCCGCTATTTTGCTATTAGTATTCACTCAAATGTCAATGGAGAGTCTCAAAATAGCGTCTAACTCGCTTTGATTGGTTGATAAGTTCCAAATTTTCATATTCCATTGGTCAGAATCAATTTTTGATTATTCCCGGCTTTTGATTCAGTTCCAAGAGCCGGGAATAATAACTCAATGAAATACTTTTTCTCCTTGAAACGCCATATAACTGCATATTATGTAACAACCTTTTGAAAATATTGCTATGATAAATCCGCCATTTTGCTATTAGTATTCACTAGGCAAATGTCAATAGAGAGTCTCAAAATGGCGTTTCACTTGATTTGATTGGTTGATAATGTTCCAAATTTTCATATTCCATTGGTCAGAATCAATTTTTGATTATTCTCGGCTTTTAATTCAGTTCCAAGAGCCAGGAATAATAACTCAATGAAATAATTTTTCTCCTCAAAACGACATCTAACTGTATGTAACAACCTTTTAAAAATATTTCTATGATAAATCCGCCATTTTGCTATTAGTATTCACTAGGCAAATGTCAATGGAGAGTCTCAAAATGGCGTTTTACTTGATTTGATTGGTTGATAAGTTCCAAATTTTCATATTCCATTGGTCAGAATCAATTTTTGATTATTCCCGGCTTTTGCTTCAGTTCCAAGAGCCGGAAATAATAACTCAATGAAATACTTTTTCTCCTTGAAACGTCATATAACTGCATATTATGTAACAACCTTTTGAAAATATTGCTATAATAAATCCGCCATTTTGCTATTAGTATTCACTAGGCGAATGTCAATGGAGAGTCTCAAAATGGCGTTTTACTTGACTTGATTGGTTGATAAGTTCCAAATTTTCATATTCCATTGGTCAGAATCAATTTTTGATAATTCCTGGTTTTTGCTTCAGTTCCAAGAGCCGGGAATAATGACTCGATGAGATACTTTTTCTCCTTAAAACGCCATCCAACTGAATATGTAACAAACCTTTTGAAAATGTTACCATAAAAAATCCGCCATTTTGCTATTAGTATTCACTAGGCAAATGTCAATGGAGAGTCTCAAAATGGCGTTTTACTTGACTTGATTGGTTGATAAGTTCCAAATTTTCATATTCCATTGGTCAGAATCAATTTTTTATTATTCCCAACTTTTGCTTCAGTTCCAAGAGCCGGGAATAATAATTAAATGGAATACTTTTTCTCCTTAAAATGCCATCTAACTGTATATGTAACAATCTTTTCAAAATGTTGCTGATGAATCCGCCATTTTCCTATCGGTATTCACTAGGCAAATGTCAATGGAGAGTCTCAAAATGGCGTTTTACTTGACTTGATTGGTTGATAAGTTCCAAATTTTCATATTCCATTGGTCAGAATCAATTTTTGATTATTCCCGGCTTTTGATTCAGTTCCAAGAGCCGGGAATAATAACTCAATAAAATACTTTTTCTCCTTCAAACGCCATATAACTGCATATTATGTAACAAACCTTTTGAAAATATTGCTATGATAAATCCGCCATTTTGCTATTAGTATTCACTAGGCAAATGTCAGTGGCGAGTCTCAAAATGGCGTTTTACTCGACTTGATTGGTTGATAAGTTCCAAATTTTTATATTCCATCGGTCAGAATCAATTTTTGATTTTTCCCGGTTTTTGATTCAGTTCCAAGAGCCGGGAATAATAACTCAGAGTCGGTTTCTCAACTCCGGGTTGGTTTTAACTCCAGGGTAAATCCTGGTAAACGCATCCAAGAGGAGTTTGTGGAACACATTTCAAAATCTTATAACGGTCTTTTTGAGCTTTAAATTAAAGGAGCATGAAAATTCGATTTGTAGCTCTGAACTTGAAACCGAAGAAATTCTTATTTCTGAATTTCTGATCATTGTATAGGATGACAAAAAGATCATGTTTGACTCCAGAACAACTAAAATTCAATTGAAGAAGTATTTATAAATCCCAGAAACGACTTTCCTAGAGCTAAAAAAATGAGTAAAAATGCATGGAATTCCGATTTTTGGTTTTACTATAGAGCTGAAGTTTGGTAACTAAGATCTGAGCTGTTTTCTCGCGATCACTTTTTTAAAATTGGTTCAAAACAGGGCTGGGATCACGACGAGTAGAATTCTACTTTCATGACGTCACCCGCGACCTATTTATCGCGTACAGTACAGGCAATGACGACGATTGCTAGACAATTTGAAGTCATGAAAGTAGAATTCTAATTGTCGTGATCCCAGCCCTGGTTGAAATAGTATATTCTCGCGATGAATCCATGAAGTGTCATATAAAAATTGGTTCGAATAAATAAAATCCAATCCACGTTTTAAAACCATTTTCTCGCGCTGAGAAGTTATGACGTCATTGTGAAACTGTTTAAAACCTTTTCAATTCTTTGAAACGCGAGAAAACATCTCATCTTTGACTCTACAACTAAAATTTGACTATAGAGGTCAGAAACGACTTTCCTAGAGCTAAAAAAATTAGTTAAAGATGCATGAAATTCCTATTTTTGGCTCTACTTTTCCTCATTTTTTTTCTCTTTATTCTTCCAAAGCCTGGAATAGACAAAAATTGAGCTGAAAAATTGAAAAATAGAGCGCAGAGAAAATATTTCAAAAAAAAAAAATACTGAAGTTTTTTGAAAATTACTACCGGTGAATTTTGAAAAATGCTCATAAAACAGACATTTTATAAAAGTGAGGTTATATTTTTCTTTGTTTTGTTTACCTCTAGTTATTTTCATTTTCAATTTCCAATCAGGAAGAAGTACTGATAAATAAATGAAAATGTACTCTGAAAAAATCGACGAACTTCAAAAATACTTCAAAACCCACAACAAATCGAAAGAATACCTGGGACACAGCGCCAAAGTCCATTCGGTCGGTTGGAGCTGTGATGGTAAACGACTTGCCTCCGGATCTTTTGACAAATGCATCAGCATTTACACGTTAGACCGAGACAGATTGGTAAGTAAATTCAACAAATTTCAAAGAACAATTCACATTATAAAATTCTAGAACAAGGAAATAACATTCAAAGGCCATACTGGCTCAGTGGACCAGATATGCTGGCACCAAACCCACCCAAACTTACTTATTACTGCTAGCGGGGACAAATCTGTGAGAAAATGGGATACCAGAGTACAAAAATGTGTGGCTACTGTTAGTACTAAAGGAGAGAATATTAACATTGCTTGGTCACCTAATGGTAAAGAATTTCTATTTATTTAAAGAGTTGTTGGAGAATTTCTTTGAAAAACCCAACCAAAGTTCCAACATACTGCTAATTATTGATACAATGAGTTTATATTGTTCTGACACACTCAGATTTACACAATACATGATGGTTTTGCTTTATATGACAATGGAGAAACCCAAATTCTCAATGGAGATATTTTTCTTATAACGTGAATCGCCTTTAAACATGTTTCTCTGAGTTGGTGTGATTTCCACTTATAATGTACTGATTAGACTATAACAAGTCTGAAACGAGTCCGCACTTAGCGCCAATATCCAAAGTTTGAGAATTCTGGTTTCTCCATTGTCTTGTAACACAAAACCACCATGTATTGTGTAAATCTGACCTAATACAAACTCATTGTATGGGTAATTAGCAATGTGTTGGATTTTTGGTTAAACACTGTATAAGACACTGCATTTTTTCCAAATAAATTTTTTCAACAATTTTTGGATTCGACACACTGTCAAGAATTCTTTGATTTTTTTGAAAATTTATTTGAATTTGAAATTTGAAGGGTTGTAACACTGGTTGAAGTTCAATATTCAATATTTGTAGAAAAATGTTCCAATATGAGACTCTATGTTAGGCTCAGCTCAGAATCAGGTATATAAGAGATGTTGTTACAGTTGTTTTCAGAGTCTTTTATTAGACACACATAAATTTTTCTGCGGAAATGCGTCATTTCCATTTTCCGGTACTTTAGAATAGCTGAAATCAGTTACATTGAAAAAATTGTTTGCTTTGCATTTTTAACATTTTTCTGAATATAAAAACACAAAAATTTTCCTGCGGAAATAGGCTGTTTCCTTGCTGTTTCCATTTTTTGGAGAAATTCATCAGACTTTAGAATAGTTGAAATCAGTTGCGTGAAAAATTGATGTTCCTTTACATTTTAAAAAATTCCCTGAATAACGTTTTAATTATTCATTTGTTTGGTTGTAATAGGGCAATCGAATCACAATGGCGGGTTAGATCAAACAGTAAAATTGGCGCCACAAGGATTCTATTTACCTTCGACGAACCTTTACCCCTTTACTAAATTGTTGGATTTTAGCATATTTCTGCCTAACTTTCAAACTTTTGAAATTTTGCACTGGGGCCCCCAGAGCTGAGGGGCCCCCACACAACCGAATTCTAAAGGCATCAATAAAAATGAATAAAAAAAAAAAAAAATTATAAGGTATACAATGTTGCCTTTCCTTTCAAAACTTTAAGGGAAGGCAACGTTGTATACCTCTAGGTCTAGGGAATCCTACTGGAAAGAGTCTATTCGCAGGAATGTGGAGTGCCCAAAAAGCATCTGCCGTTGCCAAATGTATCGATTTCTACAATTACTTTGTACTTTCACAGGCATCATGGTAGGCACCATTTGGGATACTCACGGTTTTTTCAAATTTTTTGTAAGCTGGGATTAGCTCTTTTCATCTAAAATAGCAAGATATAAAGACTAGTATTCATTACGAGGACAGGTTAAGGCCGGGACACATCTATCATGCATTCTTCCGATCCGACTCCAATCATACAATCAGGGTCCTTATTCTTGAAACATGGGAGCAGCGTTTTCAGGAGAACGAGTGTTCCATCTTCGTTACTCATATTATCAGTTGCATAAAATTGAGAAAGACGGAACATTCGTTTTCCTGGGAACGCTGCTTCTCTGTCCCAAGAATAAGGACCCTGATTGTATGATCGGAGTCGGATCGGAAGAATGCATGCCTGGATTAATGGGGGGGCTAAAGGGGCTGGAGCCCCGGGCCCCGGGCTCCTTGAAAAACGCAGGTTGAGGCGTTGAGGCTAATGCTGGTTAAGGGCCCGAGCGGTTGTCCCATTTGTCGTACTTCATTTTGCAAGCATACATCAAATAATCCTGGTATTCTTTCAATCTGAACAAACTGATTGTGATCACGTAAGGTTTGTTCATGAGGTGTCGGAAAAACAGCTGGGGCCAATGAAATCATTGTGGAAAACCTAATGAAAATTGTTTGAAAGAAACCTGAAATGACTTCGATCAGTTTGTTCAGATCCAAAGAAGACTCCTAATGTTACAGGTTAACAGGGCTGGGACCTGGAAAATCTGTAAAATCACCTGAATACTCTTTTTTTTTCAGAATTTTTGGTGACAGATGAAAATAGTTAGGTATTGTCCTAATAAGTGTAGAAACTTATACTTTCCGCAAGAGTTAAGATCAAGATTTTTTGTGTCGGGCCCCAAAGGTCCTAGGTCCGCCACTGATAAAGCGCGCTGATAGCGACCGATAGTAGGGAATTTTCGTAGTTGATTTTCTAAATGTGGGTCAAATCGAATGGCTTCGAAAATAGAAACTGTGTATTTCCGCGAGAAAATGTTTCCCTTTTTACATTCAGAAAAATGTTTACAATGCAAAGGAATATCAATTTTTCACGTAATTGATTTCAACTATTCTAAAGACTCATAAATTTTTCCAGAAAATGAAAACAGCAAAATTTTTGTGTTTGTATATTCAGAGAAATGTTGAAAATGAAAACAAACAAAAATTTTTCACATAACTGATTTCAGCTATTCTAAAGTCCGGAAAATGGAAATGAAGCATTTCCGCAGAAAAAATTGTGTGTTTTCGTTTCTATGAAGACTTTTTGAAGGCATTTTTCTAATAGCTAATTTCTGCTAAACGAAAGTTGACCCCCATGTTATATCAAGTTCAACAATTTTCTATGTTGGTCAAGCAAGTTCTCATTTTAATAGGATTTTTCTAGGAAACGCAATTGCTGTTGGCAACAAGGAAGATTTGGTAACCTTCATAGATGCCAGAACGCACAAAATAGAAGCTGAAGAGCAATTTCATTTTGAAGTAAATGAAATTAGCTGGAATAACACTAGTGATTTGTTTTTCTTGACTAACGGGCAAGGATGCATCCACATTTTGAGGTAAGCCCAAGCAGCATGAGATTGACAAATAAACTAATAACCTGTGTTTTTTTTTTGAAGTTATCCAGAATTAAAAAAGCAGCACATCATCAAAGCACATCCAGGCACTTGTATATGCATAGAATTTGATCCTACAGGCAAATATTTTGCTACTGGAAGTGCGGATGCGCTTGTTTCCTTATGGGATGTCAATGAATTAGCTTGTAAAAGGGTGTTCACTAGGTAATTTTATCAAAACCAAATTTTGCAATCTAAAATTAAACATATTTTAGGATGGATTGGCCAGTAAGGACTTTGTCATTTAGTTACGATGGCAAATTACTTGCTTCTGCTTCAGAAGATTTATTAATTGATATAGGTAATGATATTTAGTGGAAATATTGAATTCTATCAATAATAATTTTTAGGATTAGTTGAAACAGGAGACAAAATTGCTAATATCAGTGTCGAAGCTGCTACTTTTACAGTAGCTTTTCATCCTTCCCAATACTTGTTGGCTTACGCTTGCGACGACAAAGACACTTACGACAGGAAAAAAGATGCTGGAAGTTTAAAAGTTTGGGGATTTTCTTCTGACTGAATAATTTGAATTTTGATTATAATTTTTTTTATACCATTCTCATATCATTGAAATAAAGATTATTTTGTATTTGTTTGTATATATAAATGGTCCTTCGAGCCGGACACGGAAATTTCGTAGATTCCTACACTGCATTTAGTGTCTCCATCTATCTATCCACACAAAATCGTTTGAACTTTCTCTGACATCCTACAGCTGTGTGTGTGATTTTAATTTGTTTTGCAATTTATATCAACAAAATATGACCACTCTGAGACCAAAAAGCCCTAGACCCATAGTGGAACCTAAGCCAAAAGACGAAACCATCTGGGACAAACTTGGCACATTGGGGCGTAAGAAGCGAATCAAGGAAGGTAAAACAAAAATGACATCATTTCCAAATATGGTTGTGTTTACAATATAATATAAAAAGGTGTGGTAAATATTTTCTTGTTATTTTTAAGTGCAAGAAGTACAAAGCGAAGGTAAACATGCTATTGATTCACCCGGACGTCCTACAGCCCCCGTAATACCACCAGAAGAGTACAATTTAGGTAAAAATAGTACAAAATTACAATCAAATTTTCACACAATTATCATCTTGCAGAAGAAAACGAAGAAAGATGCCTCCTTGACCAAAACGCATTTGAAGACCCAAAATTCCGCGACTTGAACGACGTAATAATCGAATGGATCAACGATGAGTTGGCCTCACAAAGAATCATTGTACAAGATTTAATGGAGGATCTTTACGATGGACAAGTATTGCAAAAATTACTAGAAAAACTAACAGGAGATAAACTGGACGTGCCAGAAGTTACACAAAGCGAAGAAGGCCAAAAGCAAAAACTTGCTGTGGTTTTGGCCCACACTAATCGAGTTTTAGGTATTCAAAGGATGAAGCACAACAAGTGGAGCGTGGAAGCTATTCATTCAAAAAATATTGTTGCTATTATTCACTTGCTTGTAGCACTTGCTAGACATTTCAGGCCCCCTGTACGTCTAACAGAAAATGTCTCTGTAAACGTTTTTGTTGTTAGAAAACAACAAGGCCAATTGGCCCATCAAAAAGTCAAAGAAATCCTTACTACTGCTTATGATGATGTAGGAATGAGGTGCGAAAGAGATGCGTTTGATGCTTTGTTTGATCACGCTCCTGAAAAGCTTCAAATTGTTAAAAAAAGCTTGGTCACTTTTGTTAACAAACATTTAAACAAAATGAACTTTGAAGTTACAGAACTGGAAACGCAATTCCATGATGGTGTTTATTTGGTTATTTTAATGGGGCTACTTGAAGGCTTCTTTGTGCCTCATTATTCATTTCATTTAACTCCACAGGAATTTGAGCAAAAAGTTCACAATGTTAATTTTGCCTTTGAGCTTATGGAAGAATGTGGATTGAAACGACCAAAAGCAAGACCTGAAGGTAATAATTTTCTTAGTAAGTAAACTACAATATAATTATTGGGATTTTTATTTTTAGATATTGTCAACATGGATCTGAAATCAACTCTTCGTGTGCTATATAATCTCTTCCTCAAGTACAAAACTATAGCTTAGATTTTTATGAAAATAACAAAGATGTGCCTTAGATTTGCCTAATATTATTGTGCTTAAATATTTATACTAATTTTACTTACAAAATAAACTAAAATGCCTCGATTTTTTCCACTATTTCGTTATCATCTAAATTATTGTCAAATAGGAAATTATCAAAATACATATCTTGTAAGATTTTTAAACGTTTTGGATCTAAATTGTGTTTTCTAGGACAAGAAACTAATAAATAAACTTTTGAATTGTTCTTTTTGCTTAGAAATTGCAGGCAATCCAAAAGTGAAGCCACTATAAAACCTGTCCTACTTGGATTGTATTCACTATCATATAAATTTGAATACACATCAAAGTTTTTAAGTATTATGTAATTAGGGATGTTGTTCCATTTATGGACGCTGTTTAGGTGTTTTATAAGGGCAGCAAAGTCGTTTAAATATCTAAAATTGGATTGGATATTCTCAATTAATAATTGATAATAAGACTTACATGAAGGTGATTAATTGCAAAGTATCTTTGCAAGGAGGTTGGATGTCTTTGGGCACATTTTCAAACGGTTTTATTGAAATAAACCAAACTTTCAGTCCTTTTTTGGCTGAGTTTATGGCAAACTGCAACAAATTTAAATTAGGTATTCCACAATACAAAAGAATTTCTATAACTAGGTTGACATACAGTCCAAGTGTAATTGGATGAAAAGTTGGGACCAAGTAAAGTTGTAAATAAGCCAACCTACTTAAGTCAGGTTGATATGGGGTCTGTTTCTGCAGAAATCACAAACCAGTCAGAGTGAATTTCATTGGTTGAAACTAGTTTTCTGACTGTTTTCAACCAATAATGAAATTCACTCTGAATAGTTTGTGATTTCTGCAGAAACAGACCTATGGTACTTATATGGATCAAGTACCGTCAATTGGGGTGACTTGATACATTTTTGAAATTCAATTGCCTGTAGTTTTGGAATGGATAGACCTAGGAAGTTCATATACCCCTCAAAAGTTTAGTCTCGATCTCTAGTTTATATAGTCAAAGTGCCAAATTGTCATAAATTTCAGTTTTGGTAAAAAAAAAATAAATGTTGGTGTACCAAGTCACCCCGTGGGTCGGGGTGATTTGATACACGTATTTATTTCTTCATAAATATCATTTCGTAAGCTTTAAAGGGTGACTTGATACACAAAAATATATTTTTTAAAAGGTTTAAGTTTGAAAAAAATACATTAAAAGGTTAATTTATGCAAAACTTATGAAAAATGAACGTTTATTCGAAAAAAGGGATTAGTTATCCCTTTATACATTAAAAAAAATACAATAAATGTTTTAACAAGACAAATATGACTATAAAACATCAAAAGAAAATTTAAAAAGTCCTCTTCTTTGCTTTTGTGGCATAGGTAAACGGTACTTCACTTCGAAAGGGTAAACAAAACTTGTGTCTTTAACATCAGGCCAAGTAAATGTATCTTTCGAAACTCTGTAAGGTCTCAAAAACGAAACTTCGACCGCCTTGTTGGCGCCATTGGATGAACCTGACACACTGATGACCTGAGCAAGTTTATCAGTGAGAAAGGTTTCCTCCTCTGCAGAAAGCGCTATTTGTCCCCCATACTTCTTTTGATTTTTCCCTTTCAAACAGCGATGGATTTTCATTTTGTCAACACTGTACTTTTCACTGGCTCCCCGTATACTTAACTTCCCGCTTCTAACATCTTCCAACGCCTTATTCAAATTTTCTACCGAATACGATGCATATCTGCGCGTTCCCGGACACTTCTTGTATTTTCTTGGCATTTTACCTGTGTATCAAGTCACCCCATCCTGGAACCAAATATGCTATTTTATTTGCAAAATAATTAATTTTTATTTTTTCACTTTGAAACTTTGTCATATTACTAACTAATATATAAGCTAACTTACCACCAAATTTCATGGAAATCAAACAAATACAACTGTAGCTACAGATCAAAGTTTACGAACCACCAGAAATACGACGTTGATTTGTTTTGATTTGAGCCTGTACTGAAGCACGTGTTTTAGCTTTGTGGCGCTAAAAATATTAGGGATCACTCACATATACTCGCTAGCGACAATCAATGACAAATAAACTGTCAACGACGACGGCTCTATATCTTATACATATTAACAAAGTAATACGTCAAATCGTATCATAACACCCCGGCGTATTAAGTCACCCCAATTGACGGTACCCTTATTGGATGACACTTGCATCATGTCAACTGGTTTAAATAGGTTTTAACATTCAAGTATGTAAGTGGGCTGGTTGCCAACTTACTTATGGTCCAACCTGGCTTTACTTGAATGATCCAACTGGACTTGAATAGTTGATACGATCCAAGAGAAGCGCGCGCAGCGTTCAAGAGTACACTTGATCCAAGTACACTTGGATTGTGTCAATCGAGCTAAGCAAGGATGACACAGGCTAAGTGTACTTGGATCAAGTACCTACCTTTAGTTGATACGATCTAAGTATTGTCCAAAGATACTTGATCCAAGTAGATACACTTGGACCGTGTCAATCTGGCTTTATATGATTTCAAGATTGTATACCTTGAATAAGCTGTAGTCGACATCGTTGCGCAGTAGAAATGTTGTGTAGCATTGTTTATGAAAATTCATTTCTTTCCAGCTGTTTTTTTTTTTTATTTATGTCCTCATTGAATAAAATTTTTATAAAAGAAGAACCGGCAAACAAAAATTTACTTTCAAGAAAAACAAGGTTATGTTTTTTTGACTTCTCCCTCCCTAAAGCACGGGTTGATACGGTCCAAGTGCACTATTGGATAAAAACTTGGAGCAAGTAATAAGTGTACTAAGATCAAGTACTGAACTTTAGGCAGTGGCTTTAGGTAGCTATACCTACAGTGGCTAAATAAACCTTTACATACAGTGGCGACAATAGAGGTCCCGCCGCCATCTTGTTCCCAACCTCTTGTTAACTTTAAATATTAATATATAGGATTTAAATGGACATCTATCATAAAAAATTGAAGTCGACGTAATTAATGACCATTATTAGTTCCATCATTCGTTGTTTTCCATGATTTATGATGAATGTTCACCTAAATCCCATTTATTCATATTTAAAAGTAACAAGGGGTTGGGAACAAGATGGCAGCGTTTTCAATATAAATATATGGGATTTTAGAACCAATCAAAAATGAGACAGCAATTGTCGCCACTGTGGGTTATAGAGTCACTGTAGCTATACCTACTAGAGATATGACCGAAGCCGAATAATTATTATTCGGTTATCGGCCTATTCCGGCGTTATTTTTACTATTCGGTATTCGGCCGAATACTCGATTTTCACTACCGAATATTTCATGTTTCATGGTTCAACGTATTTTTAATTAATATTAATTTGAAAAAGGAAATGAAAATACAAACTTCTGGGCCCTTATTCTCGAAACAGGGGAGCAGTGTTCTCATGAGAACAGGAGGTTCTGTCTTAGTCATTTCATATTTCCATAACACTGATTTCTCGTGAAAACCCTGTTCCCCGGTTTCAAAAATAAACATCTTGGCGTTAAGGAATTCTACTCTACTTAACAAAGAATATAATGAAAAAATATTAGTATAGCAGAACAATAAGGGGTAGAAAAATCAATATTGAAAATCAATAAGTGGTGGGTTATGATGAAAGACCAAAATGCTCCGCTCTAAGTAATAACCGATTCCTTCTATTCTCATACAGGTTTCCAGCTTCTGAGAATAATCACTCACTAGTAAACGGTAGGTACTTGGAGGAGCTTATAAAATAGACCTTTCCAAGCTGGCTCATTTTTGGATATTTTATACAGTATTTCTTCTACCAAGAAAATGGACAATGGTCTTTGTTTAAAATTTCACCTGATAAATAAGTATCTAACTTAATTGCAATTTCGTTTTTGCATTTGTAGTGATCAAAGTCCTTATTAGTCAAGGCTCTATTTCATTATATTTGAGGTCTGACATGCTTTAATAACTATTCGGTATTCGGCCGAATATTCGGTTTAAATTCAGCCGAATATCCGGTATTCGATTATTCGGCCAAACTTCTATTCGTCAAATCACTATACTACCTACCTTATGATTTAGATTTTGGAAAACTTTGGAAGGGCATAACTTTTTTTTCTATTATAGATAGAAAGTGAAATTTTCACTGAATCTTATCTTAATAAAGGGACTACAATTCCTGGAAATTTCAGCTCATTTGCACTTATAGTTCCTGAGATAAAATTGTGTTAAGCAAATTGGGGTGATCTATCAATTTTTCTGAGTGCCTTTTTTTATAGATTTCGGCTTCAAATCTTAGAATAATTTAGTGTACCTATGGAATTTGTGGGATGTTAATTGACCATTAGGATACAAAATCTCAATTAAAAAAAATTTGTAATTTCATCGTTTTAGTAAGAAGGTAGCTACCAAAAGTCGTGACAGTATTAAATTTGGTTATAATCTGTGGTCCCATGTAAGGTACCACCCAAAATTTCAAATGAAAAGGGGGGTCGAGTAATCCGTCATTTGATAGATATTTTCAAAGACTATATGACTATATCCCCGAAGTTTCAAGTTGCTACTCACAGATCATAGACCAATGATAAATTCATTATTTTGAAAATGGTAGAATTTTTGAAAAATCGCTCAGACACGTCGATTTTGTTTTTTTGTTTGAAATTTTTTGATATATTTTTTATTATACAGGGTGTTTCAAAAATAGCTCCACTGCTATCAACTTTGTTTTTTCAAATGGATCACCCTGTATATTATAACATTTATGGATTCTGCGGGAAATTTTTGACATATTTCATGTACAATGTCATATACCTATCTTCAACTGTTTTGGAAATATTGACAGTTGAAAATTGATTTTTTTGCAACTTTGACAGCCTGTAAAACCTGAACGGTTAATTTTAGAGGAAAACCCATGTTACATTCCTATCTTAGATTTTCATAAGCTATCATTTGACACCAACTTTGAAGTTAATCTGTGATTAAAAATTCCGGTTAAATTTAATCTACTGGTAAATTCAAAGTTGGTATCAAATCATAGGTTATGGAAATCTAAGACAGGAATGTAAAATCGGTTTTCCTCTAAAATTAACCGTTCAGGTTTTACAGTCTGTCAAAGTTGCAAAAAAATCAATTTTCAACTGTCAATATTTCCGAAACAGTTGTAGATACGTATATGACATTGTACATGAAATATGTCAACAATTTCCCGCAGAATCCATAAATGTCATAATATACAGGGTGATCCATTTGAAAAAACAAAGTTGATAGTAGTGGTGCTATTTTTGAGACACCCCGTATAATGAAAAATATATCAAAAAATTTCAAACAAAAAAACGAAAATGACGTGTCTGAGCGATTTTTCAAAAATTCTACCGTTTTCAAAATAATGAATTTATCCGTTACTTTACGGACACACTGTATATAGGGGGTAAATAGACTGGACTTTCCAATGTTAACATATCATGTCGTATTTTAGCGCCCTCTGCCGATTGAGAGTGAACTATAAATACTAGTTCGGTCATTCTCCGAAAGATGGCACTTTGTTATTGATAGTTCCCTGTAATTTTTTCAGTAACTCGACAACCCTCTTCACACAATGGCGACAATGGAGGTCTCGCTGCCATATTCTTGCAAATTTTTGATATGAATAATAGGAAATAAATGGCTGAATGCTCCTCGGATATATCCATGTCTATTATAAAAAATTAAAAATAACGTATTTGAATTTTAGTCAGAGAAATACGTTACCTCCAAATTTTGATGATAGATATCCATTTATATCCAATAATTCCTATGTATTTATATTTGAAATGTCAAAAATATGGCGGCGGCGCCTCTATTCATCGTCGCCACTGTTTGTAGACTGCAGAGGTTTGTCGAGTCCCTAGTTTTTCACAAGAATAAACACAATCAAAAGACAATTTAAATTTAAATTTTAAAATATGGCGAGGCCAAATGACAATGACATTTTCTACACAGAACATTCGGTATTGTTTCATTTTCACTTTCATAACCTCAGTTTTATAAGACCAGCAGAGCCATCAGCGGTCACGAGTGAACTAAAAAAGCTGGCTCAAAGCGGTAATACGAGTGCGCCGACCATGTCACAGATTAATTAGGCAATCCAACGATCTGTCCAAATGGCGTCTGGTTGGCAAATAATAAACAAAAAACATATGTTTTTATTTTGACGGGATTAAGCCTAGTACTCATAACCGCGAAATTCGCTCTTTTTTGACGTTTGATTCACACATAAAACGTCAAATTGTCGAAGCAATGTCAAAAAACAGCGAATTTCGCTGTTATGAGTACTAGGCTTTATCAATACTGACATCGTTGACATGTAACAACCCGTATTCTAACCTCATAAAAATTTCAAAATGCCGGCTGGTTGGCAAAAGTCACGTGGTTTGGATTCCCTAATTGCTACTATCCGTGCGTTCGGTATTTTGATCTGAGTTCTCCGAGCTTAAAATTTCCATTCGTTTATTTGAAAAGTGTACTCAGTGCAGGCTCATTCGCGTTCGTTTATTGAAATTTCGGGCACTCTGATACAGCGTTCCACTGCTCTGTTCGCTCGCTGGTCACGTTATTACGGATCCGCTCAGCACGTTCTGCACTTTGAGCAAAATACCGAACGCACGGTATTTACCCTGTCGAAATAGGGCTTGTCAAAATTAGGAGCATATCGGTTAGGAGAAATCAATGTAAAAATGCTGTGTGGTTTTTACCTGTTACTTACGCATAGGTGTGACAGGTAAAAACTAAACAGTTTAGATTATCGAAAAATAGCTAAATATTTAAAGTCTGTTTTTTTTTTTAAAGATAATTCCCCAAGTCAAAAATTTAGTAACTATGTTGGCAACACAAGCCTTTTCTACATAAAAAATTTAAAACATTGACAATTTTACATTGTATTGCCAACATCATGTCATTCTGACTTTTATCTTTAAAAAAAAAACTGATTTTATATAACAAGTAGGTACCTACAGGGTTATTGGTTATAAATGTCACCTCCCTCTATCTTTTTTATTTATTTATACAAATAAAAAATTTATAATTGAAATTAAATTTTTCGAAAAACCCACTTTTGCATATACAGGGTGTTTCAAAAAAGCTGGTCGTGCTCCAACTCTCTTATTTTAAATTAAATACCCTGTATATTATTCAATATTCAGATTCTACATCAAATTCTGGACAGATTTCATGTGATATACCCTATACCTAAGTTCAACTGTTTTGGAAATATTGACAGTTGAAAATTGACTTTTTGTAAATTTGACAGGCTGGAAAACCTTCACAAGTTATCATTTGACGCCAACTTTGAATTTAACCGGATGATTAAATTTAATTGAAATTTTCAATCATGGATTAAATTTATAGTTGATGTCAAATATTAGTGGCAACTGATAGTTTATAAAAGTCTAAGACAAACATGTAAGATCGGTTTTGCTCTAAAATTAACCGTTTAGGATTCACAGCCTGTCAAAGTTGCAAAAAAGTTAATTTTTAACTGTCAATATTTCCAAAACAGTTGAACTTAGGTATAGGGTATATCACATGAAATCTGGTCAGAATTTTACGTAAAATCCGGATATCCAATAATATACAGGGAATTTCATTTGAAATAAGAAATTTAGAGCGCGACCAGCTTTTCTGAAACACCCTGTATATGCGAAATAAGTGAGTTTTTCAAAAAATTTAATTTCAACCATAAATTTTTTATTTGGGACACTTTTTTCTAAAATGTCAAATAAAAAAGATAGAGGGGGGTGACATTTATAATCAATAACCCTGTACATAAAGTAAGGCTTTATTGTACGAATAATTTTATGGCCGAGCGAGCTTGCGAGCAAGGCTATTAAATAATGAGTCAATAAAGCCTGTTTATGTAAGCGTTATATACATATGATTTTATGTACGATTACGACTGGTTTTTGTTAAAAATTAAAAAAATCTTATGAAAAAAGTAAAATTTGCGTAGGTATACCTGTTTCACCTTGGCAGGTTGTCAGGACCTGTTTCACTTTGGCAGGTTGTCAGGACCTGTTTCACCTTATCAGATCACTTTATTTTACTAGTACAATAAAGTGCTACTTTATTGACGCAAAACTGTTCTATAAATAGCACTTTATTGATCAATCGGACATAAAAGTTATTTATCCTAACTTTGACATGCCGCCATTTTAGCAGGGTAAATAGTAGCAACTTAAAAATTCGGCACCCTTATTCTGTAATTTGCGACTGAGAGAATTGCGCAATCGTCGCTGTCAAATCGCTATTTGACGCGAGTTTTCTATTCAAAAAAAGCAACTTGCGACCGGTTGCTAGTTGCTATGTAGTTGCTGTTCGTACAGAATAAGCCTGCGGGGATATAATCCTAATGAAAATAGCTACCAAATGACATATCACTCGACCCCTCTTTCCATTTGAAATTTTGGAGGTACCTGTTACTCCCACTTAAGGGTTGACAGGTAGGGGGTGAAAATACCAATGAAATGTGTCCCCCAAAAAACAAAAATTGACGTGTCTGAGCGATTTTTGATTAAACACCTAACACTTGAGAAACTCTGGATGGAAAGTTTTTCGTGCACCATCCTGTATACTGAACCCGCATGCTTTTCCAGACACTGGAATAATTTAAAACAAATCAACAACAGATATCAATATTGGTTCTGATCCTTAGACCATTTCTGATCTTAGATATTCTGATCAATACACTTCGAGTAATGACGAATTTTCTTATTTATGAGAAAAGTAGATAGCGATGATGAAACTTTGTAAAGAAGACAAATGAATACAGATGTCTGGAAGAATTTTTGATGATTTTCCTCTAGAAAAAAACAAAAATCTTGTGCTTAGTACAAGAGTAGGAAGTTCAAAAACCTACTTAAAAAAAAAACTAGTTCAAATTTGGCCCAGAGGTTTATTTTGAATTTCATAATAAACACATACATAGCTACCATTTATTGATTAAATATAATTTTAATAATAAAAGATTATCACATAGGGATTATACACATAAATATAATATAGTCTGTGCATCCAGAGGTTCCCTATAAGTTGTAAAACACAGGGCTGACATTGGTACAAGACCAAGTGAACGAATTTACATTTAGTTCTATAAAGTCCTTTTTCAAACTAATTTTAAAATTTTTGAGTTACCTACGTCAAAAATCAATGTCTATAGAGTAGTTGCCTATTTAAAATTTACTCCATAAAAAAATATTACTTGACAAAATTATATTTCAAAGTAATTTTGAAAAATGGTACACCAGCACCTGAATTAATATAGGGCCTGTCAAAGTTTTTGAACAAGATTTATACCAAAATTCCAGCGCTTTCCAAACAAAACAAAATGTTGTGTTAAGTTAGATAATGTTTTACTTGTAAACAATATGTAATAATAATAATAATAAAAGTATAATAATCTATACTCAGCATTAGATGAATATTATATTGCATTTTAAATAAATACGAAATGTAAATACCTATCTGTAAAAATTATATTTCTTCACAAAATTTCATGACCACAAAACATTTTGAGAATTTCAGGTAGAGCCCGTCCTCTCTTTATATTTTGCATGATTTATAGCCATGCGGTGTTCTACAACTTAGGGGTAAACTCTCGGTGCATAGAATTTTTTTTAGGTATTTGCTATATCAACTATCTATCATAAACTAATTATAAATTTGAAAGAATTAAAATTCGAATATCACTCTAAAGAAACACCAAATACCAAAATTGCTATTCAATAGGTCTGTTTCTGCAGAAATCACAAACCACTCGGAGCGAATTTAATTGGTTGAAAACAGTCAGAAAACAAGTTTCAACCAATAACCCTTTTCAGGTGGTTCTGGTTTAACAAACCGCAACATACCGCTCAAATTCGAGTGGTAGGTATCCACACGTCACTTTGTAACCGGAAAACGGTATGTCATTTCTCTGACCGTTTTGTAACCCGGTTAGTTAAACCGGAGCCACGTGAAAAGAACTAATGAAATTGACTCTGACTGGTTTGGGATTTCTGCAGAGACCTAATAAGATCAAGGGGCACTTATTCAATTATATTATTGTTAATTACCCCCATAAAGAACAAACACCTACTAACTAAATACCTACTAAAAAAAAACTAATATGTAAATGAATATAAAATATTTAAAAAAAGAAAGTGTATTTCAAGAAGCCGATATTTATTGGACCAGTAATAGGGCCCGTGCCTCATAGAAAACACCCACTAAACGAATACTTATAAAATATTAATATTAAAAAATTAATAAATTGCATTTCAATAAGCAAATATTTATTGGACCAATTCAGCCACGACACGATTCAGATCGTCGTTAAACCTCGCCAAAAGGGTGGCGTTCAGATCGCGATTCCAAAAACCCATTTCGGCTAGGGCTTGTAGATTAGCTTCTCTGGGTGATTGTGGATTGGCACTCACCCAATGGCCGTTCACCCATCTTCCAGGAGACTGAAAATGGCAATTTAAATTATGTTGAAAGCGTATTATGCACAAAAGCCTATAGTGTATATGTAATTTTTATCATTGACAGTGTTGATGTGCAAAGTATCCAAGACTAGGTACGAAAAATTGTAGATGTTGACAGTACATGTAGTTCACTACTAAGATAAATAATGTAGTAGTATAGATGGTTGTGAATAAAATTACCAGGCAGGCAAGCAAAAGCAAGTACGTTACAAACATACCTGAGGCCTAATCATGTTAATAACAGATCGGGCAGTGCTTATTGCGGTCGCAGCCACATTGACTGCGCCGTTGACTAATGTTTCTGGAAGAATGTGTACCTGTGAAGTTGCAGCTGGCGCAGTTGCAGCTGGTACAGTTGCAGCTGGTACACTTGCAGCTGGTACAGTTGCAGCTGGTACACTTGCAGCTGGTGCAGTTGCAGCTGATGCAGTTGCTTCCAGAGTAGGAGCAACTCTAGTTGGTTGTGGTTGTTTTTGTTGGAAAACAATTGGAGTGCTTACCCCAGGGGTTATTCCTAGAATAATATAATTTACCTTTTGATCCAAATACAAAAAAAAAAAACTAACCCAAAGAGGAAAGCAGAGCTGAAGCAGCCAATGCTGGTTCTGTGATGGCATTATGAGGTATTTCGCGCGGTAATTGCTGGAAATTCGGCACGGCTTCGACAAAAGGATTTACTGTTACTTGTTGCGGAACCAATACTTGTTCTTAAAAAAAAAATCTAATAAACCAAAACCCTTTTATAATTCACCCTCTTCTTACCAGCAGGCCTCTCAATCAAAGTAGGCTGTTCGGGATTGTTCAAGTCCAACACAGGATACACCATTTCATAGCCAGGATTATCTTGAGGAAATACAAAAATTCTGTGTTGTTGATCAATAGGGGCGTTAACTTCAGAAAAGCAAGATCCTGCTGCTGAACAGTGTGACATGTAGTTGTTTGCCTCAAAATAATTACTGCGTTGTTCGACATTTTCTTCCGGCTCTGGAACGTTTTTGGCTGGTGTGGATAAGTCCACAGCAACATTGTTATCATTGTTAGCAATTTGCACAGGGATGATGGGTTCTTCTAGAGTCTTAGGCACAGAATCTGGATCATTTTTGGGCGGAGTAGGAGACTTTGCTTCATTCAATTTCTGTGCAGCATCAACCAATTCGGAATTGAGCAAGTTGACTGGAATGAGGACTTTTTGTCCATCAACGTGTACGTTAATAAAGCCACCTTTAGCATACTCATCCTTAGGAAAAGTAACAAAAACCATATTTTCCAACTCATCATCTGTTATTTTAATAGTACATCCCGAAGCAGAATCATTATTGTTATTATCATCGAAACTATCTGATTTTTTTATTGCAGATGTACTGGGAGTAGGTTCAAGTTTTTCAGGTGAGTCTACAACAAAGCATTGAGGAATTGGTACATCGATTTGCATATCCACTTTTGCAACAAGTCGGCGTTGTGTTTCTGAAGTCCAACTACAATCTGAATCCTCTGCAGATGAAGTGAAAGAGTGTTTCACCTGATCTTCATCTTCAGTTGAGAGAAAAGCGGCCAAATCATCAGCCGCATTCTTCAAAATTTTCTCCTGCTTGGCAATCATATCCATGGAATCATAGTAGGGTTTCAGGGCTTCAGCCGAATTCCTGGCTTCGGAAGTTTTAAATTGAACAGTGTTTTCCTTGTCAGCAGGAATTTTCAAATCGAAGGGATCAACAATGAAACGAACCCCAAGCCAATGTCCAAAACGGCGTCCTTTATGCATAAATTGCCAATAGGACTCGTATTGACCTGGCTGCTCTGGAATATAAAAAGCCACAGAAATCAATCCCTTTTCTCCTGGTTTCAATAATGGGACCGCAATCGTTTTTTTCAAAGCTACCAATGCCTTAGAGCCCCAACTGTATTGCAACGAAGTTAGGCTTGTCCATTGATCCTGTCCAGTATTCTCCACCATCCATTCATGGATGTAATGTTCACCACCTAGCATGTGCGGTATGGTGGTTTGTACGGTCAAAGGCTTGGCATCCATTACTGTCTCTTCATCGCTTTTCTCTAAATCTTCTTCGATTTGACGTTTTTCTTCTTGTAATAGGCGTTGTTTAGCTGTGAGAGCGCTCAGTTTGCGCGCGTTGCTACATCCAGCTTCGCCCTCTCTGTGTTGCAAAGCTGAACGTTTTTCGCGGTACTTGGTAGCTTTGCGTTCTAATTTGTCTAGTTTGGTGTCGTATCTCAAAGATCTCATTAGAGTTTTTGTGCTGGAATGTAAAGAAAATTGTACAAATGATTTTTTGCTTACCAGGAAAATTTTAATTGGATTAGAGCTGTGATAAGAAACAGAGTTCGGATGTGGAAATTTTTCAATTGGTTATTTTTTTATTACCAAATTTAAAAAGAAAATTGCTTACTCAAACACATTTGCTGTTCCATGAGATGAAACCTTCTTGGGACGCTTCTCAAGTTTGCTCTTAATCCTATAAGGACAAGAAGATTTAAGATCTGCAACAGTTTGCGCCATCACTGTTGAAACATTAGCAGAAATTTCTTCCATCAGTTCTTTCTTGAGCTGCAAACATTTTGGGAGGATAATCAAGTGCAAAAACTTATTTTTCTTCACATCCATTGTATTTGCAACAAACTCCACACCATATAAATTAAATATGTATGGAGTGCAAGTATAATAAATCGATTTCCAATTAAAATAATAAGTAATTAAAAACTTTATTGCTATTTTGAACAGTCAATAAATAATAATTTAATATGCAATTTTACCTGTACCAATCCTGCTAGAAACCATTCAGGAGCGGTATTGCCAGCACAACAAGTTGACGAAATAGAAGTTGGTTCTAAATCGAATTGTGTCTCGACATCATTAGAATGCTTGTGCATTTTTTGCGCAGTTTGATCAGAGATTCGTTCCAAGAGGAGATTTATAACTTCTCCAACGCGGGCCTTACCTGATCAAAGATAATTAGGATTGATTTTATATGCGATTTTAATGCTTACGTCTGAATGCGTAGAGAGCCACTTGGAAGTCTGTTTGAGATTGGATTGGGTACTCTTTGCCATTATCCATGATGTAATAGACGTTGACATCGTCTTCGGCGATACCAGAGTTTTTTAGCTAAGTAGGTATAAAAATACACTAAATCAGATTTTCTCAAAATTATCAAATTTGTTTATAGGTTGGAACTCAGAGGGATTGGAACAACATAAATCATCCCAAGAGACAAAATAACGAATTTTGTCATATTGGCATGATTTATGTTTGCAGTTTACAGACTTCTAGTAGAGGACTACTATTTCTGAAAATTTCAGCTCATTTGGACTTATAGTTTCAGAAATAAAATCGTGTTAAGCGATTTGGGGTGAATTATCAGTTTTTCAATTTTTCTGAATGCCTTTTTTCATAGAATCTGGCTCCAAATCTCAGGATATTTAAGTGTATGGAGATTGCGAGATCCAAAAGGACCATTAGGACACAAAATTTTAACAAAAAAAAAAAATTGAAATTTCATCACTTTAGTAAGATCCTCATGATTTAGATTTTGGAAAACTTTGAAAGGTCATAACTTTTTTTCTATTTAAGTTAAAAAGCTGAAATTTTCAGTGATTCTTGTCCCAGTAGAGAACTACAATCTCTGAAAATTTCAGCTCATTTGCACTTATAGTTCCAAAAATAAAATCGTGTTAATCAATTTGGGATGATTTATCAATTTTTCAAGTTTTCTGAGTGCTTTTTTTCATAGAATCTAACTCCAAATCTCAGAATAATTTAGTGTATGGAGGTCAGGGGATCCCGAAGCACCATTAGGACATAAAATCTCAACAAAAAAAATCTGAAATTTCATCATTAGGTATATTTAGTAGGTACTAAGTTTGAAAACTTTGAATAATTATAATTTTTTTCTATCATACCTAGATCGAGACCTAGATAGAAAACCGAGGGGTGTCTCACGGTCGGAAATAGGTGTACAAATCTCAAAAAAATTTCCAAAAACGTTGAGAAATTACGGAAATTTCCTGTAAATTGTCAGAAATGATGTTTATTTTCAGAAATTATAGGAAATGTTAGGGAATTTTGGGAAATGTTAGGAAATTATTCGAAATATTGGGAAATTATTCGAAATTATAGAAAATTTACTGAAATTATTATAGGAAATTAGGAAATTATCACCAGAAATCTTAGAGAATTTTTCTGTTTCGAAATACCTAACAAACCATAAGCTAAAGCTAGAAGTATCACAGTATACAGGGTGTCCCAGGGTGGATGGCGTATTAGACGTTTATGAAGAACTAAGAAGCGAATCAACTTGAAAATTGGGCAACCGGGATAAACGACCATGATCTACACTTTAAAAATATTTTTGTTTATGCGGTGTTGCCGGTTCTACTCTAAACCAATTGCAACATAGCTATTTTAAATGGAACACCCTGTATGTGATTGAATAATTTGGATTCTACATAAAATTCTGAGCAGATTTCATGTGATATACCCTATTCCTAAGTTCAACTGTTTTGGAAATATTGACAGTTGAAAATTGACTTTTTGCAACTTTGACAAGCTGTAAAACCGAAACGGTTAATTTTAGAGGAAAACCAATGTTACATTCCATGATTAAAAATTATTTAATCTCTGGTTAAATTCTAAAGGTGTCAAATGATAGTTTATGAGATTCTAAGACAGGAACGTAGCATCGGTTTTTCTCTAAAATTAACCGTTTCGGTTTTACAGCCTGTCAAAGTTGCAAAAAGTCAATTTTTAACTGTCACTATTCCCAAAACAGTTGAACTTAGGTATAGAGTATATCACATGAAATTTGCTTAGAATTTTATGTAGAATCCAAATATGCAATCACATTCAAATACAGGGTGTTCCATTTAAAATAGCGATGTTGCCACTGGTTTAGAGTAGAAGCGGCAACACCGCATAAACAAAAATATTTTTAAAGTGTAGATCATGGTCGTTTACCTGGTTGCCAAATTTTCAAAATGATCCACTTTTTAGTTCTTCATAAACGTCTAATACGCCATCCACCGTGGGACAGCTTGTATGTATATCAGGATTTTTACCCTTTGAATTTGATATGTAAACCTGAAAACATATGTGTTTTTTGAGCCTAACCAAGCCATAATAAGGGCTGATTGGTCGCTTTCATGGAAACGAGTTTCTCTTCATCATTTTTGAAAATAAGATCTATGGCGTCATCAAAACTGTAAGAAAGTCTACACTTTGCTGGTTATTTGAGGAAAAAAAGGAAGCATCTCAAGTGGTCGTTTGATGAGGATACATGGTGAAAAATTAAAACTCCTACTTTCATCTCCAGTGAAAAACGGCTAAGGAAGCAGGTATTAAATAAAAAGAGAGCAAAAAAAAAATAAAGAAACCAAAAAAAAAGGGTACCAAAACTGATACGATTTTTGAAGAAAATACGGATTCAAGTATAGATCACACTTTGGAAAGCGAATATGGAAACTCTTGTCAAGAGGGAACAACTGAGGAAACCCCAAGAAAAACCCAAAAGTAAATCGGAAAAATTGCCATTATACAGGGTGTCCCCGTTTACCTGGTCAAAAATGCTAGGGTATATAGAGGAACCATAGAGAAGCAGTTTGAGATGGGACACCGATAGTCGGAAGTGCATCGTTTCCAAAATACAGGGTGTTGAAATTTGTGCAACCCTCTTTTATATCATCTGAAGGGCTAATGCTATAGGCTGTTCTAATTTCCAGAGATTAGGTATTGATTAAGGAATGATATTTAAGAATTCGTATCATGTACTCTCATTTTCTACCTGGAACCACTCCAAAAAATAAAATAAAATTGAAACAAATTGCTTTTTTCCCAAATTTTTTTTGGGGTGGTTCCAGGTAGAAAATGGGGTTGCATTATACGAATTTTCAAATATCATTTCTACAACAATAAACGCTGAAAATTTGAACAGCCTAGTATAAGCCCTTCCAAGAGCCTTTCAGGTGATATGAAAGAGGGTTGTTTAAATTTCAATAATGAAACAACCTGTATTTTGGAAACAACGCACTTCCGACCATCGATATCTTATCTCAAACTGCTTCTCTATGGTTCCTCTATATACCCTAGTATTTTTGACCAGTTGAATGGGGACACCTCGGGGGACAACCTGTAGTTGAAAATGTACTATGTTTGCTATGATCAGGATAAATGGTATATAGGCCCTGTTACATACATTTATAGGGATGATTGACTATGAAGATCCTTAAAGAAGACATAAGACTATGTTATATGGCCTGAGAAACCAGACCATCAAAAAGTAAGCAAAAATATATAATTTCTGGACCACTGAATCTTTTTGGCACTGGACCCCACAAATTAGCAGAGCAGGCAAGTCTTTGATGAAAAAGCGATGCATGGCTTCAAAGTATAATTCAAATTTGATTTCAAATCCATAAAGGCTAAGGCGAGTATCTAACTAACCCAAACACTGAAATCTTGACTAAAATACCGAGTAAAATACTCGGTAAAATACTTAAGATTTCTGCTGAGGTTTTTTCCTGTATTTAAATTTTTAGTTGTTTTCTGTATTGTTGGAAATATAATGTATTTTCTATGTTTATAGAAAACATCCTGCTTCACCTATACCACCCCATACCCCCAAATTCAGGTTCGTTCAATATCAATAAAAACTATATTTTTGCTGTAAAATATTGAATTATGCTTAAGTGGCTATAGAAAAATATAATTTCCAACTGTTTATCCAAACATTTCCATGGACGTCCACGGTCACTCCAAACTTTGCAAAATCACATTTATTGGGGTTAGTTCTCGGGTTAGTTATATGATTTTTTAAAAATATAGAATCGAGTATAGAATATTAGTATGTACAATTTGATTGAAGAAATCACTATTTTTAATCCATTTGATGCCCTCTAGATTGACAATTGAAGATTAAAACACTTGAAGGTCTACTTTCAAAGAGTGTCACCACCTTGGTCACCACCTTGTACAGGGTGTCCGAATTTGGATGGTTTTAATAGGAAACGTCAATTTCTGAGCGAGATACAAAAAAATGAACCCCCTCACTCCGAGGCTCGAATTTCTTGAAATTTTGATTGGTGCAAACCTCATTTTGATATCTTCAACCGTTTAGCCGCTAGAGGGCGATTCTCGATTTTGAGCAGTAATGTGAAATCTTCATAACTTTTTTGTTTATAAAAATAACTGATTTCCGTAAAAACTTCCTAGAAGCACTTTTTCAAGTAGAATTCAGTGACGTTTTCAGTATTTTTCTATTGGGCCTCGATTTCAAGATATTGACCAAAATCTGATTTTTTTCAATGGGACACCCTATATATTAATAGCTCATTAGAAAGCTCTGCTTTTGCTGATTTCAATGATACAAATTTCGATAGGTTTATCTCTAACAGTTTTCGAGAAAAAATTTTTTTTGGCTTTTGTCATAAGAAACAATGAGTTAGAAAGAGACCTTTCTCAGTTTCCTTACAGATATAAAGTCCTTTTCTTACACATTGCTTCTTATGACAAAAACCGAAATAATTTATTTTCCCCAAAACTATTAGAGATAAACCTATCGAACTTTATATCATTGAAATCAGAAAAAGCCGAGCTTTCTAATGAGCTATTAATATATAGAGTGTCCTATAAAAAAAAAACAGACTTTGGTCAATATCTCGGAGTTGGGACCAACTAGAAAAAAACTTAGAACGTCACTGAATTCTGCTTGAAAAAGTGCTTCTAGAAAGTTTTTACGGAAATCAATAATTTTCATAAACAAAAAAGTTATGATCTTAGGTTATGATGGTTTCACATTATTGCTCAAAATCGAGAATCGCCCTCTAGCGGCTAAACGGTTGAAGATATCAAAATGCGGTTTGCACCAATCAAAATTTCAAGAAATTTGAGCCTCGGAGTGCGGGGTTCATTTTTTTGTATCTTGCTAAGAACTTGATGTTTCCTATTAAAACCATCCAAATTCGGACACCCTGTACATATTTCAGCAAAAAAATGTTCATTTCTAGAAAACTACAGTGAATATTGTAGAGATAGTTGGAAATTTTGGCGAGAAATTGAAAATCTCTCAGAAATTTTGAAAATTATCAATTTTTGTTTCGGAAATGTCAGAAATTTCATAGGAAATCAGTAATTATTTGGGGAATTTGGAAAATTATTTAGGAAGTTTCATAAATTATTTAGGAAATTTTAGAAATTATAGGAAATACTTAAAAAAATTCTGAATGTTCAGGAAATTTCGGAAATTATAGGCAATATCAGGAAAACATTTCCAAAAAGGAACTAGGTGTACAAAATTTAAGAGCGTGAGACACCCCTTGACTACATTACTACTGTGTACTGCAATATTGCACATTGTAACTATAGAATAGACGCACACACATATTAAGTAATAAAAAAAATAAAAACAACATTTTATTTTTTATCTAGTAGTAAGAAAATAGCTATTTTCCTAATGAGTGCCGGAATTTTTTTCCCGCAAGTGTTAGGAACTATATTTTTTCTACAAACATACTAAAGGTGATGTTACGAGTAGTTTAATTTAAATAAAATGCGATTGTACAGAAGGTAAAATTAAAAATGTATTAACCAATATTTACAAAAAAAAAAGGTAAAGGTAAAGGTGTATTAACAATACAAACAAAACAATTCGATGTCACGATTATTTCAAACTCTTACCGCACCAGTGCAGGAAAACAGTCTTCCTGCACAGCAAATAGTGCGGGAAGAATCATTTCCCGCACGCTCGTAGAAAAACTAAATATTTTACCCTGAAAAAAAAACTAAATATTGTACTAAACCCTGAAAAACTCAAAGTGCTAACAAAAAAAAGACAACTTGTAAATTGGAGCCAATATCATTCAATTTTGTTTTTTTCAAAAACATTCCCAGTTTTTGTTCACTTTCCCGACCTTAAAGGAAAGTTCCCGGAATGTTCCCTGGGAATGGGAAAGTTCCCTAGGGAACCTTCCCTTCGGCACATCACTATTCCAAAATGATTTTTTTGTGGAGATTTCAACCCTAGACGATCAATTTGCACCCCAGAAGGCAGAAACCCCACACAGTGCTTTATTGTGGGTTTTCAAGCCAAAATCTTTAAAGAAAATTGAAAAAACCAAAAATCCAAAGGTACTTAAATAACTATTTTAGAAGTAGAAGGTGTTGTAAGGAAGGGACCAAATACAAATTACAAAATCATGGAATAATCTAGAATTCAAGAGAAATTCCTGTGATTCTCCAACTTAATTCTCCACAGTTAAAAATGTTGAATCAAACAAACAATGGAATTTTTATTTATCGATATCTAGAAACCAGCGTAGCAATAACATCGTGACTAATGCCTTATCGAGCATGAGAAACAAAGCAATTAAAATTATGAAACTTGATACATATTTTTATGATCCATAAAACAAATTCGCAACGCAACATGCAACTAAAATCGAGGTCATTTTTTGTTGGCATCTCTTTCTAGCCCACTGTAAAGTTGAATGCAGTTTGTCTGAATATAGATTCATGTCGCAGAGGAAATGTAACTAAAATGGCCGAATGATTTTTGATTTTCTTGAAAAATAATATTATTTGCGACTGATTCATAAAACTATTGAATTAAACAGCTAAAAGAGAACATATTTAAGCTAGTAATATAAAAATTCTTTACCAAATAGCTTTTAAAAACTGCAAAATTCAATGTGGTAGCAGGAATGTCGTAAACTGCAACAATCGACATCATTTGCTTCTTGTCGTCTCGTTTGGGTAAATTTTTCCATCGGAGACTGTAGACGATCTCCAAATCTTTCGTTTTGAAGCTCATCTTTGGACTTTTGAAGGAATTTTTCGCACGACTGCAGATTTTGATGGTTTCACAACAACACAACAATCGTCAATGGAATTGAAATGGAAGTGAAATGTTTTTATTTTTATTTTGATTCTGACAAATGCCCTTCGACCAATGAGAAATCGTAGATTTGCTGCGCGTGCGCTTTTAAGAAACTACGCAGTATAAATTTAATTGAATATATTCTCTATAGTTCGGATCATGTTGCTGCTTTATTCTAACCTGTGAGATAGAAAAGAGACAGACAGACATAGTAGTTGAAATACGTGACTTTTATTGACATTGAACAGTACAGTGGCGGCAGACCAATTTTAAGCGGTATTAAACTTATGAAAGACAATGGCGTAGGTAGATTTTTTTTCGGATAAATGAATTGTAAAAAAATCTGTTTTTTAATAAAACTGAGTACGTAATTAACGTAATAAGCTATTGAATCACTATAGTATATTATGCAATTATCATGTAATGACAGCCATTAATACACGAGCATGTTGTAGGATACGAAACGATACGGTTAATATGCAAACTTGGCTAGTTTGTAAACTAGCTGAATAGTTTACAAACTAACCAAACCATTGGCTATTTTGGTAGAAAATGCAATTTTTACTAAAATAGCAGCTAGTTTGTAAACTAACCAAAAGTCTTGGCTAATTTACTTGAAATTATTGAGAAAACTAAATTAGCTGGTGAGTTTATAAACTATCCAATGCAGCCTGGCTAATTTGAAAACCATGATTTCTAGTAATAGAAAATAGCTAAAACTTTTGCCTAGTTTGTAAACTAACCAACCAATTTACTAGCTAATTTACAAATAAAATTTAATGTTCATGGTATTTTCTTATCCGATAAATTAGAAATGATTAAAATAGAAAATTTTACTTTTTGAAATTTCTTGGGTAATAATTGAATATTTTTGATTTATTGGTTTTGTCGTAACTTGTGTTTCGCCGTGCCCAGTTAATTGGTGAGATTCCTTAATAATATCAAACAAATCGTCCATACAAGCTGATATTTTGCCAGATTTCTTTCGTTGTAAAGTTGGGAATTATTTGCTTTATTATTATACAGATCTATTAAAGAAGTGTCACATTTTTTAACCTAACTTTGTTTGTAAATAGGGCAATCCAACGACTTGTCAAAATGGCATTCTAAATCGAGGCCAATGCCTTTTTTCTACTAATAATTTCTTGAACTAAAAACTTTCCATCTTAGAATACGAAAATTATCCTCTCGAACACTAGAAGATCATCTAAAAGCACCACAAAATACACAAAAAACAGGTTTTGATGAAAAATTTCACGATTGCTTGAATTAAATTTATGGCGCCAATTTTTTGGCATTGGCCATGCATTGACCACCATTTTGTTTGGATTGCCCTATTAGCCAGAAAATTGGTTATCTAGTTTAAAAACTAGCCAATGGTTTGGCTATTTTGTGTTACTAGAAAATATGGTTTTCATATTAGCCAAACTGCATTGGACAGTTTCTAAACTAACCAGCTATTTTAGTTTTCTCAATAGTTTCAACTAAATTAGCAAAGACTCTTGGTAAGTTTGCAAACTCTTTGCTTTTCAGATATTATTGGCGTAGCATTATCCATGAAAATTTGGCGGGTTGCCCCTCGTATAATAATGACAGTATATGTCAAATTCCAGACAATTTTGAGTGTGTTTCACGTAATTTCGTAAGTGTCGCAGTATTGAAATTCTCTGGCCTATCTGGCCAATCAAAGACACATTTGTCAATATATTTTTCAATGGTACCTTACTATTCTGCATACCTGCAAAATCCATTGACATTTTTCAAAATTTCGGCATTGTCAAATTTATTTCATATTAATAACACAGTTAATAATTTCCATAGAAAAGTGATTTATAAATTCTTATAAAGAACATTCACTTGATTCATCCCCTCCACTTTTTGTTTTAGTTCGTGACTACACCGCTGTGCGCCCATATCGTCGTTTCTCAACGTCCCTCTCGTTTTTATTCTAATCTCTGACTTCACCGATGAGTTGGCTATCTATGTTTAGTGAATAGAAAATGACAATGACCGACATAGAATCGTGTATATAAAAACCAGTCATAAAAATGCAAGTGTCCATTTAACATCATAATGCAAATGTCATCTTGTCATCTGAATTAATTTGTTGAGTGCATCGTCGTTGATTGTTTTGAATTCCAAGACTGTGAAAGTAGTGATAACTGCATCATCATAAGCAGCCGGTTTAAGAGTTGTTGCCACAGTGTGTGACCAGGCGGCAAAAATTAAATCGGTCAAAAGCGAATTGTAGGCCACAGAACAGGGAAATCTACATCAAAAATAAAACAGAAACAGAAATTTTGGTTTTGTTGGAGATAAACAACCTAGAAATCGCGTCACTGTATGTTGCTCCATACATGCTCGAGGGAATTATAAACAACTTCATCAAATATGACAGCCTTTTAACTGGAAAAATGGACATTTTCAAAAAGCAGATTAGAAAGTGTTTCAGTCATCTCATGAGTCAGATACGCCAGATCATCTATGAATAGATTATAGATTATTTTATGCATTAAGTGATTCTCACATAAATATATAAAAATAAAATGTATAAAATTTTAGTTTATGAAGTTTTGAACCACTAATACCTTATTTTGAAATAATTGAAATGTCAAACAAGTAATTTAAAATCGAGATTCAAACGGCCCGCCAAATATTAGTTCAATGACTACACCGCTATGGCAGCACCGTCGGAAATGTCACTTGGCGACTATTTTACAACAGAAGTGAGCGTTCTATATCAGGGGTGCGATTTTCGAAACCATTCACTGGCGTAGCCAGGGGGGGGGGCAAGGGGGCATTTGCCCCCCCCAAGACCCTTAAATTTTATGAATATTTCTTCAAAATTAAGATAAACAGTCCCAAAAATAGCGTAAAGAAACCTGAAAAAGGGGCGTGGCACCCAAAAATTTCGCGCCTGCGGCGCTTTGCCTCCGGCAGCGGTCGCGGTAGGGCCGCAAAAGACGCTTCCTGCAAATTTGCCCCCCCCAAGACAAAATCCTGGCTACGCCACTGAAACCATTCGAGTACATTTCGTATACGAGAATATTCAAAAATACGACCCCAATTATAAATCACTTTTCTATGATAATTTCTCAAGAGAAAATAAGAGAAATGGGAAATAATAAAATATTACGGCTATTTCGAGAAAATCAAATCAGAGGTTCTTCAGGGAATAATAATTGAAGCCCAACTACCAAATGTATTTGGGGTAGGTATTGTTTAAATATACAGGGCTTACCGGGCTTTCATTTCAAAACTTGCCACCTACGTTATCAGCGTAAAGAGGTATATTTTTGGAAATCGCCGAAACACGTCAACAAATTTATTGAGAGGAAGGCTTTTTAAATAAAACTGGACTTCGCCTCGTCAATCCCCTAAGCCCTAGGGCTACCACCCCAAAATTTTCAAATGGGACAGGGGGTCGAGTGATAGATTATTTTAAAGAGCTATTTAATCTGTACATTTTGCCGTCCTATTTCTCAAATTTGACCTCGTTGTCGCAGAATAACTCGCATTTCAATGTTTAAAAATGCCTATTTATCCTTAAACACACCTGCGCTTGTTAACCTAATTATGGCTGTAATTAAAAGGTAGGTGAAGAAGTAAGTGTGTTTAGGGATAAATAGGCATTTTTAAACATTGAAATGGGTGTTATTCTGCAACACTGAGGTCAAATTCAACAAATAAGACGGCAAAATGTACCATCGTCACCAAAAGTATCTGGGACACAAATAATGCATAATAATCTCCTGGACTAATTCTACTGTCATTCATTTCAATGCCTTTTTTCATAGTTTGACAAATATTTGACAATAAAATTCATATAATAGGACAAGAGCTAATGTAATGCTGTCCCAGTTACTTTTGGTGACGATATGGTACAGATAAAACCTTTAAAATGATCTATCACTCGACCCCCTGTGCCATTTGAAAATTCTGCGGTGGTAGCCTTAGGGCTTAGGGGGTTGAAGGGGCGAAGTCCACTTTCACGTAAAAAACCTTCCCCCGCAATAAATTTGTTGACGTGTTTCGGCGATTTCCATGAATATGCTTCTTTACGCAGATAACGTGGGTGGCAAGTTTTGAAATGAAAGCCCTGTAGATGTAAAGCCATTCTTACAACCAGCAACCAATATTTTTGTTGGACCAAACCTGACAAAAAAGTTACCTACTGCAAAATAGTATATTATATACCTAGGTAGAGAAGTTGATTGTATTCGCTAGGAAAATTCTTTTAACTCACTTGGTGTATAAATAACTATTAACTTGAATTAAACAGGATCACATGGTCAAAATTAGAAAAAATATTGTGTGAAACACGTTGGGAAACACTATTTTTCGTAACTCTCTTCCTTTTGTGGAACTCGCTTCGCTCGTTCTTCAGAGATCAGTTCGTTACGAAAAGTAGTGCTTTTCCCAACTGGTTGCACAAATAACTAATATATAATTTGGATTGAAACACTAAAAAAACATCTAAGCCGTTTTCTCGCGTCCCCTTTTCTGACATTGGTTCAAAACAGGTTTGAAACGGGCGATGGTGTTTCCATTTAGTGTTTCAATTCAAATTAAAAATACTATACCTAATGAGCTATTATTGAATCACTAGTGATACCTATAATGAGCTTATCACTATAGTACAATAATACAACTTATTACCATGATCCAAATAGACAAAAATGGCTTACGTAATAAATTCTTATAGAGTGGGTCATAATTATACTCAATCCATCAATGATTATATTGAATCTTTTTCAAAATTAACGAGGTACCTAGGTACTAGATAAAAAAACCTGACACATAAACCATTATCTATCTTTGAATCAAAGGAATAATCGAGAACAACCTATTAGTATACAAAAAAGGTTCACAAACGTTTAATTCGAATTTGCTCCAAATGTTGTTTTATCCAAATTACGATCCAAGAGATCCAGAGCGAATATCCAAATTCTCCCGCCGTTCCCGTTTTCTCCCAAATTAATAGGAGTAGGTCGATATATTCGGGGACGCAGACGCACCCAGAAACCTGTTGAAAAAGATGCTGGGGATATAGCGAACATCATTCTCTTCCCCTGAATAATTGTATGTTTATAATCGCACCAAGGATTTCTATCTTTATGAAAATGTGACCAACCTTAAATATGGATCAAACGGAATCAAAGTTTCGGTTAGTGATAAATAAGGTGTGATTTTTTTTTTTAAAGGTAATTCCTCAAAAGGTGGGAGTAAATGTTTTTGTCCACCTAAAGAGCCCTTAAATCCATTGAAATTATTCAGTTCTTTGTTCTGGATTTTTTTTTCTGAAATAAATTTCTAGAATTTGGTTGAAATATGAGTGCAGCAAATAGAGGTGCCTTGCTTTCGGGAGGCTGGACCAGAGGAGGCACTTCTGAGGTGGTCAGAAGAGCCCATCCAGCCTCAGGAGCTCAATGGAACGTGCAAGTGGTAAGAGGCAAAGTAAATGGAAAGTGTCTTTGGAACGCTTGTAAGGCTTTGAGTTTAGGTTTGTTGTTGATGGTACTTGGAGCTGCGATGGCTACGATTGGTAAGCAAAATTCCATTAATCATTATTGAATACTTATAATTTAATTTGTTTTAAAAGGATACTACGCGGATCAATTATCAGTGGCTCAAGAAATAAGAGGAAACCACACTGTTGCTGTTAAAAATGAATCAAGAGGGTTCCACCTTAATAATTTGTCGTATGCTGGTCCTATTGTCATGGGGGTTGGAGGTAAATAAACATGTTTTTCTGCGATTGACAAGAAATGTCAGCATTTTTGACTGGTCGCAAAACTCAATTTTCTGATATTTCAATTATGTTTCAATAGTTGCTAAGGAATCAATGAATAACAATACGGGAAACACTTTTCCGGCCTAGGCCGGGAAAGTGATTCTCGTACTGCTGAATATTTGGAACCAAAAGACAAACATTTAACAGGTATTTAACCGATCGCAGAAAAAATAGTATGTGTATTTCGGTGGAAAAGCACATTCTCGGCCTTCGGTGTTTGCCAGCCTCGGCTACGCCTCGCCCGTTAACTTACACCGTCGGCCGAGAATGTGTCACTTTTCCACCTAAATACACAATATACTATTTTGTTAAGCAAAAAAAAGCAAAAAGTACGTTTGCCCCCAGTGAGAATTGAACTCACGACCCCTGGTTTACAAGACCAGTGCTCTAACCCCTGAGCTATGGAGGCTTGATATTAAATTTGCCTTTGTGACGTAGTAAAGTTACGCGTCATCAGGCATTAAATATTTTATAATTTTATAACAATAATTGGAGCTAATGGTTTATAAAAAGGTAAAAATCAAGTAAGAATGTCGTAGCTCGTTTTTTAAAATTGTCTTAACCTAAAGGCGAGTGATTTTAAATGATTTCACCAAACTATTGTCTGGTCAAGAGAACTGAAGCTACCAAAAGAATTTGATTTGGACAAAAACGTGCGATGTTCAATGTTGCCACGTTTACTTATATTGTGAAGCATTTGAGTCAGCTGAGTATGCTCAGCATCCAATTATCTACTTATTTGTCGTCTCCCTCTCTCCATTGCTTAAATTTCCTTTTTTTGAAATCTTACAGAGAAACAGAATTCAAAGATCCAGGAATAGAAAACATATGTCTACTCGCTTGTCTATTATTTTGTCTCAATTTTCTTCGCTCCATAGTTTAGGTTTCCTTTCTCATTTTTTCATTATTACAGGCTCTTGAGTTTTTTTCAAATTTCTCAGTGAACAAAATTCAAGAGCCTGGAATAGAAAAAAATATGTCTAAGATTGTCTATCCAATCATCTGCTCATTTTTCTTCAGATTATTCCCTCTCTCCATTGCTTAAATTTTCCTTTTCTTCAAATCCCTCAAAGAAACAGAACTCAAGATCCAAATTTAAATTCATTAACTTTTTAAAATAAAAATATTCCTTCTTGAGGTTTCATTGTTGTCGCCGCTTGCGTCATGACATTCGAAGCACGTGACTCTGCAGCCAAAGTAGTACCAGCCAGATTCAAACTGAGTACTACAGGACCACCTCCAGGTACTTGCGCTAGAAGTGGTCACGGATCACTGAGAACCGCTGGATCACAAACTGGAACAGGTAACCATCTCAAACGTGATTTTCACGTAGTTGATAATTAATGGTTCCAGTAACCGCTTCTTCAGCTGCACACCACGGTAGCATCCATGGACAGCACCACAATGACCATCACAGACACCATCATCATCACGCATCAGACCGACACTCGCTCACCCAATCTTTCGTGCAGTTTTCCAGAGGCCTCGCGCTAGATTCGAAAAACATCGGCCACCACAAATACGTACAGGGTACCTCGCCTTGTGGCACCAGAAGCAGTTCACTTAAAGTGCCACAGGTACCAAACACAATTCTATTTAAATCGTTTCTTCATCTGACAACGCTTTTAGGGTACCATCAATCGTAGTCCATCCGCGCCAGACTTGGCGCTAGAAAAACGTTCATCGGCCAGTGCGCCGGGCAGCAAAGAAGCTTCGCCGACCAATCACAATGCGATACAAAAGTCACCGAACCAATCGGGTCGTAGGACTTTTGCAGCTTGCGCGTTGTTGAATCCGGGACTTTTGCATCGACAGGCCTTGAGTGTTGATGAAACTGCTGCTAATTACAGGTTCGACTGAAAAGTGTATCGGGTGTCTAATTATAAAGTACCACCCCTTGTAACTTTTTTATTATAATAAATAAGCTACAAGGGATGGTACTTTATAATTTAACACCCTGTACATCTAGATGAGCAAAATATAGACTAAGAATTTCTAGATTTTTTTTCCTATGGGCATAAATGGCGTGGATCCCACGTATTATTGGATGAAAAAGATTTTTTTGGAAGCAGTCTATGTAGCGGATATGGAAACCATATTCGTCAGCTTATTTTCTCAATATATTTGCATTTTCATATTTCTTGAAGAGGAGCAGGATCAGAATGTTTAGCAGAGTTACGAGTGCTTTACGACTGAGTATCTCTCCTCTGAAAGTCTACTATTATGCTTTAGAATACTTCTACAGTTCTGTACGATTCTATTTCTTTCACCAACAACTTTTCCTTGGCTTACTGTATGAGTATCTTATCTCTGTTGATGAAGGATCTCTCACTTTCGAGTCAAGTTTTTTCTTTGTGCTTCTTCACTTCTTGATGAGATGTGTTCTCAACTTTTTCCAATATAACTATATTACCTACTTTTGTGATTTCCAGAAGTATCGAATCGTTGCAACACGGTACAGGTTCACAAGGTTCGATGGCGATGGATTTGCACCTGGAATCCGTAACCCTAAAAGTAAGAGATAAACGTAGAAATCCTCTGAAAAGGCAAAGAAAAATCGAAGAAGACGAACAACACAAGCACGAAAACAGTTCCAGAAGAAATTCCTCGGCGCACCCTAGCTCGCCAAGACTGCCTGGGCATTGTGTCATCAACGGTGGTTCGGCGCAACATCTTCACCATCATCCTTATCACAAGTCGGCCAGAAGAAGTTCAAATTCTTCGGATTGTACTCATAGATCTAGAAGCAAACGAAGAGATTCGCACGGGTGTCATCATGCTAGAGGTAAACTGGAGCGAGCTATCAGTTCAGGTAAACCAAGCTAATATTATATAGCATTTTGATTTTAATTTAAAAGAATACATATAGATTCTAGATTGGTTGGGGCAATACCTAAATGCTATCACTCGCACGAGCCTTCGAGAAATAATTCTACTGAGCACGAAACAGTAGAGCATGCTTCTACTTCTGAAAATGATATTAGACGATCGCATCAAGTTATGGTGCATTTTTCTCCTAATCTTGAAGGCTAGAAAAGATTATTAAATGGAGTAGGATTATTAAGAATGTGACGGGATCGTAGCAAGACAAAAATAAAAGCGAATGACAATGAGGATTTTTTTTAGAATTATATAAAAAAGATTTTACTTGAGTAGGTAATTCAATGTTGTTATAGTGTCGAACTTATGTGAAATTTTATACACAAATCTCAAAGAATAATAATTGTTATAAATGTTTAGTAGGCATAAAAAAGGAATCTTTTGTAATAAAAAAAAGACTTGTTTTTGTCCTTAAATAAAGCAATCTGTTTGATGTATTTGCCCTTCCATATTAAATAACAGAAAAATGTTGAAAAGGGTAATTGCAGGGTAATTTTATGTTTTACTCAATTCAAATTCATTGATGGCCCTTTTCGAATATTTTTTCTAAAATGTACACGAAAACTGTATCTTGTGTTACACAAGAGGACCTAAAATTATTTATTTATAAACGTATATTGTACCTTGAAATAATGTATTAAAAATATAATGTATGTTTGTATATTTATATAGACGAGATTTGATATGTTTTAGACACTTAATTAGGTTTGTATAAAAAAGTCACAAAAAATGTACCTATTTATATTCTGTGTAAACATCAAAATAAAAAATAAAACTGGCACAATAGTCACTATTATGGTACCTATATTATCATTATATCAACAAGCTCCTTTCTTTGTATCCCTCCAATTTCCAATTACGTATTAAGTAGCTACATATTTTTGTATAAATCTTTCAAAAAGTGGAATGTGCATATACTCCCTTGAAGTAGAGATTTGGGAATGGAATTTTAGTGCACTATAGTTGAGCGAACGGTAACGAATTATCGAATGTAATACAAGAGGTTTCAGGATTACCGGATAATACTTTTACCTGTCACGAAACGCGTTACCTTTTGAATACCACTCGATGTTTCAGGATTACCTAATACTTTCACCTGACACTCAACGCGTTACCAGCAACACCACTCCTCCTTCGTTGTCGTGGTGTTGCTGCGTAACGCGTTTCGTGACAGGTAAAAGTATTATCCGGTAATCCTGAAACCTCTTGTGGTATTACAATCCCAAAAAGGCTTATCACTTATCAAGCCTCTCGTGTCATATGGGAATAATGTACAGTGAGTTATATAATCTCTAGAGGTAATTCCAGAAACAACGACGCGCTATGTTTGGGGTGATTTATCAATTTTTCAATAGTTCTGAGTGCCTTTTTTCATAGATTTCGGCTTCAAATCTGAGAATAATTCAGTGTGTGGAGTTGAGGGGGTCCCACAAAACCATTAGGACACAAAATCTCAACAAAAAAAAAATTGAAATTTCATCGTTTTAGTAAGAAGATACTTTAAAATTTAGATTCTTGGAAACTTTGAGAAGTCATAAATTTTTTTCTATTGAAGATTCAGAGCTGAAATTTTCAGCGATTCATATCCCTGAAAATTTCAACTCATTCGGACTTATAGTTCCAGAAATAAAATCGTTTTAAGCAATTTATTGGGCTGATTTATCAATTTTTCAATTTTTCTGAGTGCCTTTTTCCATAGAATCCGGTTCTAAAACTCAGAGTAATTTAGTGTATGGACTTTGGAGGTCACAAAAGACCATTTTTAAGACACAAAATCTTCAGAAGCAACTTCGCGCTATGAAACGGAGTCGAGGCCACCATCAAGAATCAATAATTATAGTTTCGCCTTTTACTCTTGACGAAGAAGAAGATGAAAACATTCCCAGGAGGTACATAAAGCCATGAACATGAAGAAGAATTTGTGGACAACAGAACAAAAAATATTTTGGTATACAGAGGGTGTCCCCCGATGCTTTACCCAAGTGATAACTTTGGAACGTGTCATCGAATGTTCCACTTTGTAATTTTCTATAACAAAGCCTTAACAAATATGGCATTTGCCGTCTTTGTAATTTAATTTTCTATCGAAAAATGCCATAATATAGTCTACCATAAGTTACATTAAAAATTCTAAAGTTGTATAATAGGCATTTTTTAGCGAGTTCCCGTTAGTTCCCGTGTTACAAGCGGTTACAGGAAATCAATAACCGATCCGTTTTTGCGAGAAAACGCTAATAGGGGAAGGTGTTTTCCTGTCATAAAGTGACGTCATCATTCTATAACACGGTTATTGTTTTTGATACCCAAGTCGAGAGTTGAGTAACTGAAGAATTCTAACCTTAGATTAATTTGTGATTGTTTTGATGTGTTTTTTTCTGAGTTATTTTTGTTATTAGAGGATATCAAAAAATAGCAGATCACGCATTATGGTCTATAAGCTGTCTCTCATGATTTTTTCCCAATAGGTATACATTTCAAGGGACACCACTATACTTGACTCGATAAGACTTAGAAATTAGAATATACAGGCGGGTGTTTTCAAACATAATATCGTCAATTAGTAATAAGGACTTAATTATTGACTTCATTTCCTTTATGTTTACCACAAAATATAAACTAAACTCACTTTACTGAGAAATATGTATAACCGTTCTGTTTTAGCGAGAAGCGGTTTAATCCTAAAAATTTGCCAATGGTAGGGATATATTTTTGAAATGGGAGTGTTACCGTGTATAACCGCACCGGTTATAAATGGTTATTACTGGGATCTCGCTAAAAAATGCCTAATGTATTTCAATTTTAAATAAACCAGCTAGATAAATTGACGGTACGTCACTGCTATGTGTAAACAGGCCTTTAAATTCTAGCTGTCACATCTTTTGGTTTGTTTTTTGACATGCGCAGTCACAAAGCTGATTTTATGATTGTGCTCGTTGTTCGTGATCCTGCGATTTTATCGTGAAAATCTTGGAAAAATCCCGTTCAGAAACCGAAAATTTGTATTCCGGATCGTTCCCGGACGTTTTCGCCATTGAAGAACGCCAAGCGGAGTCCCACATTCGTCATGGAATAGTATTTAAAGTGCATCGGCCGAAAACAATACGGTAAGGGCAACAATTCCATTGACATATCCAACGAGGTAAAATATCGGCAGAGAACGCGCGGCAACAGTGTACCGTGGCCGCTTACGTAAGCTAATTTTGTGGTTATGCGTTGAGGCTTACGGGCGACGTTGCCACGTGTCGACTGCGCGGTTTTTTCGAAAAGTGAAATAATTGAAACTTTTAATTTTCTGCCATGTAGATTCTTCTATGAAAATGCCGGCTTCTACTGTGGACGTTGTCGGAGCTGCTCTGAAAGCCTCGTTGGCCAAAAACAAGGAGGAAGGTTCGAATTTGGACGCACAACTGGCGGGAAGCACTAAAAAGGCTCTTTTGGCTACTATTGAGTTTGAACCTGCCGAGAATTACCAAAGCTCAGTACTAGACGTGTTGAAATCTAAATATATTGTTCTCAAATCGCCTGAAAATCAACAGCTGAATTCGTAAGTACAGGAAATGCTTGTTTTGTGCCAAAATTCAATGCCAATTTTATGTTATAATAAAGATTAAACTTAAGCCGAGTTAATTAGTGGTTGATTTACATTGAAATAAGTATTGCGTATTGATTGAAGACCAATTTTTTGATTATATTACATTCTACTACTGTGCATAAAGTGCTTACTTTACGCACTATTTAAAAGACGTAAATATTATAATGCACGCACTAGTGTATAAAGTACCTAATTCACTTTACACACTAGTGCGTGAAAAATCGCTGGAAAAGTTTAATAAATTGTTATTCGATTGTATAAAGGATCACTTTACACACTTGTCACAAGACTACAAGACACAAACACCGTTGCCAATTGTACGCGACCGTATTTGAATATGAAGATATTTTAGACTATCATAAAGTTTTAGGCGAAATTAGGTTTGGTAAATTCGCAGGTTTTTACAGAGCACATTTATCTTATCTTCTCTGAAACCGATTTGAATTTTTAAATAAATTTTTTATTATATTTTATTAGGCTGTTCATTTGTACTTGCTACCACTTGCTACCTGCTCAAAAAATCAGGAAGATTTGCTAGGCTAGGAGCTGCTATTTTTGAGCCTATTATATGGGAGTTATGGGACAAGTGAGTGAATGCCTATCAGCTGCTGAGATCCCTGAAGCTAGAAAAACAGTACAAATTAACAACCTACATATGTATTTAAAATTTGACAACACTGCAAGTATAAAGCAGGATTTATACAGTGCAGCAAAACGCAAGCATTTCAAGGCCAATTTTCATTAAAAAAATTGGAGTTGAAAAGGACTGCATTCAAAAATATGATAATTTAATGAAAATTACTGCTCAATTTGTTTAACTTTTTTTAGGGCTCTTGATTAAAAGATTTGTTTCTGCAGAAATCACAATCCAGTCAGAGTGACTTTCATTGATTGAAACTAGTTTTCTGACTGTTTTCAACCAATGAAATTCACTCTTATTGATTTGTGATTTCTGCAGAAACAAACCTATATTTCTTCACAAATTTTGAGTGGAAGGATATGACTATAGATAGTATGACTGTGTTCCTATTATCTAATTTTATTTTTGAAATTTAACATCATCCCATTCTCATTGTTTCATTTTTTTTATAGATTCTGGAACTATACTTTCACAACTTGTTCTCTTTTGTTGTCCAATTTTCAAAAATTTTGATAGCCAATACTTGTTTTATTTAGTTCAGTCCTTTTTATGTCCATTCGTTGTTATTATGTGATATTATTGCATCTTAGATTTTACTTGAAATAGCTTTTATAATTATTTTGGTTCACTGCTACACTTTTATATGAAAACCATGCAGGCAGCATGCAAGAAATTAAAAAAAAAACAAAATTATTACTGAAAACACTGACATTTTAGTCAAAATGCTGACTTTTCTCAAACAATTTGCCAATAAACAATCATATGTTTTATCAAACTCAGACAGTTAAATCAAAAATTGTTTTGTTAATATTCAGAACCAAACCCGAACAAGAACCCCAGTCCGATGACACCCTCAAATTGGCCAAACGCGAACTGTACTCGTCAGAAAAAATCCAACTGGGATGGTCAAACACAGGTGATTGGTCAGTGGGCGCAGGTATGGTCAATATGGGCAACACTTGCTACCTCAATTCTACCCTCCAAGCCCTATTTCACGTGCCTTCCCTGGTCAACTGGCTTATCTCAGACAAGGAGCACAACTCAGACTGTTCTGACACTGGCTCGTGTATTATATGCGCCATGCGCAAAACTTTACTAGAGTCCCAACAACGTAACATGTCGTCAATTCGGCCAATGTTAATCTACAACAAATTGAGGATGGTTTGCAGAAATTTGATTCCTGGCAGGCAAGAGGACGCCCACGAATTCCTTAGGTATTTGGTTGAAGCTATGGAAAAGTCTTATTTGCAGCGGTTTAAAAATCATAGTCAGTTTGATTCAAAAGTCAAAGAAACAACTCCTTTGAATCAAATTTTGGGTGGTTATTTGCGGTCGGCTGTAAGGTGTTTGAGGTGCGGACATGTTAGTACAACTTTCCAGCATTTTCAAGATTTACTAGTCGATATAAGAAAGGCACAGACTGTAGATGAAGCACTAGAACTTTATTTTAGTAGGGAAAAATTAGATGATGAAAGCTACCAATGTGAGTCATGTCAGAAAAAGGTAAGAGTATTGATTTGGGATTTATATTTTTGTTTAAAATTACAATTTATTGTACAGGTTCAAGCAACTAAACAATTTCAATTAGAGAGGGCGCCCATGGTACTTTGTGTTCAATTGAAGAGATTCTCTGTTAGCAATAATAAAATTACAAAGCATGTTAATTTTAGACAGCGGTTGGATGTTAGTAGATATGCAAGACAAAAGTAAGCAATAATTAATATTACACTTGAAAAACTATAAAATCTCCTATTGTGATACATATATCAATTCAATTATTTCTGTTCCAGGCCAGATGTCCCACTAATTTATCGTTTAGTAGCAATAGTGACTCACATGGGTCCCACAGTGAGTTGTGGCCACTATACAGCCGTAGCTCAAGCACCTTCTGGAAGTTTTTATCAGTTTGATGACAGCATGGTGAGACCCATCTCACACCAAACAGTTTTCAACACAAACGCTTATATTATGCTCTACGAGTTGGAGCCTTCTTCTCACTCGCCTAAATCCGTCCAGATACTGAAAAATAAGGCGCCAAGTACCATTACTGAACCCGCTCCTACTCCATTGAAAATAAATCAACCCAAAAGTCCAAACAATAAAGTTAGTTTATGTGAAAACAACACACCAAAAGTTCCCCTCATCAGTGCTAGTAAGCTACCTTTAGGCGTCGGTTTTACTAGCAATAAAGTTTATGGACCAGAACTGCCACCTGATAAACAAAACGTTACTTCAACCAATGGCAAATCAAAAGCTACTAGTTCCTCCCTATCAACTGAAGTAACTGACGAATCAAGCACAGACAGTAGTGAAGAGGAAGTAGAGGCAAAACCTTCTTCACCTTCTACACCAAAAGAACCTGATAGTTCTACAAGTATTGAAAAAGGGGCCAACAATAGTAGAGACAATTCGCCTAGTTCTTCAACTGTATCGACCAGCATTTCTAGTTTATCAAGTCCTGAAACGCCAAACACTAAAAAAAGTTCCACTAAAAGCTTAGTTCAATATGAAATAGATACTAGCAGTAGTGATGATTCAAATCATTCAGAACAAAATAATAGAGTTAGCACTAAAGCAAATGCAAATGACTGGCAGGTTACTTCATCCACAGATGTTATGCCACAACATGGCAACACTCCTAAGAGCTCGTGGGTTGTTAAGAATAAAATTGAACAACCTTCAAATGGTCATGTAGTTAATGAACTTTTCAAATTGTCTAGCTCTGGCTATTCAGCTCCAGTGTCTACTTGGAATGGGAACAGGTACTTGATTCTGGTTGATTTTTTTTGTGTGGTTTTTTTAGAATTCAATTTTTATTTAGATCTCAACTGGACAAAGAAGTTCAACAAGAGAAACGTGAAGACAGGAAACGCAGCTTGGCTGACAGTTCAGTGGATCAGGGCAGGGCCAAACATCAAAAAGTGAGCTCAACTTTTGACAAAGCCAAGAGCAATCCAGGCTATAATCCAGTACAGGTGGGTAGGTGATTTTTAAATATCTGTGGTGCTGGTAAGATATTTGAAATTCCTAAAAATCAATTTCATTGATTGGTATTGATATTAAAATTTCTTATAGGAATATCACAATATGAAAAACTGGAACAACAGTAACGGTACTAACGGGTACCATCACAAGCCTTACTACCATGCCAATAGGCACAAAAGGAACAATTTCCATCATCAAAACAAGAGCGGGTTTCACAAGAACAACGGATACAGATTCCGGTAATGACAGAGTTGAAGTTAACTGAATATTTTAATTTAAGAGTTTTTAATTGAATCAAATTAGTTGTATTTGGGTTCATTTCGCGAGGCATTTATTTTATTTACCAAGTAACTTTGTGCAATTTGTCCCGTGTAAATTAATGCCGCGGTTTCAAATATGCTGTGTAAAATATAATGTGTATATGTATTACTCTTAAAAAGTATCTCTACAAGTAAAATAAATGAATTATTTATCACTAATGAAAAAAGATAGTATTTTAAGTCAGGTGGCTTATTCCTGTAAACAATATTAGAATAATTTATAAAGAGTTTTTTTTTGTGGCTTTTATTAGAAGTGAAGTAAGTATGAAGTTTAATTTTTGATTCTTAGATTTTTAATCTGTTCCATATTTATCAGTTTTTACAATTTTTGTGTATATTTATTTGTGTTACTTTTGTAAACCCATTTTTCAAGCAAATTCTTAGGTTGTATTTATTAGTTTTTCACCCTATGAATTTAACTGTTGTATATATAAATATATATGTTTTGTGACTTTTTAACATTTGAATAAAGTCTCAAGTCAATACTTTTTTTTTTCAATTTTGAGTTTCTGTTTGTTCTAGGGATATGTATGTAAGTGCCACTTCCTGCCAGAACAATTCAAGAATATAGAATGAAATATAGGGTATCCCATTTGAAAAAAGCTGGAAGCATGCAAAATTTCACATTTCTGACATTCAAATTTTGTTTCTGAACATGGTTTCTAAAAATTCAGTCAAAATTATACAACTTTTGTATTTACACCTTTCTTCTACCTGTAAAGGTGAAGGCTGTAGGGGGGTGTCAATATATAAAAAAACACCCTGTACAAATAAGTGGATTATTGCGGAACTTATGGGCGTACCTCTGCGAGACGAGCGCAGCGAGTTCCGCAGCCATCTACTCACCAATACACTGTTAAACTGTTCAAATAAGACACTCACCTGAAACGTGTAGTTTTTGAACTAATGAGAAAAATTTACAACTGAGTGAATCAGGTTAATATTGTACTTGAACAACATTTTGGTGAATAGATGGTTGGGACCACCTATAAGTTTCGCAACAATCCACTCGTTTATACTTGAATAACTTGGCACAATATAATACTAGTTTGGTAAAGTAAAATTTCTAATTCCTGTTGAAAGGCAAATTGACGAAAAGTGGATAATCTTACAAATTCTGATTTTATGTAATAAGTTATTTTTCAAATACAAATAGGTGGATTGTTGCGGAACTTATAGGTGGACCTCTGCGGGACGAGCGCATCGAGTTCCGCAGCCATCTGCTCACCAATATACTGTTGAACTAATGAGAATAACTAACATTTGAGTGAGTCAAGTTAGTATCGTACTTGAACAACGTATTAATGAATAGATGGCTGCGGAACTCGCTACGCTCGTCCCGCAGAGGTCCACCCATAAGTTCCGCAACAATCAACTCGTTTCTACTTGAATAACTTGTTACATCATGGTACTAGTTTGGTAAAGTAACATTACTAATTCCAGTTAAAAGGCAAATTGACAAAAAGTGGATAATCTTACAAATTTTAATTTTATGTAATAAGTTATTTTTCAAATACAAATAGGTGGATTGTTGCGGAACTTATAGGTGGACCTCTGCGGGACGAGCGCAGCGAGTTCCGCAGCCATCTGCTCACCAATATACTGTTGAACTAATGAGAATAACTAACATTTGAGTGAGTCAAGTTAGTATCGTACTTGAACAACGTATTAATGAATAGATGGCTGCGGAACTCGCTACGCTCGTCCCGCAGAGGTCCACCCATAAGTTCCGCAACAATCAACTCGTTTCTACTTGAATAACTTGTTACATCATGGTACTAGTTTGGTAAAGTAACATTACTAATTCCAGTTAAAAGGCAAATTGACAAAAAGTGGATAATCTTACAAATTCTAATTTTATGTAATAAGTTATTTTTCAAATACAAATAGGTGGATTGTTGCGGAACTTATAGGTAGACCTCTGCGGGACGAGCGCATCGAGTTCCGCAGCCATCTGCTCACCAATATACTGTTGAACTAATGAGAATAACTAACATTTGAGTGAGTCAAGTTAGTATCGTACTTGAACAACGTATTAATGAATAGATGGCTGCGGAACTCGCTACGCTCGTCCCGCAGAGGTCCACCCATAAGTTCCGCAACAATCAACTCGTTTCTACTTGAATAACTTGTTACATCATGGTACTAGTTTGGTAAAGTAACATTACTAATTCCAGTTAAAAGGCAAATTGACAAAAAGTGGATAATCTTACAAATTTTAATTTTATGTAATAAGTTATTTTTCAAATACAAATAGGTGGATTGTTGCGGAACTTATAGGTGGACCTCTGCGGGACGAGCGCAGCGAGTTCCGCAGCCATCTGCTCACCAATATACTGTTGAACTAATGAGAATAACTAACATTTGAGTGAGTCAAGTTAGTATCGTACTTGAACAACGTATTAATGAATAGATGGCTGCGGAACTCGCTACGCTCGTCCCGCAGAGGTCCACCCATAAGTTCCGCAACAATCAACTCGTTTCCACTTGAATAACTTGTTACATCATGGTACTAGTTTGGTAAAGTAACATTACTAATTCCAGTTAAAAGGCAAATTGACAAAAAGTGGATAATCTTACAAATTCTAATTTTATGTAATAAGTTATTTTTCAAATACAAATAGGTGGATTGTTGCGGAACTTATAGGTAGACCTCTGCGGGACGAGCGCATCGAGTTCCGCAGCCATCTGCTCACCAATATACTGTTGAACTAATGAGAATAACTAACATTTGAGTGAGTCAAGTTAGTATCGTACTTGAACAACGTATTAATGAATAGATGGCTGCGGAACTCGCTACGCTCGTCCCGCAGAGGTCCACCCATAAGTTCCGCAACAATCAACTCGTTTCTACTTGAATAACTTGTTACATCATGGTACTAGTTTGGTAAAGTAACATTACTAATTCCAGTTAAAAGGCAAATTGACAAAAAGTGGATAATCTTACAAATTCTAATTTTATGTAATAAGTTATTTTTCAAATACAAATAGGTGGATTGTTGCGGAACTTATAGGTGGACCTCTGCGGGACGAGCGCAGCGAGTTCCGCAGCCATCTGCTCACCAATATACTGTTGAACTAATGAGAATAACTAACATTTGAGTGAGTCAAGTTAGTATCGTACTTGAACAACGTATTAATGAATAGATGGCTGCGGAACTCGCTACGCTCGTCCCGCAGAGGTCCACCCATAAGTTCCGCAACAATCAACTCGTTTCTACTTGAATAACTTGTTACATCATGGTACTAGTTTGGTAAAGTAACATTACTAATTCCAGTTAAAAGGCAAATTGACAAAAAGTGGATAATCTTACAAATTTTAATTTTATGTAATAAGTTATTTTTCAAATACAAATAGGTGGATTGTTGCGGAACTTATAGGTGGACCTCTGCGGGACGAGCGCAGCGAGTTCCGCAGCCATCTGCTCACCAATATACTGTTGAACTAATGAGAATAACTAACATTTGAGTGAGTCAAGTTAGTATCGTACTTGAACAACGTATTAATGAATAGATGGCTGCGGAACTCGCTACGCTCGTCCCGCAGAGGTCCACCCATAAGTTCCGCAACAATCAACTCGTTTCCACTTGAATAACTTGTTACATCATGGTACTAGTTTGGTAAAGTAACATTACTAATTCCAGTTAAAAGGCAAATTGACAAAAAGTGGATAATCTTACAAATTCTAATTTTATGTAATAAGTTATTTTTCAAATACAAATAGGTGGATTGTTGCGGAACTTATAGGTAGACCTCTGCGGGACGAGCGCATCGAGTTCCGCAGCCATCTGCTCACCAATATACTGTTGAACTAATGAGAATAACTAACATTTGAGTGAGTCAAGTTAGTATCGTACTTGAACAACGTATTAATGAATAGATGGCTGCGGAACTCGCTACGCTCGTCCCGCAGAGGTCCACCCATAAGTTCCGCAACAATCAACTCGTTTCTACTTGAATAACTTGTTACATCATGGTACTAGTTTGGTAAAGTAACATTACTAATTCCAGTTAAAAGGCAAATTGACAAAAAGTGGATAATCTTACAAATTTTAATTTTATGTAATAAGTTATTTTTCAAATACAAATAGGTGGATTGTTGCGGAACTTATAGGTGGACCTCTGCGGGACGAGCGCAGCGAGTTCCGCAGCCATCTGCTCACCAATATACTGTTGAACTAATGAGAATAACTAACATTTGAGTGAGTCAAGTTAGTATCGTACTTGAACAACGTATTAATGAATAGATGGCTGCGGAACTCGCTACGCTCGTCCCGCAGAGGTCCACCCATAAGTTCCGCAACAATCAACTCGTTTCCACTTGAATAACTTGTTACATCATGGTACTAGTTTGGTAAAGTAACATTACTAATTCCAGTTAAAAGGCAAATTGACAAAAAGTGGATAATCTTACAAATTCTAATTTTATGTAATAAGTTATTTTTCAAATACAAATAGGTGGATTGTTGCGGAACTTATAGGTAGACCTCTGCGGGACGAGCGCATCGAGTTCCGCAGCCATCTGCTCACCAATATACTGTTGAACTAATGAGAATAACTAACATTTGAGTGAGTCAAGTTAGTATCGTACTTGAACAACGTATTAATGAATAGATGGCTGCGGAACTCGCTACGCTCGTCCCGCAGAGGTCCACCCATAAGTTCCGCAACAATCAACTCGTTTCTACTTGAATAACTTGTTACATCATGGTACTAGTTTGGTAAAGTAACATTACTAATTCCAGTTAAAAGGCAAATTGACAAAAAGTGGATAATCTTACAAATTCTAATTTTATGTAATAAGTTATTTTTCAAATACAAATAGGTGGATTGTTGCGGAACTTATAGGTGGACCTCTGCGGGACGAGCGCAGCGAGTTCCGCAGCCATCTGCTCACCAATATACTGTTGAACTAATGAGAATAACTAACATTTGAGTGAGTCAAGTTAGTATCGTACTTGAACAACGTATTAATGAATAGATGGCTGCGGAACTCGCTACGCTCGTCCCGCAGAGGTCCACCCATAAGTTCCGCAACAATCAACTCGTTTCTACTTGAATAACTTGTTACATCATGGTACTAGTTTGGTAAAGTAACATTACTAATTCCAGTTAAAAGGCAAATTGACAAAAAGTGGATAATCTTACAAATTTTAATTTTATGTAATAAGTTATTTTTCAAATACAAATAGGTGGATTGTTGCGGAACTTATAGGTGGACCTCTGCGGGACGAGCGCAGCGAGTTCCGCAGCCATCTGCTCACCAATATACTGTTGAACTAATGAGAATAACTAACATTTGAGTGAGTCAAGTTAGTATCGTACTTGAACAACGTATTAATGAATAGATGGCTGCGGAACTCGCTACGCTCGTCCCGCAGAGGTCCACCCATAAGTTCCGCAACAATCAACTCGTTTCCACTTGAATAACTTGTTACATCATGGTACTAGTTTGGTAAAGTAACATTACTAATTCCAGTTAAAAGGCAAATTGACAAAAAGTGGATAATCTTACAAATTCTAATTTTATGTAATAAGTTATTTTTCAAATACAAATAGGTGGATTGTTGCGGAACTTATAGGTAGACCTCTGCGGGACGAGCGCATCGAGTTCCGCAGCCATCTGCTCACCAATATACTGTTGAACTAATGAGAATAACTAACATTTGAGTGAGTCAAGTTAGTATCGTACTTGAACAACGTATTAATGAATAGATGGCTGCGGAACTCGCTACGCTCGTCCCGCAGAGGTCCACCCATAAGTTCCGCAACAATCAACTCGTTTCTACTTGAATAACTTGTTACATCATGGTACTAGTTTGGTAAAGTAACATTACTAATTCCAGTTAAAAGGCAAATTGACAAAAAGTGGATAATCTTACAAATTTTAATTTTATGTAATAAGTTATTTTTCAAATACAAATAGGTGGATTGTTGCGGAACTTATAGGTGGACCTCTGCGGGACGAGCGCAGCGAGTTCCGCAGCCATCTGCTCACCAATATACTGTTGAACTAATGAGAATAACTAACATTTGAGTGAGTCAAGTTAGTATCGTACTTGAACAACGTATTAATGAATAGATGGCTGCGGAACTCGCTACGCTCGTCCCGCAGAGGTCCACCCATAAGTTCCGCAACAATCAACTCGTTTCTACTTGAATAACTTGTTACATCATGGTACTAGTTTGGTAAAGTAACATTACTAATTCCAGTTAAAAGGCAAATTGACAAAAAGTGGATAATCTTACAAATTCTAATTTTATGTAATAAGTTATTTTTCAAATACAAATAGGTGGATTGTTGCGGAACTTATAGGTAGACCTCTGCGGGACGAGCGCATCGAGTTCCGCAGCCATCTGCTCACCAATATACTGTTGAACTAATGAGAATAACTAACATTTGAGTGAGTCAAGTTAGTATCGTACTTGAACAACGTATTAATGAATAGATGGCTGCGGAACTCGCTACGCTCGTCCCGCAGAGGTCCACCCATAAGTTCCGCAACAATCAACTCGTTTCTACTTGAATAACTTGTTACATCATGGTACTAGTTTGGTAAAGTAACATTACTAATTCCAGTTAAAAGGCAAATTGACAAAAAGTGGATAATCTTACAAATTCTAATTTTATGTAATAAGTTATTTTTCAAATACAAATAGGTGGATTGTTGCGGAACTTATAGGTGGACCTCTGCGGGACGAGCGCAGCGAGTTCCGCAGCCATCTGCTCACCAATATACTGTTGAACTAATGAGAATAACTAACATTTGAGTGAGTCAAGTTAGTATCGTACTTGAACAACGTATTAATGAATAGATGGCTGCGGAACTCGCTACGCTCGTCCCGCAGAGGTCCACCCATAAGTTCCGCAACAATCAACTCGTTTCTACTTGAATAACTTGTTACATCATGGTACTAGTTTGGTAAAGTAACATTACTAATTCCAGTTAAAAGGCAAATTGACAAAAAGTGGATAATCTTACAAATTTTAATTTTATGTAATAAGTTATTTTTCAAATACAAATAGGTGGATTGTTGCGGAACTTATAGGTGGACCTCTGCGGGACGAGCGCAGCGAGTTCCGCAGCCATCTGCTCACCAATATACTGTTGAACTAATGAGAATAACTAACATTTGAGTGAGTCAAGTTAGTATCGTACTTGAACAACGTATTAATGAATAGATGGCTGCGGAACTCGCTACGCTCGTCCCGCAGAGGTCCACCCATAAGTTCCGCAACAATCAACTCGTTTCCACTTGAATAACTTGTTACATCATGGTACTAGTTTGGTAAAGTAACATTACTAATTCCAGTTAAAAGGCAAATTGACAAAAAGTGGATAATCTTACAAATTCTAATTTTATGTAATAAGTTATTTTTCAAATACAAATAGGTGGATTGTTGCGGAACTTATAGGTAGACCTCTGCGGGACGAGCGCATCGAGTTCCGCAGCCATCTGCTCACCAATATACTGTTGAACTAATGAGAATAACTAACATTTGAGTGAGTCAAGTTAGTATCGTACTTGAACAACGTATTAATGAATAGATGGCTGCGGAACTCGCTACGCTCGTCCCGCAGAGGTCCACCCATAAGTTCCGCAACAATCAACTCGTTTCTACTTGAATAACTTGTTACATCATGGTACTAGTTTGGTAAAGTAACATTACTAATTCCAGTTAAAAGGCAAATTGACAAAAAGTGGATAATCTTACAAATTTTAATTTTATGTAATAAGTTATTTTTCAAATACAAATAGGTGGATTGTTGCGGAACTTATAGGTGGACCTCTGCGGGACGAGCGCAGCGAGTTCCGCAGCCATCTGCTCACCAATATACTGTTGAACTAATGAGAATAACTAACATTTGAGTGAGTCAAGTTAGTATCGTACTTGAACAACGTATTAATGAATAGATGGCTGCGGAACTCGCTACGCTCGTCCCGCAGAGGTCCACCCATAAGTTCCGCAACAATCAACTCGTTTCTACTTGAATAACTTGTTACATCATGGTACTAGTTTGGTAAAGTAACATTACTAATTCCAGTTAAAAGGCAAATTGACAAAAAGTGGATAATCTTACAAATTCTAATTTTATGTAATAAGTTATTTTTCAAATACAAATAGGTGGATTGTTGCGGAACTTATAGGTAGACCTCTGCGGGACGAGCGCATCGAGTTCCGCAGCCATCTGCTCACCAATATACTGTTGAACTAATGAGAATAACTAACATTTGAGTGAGTCAAGTTAGTATCGTACTTGAACAACGTATTAATGAATAGATGGCTGCGGAACTCGCTACGCTCGTCCCGCAGAGGTCCACCCATAAGTTCCGCAACAATCAACTCGTTTCTACTTGAATAACTTGTTACATCATGGTACTAGTTTGGTAAAGTAACATTACTAATTCCAGTTAAAAGGCAAATTGACAAAAAGTGGATAATCTTACAAATTCTAATTTTATGTAATAAGTTATTTTTCAAATACAAATAGGTGGATTGTTGCGGAACTTATAGGTGGACCTCTGCGGGACGAGCGCTACATTTGAAAGGAAACAACTTACCTGATATGGACACGTAGAACCAATGCCAAATACCAGGTGACCCAAAAAATGCTGCATTGGCAACCAACAGGTAGAAGAAAACAAGGAAGATAAAAATTGGAATGGCAGAAGACCATACAAAAGTCTATCTCATCTCATCAGAGGATTGCAACGATAGAATAGGACGGGAATTAGATGTCGGACAACAAAGAAAAACGTTCTAAAACGACAAATATATACAGGGTGATTTATGTAGTCCGTTTATTAGCTTGCAGGTGAATTAGATGCTATTTCTACCAATACACCTGCAATCCAATTGAATTTCAATCCACGTGCTAAGCCAATCACGGTGTATATGAAACACCAAAAAACAGGATTGTGATGACATTTACCAGTTGATTGGGATTTTCTAAATAAAACATGAAAACTTTAAATTTTAAATTCCTATATTTCAATCGTAAAAAAAGGACTAGAAGTACATATAATATTATAGAGGTATGTATTGCATTATATATTTTGATACTAAAAAAACTTAAATTTAAACTCTAAAATAGTCAATAAGCATTTTGAAACATTAGAAGCTCGTTTGAAAAATCTCACATTAAAACTAATTGGAACATAAAATACTGGCAAAGCCAAAAAATAATCAAAACAAATTGATTGGCTTTAAATTGATGAAGCAATGCAACATTGGAAAATTTGAGACCAAAGTAGGAAAATGTAAGCATAAAACGCAGTTCAGAAAATAATACATTGATACAAATTCTTTTCTGCTCCCTGATGTTAAAACCACAATTCAATCACTTGAAGCAACCAAAAAAACAAATCAGTCTATAGATAATCATAAAGCAAAAATTCATTCTTTGGGATCTAAATGTACTCCCATTGGCCCCAGCATAGTACTAGAAGGCCCAGCATCCCCCATTTGCGTCCGGTAACTTTCCAAAATATTCTTCAAAGCATTCACATTAATATCCACAGGCTTAAAATTCTCAATATCATCAAAACTACTATCTCCCTTTTTCTCAAAACTTTTCCCTATAGTTGTTGAAGCTAATTCCTTGTCCATCTCCATCATGTACTTTTCCATTTTATTTTTAACTTCTTCACCCCCATTCAATTCGGTTTCCTTAACAAACTCATCATTTTCATACTCGCTCATATCAGACTCTGACTCCCAAGCATCATCTTCTGGTATCACAAAATTAAGTATACTTTGTATGGCACTGGCAAAAGAATCCGGATCAAAATTGACTTTGTTTTTATTATCCTGATTTTTGTTAGTGTCTTCAAAAGAGACTTTGTTTTTCTTTTGACCTCTGGGTGGTCTAATGGGGCTTTCTTCAGGAAATTCAGCTCCATCAATGTCAGACACGTGATTCAAGAAATTGTTAACCTTTTGGGCAAAATTATTTGCATTAGTTGATTCGTTTACCCTGAAAATCTTTTTTTGTCCATATCTGTCTTGAAGCATTTTATCAAGGTCTTCTGAGGATATGTCTAGCCAACTGTCATTGTCGTCTGGAGGTAAATTTTGGCCTAATTTTTGTAGTTTGTCATGGTCAATTTCGCAACTTCTTAAAAGGCTTAAAATTTCTTGGCCTAAAGCAGGACTATAATGGATTGAGTCTCTATGCTCCATGTAATACTCTTTAGCTTTATTGAGTCTAGTAGTGTGGTCTTTGGAGCCTTCTAGAAGTTCTTGAAAATAGCCTTTGTCTTTCAGGCTTTTGAGATATTGATCCCACCCTTTATCACCTTCAACATCTTGAGTTGGTTTAGCTTGAACAGCTAAAATTTCAAATCCGCAAGCTATTTTTACTCCAAGACTTTGCTCTTTATAATCTTTACTAGTAGTAGGTGGTAAGTTCCAACCAACTTTTCTGTCTGGAACATATTTGCTGTGCAACAACATAGCATAGAGACAGCGAGTGAATTTGACACGAGTTTTTACTCTTTGTTCTGGAGGGAAATACTTCATGGCTCTACAAGCCTTCATATCAACTGGATCTCTATTGCAAAAAGCTTGAATGGCTCCACTAATAAGATTAGGTTTTGCATTGAGTATTGCTGCAAGAGCAGTAGGAACATAGACTGTAGCATGATGAAAATTGCTTTTAATATTATCTGGATAAAGACTTAATTTATTACGAATTGAGTTTTGTATGTCTTGGTGGGCCAAGGTTGAGGTTGTTTGGGTCCAAATTTCTTGCAAGGCTTTTTCTACAGATATTTCAGATTGTTCAGGGTTTTGGAGTGGGATTAAGTGAATGTTGCCCTCATAGATGTAAACCTGGAATGGGTCATTGACTTAATAATAGGATCAATACTTTTGTCTGGTCAATGACTTACTCTATTGTCGCAAATTTCTGGATTGCACCAATTGGGTAAATAATCAGCTGCTTCGATGAGAAGAAATTCCCCATCAGAGTCATAGATTTTAGCAATGACTCCTGGGACTTTTTTGGTGATTTCTTGCAGTAGAAATACTATGAACCATTCGTCTTCGATGTTGTCTCCATAGTGGGAGACTCCATATAAGTGAGGAGGCAAGCGTTCTGCAAAGATGATTGTGATTGTGTGTGTGTTTTTTTTTAAATTATTAAGTTTGTAGTGGTTTTACCTTCTTTTCCATCAATATGAGTCAGAAAATTACTCAAGCTGGTTCTGGGGAGCAGTTGGACGGGGTCTTTGTGCCACAAATACCCTCGGGCAAATTTCTCAATCACCCTGTTGGCTTTTACCAAAATACCTTCCAGCAGGGCTTCCTGTTGTTTTTCCTCTTCGGAATCGATTTGCGGAAATAAGTAGTACTCGACGAAATCGTCCTCGCGGTACGTTTGTAGTAAATTGTTCAATTTGGCCATTGTTTATTTAAATTTCAAATAATAAACGTTTGCAAAATCACCCACACCTCGAAATGTCAGAAAAATATCTAAATTCAAAATATGACCAAAGAGTTTAGAAGTTGGTCGTAGATTGACTCGTATCTTTACAGTGTTGCCAATTATTAGACAAAACAAAGAAAAATTAAATAAGCAGTGGTGTGCGATAAAGAAGATAAATGCATGCAAGCTGGCATCACTGGAAATTTGGATAAAATAAACGTTTGTCGTAGCATTATCAAAATCGAACATGAGGCTAAACTTAGGTTAGAAAATAGGAACGGAACAGTTGGAACAGAATTTAAATTACATTTTATTTACTCTTAAATCTGCTCCAAGCAGCCCAAGTGCATTGGGTTAGTTTGGGTTTGGATTAGTTTGGGATTTTTTACATTGCTTTTAGATTTGTTCGGAGCAATAATCATTTAAAAATAAATACTTATCTAATCGTACCTACTCCAATCCCGAACCTTATCTCGGATCAGGTAAGTATTCTATTGCTTCGAGCAAATCTGTTCTTGCACCTGTTCTGAAGCTCAAATCTGCTCGAATCAGAAACGGATCTTGCCTGATGCAAAACATTCCTAGTATTCTTTCGTGCTGAACAAACTGAAATCATCTGAGCCGCTTTCCAGTGACAAATTTTAAGGTGTCCCACACCCGTAGCATCACACTTTGTGTTCCAAACAACTGTTGTGTCATCGGAACGCACGCTACTTAAGCGTCGTGTTTTTGGCTGAGTTTGGCTTCGCACTCTACGGATCGGAACGGTATGAGCATGAATATAAGTTGTATTCCTTTCACACCTAGGAGGAGCTCCGGAACAGCTCCGGGGCTTCGCGCCCCTATTCCTTTCGAAAAGTGTTTGTCGCACCACGCATCTGTTCCCTGCAATTCGGGAGCGACTAAACACCGCAGCGAGTAGCTCGAGTGTTTCAAACTCTTGAAAGAAATACACCTATAGTGACGTCATACACAGAATGCGCCGTGAACAAGGTCATAAGGCGTATTCTCCATCCATCCTAGGGAAAAAACGAGCGAGCTCAGGGTACATGCTCGATTGTAACCCGAACGCGAAAGAGAACACATAGTGTTAAAACGAACAGGATCTTATCGTTTCGAACGCGCTACGCGCTCAGGCCCGTATTCATAGTCGATGCTCAAGGTTGCGTCTTCGCTCAAGTACGACTTGACACCATATTTCCTATTCCAAACAACAGGGAACGATGCTCACAATTTTCAAAAATCGGAGCTTGGGCCAAGCACCCGTCTATGAATACCAGGCTCAGACTTTACAGGGTGTGAAACCAAACCCTGATCTTCTGATTTCGAATCACACACCAAATGATTGCAATCAGTTTAGTCATGGTTTAGTCGTACTATACTACTTTTATTGAGAATATTTTGAGTGGTTTTATGCCTACTCCAAAGCATTTTCGAGCCCGAACTGTCGCGGAACAGGTAAGCAGCATTCTAATAGCAGTTATATTCCTTTCACACCTAGGAGGAGCTCTGGAACAGCTTCGGGGCGTTACGCGCTTATTCCTTTCGAAAAGTGTTTAGCTGAGTTCGGCTTTGCACAAAGCCAAACAGTATGTATGAGCACCGCATGTATGAGTATGGGTATCGTGACGTCATACGCGGTCATAATCCCAACGCTTTGAATATAAAACTACAGGAAGGAGCATAACCTCGAATCTGCGCGACCAGAAAATGTGGAGGTTGCATATGGCCGACTAGTGTTTCCGGTTTGGCAGTCGCGTATATTTATTTAAATATGATTGTCAATATTATGACTCACTCTTTTCGCACTAATACTAGTGCTTATTATCACTTAAAACCGCTAAAATCCATTAACCCTCCACTTGAATGAGGACACAGCGAACCACCAAAACAAATGATGAGTCCATATTTGGAGGCTCAAAATGGCCGTTTCCGTCCCTGCGTTGTCTGTAGTGGCAGATAGGAAATGCTCCTTTTTGTAGTTTTATATTCAAAGGCCCAACGTAGAAGAGAACACTATGAGAGCTAAAACGAACAGGATCTTATTGTTTCGAGCGCGCTCAAAGTTGACAGAGTGTAAAGCCGCGTGCTCAAACCCGAATTCAAACCATTCAATGCATGAAAGCCAGTGCATCTTTTGATCCTTTCAAATCGGGGTCGGCTAACACCGGAGCGAGTAGATCTAGTGTTTTAAGCTCTTGAATAGAATTCAAATTGAATCTAATGCAGATGAAATTGCTTAGAGTAATTCAGATCGAGCTAGTGCAAATGGAACAGAATTAAAACAGTCAAATAGCGATTTCCATTTGTCAATCAGTGCGCACTGAGTGTATCCGCATCTTTTTCTAAAAAGCATGTAACATGTTAGAATAAGGCCGGAGTTTCATACATCCGTTTTTCAGTCGAAATATGTCCGAAAAGTCTTCTATTTTGACATATTTATATACGATTATGTCAGAATAGAATGTTAAACGGACATATTTCGTCGGAAAAACGGATGCATGAAAATCCTCCCTAAAGGATACATGTTTTTTGCACTGGTTCAACAAATGGAAAACGCTAAAAGTAATTCGGACAGTTGAACAAATCAAAGAGAATCAGTGCACTTGGAACAGTCAGAATAGAATTACTAACAAACCAAAATTTGATTCTCAATGCTGTTTTCTCGCGGTGGAACTGGTTGGACCCGGTTTGATTAGGTTCGAACCTGTACATTCTTGCGTTGGACCAGCGACGTCACATTGAACCTGGTTCAAAAAAGTTCGGACCGGACTCATGACTTGTTCTTCGTTGACATAAGACTGTGGTTCAAACCTTCCATTGTTTTGCGTTTACAAGTGATGACGTCATCTACAAATTGGTTTTAAAGTTCGAACCATTTTCCCCGCGAAAAAACACCTCAGATCAGCCTTTTATCAAAATTTCACTTGGGAATATTATATTTTATGTGCCATTCAATAAAAACTACTTTTGAGAATATTTCGATCAAAGATAATACTACTCCGAAGTAGTAGGATTATTTTTGATTTTGATTCAGGAAACTAAAACCACGAATGGATGTATAATTTTGACCGTTATCTTTTCGAGTCTTGGTTTTTTACTTGTACCGTACCTACTCCGAACGCATATCCGAACCAGAACCTTATCCCGAACAAGGTAAGTAGCACTCTATTTCTTCGAGCAAATTTGTTCTTGCTTCTGTTCTGAGAACAGAATCTGTTTGGATTGCTCGGAACAGATCTTACAGTTGCAAAAAACTCACTGACGTTTCGTTAATGCCAACTGTCAATTCAGCCATCTTTTTCTTTTAGGTTTTCCAAAAACGAAAAGGTAGGTTGTTTTTCCTGGCTGTTTTAGCCAGAAAAAAATGCTAATTTGTAGTGAATTTAGTGCCAATTTAGTGATTTCAAGTGTTAATATTAGTTATTCAACATTTCACTTCGATAAAGCTTGAGCAAATTTCCTGTATAAAGTTACAAACTGTCTACACGTGTTTTGTCCTTTTGGAGCCCCAATTTTCAATATTTATAGCATAATTGATCGATTATCAAACACTAGTGAATTATTCATACAAACTCCAACAAGAAAATCATAAAATTATCTATTTCACTCAAATTACATTGAATCATAACCTAACTTTTTCTGAGCCCTTTCAACTAAAAAATTCCTCTTTTTCAGACCGCCAAAATGTCTTCTCATTTAGTTTGGGGCATCATTCGTAACAACAACGCATTCTTGCTGAAGAAACGCAACATTTCCAAACCTTTCAGCACTGTAAGTGAATTTCTATTAACAATAAACACTTAACTAAAACCCAAATTATTATTTAGGAAGGCAACAACTTGACCAACCTGAACTCGTACAGATACAACGGCCTGGTCCATAAGAAAACCGTTTCTGTGGTTGACGCCGCTGACAAAAAAGGTTTCACTGTTGTCTACAAGAAGAACAAGAAGCAAAACAAACCCAGACAAAATTTGGTCAAAAGGACTTTCAAGTCAGGCCCCAGAAGGTCATTGTACAAGCTGAAAACTTTGTTGAAATCCAACAAATACAGAACAGATTTGACCAAGGTAAAATGGTTGAACTATTTATAGGATTTAAAAAAAAAAAAATTATTGTTTTAGGCTGCCCTTAGGAGAGCCAGTGCTGTCCTCAGGTCCCAGAGGCCTCAGCCAGCTAAGAAGGTCAAGGCAAAGAAACCTGTAAAAGCAGCAGAATAAATACAGGGCAATGTTATAATTAAGACAAAATAATAAAAAAAATTACAAAAAATATGAAATTTTCATTATTCAATAAAAACAACCTCAATTTATTAGCTCTGTTCCAACAGACAGTGGTGCTAACTCTGAACCAAGACTAAAGTTTGCAAGACCAAGCATACAGTGACTCAATAAACATTTATGTACAGAGAACCAATCAAAAATAGGACGAAAAATATACTGCCTCTGTAAATTAACAGAAATACTATACGAATACGTTATTTCGAAATTTTAAAATTCTACAGAGTTGGTAATACTACCAACAGACGAAAAATAGGTGGGCAACTGGTTCTGGAACGGTTCTTGTTGGAATAGAGAGATTGCAGACTAGACTGACTAGATTTTCCTAATTGATAAACCAATTAAATTTGAAGTTGGAAACAGATATATTCTATTAAATATCTAAATAAAGATACAAGGATGAGGACTGCTGTGTACAGTTTGGCAACACCGTAAATAAAATACATTTAAATTCTTTGAGAATGGTGTGGTAGGGGCCCTGGAATGCCCACACACTTCGCACGCAGTGTTGCCAGGTCATATAATATGTAGTTAAGTAGAAAATCAAAAATTTATTTTATTTATATAACACAAAACTCTATTCTTAAATTCGTTTAAATAAATACTATACAATCGAAATAGTCAAATAAGTAAATTATGGCCATTATTTTCGTTGAACCTTAAAGACTAAAAGTATATCACATATAGCATCACTTATACATGAAAATTGCACTAAAAAAAATAAACTTAGAAGTCGCGTGTTACCATACAGGAGCTTGAGACTTCTGATGGTGATGATGATGATGGTTATCGTACCGAAGAGGTGACGAATAAGCAATAATAGACTCGTCTTGCTCTATGCTTCGAGGCTTTTGCCTATAAGAATACCTCCAAGGCACTTCTGATAACTCAAAATTGCGATTATCAACCTGTGACGATTCTGGTTTCTCTTCACGTTGTTTCGAGGACAATCTCCTATAATAAAACACAAAACTATTTATTTTTGAAAAAAATTAAAGTAAAATTTCACCTGAGTATCCTGTGTCCAATACCTTCATCAGGCTCTTCCAGTCCGGTACTGTTTTTCTTTTTTTGATGTTTTCTGCCGCGACTGTCTTCAATAATTATGTGTCTGTCGTATGGCGTATCGTAATCAATTTCTAGTATTGTTGAGAAACTATGAGGATTCACTATTTCGATTGTTGTTATAATGACACCAGCTGTTAAGCAGATACTACCTGGAAATTGATTTTTGTTAATATGGATCCATTAGAAATTTCAATACAAAAAACTTGTTTGAAATTTTATCTTCAATGATTTTATACATAAAAAAAAGTATATTCCTGTAGTTTGTCCAAATATGTCGAGTCAAAAAGCCTCAAGATTGAATTCGATTCTATTATGGAATTTTAATCTGAGTCAGTACAATAGTTATTTTTGCCACAAGTACCTAAAATGTATTTTTTCAGGACGAATCATTGCTGTGCGGATGAGTCCTGAAAAACTTCGTTAGGTACGTGTGACAAACAATATTTTTGTCATATGCTTTTTAGAATTCTTCAGAACGTTAAAATTTGCAAAATTTCCTTAATTTTTTAAATCATAAAGGTGCATCCAGAACAGTGGCGGCTCGTCAGAGGAGGCAGGGGAGGCTAAACCTCCTCCAAAAAATTGAAAATTCAATCTCAATTTTTTATGCCTAATTTCTAATTGAAATAATAATTCACAAATTAGGTAGGTACATAACAGAATTCCAATTTTCGATATTTCAATGTAATGTAGAAAAATCTGACAACATTAGGCCTATTCGGGTTTGGAAAAAGGACGGTTCTTAGAACGGTTCAAAACAATCGCACAGTTCATCAATCAACAAAATGACAACGACTGGGCTATCACAAATTTCAATAATAAACTGTGCGATTCTTTTGGACCATTCTTAGGACCGTACTTTTTTCAAACCCGAATAGAGGCCCACTATTTCAATCAATCTCGCACCTCCACGACAAAAATCTGTGATACTCAGAATTACCGGCCCGAAGGGCCGGAGTAATACGCTAGCCCGAAGGGCTAGAGTTATACGCGAGCCCGAAGGGCCGGAGTTATACGCGAGCCCGAAGGGCCGGAGTTATACGCGAGCCCGAAGGGCCGGAGTTATACGCGAGCCCGAAGGGCCGGAGTTATACGCGAGCCCGAAGGGCCGGAGTTATACGCGAGCCCGAAGGGCCGGAGTTATACGCGAGCCCGAAGGGCCGGAGTTATACGCGAGCCCGAAGGGCCGGAGTTATACGCGAGCCCGAAGGGCCGGAGTTATACGCGAGCCCGAAGGGCTGGAGTTATTTCAATCATGGGCCCGAAGGTCTGAGGTTATACGAGCCCGAAGAGCTAGAGTTATACGAACCCGTTCATTGTCAACTGATTTTAATACTTCGGCCCTTCGGATCGTAATCTTATTGAAACAAAAAGACGCCATTTTATATCGACTGTCAAAAAGGCCTACTTTGATGTTTCAATTTTTTGACGTTTGTTGTATCATGAGCAGCGTTGCCATATGTTTTTATCAAATTACGATTTATAAGTTATTTTAAACCCAATCATTGACATTTCTGAAAAATATTTCCTTTAAAATTCCCAAATATCCTTTGGAATCCCCAAAAATTTGTCAAAGTCTCAGAATTCCATAATTTAGTGGAATTTCGATAAAATAATTATGTTATTCTGAAAAAGGAATTAGATGTGAAATTTTTGTGGAGTTTCATAGAATTCACATTAAATTTTAATTTCTCCTGAATTACTTGAAATTTCAGTGAAAATCCGATCGAATAACACGAAATCCTAAATGAATTACATGGATGAATTTTAAACAATTACATGAAATTACACCGAAATTCCCAACATGAAATTTCAGTTTTTACTGAATTTTAGTAATGCCGAGGAATTTCCAGCTAAAAAACATGGAATTTCGGTGATATTCTGAAAAATTCCTTGAAGTTTCATTGGACTTTCGAGAAATTTTCGGCTATGAATGTAGATATTCTCATAAAATTTTAGTGAATTCCGAGGAATTTTTAAGAAATTACATGAAATGTCAATGAAATTCGGTAGAATTTTTTAAAAATGTTGTGGAATTCCAGGATATTTCAGTGGTAAAATTTTGAGGAATTTCAGTGAAGTTGAAAAAAAAAAAAAATATGGAATTTTGAAATTGAAATCTTAGTGGAATTCCGAGGAATTTCATAAAATCCTACTGTGATTCCGAAAAAAAATTGTCCAAGAATTCCATAAAATTCTTCTAATGAAATGTTAAGGTATTTATTTCTATGAAATTACTTGAAATTTTCGCGGAATTCCTATAGAATAACTTAAAATTTTAATGGAATTCCAAAGAACTTTGATGAAATCTTCGAGAGGTTAATCACTCTCCGAAATCGTGTCACAAATTCGTCCGAAATCCACGAAATCACTCCGAAATCCCTTCGGAATCTTTCAGAAATCTTTCCGTAAACCCAAAAATCCCTCGCAATTGGCTCAAAATTCATAAATCGGCCAACGCGACCGTTTTTCAGTTTATACTGATACATTTTTGAATATACTTATAAGATAAGTAACAGTTTGAAATTAAATTGAAATATTTGCGAAATCACCTGAAATTCTCCGAAATCTTTCGAAATCACCCGAAATCCCTCAAAATCGCTCTAAATCTGAAAAATTTTGGAAAAATGAGCCTTTAACCTTTTTCCTCGCATGCAAAAAGTTTCAAATTTTTGCCCCTTGCCAGTTTTCTAGGAAAACATTGAATTATGTGAGACTATATTTTCAATTAATTCAGTTATTGTAGGTTGATTTCCAAGATTCTTTATATTGCTATTTTCCACTGGGAAAATTTGAAATTTTGAGGAAATAAGCTTCTAATCTTATTCTTTATATGCAAAAAGTTTCAACTTTTCCCCCAATTAGTTTTTTAGAAAAACTTTGAAAGTGTGAGACTGTATTTTCCAAGAGGCAGAACCACCTTGGAATTCTTTGTTAAAAGCTTGGGGAATTTGGAAAAATTTATGGGGAATTTGGAAAAATTTATGGGGAATTTGGAAGATTGTGTTCGATATTGGACAAATTCCAAGGAATTCTCGTCGAATTACACCTACATGGAATTCCTTGAAATTTTGTTGTGGAATTTCAGGGAAATTATATCGAAACCGAAAAATTCCCTCGGAATTAAACAGAATTTTCGTGGAATTTCCATGGAACCACAAAAAATTTCGGTGGAATTCCGAAAACTTGAATTAAATTTTAGTGAAATTCTGAGTAATTTCTGTCGAAATTTCATGAAATCTTCTACTTAATGCCGAGGAATTTTTGTACAAGAATTCCATTGAATTTTATGGTGGAATTCGGAAGTATTATGAAATCTTATGATAAAATTTTTAGGACTTCCTGTTTTTTTATTTAAATTTGTCATTTGAATGGAATTTCGAGGATTTCTATAAAATCTTCAAAAAAAATTCTGAGGAATATCTATGGAATTAACAAAAATTTTCGCAGACTTTCCATGAAATACTTATTTATCGTTATGGCTCCCCTAAATTAGTTGGTAAAAACGCCATAAAAACCGTTTCTAAATTCCCTAAAATGATCCAAAATCACCTAAAATCTCATAAATCTAAAATCTTTTAAAATTACGTGAAGTTTTTTAAAAATCCTCAAAATACTACAAAATCAATAAAGATTCAATTATGCACACATTTTATGAAGTTAACTGAACTTCGAGCGGTTAAAATTGATGAAAATTTGTATACAAGTTGGTCAAAATCACAGAAAAACTCGTAAGATCTACTCAAAATCACTGAAAATCTTTTAGCCTCCTCACTTGAAATAGTCAAGAGCCGCCAATGATCCAGAAAGCAAAAAAAAAATCCTAAAAAAAAGCATTTTACGGACTTGAATGAGTCCGTAAAATACCTAGCTGTTTTTGGGAGCGTATGACAATAACTTATTTTTAGATCAAATAAGAAATCTCAAAAGGTATCAATGTATAGCGACTAGGTACTGATGTAAATGAAAATTAGTTCTAATCTAAAGCCTATGAAACAGTTTTGGAAAAATTATCCAATTCCAAATATTAAGATAAAGCGAGGGGTTAACCACTCACAAGAAAACGTACAGTGATTCCCAGTTTCTAGGAATACTTCTCAGTATTTCCAAGTATTTTCCCTCGTATTTCCAGGTATTTCCAAATAAGGTCATATGCCATCAGTTTTTGGCTTATTATATAAATTTGAATTTCCCACGCATAAAAATTCGTTGCAAGTGTGTCTCATTTGTATATCCCGCATGTAGTACAAACAATGACGCCGGATTAATTTCTGAGAAAAAAAATGAAAATTTGTTACTTTCACAAAGTGTATCAGAACCAGAACAACAAGAGACAAGAAGTTTGGATTTTATTCAATGAATAGTGATTACAGTGCAGTGATATTGCATTGAGCATATTTAACCATGAGAGAAAGATCTGGTGAAGGCAAGCCAGGTTTGTTCTTAGCTTAGAATTTCAAGTAATGGAAACACAGCTTGGGTTTAAGTTGCCCCAGTAAAAATACGTACAAAGGCAACTGGAAGCTACATGATGTGGCCAACTAGAACATATATGTTCCACCTGAAGATAAAATTGTATTGTATGTATTGTTCTCGTTTGTTCTAGAGCAAATATGGTCAGGAATTATATCCGCAGAACCTCCAAAAGTCCGGACGGTGAAAGATACAGCAAGTTGGCCCTGAAAAAACCCAATTGAAGATGGTCCAAAACGCTAAGAGAACAATAGACGGTGCTGCCGTTTTCTATGACATCCCTAGATCCACAATAAGACTCTTATTTGTATTTGGAACAAGAGGGTAAGGAATATTGTCAGTAGCGGAATAAGGTGGTGAAGAAATATATGAATGAAATAGAAGAAGAACTGTCAACTGTGCTGAACACCATGCAGAAATGGAGATATGGATTACTTAAAAAGAAAATAGGTTTCCTATTTTATTTTTTGTTCATTTTACTATTTTTAATAAACATTATTTTCTCACCACATATTTGTTGTATCTCCCATATGTCTCATAATTTTTGAACAAAAATAGTTATTTTCCTAACGAGTGCGGGAAGAGAAATTTCTTCTCGCAAGAGTTAGTAACTATATTTTTTCTACGAGCATACTAAAAGCTGATGTTCCGAGAAGTTTAATTTAAATAAAATGCGATTGTGCAGAAGGTAGAATTAAAAATGCATTGAAAGGTATTAGTAAAAAAAAGGTAAAGGTAAAGGTGTATTAACAATACAAACAATTCCATGTCACAATGATTATTTCAAAGTCTTCCCGCACAGAAAATCGTGCGGGAAGAGCCATTTCCCGCACGCTCGTAAAAAAAATATTAAATTTGGTAGGATCTTTACATATACGTTACAATATGTTTCAGTAGCCTCAGAATTATTAATATGTGAATGCATAAGAAAATAGGGGTCACTTTTTCAGTTGCCTCAAAATGAGGGGTAGCTGGAACAGACAGAACAGTTAATCAACAAAAAATTGGAACACTTAACCAGAACAAAGTGGAACACTGAACCAGAACAAGCCAGAACGAACATGAGATTTTAATGAAAATGCCCAAAAATACGTTGAAGGGGGGTCGGAAGTTATAGAAATTCACAACTACCTACTTCCATGTTTTCCAAATTATTCCCATGTACTTTCAGAGTATTCCCAATTCCCATATACTTCCAGAGTATTCCCAAGGATTTTTAAGTATTCCTGTCTAGGTATTCTAAGAGTATTAGTAAGTATTTCTAGATATTCCCGAAGTATTCCCAGCAAAGTGTATAGTGATTTCCATGAGTGATTTATCCCTCGAGATAAAATCGGATTGGTTGAAAAAGAGATCGTTACTCAGCGTTCGAGGAACATATTCATTAGCGGTTTATGATACTTCAACAAAGAAGCTTCAATTTATAGTTTTCGGAAATTTGGAACGGTTCTGAAGCTTAGAATATTCTTGAAAAAATTATCAAAATCCAAATTTCCAGAAGAAATTTGAATTACATATTTAGATTTGTGATATTTTGTAAAAAAAGCTTTAATCCAATCTGAATCACTCAAAATATACCAGAACACATATTTGGAAATCATTTGCAGGACTAAATTGAGTTGAAATGCAACATAGGTCGGCATACACACACGTTATTTCGCGCGGTTTATCGTGGCATGTTGGGATGTGGCGGTAAGCATGCGCGAAAGAACGGCGTGGCAAGAAAAGCGTCATGTCTCATACACTTGACAAAGTATTCAAATGATTTAGCACATGATTACGCGTGACATATCAGTTTCAAAGGAAAAATCGTATTTGTGTGGGCAAAAAGTGTCATTTATCGCGTCGTTTGAAAGTGCATGTGGTCATGTACTAATTTTCAACGTGATAGTTCGTTACGCATGTCATCGTACTAGCCTCAAAACCGGGACGTGGAATGGTGTGTGGACACGGATGAGAACTGCACTATCATGTACTAGAGTATTTGAGGCTACATTCCAGATGAAAGCACGTCTGATGTCGATGTCCCTTCCCATTCTATCATTGCGTGCGGCCCTCCTTACTCACGCACATGATTTTTCACAGGTTTTTGCAGATGACACGATAAACCGCGCGAAATAACGTGTGTGTATGCCGGCCTAATAGCGTGTGGATACGGGTGTGAACTGTAGTATCATGTACTGAGGCCACATTCCAGATGAAAGCACGTGTGAAATGCCTTCCCATTCTATCATTGCGTGCGGCCCTTCTCTTCTCACTCAAGCACATGATTTTTTACAGGTTTTTGCAGATGACAGGATAAACCGCACGAAAGAACGTGTGTGTATGCCGGCCTAATTTCGATGAAATTCATTTTTCTACTGGAGTACCTCATACTAATTCAAATTCAGTTCGAATTGAAGTACCTAATTTTGAGTCATTCTGAATCACTCTAAACAATTTATGATAAATGATCCAGAATTCAACTTCAACTAAAATGGTTTGATGATTTACAAATCCAGTTCAAATTGAAGTTGAACTTGCTTAGAACTGGTAATCAGTCAATTTTCAGTGAATCTGAGTCAAGTTTCTTTGAATCCAATAATTGAATTAAGATCAATGAAGCCTAAAATTGCAACTTACCAGCAATCAAAATCAACCAATAGCACCACCCAAACCTAAAACTAAGCGTAGCTCCTTCAATATGAATCACCAAAGGAGTTTCTGGTAACATTCCGAAATAACCGCACACCGTGGCGAGTAGCAGGAATCCGCAGGCGGTCATTAGTAAAGCGCCGTACCTCGGTACCACTATAAGCATCAGGTTCATCAGCACCCAAAAGGCGAACGCGGTCCACAGCATTATAATGGCGAAATAGCCGGCCGCCCTGTACTGACCGCCCCAAGCGAGTCCGTCTTGACCTACGGTAAAGTACTCGGCCACAGAAAGTACCGGAAACGGTAAGCCTCTTACTAAGGCTTTTTGGAAACTGTCGCCCATTTGGTAAGAGTCCACCCAATCGAATCTTTCATTATAATCAATGTCTATTGTAGAATTATTGATTGGAAGAGCTACAAATAAAATAAAATTATGTGTTTTAGTTTTCCAAATTGAGTACCTTGCAAGGAAATATTGATGTGCTGAAGTCCGACATAGGCTCCTAGGTGAGCCGAAATTTTTTCGTTTGAAAATGCTCGATAGGTTCCGTGGATGGTGCTTTCGGCTATGTGCCAGCCAGAGCCGAAAAGTGATATCACGATGGTTGCTCCTACTAGTAATGATAGGGTTACAGCACAAAATGTTGTGAATCTCTGCAAAAAGAAAAATCATACATTAAACTACTCATACATGAAGAAATTGGCAAGAGTTTTACTAAACAATTACGTAAAAAAAAAACAATATTTTGTAAGGATTTTAAAGTGATCATGGTACCACCATACCTATATTTGCGAAATAACGATAAATAGTTCAAATGTGCAATATAGGAAAAATAATTTCACTCACCTCTTTTCTTATACCAGGAAATATGATCAGAAAAGCTACATATAGGGTGGCGAAAATAACGAGAAAAGTGATCACCGTGACGTCGCCGGTAACGGCGGTTCTGTTGCTGAAATTGTACAGGGTGGGTCCTCCATCGTTGCGAAATGCGTCAAACCAGCCCTTCATGGCCTAAATTCACTGAAACAAAAAAGACATTATTACTTCGCAACATCAAAATTTTTAATTCCTAACAAAAATGGCACAATAATGTAAATCCAATTCCATTTTGAAAGTAAAAAAATCAAAGCCATTAAGATATTCATCTCCATTATTAAAATAAATTTAATTTTTTTTGATTCAAGCGTCAATCACACGCTAGTTGTTTCATAATTTTCTTGAAAACCTCCTTCATTTATCTGAAGAATGTTAGGATCATTGTTTGAAAAGGCATCAATTGCAAAATTAATTTTTAATTTTATGAGAATATTGTTTGTCTTGGTACTTAAAATTAAAGGGTAGACAAAGGAAACAAAATTCTTGGTCGTATCCTTGACCGTAACCTTTCGTTTTCGCCTCCGGAATACGCACACATAGGTATTAACGAGCATACCGTTTATGTTGGGCGTGTCGGTGGTACTTAAAAAAAGCCAAAGCTGGTTTATATATTGGTATTTCCGTCTACCAAGGTAATTGGTACTTGTGCTTGAGTTTTTTTCACATTTGGTTTTGTGCGTCACCTTGTTTTTGTTAGGTAGTTCCTTGTTTAGCTGAATAAGTAACTTTTTGTAAATATAATTAAATGTTACTGATATAGTTATATAGCCAAGAAAAAGAAACACAAGACATGTTCAATATGTAGTATATATTTCATTATTAGTCCAGACTCCGTTTTATAGAACGTCATTGCTTCTAGAATTGTCTACATAATTTGGTTCCTTTCGTCTCGAATTTGCTGAACTATTTTTGTGTGTGTTGAAAAATTGTACACAATTTCCCCAACAAGAAGACAGAAGCCTATAAGTAGGTACCAAAGTCCTTTTTACAGTTTTTCAAAGAAAAAACTAATTTATTTTACAAGTTTATAGATAACTTTTGACCATTTAGTTAAGCAATAAATAATGTAAAAAACGCAATTGTATATACATGCAAAACCGTGTACCGATTAATCGTAGATTTCTTCACTACCATATTGTTACCTTGATATTTTGTTGTTCTTATTATTACCAACTTCCTGATGGTAAAATACAATAAATAATATACGCATTTAACTAAAAATCTCACCCTCATTTTAACAAGTCAAACATTTTATTCATCATATAAATGGTTCTTTTGCATAAGAATTAGTCGTTGTTGATAAGGAAATGCAAGAATTCAGATTTATCTTCTGGTGTGTGGCAAGCGAAAGTACTAAAAAAGACGCAATTCGTGTGTGTGTGCTGGAAACGAAATAGAGCATTTCGAGTGACTGGTACTTCTTATAGTGCAGTTTTATGCAGTGGTACCATTACACGTTTTTGAGCTATTAAATTATAATTTATCGTAGGGTAAATTGCGCTTTTGTACGAGTCAAAATTATTTATTTATTGGATTTGAATTATTCATAATTCACACAAAGACCCGAATAAACGTCGATAGAAATCACGAAAATATGTTAAATAAATGGCTAATTGTAGATATAACGAGTGAACAAAAGTGAATTATTATTCTTTTCTTGGAGGTTTTAAAAATTTCAAGCAAGAAATAGTTCTTTATTACAATTTCATTGAAAAATAGTTCTTAGGCTGAAAAGACCCTATTTACACATTCCTATAAAATATCGAAAACAAGTTTGAAGTTGATATGAAACTTACAAGTAAAGTTACGAATCTTTTCTCTCATTGATGTTCTAAAAATCATAAAATTCCTGTAAATTGACCTATGAAGGTTCCTGAAAAATACTTTTAGTCATCATAGCAACTTGAAACTTTCAGGATTTAGTAATTTGAGTTTTTTTATTATCACAAACAAGTTTGAAGTTGATATGAAACTCACAACTAAAGTTATGAATTTTTTCTCTCATTATATTTCAAAAAAATCAAAAAATTTCTATAAAATCACATATGGAGGTTCCTGAAATATATTTCAAGCCATCATAGCGACTTGAAACTTGCAGGATTTATTAATTGGAGTTTTTCCATTATCGGAAACAACTTTGAAGTTGATATGAAACTCACAATTAAAGTTACGAATCTTTTCTCTCATTGATGTTTTAAAAATTATAAAATTCCTGTAAATTCACCTATAAAGGTTCCTGAAAAATACTTCCAGTTATAATAGCGACTTGAAACTTTCAGGAGTTATTAATTGGAGTTATTTCATTATCCAAAACAAGTTTGAAGTTGATATGAAACTCACAACTAAAGTTACGAATTTTTTCTCTCATTTATGTTTAAAAAAATCATAAAATTCCTATAAAATCATCTATGAGGGTTCCTAAAAAATACTTTCAGTCTTCATAGCAACTCGAAACTTTCAGGATTTATTATATGGAGTTTTTTTATTATCAAAAACAAGTTTGAAGTTGATATGAAACTCACAACTAAAGTTACGAATTTTTTCTCTTATTAATGTTTAAAAAAATCATAAAATATCTATAAAATTACCTATGAGGGTTACTGAAAATTACTTTCAGTCATCATAGAGTCTTGAAACTTTCAGGATTTATCAATTGGAGTTTTTTTAATATCGAAAACAAGTTTGAAGTTGATATGAAACTTACAACTAAAGTTACGAATCTTTTCTCTCATTGATGTTTTGAAAATTATAAAATTCCTGTAAATTCACCTATGAGGGTTTCTGAAAAATACTTTAAGCCATCATAGCAACTTGAAACTTTTAGTATTCATTATTTAAAGTTTTTTCATGATATAAAACAAGTTGGAAGTTGATATGAAACTCACAACTAAAGTTACGAATTTTTTCTCTCATTAATGTTTAAAAAAATTATAAAATTCCTATAAAATCACCTATGAAGGATTCTGAAAAATACTTTCAGCAATCACAGCGACTTGAAACTTTCAGGATTTAATAAATGGAGTTTTTTATTATCGAAAACAAATCTGAAGTTGATATATGAAACTCACAACTAAAGCTACAATTTTTTTCTCTCATTAATGTCGAAGAAATCATACAATAATCAGGCCTATGATGTATCATTTTCTGTTATTTTAACAGCAGCGTTAAGTTATCTGTCACTGTTTATTCTATACGTCAAAATAGAGACGGAAATAGATGTTGTGCATTAACACAGCCGTTAAAATAACAGGACAGGATACATCATAGGCCTGAATTTCTGTAAAGTCACCTATACGAGGATTCCTGAAAAATTCTTCAAACCATCATAGCGACTTGGAACTTTCAGAATGTTTTACTTTTATTAGAAAATAAAGAAATGTAATGCCTGGAACATAATCTGATTGTATTTCCAGCAACCAGTAGATTACTTTGGTACTAACAAGGTAGGTAACAAAGTACCTACCAGTAAAAAAACAACATCACTTTTTCAGCAAAAACCAAACTTACATTTCTCTCATCTAAAATAAAATTATTCCAAAACTTAGCAGCTCATTACACTTTTGTCTAACAACAGAAAAGCAAGAACCACTTATTATTTGGTACTATTTTTTTGCAACAGGAACCACTAAAAACGAAACAATCAATCGCCGAATAAATTGGTTTGTTATTTCTAAAACCCGAAACACATTATATTTTGTCGTACCGCGATTCTATCGTACACCCAACAGGAACCAGCAGCAAAAAACAATCGAGATTCCCTTCTTTGCTGCGGCTGCGAACCTCGCTTGGCCATGATTGGTTCGTAGCAGGAAGGGGATTTTCGTTTGAAGGTCGTACCTATACTCAGTAGAATGCGACGTTGCTAATCAATTTTTATGAAGATTTTGTTTCAAGCAAAAAGTACCAAAATGTTTAAGATTTTGAAGGATATCTAGTTAACTGTTGCAATGCTGGTTTGGAATCGAAGTACTGGGTCTACCGCATCATATACGACCTTGCAAGCAAAAGAAGCCGGAATCGATGACTAGATTTTAATTCGGAAAAGTATTTTGATACATGAGATCCGGTACTACACAAATACAACTCCATTTTAGAACTTTTGAGACACTTTTACCTAAATTTCCAATAAACTAATGATAAAGTAGTACCTACCTTCTTATAATAAGTATAAGTAGGTAAATTATTTGTTTGTTTGTCTGGCCAATCAAATCAAATCCGTCATGCTCAAACGCTTTTCAGTAATTTGAGTAATTTATAAAGAAAATTAATATCTACTTAAATAGGTGTGGGGTAAATCTAGGTAAGGCCAAATTTGCCAAGTAAAATCATTATTAGAATTTCAATGCGATTAATTTGCATGGAATTTTGTTTTTTTTAAATCGAAAAACCTTGCCTATAATAATTAAATAAAACAACATCTAAATTCATTATAATCCTTGAAAAAAACATATGTAGTATAAAGGACTGAAATTAATTACATAAAATACATAAGTAATAAGGGAAAAAAATCAACTACAACAAAAAAAAAAATGATAATCTTCTATTACAAGGTCGCAAAAATGGTTTTGTATGGACATCAGTTTGTACCCATTACTTTACTTTAATTGATGTGATGTTTGCTGTTGTTTTATTTATAAGGCAAAAGTCTCGACTTCTCGGAGACATAAATTTGTTGGATTTTTAAATTGGACGCCGGAATTATCAAATATTTGTTGTTCCAGGACATAATTTTTTAGTTCAAGTATATGAATTCTCTGGATTCTTTCAAATCTTTAAAAGAGTTTTTGGGGTTTTTAAAGTCTGAGATTAATGGAGATAATAGAGTTTTGAGTCTGCACAGTTCTGTTTAAAAAAAAAAATTAATCTCAAATCACGATCTTAGAAACTCGTTAAATTTTCATGCAATCCTGTTCTTTGAGCCATCAGAATCAGGAAAATTGAAAAATTGATAAATCACCTCAAATTGCTTAACACGATTTTATCTCAGGAACTATTCGTGCAAATGAGCTGAAATTTTCAGGGATTGTAGTCCTTTGAAAGGGATAAAATTCAGTGAAAGTTACAGCTTTCTATCTATAATAGAAAAAAAGTTATGACCTTTCAAAGTTTTCCAAAATCTAAATCATAAGGTAGGTAGATATCTTCTTACTAAAACGATGAAATTTCAAAATTTTTTTTTGTCGAGATTTTGTATCCTAATGGTCAATCAACATACCCCAAACTCTATAAACAGAATTATTCTCACATTTGGAGCCGAAATCTATGAAAAAAGGCACTCAGAAAAAATGGAAAATTGATAAATCACCCCAAATTGCTTAACACGATTTTATCTCAGGAACTAAAAGTGCAAATGAGCTGAAATTTTCAGGGATTGTAATCCTTTGAAAGGGATAAAATTCAGTGAAAGATTCAGCTTTCTATCTATAATAGAAAAAAAGTTATGAACTTTCAAAGTTTTTCAAAATCCAAATCATAAGGTAGGTACCTTCTTACTAAAACGATGAAACTTCAATTTTTTTTTATCGAGATTTCGTATCCTAATGGTCAATCAACATACCCCAAACTCTATACACAGAATTATTCTCACATTTGGAGCCGAAATCTATGAAAAAAGGCACTCAGAAAAAATGGAAAATTGATAAATCACCCCAAATTGCTTAACACGATTTTATCTCAGGAACTAAAAGTGCAAATGAGCTGAAATTTTCAGAGATTGTAATCCTTTGAAAGGGATAAAATTCAGTGAAAGATTCAGCTTTCTATCTATAATAGAAAACAAGTTATGAACTTTCAAAATTTTCCAAAATCCAAATCATAAGGTAGGTACCTTCTTACTAAAACGATGAAACTTCAAATTTTTTTTATCCAGATTTCGTATCCTAATGGCCAATCAACATACCCCAAACTCTATACACAGAATTATTCTCACATTTGGAGCCGAAATCTATGAAAAAAGGCACTCAGAAAAAATGGAAAATTGATAAATCACCCCAAATTGCTTAACACGATTTTATCTCAGGAACTAAAAGTGCAAATGAGCTGAAATTTTCAGGGATTGTAATCCTTTGAAAGGGATAAAATTCAGTGAAAGATTCAGATTTCTATCTATAATAGAAAACAAGTTATGAACTTTCAAAATTTTCCAAAATCCAAATCATAAGGTAGGTACCTTCTTACTAAAACGATGAAACTTCAAATTTTTTTTATCCAGATTTCGTATCCTAATGGCCAATCAACATACCCCAAACTCTATACACAGAATTATTCTCACATTTGGAGCCGAAATCTATGAAAAAAGGCACTCAGAAAAAATGGAAAATTGATAAATCACCCCAAATTGCTTAACACGATTTTATCTCAGGAACTAAAAGTGCAAATGAGCTGAAATTTTCAGGGATTGTAATCCTTTGAAAGGGATAAAATTCAGTGAAAGATTCAGCTTTCTATCTATAATAGAAAAAAAGTTATGAACTTTCAAAGTTTTTCAAAATCCAAATCATAAGGTAGGTACCTTCTTACTAAAACGATGAAACTTCAATTTTTTTTTATCGAGATTTCGTATCCTAATGGTCAATCAACATACCCCAAACTCTATACACAGAATTATTCTCACATTTGGAGCCGAAATCTATGAAAAAAGGCACTCAGAAAAAATGGAAAATTGATAAATCACCCCAAATTGCTTAACACGATTTTATCTCAGGAACTAAAAGTGCAAATGAGCTGAAATTTTCAGAGATTGTAATCCTTTGAAAGGGATAAAATTCAGTGAAAGATTCAGCTTTCTATCTATAATAGAAAACAAGTTATGAACTTTCAAAATTTTCCAAAATTCAAATCATAAGGTAGGTACCTTCTTACTAAAACGATGAAACTTCAAATTTTTTTTATCCAGATTTCGTATCCTAATGGCCAATCAACATACCCCAAACTCTATACACAGAATTATTCTCACATTTGGAGCCGAAATCTATGAAAAAAGGCACTCAGAAAAAATGGAAAATTGATAAATCACCCCAAATTGCTTAACACGATTTTATCTCAGGAACTAAAAGTGCAAATGAGCTGAAATTTTCAGGGATTGTAATCCTTTGAAAGGGATAAAATTCAGTGAAAGATTCAGCTTTCTATCTATAATAGAAAAAAAGTTATGAACTTTCAAAGTTTTTCAAAATCCAAATCATAAGGTAGGTACCTTCTTACTAAAACGATGAAACTTCAAATTTTTTTTATCCAGATTTCGTATCCTAATGGCCAATCAACATACCCCAAACTCTATACACAGAATTATTCTCACATTTGGAGCCGAAATCTATGAAAAAAGGCACTCAGAAAAAATGGAAAATTGATAAATCACCCCAAATTGCTTAACACGATTTTATCTCAGGAACTAAAACAGCAAATGAGCTGAAATTTTCAGGGATTGTAATCCTTTGAAAGGGATAAAATTCAGTGAAAGATTCAGATTTCTATCTATAATAGAAAACAAGTTATGAACTTTCAAAATTTTCCAAAATCCAAATCATAAGGTAGGTACCTTCTTACTAAAACGATGAAACTTCAAATTTTTTTTATCCAGATTTCGTATCCTAATGGTCAATCAACATACCCCAAACTCTATACACAGAATTATTCTCACATTTGGATCCGAAATCTATGAAAAAAGGCACTCAGAAAAAATGGAAAATTGATAAATCACCCCAAATTGCTTAACACGATTTTATCTCAGGAACTAAAACAGCAAATGAGCTGAAATTTTCAGGGATTGTAATCCTTTGAAAGGGATAAAATTCAGTGAAAGATTCAGCTTTCTATGAAACTTTACTAATACTAACTTGAACTTGTCAAATAATTTTCTAGGAAGAATAACTCGTCTAATATTCCACAGAAATTTCCCCTATTATTATATCAATATTTTCTTTGAGCTTCCTCTGATTTCCTTCACTTTTTCGGATTTCTATAAGATTTTCCAGACTTTCTTGATATTTCCATCAACTTCCATAAATTGAACTTCCTTGCAACGTAAGTTTCTACATTTCTCAGATATTCAAATATTTACTCATTTTTTCTCTGGATTCTATCAACTTCTTTGGAATTCCTCAGTAGGTAGGTATACTTAGTCAAATTTTATGCAGATTCTTCAGAATTTAGGCTTTTCAAAGACTTCACCTGAGAAGTTTAGGAATTTAAATAACTAAATTATTGAAATCGTCAGATACTCAGTCTCAAAATTAGCAGTATCTTTAGAATCTAGATTCTGAAATTTTGTAAGAGAACCAGAACATTGGCAGATATTTGACGAGTTTCCCCTGTGAATGAGTGAATGCTTCTTTGAAAAAAAAATCCAAAAGAACATCTCTAAAAATTGACAACAAACCAAATTCACTTCTCTATAGGATATACTCAAAAAAAAGTACCACCATCTTTTATAATCATTGAGATTTCTTCTTAAATCAGCTTGATCATATATTTGTAATGTTCAAAGATGATTAACCCAAGGTATGCAATCCGCATTAGCCTAATTGCGATAACCTTTTCTGCAATTTATTTCATTTAATTTGCAGGAAATACTTCAATGAACAATAACTAAAAACTAATGAGCCAAGATCAAAGATAATTGAAAGGAAGAGATTGTTGTTTCGGTTTTTGAAAAACTCAAGCACCGTATAAACTGCAAAAGAAGTTACCAAATATCAAATATCAAGACACGATCATCTTTCGGAAGCACGCTCAACATAAAAATCAACCGCAAATTAGTGTCTTTATCGAACGTGAAAATCTCAAGGTCTTTGGCAAAGTACGTTACCCAATGACTTTGCTAATTCGATACATACATTGTGTGTTGTTTATCTGTTAATTAATCTTAATTCGATTTTATGAGGCAAAAATATTCAGACTTAATTGTTTAAAAATAAATAATTCTCTGTGCCTGTGACTTGGAAGAAATAATTGAATGAATTATTACTCTTGAACTAATGGATTTATGTGTCAAAAGAAAACGCCTCGAATCTTCTTAATTACTTGACAAAATAATCACAGGATCTTTTCTGCATTTCGATGCACCTAAACATAATTAGGATTATTAAAAATCTTATAATGAAAAGGTCGTACCCGTTTCCGTTGGTGGTACCAATTCAATGACGCCGCACGAGTTGCGGTCTCGTTCAAAGAATTCCAGCGAGTTCCTTATATGCGTCCACCAGAAAGAAAAAAAAAACACGATCAAGTTTATTATTGTGCAACAATTATTTCTTGACCTCTGCCTGGGCAATTTAATAAGGATCGTACCAAGGTTCCTGCGGTGGTACTTTATTACCATCATGATGGAAATTTTATAATATTTATCAAAGGCAGAAGATTTAAACTATACTTACCCCAAACTCCATACACTAAATTATTCTCAGATTTGAAGCCGAAATCTATGAAAAAAGGCACTCAGAAAAATTGCTAAATCACCCTAAATTGCTTAACACGATTTTATCTCAGGAACTATAAGTGCAAATGAGCTGAAATTTTCAGGGATTGTAGACCCTTGAAAGGGATAAAATTTAGTGAAAGTTTCAGCTTTCTATCTATAATAGAAAAAAAGTTATGACATTTCAAAGTTTTCCAAAATCTAAATCATAAGGTAGGTACCTTCTTACAAAAACGATGAAATTTCAAATTTTTTTTTGTCGAGATTTTGTATCCTAATGGTCAATCAACATCCCAAAAACTCCATACACTCAATTATTCTCAGAGTTGAAGCCGAAATCTATGAAAAAAGGCACTCAGAAAAATTGAAAAATTGCTAAATCACCCTAAATTGCTTAACATGATTTTATCTCAGGAACTATAAGTGCAAATGAGCTGAAATTTTCAGGGATTGTAGACCCTTGAAAGGGATAAAATTAAGTGAAAGTTTCAGCTTTCTATCTAGAATAGAAAAAAAGTTATGACCTTTCAAAGTTTTCCAAAATCTAAATCATAAGGTAGGTACCTTCTTACCAAAACGATGAAATTTCAAATTTTTTTTTGTCGAGATTTTGTATCCTAATGGTCAATCAACATCCCAAAAACTCCATACACTAAGTTATTCTCAGAGTTGAAGCCGAAATCTATGAAAAAAGGCACTCAGAAAAATTGAAAAATTGCTAAATCACCCTAAATTGCTTAACACGATTTTATCTCAGGAACTATAAGTGCAAATGAGCTGAAATTTTCAGGGATTGTAGTCCCTGGAAAGGGATAAAATTTAGTAAAAGTTTCAGCTTTCTATCTATAATAGAAAAAAAGTTATGACTTTTCAAAGTTTTCCAAAATCTAAATCATAAGGTAGGTACCTTCTTACTAAAACGATGAAATTTCAAATTTTTTTTTGTCGAGATTTTGTATCCTAATGGTCAATCAACATACCTTAAACTCCATACACTAAACTATTCTCAGATTTGAAGCCGAAATCTATGAAAAAAGGCACTCAGAAAAATTGAAAAATTGCTAAATCACCCTAAATTGCTTAACACGATTTTATCTCAGGAACTATAAGTGCAAATGAGCTGGAATTTCTAGGGATTGTAGTCCCTTGATTGGGATAAAATTCATTGAAATTTTCAGCTTTCTATCTATAATAGAAAAAAAGTTACGACCTTTTAAAGTTTTCCAAAATCTAAATCATAAAGTAGGTAAGTACACAAAAACTTACTTATAATTAATTACCTAATTTATCTTTAAAATTTGCGGATAATCTTCGTCTTCATTTTTCCACAAAAAGTAGGCAGCCATACGACAGACGCCTTTTACCTCTTTTATCAGCAGAATAAACTTTCTTCAATTATTCTTCACCGGTCCATTCTTAGCTTTTATGAGTTGTAAATAATTTTCTTCGAAACAAATTTCAATATTTATTTATGTTTTCACTTTCGATAATTTTCACACATTCTTCGCAGGAAGTGACTGATTAAATTTCACGATTAAAAGGCAGAAATCGTGACTTTTATCACGTAAAATTTAATAATTGGTTGAACCATGGTTTGGTTCGATGGCAAAAATCGTACTGATGCCGCTTGTACAAGTGAAATGCAGGTGGAACAGATTGTTTAGTTGATGGGAGAAAGTTTTCATAATTTTTCTTTCTTGTTTGATGTCAGGGTACTTTAACCACAAATTTTATTATAATCCGTGGTTATTTATGCACTTGATGACACATTTTAGCATATCTCACTCAAGAAATCCTTAGGAAAAAATGTCAATCTTTACTTAAGTAGAAAATTGTATTAAAAAAAAAATTCCCAAGGCAAATTATTTCCCTTTTGGAAAGGGCGCAGGTCAATATCGATTTTGCCAAGGGAAAATGCAGCGTTGAAAACCTTTCGTGACATCACCTAGAATAGTTTCTTTTTTGATTTATCACAATGTAATTTTTCCAATAATATTAAAAAATGATTATTTAATCAATCAAATACATAACAATAAAACAAAGGTACTTAGGTAATAAGCTTAGTAGTGTATTGTAATCTAATTAGAGAATAAATTAAGCTCCAAAATGGGAAGTTTACAAAATTTCGTACCAGCAATGACCCATTGGTGTTTTGGCATAACAATTCTAGTGGGTTTAGTGGCATCAGAATTCACTGGAGCTGAATCAATTATTGGAATTTTCATCGCTGGATGCACCTCAACACTATCAGGTAGTCATTAATTAATTTTTAGCCAATTTAATTATAATTCAACTGATTTTTAGCTTTATGTAGCTGTACAACTATTGTCACCAATGAAATGGATCAAATAAAACGAAAACGCCTACCAAATTTGTTGGGTTTCTTGATAATTTGGTTGGATATTTTGACTAATCTTGTGGCTGCGGCTACTTGTGCCAGATTGGCAAGTGCCACTGTAGATTATATCAGTCAGGGTCATTTTAGAGAGTTTTTGTTCGGGTTGGAACAACACTCCTTGGGAGAGCCTTGGCCTGACGTTTTAGGAGTGACCATTATTCTGGTTGTTACTGTACTGTTTATGATGGGATTAGAGGTAAAGCTACAATAATCAACTAAGGAAAAATTGAAGCTTATTAAATTTATTTATTTTAGAGATCTTCGACAATATCAGCGTTATTGTTTCTAGCTTTATTGTGCAATTTTGCCTTTTTCACATTCATTGGAAGTTTTCATACTGTCAATAATTTCCAGAAACTTATGGATTCCTTCAAGATACATTCACCAAGAATGGTAAACATTGGTTGCATTTAAGCCCATTATGGGGTGTTGAAAATACCATGTAGAACCATTATTGCTATCTTGAAAATGGTGAGAGATTTAGGGAAAAGTTAACATTTTCAGTTCTGATATACTACTTACAATGCTGCTAAATATTTGCAAGTTTTTGAGATTTGGGAAAAACATAAATATAAATATGAAATTTTATGTTTTTTTTCCTGAATTTCAATCTTTTCTCTCTGTATTTGCAAAACGTCGATCCAAACGTCCATCTCATTGTCGTTTTTTGGAACTTTTTTTTTATTATCAGATAGAAAACTGAAATTTTCAGCGATTCTTATCCCAGTAGAGGACTACAATCCCTGAAAATATCAGCTCATTTGGACTCATAGTTCCAGAAATAAAATCGTGTTAAGCAATTTTGGGTGATTTATCAATTTTCCAATTTCTCTGAGTGCCTTTTCTCATACAATCTGACTTCAAATCTTAGAATAACTTAGTGTATGGAGTTCGGGGGATCCCAAAGGACCATTAGGACACAAAATCTCAACAATTTTTTTTTTGAAATTTCATCGTTTTAGTAAGAAGGTAGCTTATGATTTAGATTGTATGTATGTAGAAAAATCTGACAACATTATTTCAATCAATCTCGCACCTCCACGACAAAAATCTGTGAATCTGGGATACTCAGAAATACCGGCCCGAAGGGCCGGAGTAATACGCTAGCCCGAAGGGCTAGAGTTATATGCGAGCCCGAAGGGCCGGAGTTATATGCGAGCCCGAAGGGCCGGAGTTATACGCGAGCCCGAAGGGCCGGAGTTATACGAACTCGTTCATTGTCAACTGACTTTAATACTTCGGCCCTTCGGATCGTAATCTTTTGAAACAAAAAGACGCCATTTTATATCGACTGTCAAAAAAACCAAGGCCTACTTTGATATTTCAATTTTTTGACGTTTGAGCAGCGTTGCCATATGTTTTTATCAAATCACGATTTATAAGTTATTTTAAACCCAATCATTGACATTTCTGAAAAATATTTCCTTTAAAATTCCCAAATATCCTTTGGAATCCCCAAAAATTTGTCAAAGTCTCAGAATTCCATAATTTAGTGGAATTTCGGTAAAATAATTATGTTATTCTGAAAAAGGAATTAGATGTGAAATTTTTGTGGAGTTTCATAGAATTCACATTAAATTTTAATTTCTCCCGAATTACTTGAAATTTCAGTGAAAGTCCGATCGAATAACACGAAATCCTAAATGAATTAAATGGAGAAATTTTAAACAATTACATGAAATTACACCGAAATTCCCAACATGAAATTTCAGTTTTTACTGAATTTTAGTAATGCCGAGGAATTTCCAGCTAAAAACATGGAATTTCGATGATATTCTGAAATATTCCTTGAAGTTTCATTGGACTTTCGAGAAATTTTCGGCTATGAATGTAGATATTCTCATAAAATTTTAGTGAATTCCGAGGAATTTTTAAGAAATTACATGAAATGTCAATGAAATTCCGTAAGATTTTTTAAAAATTTTGTGGAATTCCAGGATATTTCAGTGGTAAAATTTTGAGGAATTTCAGTAAAGTTGAAAAAAAAAAATATGGAATTTTGAAATTGAAATCTTAGTGGAAATCCGAGGAATTTCATAAAATCCTATACTGTGATTCCGAAAAAAAATTGTCCAAGAATTCCATAAAATTCTTCTAATGAAATGTTAAGGTATTTATTTCTATGAAATTACTTGAAATTTTCGCGGAATTCCTATAGAATAACTTAAAATTTTAATGGCATTCCAAAGAACTTTGATGAAATCTTCGAGAGGTTAATCACTCCCCGAAATCGTGTCACAAATTCGTCCGAAATCCACGAAATCACTCCGAAATCCCTTCGGAATCTTTCAGAAATCTTTCCGTAAACCCAAAAATCCCTCGCAATTGGCTCAAAATTCATAAATCGGCCAACGCGACCGTTTTTCAGTTTATACTGATACATTTTTGAATATACTTATAAGATAAGTAACAGTTTGAAATTAAATTGAAATATTTACGAAATCACCTGAAATTCTGCGAAATCTTTCGAAATCACCCGAAATCAACCAAAATCGCTCTAAATCTGAAAAATTTTGGAAAAATGAGCCTTTAACCTTTTTCCTCGCATGCAAAAAGTTTCAAATTTTTGCCCCTTGCCAGTTTTCTAGGAAAACATTGAATTATGTGAAACTATATTTTCAATTAATTCAGTTATTGTAGGTTGATTTCCAAGATTCTTTATATTGCTATTTTCCACTGGGAAAATTTGAAATTTTGAGGAAATAAGCTTCTAATCTTATTCTTTATATGCAAAAAGTTTCAACTTTTCCCCCAATTAGTTTTTTAGAAAAACTTTGAAAGTGTGAGACTGTATTTTCCAAGAGGCAGAACCACCTAATTGGAATTCTTTGTTAAAAGCTTGGGGAATTTATAGGGAATTTGGAAAAATTTATGGGGAATTTGGAAGATTGTGTTCGATATTGGACAAATTCCAAGGAATTCTCGTCGAATTACACCTACATGGAATTCCTTGAAATTTTGTTGTGGAATTTCAGGGAAATTATATCGAAACCGAAAAATTCCCTCGGAATTAAACAGAATTTTCGTGGAATTTCCATGGAACCACAAAAAATTTCGGTGGAATTCCGAAAACTTGAATTAAATTTTAGTGAAATTCTGAGTAATTTCTGTCGAAATTTCATGAAATCTTCTACTTAATTCCGAGGAATTTTTATACAAGAATTCCATTGAATTTTATGGTGGAATTCGGAAAAGTATTATGAAATCTTATGATAATATTTCTAGGACTTCCTGTTTTTCTATTTAAATTTGTCATTTGAATGGAATTTCGAGGATTTCTATAAAATCTTCAAAAAAAAATTCTGAGGAATATCTATGGATTTAACAAAAATTTTCGCAGATTTCCCATGAAATACTTATTTATCGCCATAAAAACCGTTTCTAAACTCCCTAAAATGATCCAAAATCACCTAAAATCTCATAAATCTAAAATCTTTTAAAATTACGTGAAGTTTTTTAAAAATCCTCAAAATACTACAAAATCAATAAAGATTCAATTATGCACACATTTTATGAAGTTAACTGAACTTCGAGCGGTTAAAATTGATGAAAATTTGTATACAAGTTGGTCAAAATCACAGAAAAACTCATAAGATCTACTCAAAATCACTGAAAATCTTTTAGCCTCCTCACTTGAAATAGTCAAGAGCCGCCAATGGATTCTTATCCCAGTAGAGGACTACAAACCCTCAAAATTTCAGCTCATTTGGACTTATAGTTCCTGAGAAAAAATCATGGTAAGCAATTTGGGGTGATTTATCAATTTTTCTGAGTGCCTTTTTTCATAGAATCCGGCTCTAAAATAGAGAAAATTCAAGAATTTGGAATTGAAAACAATTCAAGATAGCAATAGGTTCTGGTAATAGGTGTTTTTTTTATAACTGGAACACTCATAGTAACTTTCCTATATTATTGAAAATAAAGGGCATGTTTAAGCTGGAAAATTTCTTGGTAAATTGCAACCTTAAGCGCTAAAATGACATTTTTTTGTCGTCGTAGGTTTACAGGGTGCGCCAAAAAGGTATTTTTTTAAAATGGATTGCCCTGTGTATTTTCGTTATCCAAATAATATTTGATATGTTTGTGAAGCTAACTTTCTAAGAATTTCAAAAAAGCAAAAATATACAGGGCTTTCCATTTCAAAAAATGACCTTTTTGACGCACCCTGTATACCTATGGCGACAAAAAAAATTCTTTGTAGCGATTAAGATCGTTGCAATTTACCAAGAAATTTTCCAATTTAAACATGCCCTTTATTTTCAATAATGGAAAAGTTATTGAGTGTTCCATTTATAAACAAACACCCTGTACATGGTAGACAAACATTGTAAAATTTCAATTTAATTTCCAGGTTCTAAAAGCCTCAGCTATATGTTCTTTCGCATTCGTCCACAAAATGCCTTCGACATCGAAAAACAACTGTCTAAGAATAGCAACGATATTTTTCATGCCTCTCCTATTCTACACGGTTTTAACTATAATTTTCAATTTGATGACCCACTATAGAGAACTAGACGGTACTGCCATACCCTTGATCCAAGTGTTCCAAAACAGAGATGTGGATTGGGCCAGGCCTGTACTAGCCGTTTGCACTATTTGTGTGGCTTGTCTGCTTCTAACCGAAGTACTGCCGTGTGTTTATTATTCTTTTGTACGATTGGCCAGTAAAGAGTGGAGAGTATTTGTAAGCTCTATTCAGTACCAAAGCAGACTAACTGGAGCACCAGTTTTAGCTATTTTTGCAGCAGGTAATTGCTAGTAAATAATCTTCAACAATACATTGTTTTTTTTGTAGGTAGTTTAACAGCCATTTTAGCATTTGCTTGCCCTTTGTCACACTTGATAAAACTCCTAAATGTTTCCTGTTTAATCAAGTGCACATTGAACTCTTGCCAATTAGTCTACACAAGATACAGGCCTGATATTTTGCGCCCCAATCCAGAAGGCCCCACAAATATACATTACAGTAAATTGAATCAAAGTGGGCCTGGCAGATCAGCTACGAGGCAACATCAAGTATCGATTAGGGAAAAACTTAGAGGGTTTTTCGGTAAGACGCCTCAGTACATACACAAATTGAGTTCGCCTAAAGCGGCTTCAGGAATTGTCAGGAAAATTCCTAGGGATAAGACAAAGCGTAGTGTTGGTAAGGACCTTTCTATATTGATTTTTCGAGTCTTGCAATTTCAATTATTTTGTTATTAGAAGAACAAGAATGTCTTCTTTTTGAAGACTACAACACGAAATCGTTAAACATGGACATTGATAGTAGTTCGGAAAATGAAGAAAATGAAATGGAAATAATGTCTTGCAGTGAAGGTGAAAATTCTGATAGTTCCACTGATATTGATGTTATAGTTGAAGAGTATTGGGAAGGATTAAGGGTAGGGAATTAATAATAATGATAAATTCCTATTATTGATGTCTTTGTAGGTTTCAACATTAGGCAAATTCAACGAAAAAAATCCATCCACACAAACAACGTCCATTATAGTAATCGTGTGCCTAATTTTAACAACTTCAGCAGCTGTAGGTGTGGCCTTATATATTTTTCATATTGTTAATTTTTATTGGCCATATATTTTGGGTAAGTAACAGAAGAGACAATGAATGGTATTCCAAAATTGAATATTTTTAGTTATTTGTATAGGAACTTTAATAATAATGGGCCTACCAGAAAACGCCTCAGAAAAATCTAAACCCACTCTACTACCATCTTTACTATTCCCATTATTCCACTCATTGTCAATTACGATGAACACAATTATGGTTTCAATAATTATTATTAACGTGTGGCAAGGAATAGTGTTTTGGACCATTGCAGGTAATATTGCTCTTATCTTATTTTAATAAACCTACCTTAAAACCATCCATTTTTAGGCCTTCTTCTTTATTGGAAATGCGATTGTTGCCAGTGCGGAGTGCTAGAACCTCTAGTAGCCAGAGCAACATCCAAAGTTGACGCTGAACATATTATTTACGAGTACAAAGAGCATCTTACGGATAGCATTATTGTGGCCAGATGACATCCGGATTTCCTCGATGATGAAACGTTAATTACAGAGTCAGATGATGATAACTGAAAAAGAAAATTGAATATGAATATTAGTTTTTATAAAAAATGGGCACTATTAATTGTTAGAATAAGTTTCAAGATTCTAGCTAGAATAATTTATTAGCAATTATTGTTCCTATGGATTATTTGGAATTGAACTGTTTCTAAGCTTATTTATAATAGTATTTTATCAATGATCGATTGGGCAAATTACTTCTGTAAAAATAGGTATTTGTTATTAAGTGTTCTTCTATCAAATTGTTGAAAAAATGTCCTTTAAAATACAAGCATTGCTTTATTTTTAATGTTGTTGTTTTTATTTTCAAATAACTGATTTTGTCCAGAGGGTGAAATGATGCAAACATTAAAGAAATCTTCATTAATCAATATTTATTGAAGTACAAGTTTCTTCTTTACATGTCATCTAATTCCTAAAGGCTTATTTTTGTCCAATGAGGCAGATTAATATCTAAATACACAATCCATTTATTCCGTTTCATTAAAAATAAATCGACACAACTCTGTCTAATTAAATTAAAACATCATGTAGATTTTTTATATAATAAACTTATCTTAGTAGTAAAAAGAGCAACAATGTTTGAAATCAAGTTGGAAAAAAAATTAGCTAGTTGGCAGCACTTCAATCACGAGACTTTTTTTTTCTGTTGAAAATATTACTTAAACTCTACGTAATATCTGGCTATTTAAAAAGAGTGAATAGGATAACATTGGAAAATACTCTAAAGCCTTGGGTAAATACTAAATAAGTCCCCGTTTCTTTTTGTAGTCTTGCAAATTGAGACTTCTCCGCGGCGCTAAATCTTTCGGTGTCATTTTTGGAACAATGTTAACTGATGGAGCTGAAATTATATATTTAAAAAAAAAACAATCTTGACTTGAAAATATCCATACCTGGCATTGGCACTTCCAAATCGATTTTAATGTCAAAATCGTGAGCAGAAAATAAGTCTTCTTGTGTCACTTGGGGTTGTTTTTCTTCTTTTCTTTTTATTTGTTGATCCTGATTCACATCTGTACCTTTAACTTGTCTTTTTGCTTCTGCTTCTTTTTCCATTGCTGCCAAAGATTCCTTTTCGCCCGGTTTGAAATTCATTCTTGGTTTTGTCAATCTCCTTGTAAATGGATCATCAATCTATAAAATATCAACAATAATAAAGTGGAAATTAAGGAAAAAAAAAAAACACTAATTAGGTACCTTTTTTCCTTTATTGGCTTTTACTTCCGCAATAATAGCTTTTTCCGCTTCTTCTACATTCTTTTTCCTGTTTCTGTCATTGATATAAGAAATACTGGATATTGTGACTGTCCTTCTTTTGTCCAACTCGGAAGCTCTTTCTTCCAGAGTTGACAAAGTTTCGCTCATTTCTCGGGCATAATCGTCGTCGCCTCGTGCCATAGCTGCGTCTCTTTCTTTCATTAGGGTAGCTTTTCTCATTGCGTAGTTGTGAGGGTTTTGTTTGAATCGTTCTTTTTCTCTGATCTTGAAATAATTCAAGGAAAGTTTTATAAATCAGAGCAATTGAAATCGTATGTGTATTTCTATAGAAAAATCATAAAGCATTATTGTAAAGTGATTGAATAATTAAATAATATGAGATTAGGCCTGGTTTATGCTCTTGCTGATAACTATCTAAAAAATAAATTTATTGTTCTCTAAATTGTATTGGTCGGTAGATAAGTAGCTGACTACTGGGATTACAGTATCTGTCAAATTGCCTACCTGAGAGTTTATCAAAAGTTGAATAAACCAGCACTCAATAGTACAGTCCGATTCCAAATTTCAATATTCTGTATAGCTCAGAATTTTGGCCACCAGTAAAAATATTTGGATAGAATGACTATAACATTACCATTATAGCAGCCTACGCTCCATCAGAGGACGAAAGAGTCAGCATTAAGCAGCAGTTCTTTGACAAATTGGATGAAATCATAGTAGATATTGGAAGAAATAGAGAAATCATATCGAGGGATTTCAATGGAAAACGGGAAGGACCAATTGTAGGACCATTTGGAGAAGAAATAATGAATAATAATTGCCAAAGGCTCATACATCTTTTAGAATAAACAATGGATTTTTCACACACAAAGATATTCACCGCTACACATGGATATAGAATATCCGTAACCAGAAAACTATTATTGACTATGTGATAAGCAAACAAGAAACAAACTTTGGAACTTTGATTTTTTCTAATATGACATTGATACACATTTTCGCTCACAACTTTTTTAATTTCAATCCGATCCTGATATAATTAGGCTTGAATTAGGGACAATTGAATTCTCTACAAATCTCTATTTGGTAGTTTCAACGCTGCTTCAACAGTTTTCGAATTGTGAAGCAAAGTATTTTTATTTGAATTTTTATCAAGGTAGATAAGCAGAAGGAAATTTTCAAGAAGTCTGGAGATATCAAATGTCAAAACCCCAGGAAAGGACAGAACTTATATCCAGATTATTAGACCAGAGCAATGGAGAGAACAAAGGGTCTATTACAAGAAAGTAGACCGGAATATACAAAGGATTGCGACGATAGAAGAAGATGGAAATTAGGTGTCGGACAACAAACGACATATATAAGTACATATAAAAATATTTGGAATCTTTTACATTTTGAAAAATTAATCTTCTTGTAAACTTCTTGTACTGGCCTACTTCAAGCTAGCAACTGCATTGTCTAAAATCACCAAGAAGAAGGAAAATTCAAATACTCAAACAATTTCCCAAAAAAATCTGTTCAATCCGTATATTAATTTTGTTTTAGACAACACAAGATCGCCTTTTGTCTATTTTTTAAGAAAACTCCCCAAACCTTGTATAAGGTACATAATAACATTGAAAAAATCAAAAGATATCCATATTCCAAGGTTCGAATTTGAAAGTAAATATTTACCAAGAAAAAACTATTAACCTCAACTTCATCGCAAAAAAACAATCCCCATTTGATTATGAAAAATTCATAGATTTTGAATCACGCCTATTTACTTTTTCAACAAAATAAATCCAAAACAACTTACAATTCTCTCAACATCTTGTTCATTATACTCATAATTAACAGCCTCCTTAATATCGGCCTGTTTTTGTTCGATTTGCGCTTTGGTAGGCAACTCCTTGCCCGACGCTCCAACTGCTTCGACCCACTTTTGAAACTCTCCCTCGGTAAATTCTGAATTGGACACGAATTCCAGCCTGAAAATACGCTCTTGGGCACCATGTCTCACTTTTAGGCCTTTATTAGTTTTTGTTTTGCCTAGTTCGTAGATTTTTGCTGTTTCATAGACGGCAATGACTTCAGCTGCACGGTATACGGCGGAACCATTGTGCTGACCGATTCCTATTCTAATGTAGCAACCTTTGGCGATGCGATCGAAAAAGGGCATATGGACAAAGCGTTCTAGTTTGTGTCTCGATAATCTGGAACAAAATTGTTGGAAAAATGTTTACATGCATATTAATTATTACCTTATGCTGTTCAAATCTTGTCTGGTAGGAATATAAGCTGCTTTTTTTGCTTCCTCTTCTTCTTGATCGTTATCGCTACTGCTTGAGCTAGAGCTAGATGATCTTGATCTTGATCCAGATCTGGATCTTGACCTAGACCTTGATCTAGCTTTGGCTTTGTTTGCTACAAAGCAATAAGACATTGTAAAGCCAAAAATTGGTTTTTATTAAAATAGTCACCGTTGTTGTCGCTGTCACTATCACTATCATCAGAATAAATATCTGAGGTTTTAAGTTTCTTTTCGTTCTTTTTTGACATCGAGTCTCCTTCCTCTTCTTCTTGCAGCTTGCGCTTTTCTTCTTCGCGTCTTTTTCGCTCTTCTTCCGCTTCTTCGCGCTTTTGTTTGCCCTCTCTGCGAGCTTTCAATTCGGCCATTGCGTTAAATCTGAAATAGGAATCGACATTTTCTTTACATGTCAACAAATTATACAGTTTTCGTAAACTAGAAGTTTGTCCTATACTATTAGAGCTACATTTTTCCACATCGTTCACCAATTATTTAAAATAGAAATATGTACCTTATTTTATTAAATAGAAAAACCGAGGGGTCAACCACTATGCTTACAAAAATGTACATACAATGATTTCTATATTTGGTAATCACTGATCAATGAATCTCATGATTTCCCATCCCAAGAATTGCTACTGATTGTCAATGATTTTCAGATATTTTTGTATGATTACCAGGTGATTTCCATTTTTTCTGAGAACCCCTATATCATTTCCAATTGATTTCCTCGATGATTTCTAGCTCATTTTATTACGAAAGCGATATCCAATTGTTTGTTAAGCTTCGCATTGATATGTCCAAAACAAACAGTCTTAGAAAAACACGTTTCCACTGAAAACTAAGGTAATTCTGTATTTGCAATTCTTCCAAAAGTTAGCAACTTTTTAACTAAATAGTTGATGAGTTCTAGATACCATTACTTGTCTACACTGCATAATATGGATCTAAAATATTGGATGTTTCTTTGATTTCACTAAGATTTTCATCTGAATCAGAGACATCTTCAGTTAGGGTTTCACTCGACAAACTTATTTCTGATTCTGACTCAGATGTGCTACTGTCTCTGCTTCTCGTCCTGCCTAGTATTTATTTTATTTTCCCTTTTCAAGTTCGTTTATGTCTTCTGTTTATTGCAATTGCTAGACCCTGTCATGTGAAGAAATTCTTTGTCTTCTTTTGGCCTATTGGATTCGAGAGAAGTTTCAAGATTCATGTTTTCAATTTTTATGATCTAAGTACAACATTGTCATACTTTAGGTCTGTTCTTACAGAAATCACAAACCAGTCAGAACGAATTTCATTAGTTGAAAATAGTCAGAAAACTGGTCATCGGGTTGTGATTTCTGTGAGAACAGACCTAATCTTCTTCTTCAACTTCTAAACATTTAGAGTCTTAGGTTCAGTTATGGACTCAGTTATTGGGAAACTCGTTAGGACATCAAATACATTTCAAATTGTACTCAATGCACTCAATGTTGCCTAAAACTTAGTCTTAAAGGCAAATAATACACATCTGTCGTTTAAAATGCGATTTCTAGGTTAAAATGAGATGATATTCCCAGCAATTACATGATTCTTAGCGATTGCCAGTAGATTCATATGTGATTCCCATGGAGTCCGAAGAGATTCTTAGCGATTCCCAGGTTATTCCCAAGGACTCCCAAGTGATTTATATGTATTCCTGATTGATTACTATGTGATTCCCAGAAAAATGTACAATGATTTCCACTAGTGGTTTACTCCTCGAGAAAAACAAATATTAGAATAGCTTTGTAAAAGAAGTCACTTATCATTTATCGCTTTCATTTAACTTTATACAATTCCCTTTTTCAAAACTGACTCACACACTACGCACTTTATATACAGAAACATTTAATCTAGAATCATATTTACCTATAAAAACACAATAGAATTCCTTGAATAATCGCGTTCCAGTCGTAAAAAATCTTGACGAAATAAGTGGAATATTAAAATACAGCTGAAAATTGGGAAGCAGCGTGCAATAAAGTAATACTTTGCGCACATAAAACGTCAATTATTACACGATTGTAGATGAAAATTACTTGTGGAGGTTAATTTTGGTTCCAATTATGAAATAGAGGTTCTAGAACAGTGGGATACAGAACCAAATTTTATTAAAAAGTTAGATGAGGGCGTAAAAAACGCGTCAATATGTACTTACCTAAATAATTTCGCTTTATAAGCGCGAATTTTTGAACTGGACCACATTTCTAAAGTATTGGATTAGACTACTAGACTGACAGCTGGTACTGCCTTGACTGAAGAAACAGGTTGACATCTATGTCAAACAAGAAAAAGATAGAACTCGGAACCCCAGGCAAAAAGAAGACAGAAATAATGACGCGCAAGGTTGTTCAAGACAGGTAGGTTGCCTGGATAAATTTTATGACGTCATCTGAGATGCCTAAACATCAAGGTTCTTTAAAGTTAATAGGTTGTCTGGTAATGGGTTACTTGATGACGCATCTGGGGTGCCTTATGGAGATTTGCATTATGACAGTTGATACTGACTGAAGAAAAAAGTTGACACAGACGTCAAACAAGAGAAAGATACAGCTTGGAATCAAAGGTAAAAGAGAGACAGAAATAATGACACGCTTGGACATGGATCAAGGTTAATTGAGTCAGGTTAGTTTGCCTGGATAAATTTTATGACGTCATCTAGAATGACTAAAAATCAAGGTTCTTTGGCCGAGTTCATTTTTGTCATCTTTTTCGTCGATTTGCTCCAAAATTTTGACAGGCACGTGACTTGATAGACAGTTTCAATTTACAAATCATGTGCCTGTCAAAATTTCGGAGCAAATAGACGAAAAAGATGACAAAAACGAACTCAGCCTTTATAGGTTGTCTGAACAAGGTTCCTGAAGTTAATAGGAGCTCTGTTCCAACCGACATGAGAACCGTTCTAGAACAGTAATTTCTAATCAAACAATAGACCTATCTATTTTTACCTGTATGCGCGCGCAACACGAGGCAATGTATTTTTATTGGCTAACTAGTACAGGTGAGAGGTATTCGCTTTGCACGCAGGGCATCTCCTTGTCCTTGTTCATTGCCCGTGGTCTGACAAAGATCAGAATTATGATTGATAAATAACTTGACGTAGCTTGACAAGTGATCGATTTTCAATTGTTTGTGTTTTTGAATGACAAATACGTTGCACGTCACGCGGTTATCTTCCTTCCCTTTTTATCACGTGCAAATAATAAGAAGGGATTGCTATACATAAGTCTAACATGGTTTGGTACGTTTTGCCTCGTCTTGCGCAATAAGCGTTCTGCGTCTTTTTCTATTTAATTAAGTTTTCGTACTATTACCTCTTTGTCTGGTAAAATAGATAGGTCTATTCATTTGTCAATTAGGATAAACGTTCAACTTATTGAAAAATAAATGGGCAACTGGAAATTACCGTTCGGTAACTTGATGACGCATCTAGGGTGTCATGTTATTGGGTGCCTTATGGAGATTTGCATTATGTTGGGACACCCCAGATGACGTCATAGAAGTTATCAGGCAACCTAGAATGGTTTGGTAATGGGTTACTTGATGACGCATCTGAGGTGCCTTATGGAGATTTACATTATGTTGAGGCACCACAGATGATGTCATAAAACTGCAAACCAAGCAAGCAACTTAAGTACCTCTCTCAAACAACCTTGATCTGATGACTTGATGATGTATCTGGGGTGCCTTATGCTGATTTGCATTAGGTTGAGGGTTGAGGAACCCCAGATGACGTCATAAAAGTTATGAGCTGGGAATCTGTAACGAATAGAGATATTTTTTCTATGTCTGTGAACGTCCCCTCTCTGTCGGTTTCGAAAAGAAAGAAGATGACAGTAAGTGCCATAGCGATCTCTATCCGTAACAGAATCCCAGCCCAGGTAACTCACCGCTCTCAACCAACCTTGCTTAAACATAATGCAAATCTCCATTAGATTTTCCTGATGACGTCATCTTTTTACCATTACCAGACAAGACAACCTATTAACCTTAAGAACATCTCTCAAAAAAACCTTGGTCTGGTTGTGGTTAACTTGATGACGCATCTGAGGTGTCTTATGGAGATTTTTTGCATTATGTTGAGGCACCCCAGATGACGTCATAAAGGTTATCAGGGCTGGGACACTGTAACGGATAGAGATCGTTATCCCTATCGCTACAGCACTTGCTTTTTTCTTCTTTCTTTCCGGAATCAAGAGAGAGGAGACGTCAACAGAGACAGATAAAAAATCATAGAATAGAGATTCGTTACAGAATCTCAGCCCTGGCAACTTACCTCTTTCAACCAACCTTGCCTAAATATAATGCAAATGTCCATCAGATTCTGCTGATGACGTCATCTGTTAACTAGGGATGCTCAACCGGCGAAAAATAACCTTTTTTCGGTTAACCGGTTATATTTTACTGAAAAATAACCGGCCCGATTAACCGAAGTAAAATAAACTGGTTATCCGGTTAACTGATTTCTTAAAATTATTGATTTTATAGTGAATGCGCCAAGGTTCATAAAATAAAAAAAATCCTTGTAAATAGAAAATAAGTTGATAAAACTTGGTAGTTAATAGGTCTGTTTCTGCAGAAATCACAAACCAGACAGAGCGAGTTTCATTTGTTGAAAACAGTCAGGAAACTAGTTTGTTTGAACCAATGAAATTCACTCTGGTTTGTGATTTCTGCAAAAGCAGACCTATATATGATGCGACAGAGACGGAGCTTCATTTTGACCAAGGTTGTTTGAGAGAGGTAAGGTGGTCTGATAGATAACTCTATGACGTCAGCTGAGGTGCCTCAACATAGTGCAAATCTCCATAAGGCACCCCAGATGCGTCATCAAGTTATCCATTACCAGACAACCTATCAACTTGATCCTTGCATTTTGACGATTTTGACTTGACAGTTGTCAACGCGTTCGATTTTGTATCCGGAATATGTCCGGAATAATATACGTCAACACTTTTCTCTTTAGCTAATTTTAACAGTTTAAAAAATATTTTCCTATTATGTATTCAGTATCAAAACTGAGATTTCTGAAAAAAATAACCTGCTTCTGGTTATGACGTTTTTGATTGAATAGCCGGTTAATTACTGCTAGTGAAATAACCGGTTATAACCGATTAAAGTGAAGTGAATATACCGGTTATTCAAATAACCGGTTATTTTTGGACATCCCTATTGTTTACCATTACCAGACAAATCAACCTATTAACTTCAAGAACCTCTTGGGCATGGATAATATGGATATAAAATAAAAAAACAATTTTTGCATTTCTGATCTGAAATTTCCATACATTTTTATAGAGATTGAGTAACTTGGAGCACGAAAATCACTCACTAAAAAAGAAGATATTCCTGGTAATTCATTTTTGATACAAATATTTGAACTTATCAAAGGTACGTTTAAGGACCTTTATAGTCACTCCTTGAGATCTCCTTTGACTTTAAGGAAGCCTTGAACGTTTAGAATTGACTTGATAGAGTTGTTAAATAGTAACAAATGTCCATTCTAAACTAACATCCCAGGAGGAACATCTATAAGAAATAGGTATATGGGGTGCCTAGAATAAATTGAAATGCATGGGGACTTTCAGAGCCATAGAAAATACAGGGTGGACCAAATAGGAGAAAACTTGCGCAATCAAGTGACTACAACAAATAATCTATTATCAACTTCTTTGAATTCGGAATAGCAACGGATAAACAGGGCAAAAAACGCACTTTTTTCTTTTTTGCCCTGTATATCCATTGCTATTCCGCGTTCTAAAGTAATGATGACAGATTACGTGATTGCGCAATTTTTTCCCCATTTGGTCCACCCTGTATCTTCAATGGTATTCAAAATCCCCATGGACTTTAAGTTATTTTAGATGAGAAAAATCTTATCTTTTTTTTTTGCACTTGGGTGTTTAAGTAAGAAAAATCTAACAGTAGAGCTAACATTTTAATTCATAATAATTCCTCTATATTGGGCATTCATTCTAATGCCAAATTTCCGCAAATCCAATGATAAATGATCGTTTTCTAAATGATAGCAACGTCGCCCCATAAAATTTTTATCCTTTGTCAGCCATGAGCAAGCCATACTTACTATGCACTGTTGTCACGTTTGGAAGTAATAACGAAACTTAAATGATGATAATATTTCCCTAAAATAAACAACTTAAAGCTACAGCCTTATATTTTTTACTCTTCTAGATAAACTCACCTTTTGACATGTCCTGAAAAATATTTAAACCTGCACAGGCACTTGCTACTTTTAGGAATCGAGAGTTTATTTGACAAAATGAACCAAACTAAGTGTATTCGAGACTCAAAAGATGATCAATGAATGACTTAATTGCCCAAAAAGATTTTCTTTTTGACACACATACATTGGATATTATGGAATTTTCCTTATTAAATGTATAGAAATGGTTTTGTAAGATATTCTAAAATAATTTAAGACGTCATAAGTTCTCTGTTGAAAAAGCAATTTAGATAAAACAAGAACAAAGACATTTAAATCATTTGAAATTGAATTGAAAACATACATTACACATAAACCGATACCAATTTCCCAAATAAATTAATAATTGCCAATTATAATAAAATCAAAATATATTCTTACCTAAACATTATGTTTTAACGCGTTTTAAATACTCAACTGCAAAACTACTGCAAGAAATGTTTTCCTTATCAGACTATTTTGGCGATAACTGAAAAATTCCGGCGATTGTTATTGCTCAACCATCAAGTTTCGCGATCTAACTCACAATAACCAAATGAATCATGAATACGACGCTGGTTACTTGAAATTATCGCAGTATTGGCCAGCTGAGATTTATATTACTCAAAATCAAGCGTGAACTTTCAATTCTAAACTTGACTTTATTGCTCTATGAAAATTAATTTTTATGGAAAAATAAGAGTCTGGTTCAAATTTTTATGGGTTGGAATACACACGTTTTGGAAATTAATTTTAATTAGATTTGTTGGCAAAGAGTTAAACTTTTTGGGTTTTAGTTTTATTTGAATGTGTGACTTTATTTTGGAATGTAGGTATGTACCCTTTTCAATGATGTGGAAAATTGTTACTGTGATATTTTTAGTTTCATGTGTAATTGTGTAAAATTGTGATTTAGGAGTTAATGAAGTATGGATTGTTAAAATTTGTAAGTATTCAAATCTATGCACTGAGGGCATTTGCATCTCTCTCTATCAGCCTGTACAAAAAAAAAAAAAAATATACAATAATTATTATTTTTCCCTTAATTCTACTGAGTGTTCTACCAACAATTGAAATTACTATAGTTGTAAAAATAATAGGTCTGTTCCAACAGCCATCACAAACCAGTCAGAATCAATTTCATTGGCTGAAAACAGTCAGAAAACTTTCAACCAATGAAATTAATTCTGACTGGTTTGTGATTTGGGACAGACCTAAGCTGCTTTCCAGTGCTTAAATTGTTAGAGTATCATGCTCCTGGAGTGTGACGCTCTTTAACTGTTTGACATAAGCAGCACTGGAACGCTCACGTCTTAACCCACACCATTTCGGACTACAGGAGCATGAAACACCGAAATAAATGTTCGTGCACGAGGGCCACAAAGAGGCAGGGGATAACAGAAATGAGTAGTTCAAGTGTATGACACTCGAAGCACTGGAACGCATAAAGTAATTGTGGAACACTCCTGAGCTGCTCAGGAGTAAATCAAATGGGTCACTGGAAAGCATTTTTAATAACCCACAATTTGGCAATTATTAAACATTTGACATAATGGATTGAAGTAATATTTTTCCTGAAAATGAACATTTGAGCTGTTTTCTTGCGTTCCCTTTTTTGAAACTGGTTCAAAACAGGTTTAAAATAGTATATTCACTCAATGAACCGATGACGTCACACGAAATTGGTTCAAACTGTTACAAAATACAATCCAATCCACGTTTTTAAATCATTTTCGCGCGACGAGAAGTTATGACGTCATTGTGAAACTGTTTTAAACCAGTTTTGAAAAAAATTTCAGAACTTTGAGACGCAAGAAAACACCTTTGAGGTAAACTGAAAGCATTTTATGAAAAAAAATAAATAAAAAATGTCATTATGATGAGCATATTCCACTCTAAAATTAAAACCAATTAATGTGTAAAAATTTGATGGTTACGTTCATCAGATAGTAGCACTCATGTCATGAAGCTGTGAATCTGTCAAAGTCAGATAAATACCTTGCTCTGATTGGTTGGCTTTGTGAATTCAACCAATCAGAGCAAGGCATTTGCCAGAATAAGTTTCCTCTTCAGTTACATTATGAAAAAATATCACTCATACCTACCAGTGACATTTTTCAAAATATTCTCTCACCTTTTATTTTCAGTTTTCCCCCTATTCTCTTCAATATTCTTCTTTCTCTCTTTACTCCTTTCCTTATGATCAATTGAGCTGAAATCAAGCTGAAGATCACCACCAGTTTCCAGTTCACCTTCCTCCTGATCAACAGTTTCGACAACTGGTTCAACCTCCTTAACAACAGGTTTAGGTTTGTCTTTTTGCACAACTTTTTCTTCCTCTTTCTTTTCAACTTTCTTTTTTTCCTTATCTTTGTCTTTTTTCTTTTCTTTAGTACCAGGAGGTTTGTCTCTGGCTCTTTCCCGCCTTTTTTGTTGCCTCAGTTTCTTTTCAATTTCAAATCTAAACAAAATAAGTTTTATAATACAAATAACTTTAATGTCAGTTATTTTTTACCTAGTTTTCATGAGTTCCCTGCGTTCTATCCGTTTGAAAATTTCAGTTTCCCTTTCCTTTTCAGTAAGACCAGCAAGCCTGGCTCTATCTTCTGCATCACCCATGAGCTGATCATCATAACCATCGTTGAATTCATCTTCTGAAGTATCTGATGAGTCTGAGACTTCACCTAAAAATATAACATCAATTAATTTGATTCTACTAACAATAATAATGTTCTCACCTTCTTCCAAATCTGAATTATGCTGAGTGGTTTTAGCTCGAGGTGTCTTTCTTTTGTCAGCTTCAGATTCTGAACTGGCAATGTCTCTTTTTACTGTCTTTTTGGTGTTTTTTGCATCAGTATCTGAGCCGCTGGAATCGTCTTCTGAGCTAGATTTTGATTGTCTGGGGGCTTTCTTTTTTGTCAGGTGTAGGAATTCCTGTAGACAAATAATGGTAAATAATTATTGTAGATTAATCAATGGGAGGTTGGAAGAATTATAGAGGTGAATTGCTTTGTTTTATAGTTTGCATCAGAACCAGGTGACATTGTAAATAGAGTAAAAATCAAAGTGAAAAAAGTGTCACAAATTTTAAAGGTCAAAATTTTTGGCCACCAATTAAAATTCAGGTATTAATGCGTTTCAATTTCTATACAGAGACTTTGAAAATTTCATTTTTCATAATGGGAAATGCTTTTGCAGAGTTTATGAAAAGTTTTCGCGGGTTATTGCATGAGCTACTTACCGAATCCAAATCGCTATCCGAATTTTCACTAGAATCGCTATCTATTAAGGCTTTACGTTTCACCATTTTTATAGGATTTTAGTAAGAGGACAACTACCTTTGAAAATGGAAAAGCTAAGTGAACGGGAAATGAAAAACAAAGCAAGGCAACAAGCAACAACAGAAACTGACACTGACAGACAGTTTGACTAGACGGGTTTTTAAATTATTTGTTGACAGTGAACCATGGCAACGTCGCAAATACCAATCCGAGAGTAGAGTCACTTGAACTTAGAGCAAAGTTGAATAATGGAACCAGATGATCTATAACCAAAAGTTCATTGAATGGAACAGTGTGTGAAATTAGTGCAAGAACACGAGGTTTGTTTGTTTGTTTGTGTTGTTCGGAGCAGCACCTCTTGCTTTGCGGCGTTCGTTTTTGTTATGGCAATGAACTGACGAGCGTTTGTTCGTGAAGCGCAGTTTGTTCCATACGGTTTAGTTTATGTTCAACCTGTACTTGCTTTCGAGGAGGAGTAAGATAGGGCAGCCTAAAATTAGATGTAAAAAACGCCACATTTTTCGGGGTTCCCTTTATACAAGGATAATACACACTACTACTCCAGAATACCCTATCCTTATAAAGCCTGTGTGGAACAATTCTGAAGCCCTCCACCACGACAATACACGAGTTGTGACGTAGGCACCATGTCCTTTTCTGAATCTCCAGTACACAAAAAATTGTTACATAAAAACTCTTTACTTTTTATATGCAAATATCCGTATACACCTTATTCAATTCACCAGGGCCGAGTTCAGAAATATCGGAGGTGCTTTCCAGTGACCCATTTGAGTTACTCCTGAGCAGCTCAGGAGTGCTCCACAATTGCTTTGCGCGTTTCAGTGCTTAGAGTGTCGTACACTTGAGCTACTCATTTCTGTTATCCCCTGCCCCCTCGTGCACCAACCCTTTTGTCAGTGTTTCATGCTCCTGAAATCCGAAATGGTGCGGGTTAAGACGAGAGCGTTCCAGTGCTGCTTATGTCGAGCAGTTCAAGAGCGTCACACTTCGGGAGCATGATACTCTAATAATTTAGGCACTGGAAAGCGGCTCAGGTTGTGACACAAAAAAAATACAACAGTCTGACTTATGGCAGCCGGAGATCAAACAAACAAACCTTAAACAAAAAACTGCACTGACTCCACTCAAATTGTGAAATCAGTGCAGTACTACTCGAACCGGTTCCATGTTCTCGAAAACTTGAAATTTTATCACTAAATAATATAAATAAGGTCAAAAATTTGTATATTTCACTACTACAAGCTATAAATAAAACATTTTAATGGAATCCTAATGGTAGTTCGACCTCAACAGGCCCATGGTAGTCGTTATGCGGTATTGAATACAAAAATTGCATATACTCTGCAGGCAACCCGGTTTCTTCTCCCCCTTTAACAATGGTTTTCAGGTAAGCTACTGAAGGACGATTATCATGAGGTAGCTCTGATAAATCATCTACGTCTGGAGTAGTTGCGGTTTGTTGATAAACCCTGGCTTGCACTTTTTCGCCACTAGGCAAGTGTACGTCTACTTGGAGTACTCTGTAAATATTTTCGTGGACACCTTCTTGTCTAGAACAAGAACACATAGAGTGAATTTTTCAAAATTCTAGAATCATCCTGTTCTAGTTGTTCCGATTGAAAACGCTATGGCATTCAAGTGATTTTGACAATCGGCAAATTTGAGTGACGTTTTAAAAATGGCCACAGTTTTAAAAATACTGTATTAATATTTGTGTTTGGTAGCCGAAAAATTAAATTTTACGTAATAATTACCTATCCAAATGTTCCATATCGGACTGATCTAAGTGCCAGAGAGCTCCCCAGACATTTTTGCATTGTTTTTCGACAATAGTAGCGCTCGCTCCTTTCCATCTTTTGGAATACGTCACGAAGCTTAATTGGTAATCCTGTAAGTGAAAAAAATCAATATTAACAATGATTTATTTATTGCACAACATTAAACTACCTTCAAATAGCCGATTCCGGAACGTGTCGCGGTAGGATTATTGATACGAATCCGATGACTCAACAAATTGCTGCCATAGGCAAAGTATAAGAACTTTCCAGATTTTGCCATTTGCTAATAATCTGCTTACAGTGCAAAGGTCGAACCACCTGTAATGTATTCTATACTAACATGACATGCTAATCTTGCCAAACTAACCTAGAACTTACGCTGCTAGTGAATTTTATCAATTTGTACTTGATTTACCCTCAACTGAAAAGTGAGCAGATAAAATTGTATGCCTATACATGTTTAATTTAGTAGATTTGCATGCAAATATTTGCACAGTAATTTCATTTACTTTATATACTTAATTCAACTACAATAATTATTTCTTGAAAATCCTGCCTTAAAACTTGACTATTGCGAAGGTCAATCTAAAAAACTGTCAGTTGTCAATTTTGATATTTTTATAGTAGCCAAAATAAGGTAACTCAAAACACATTTTATATTGAATTCACAAATCTGTAAATTATTAAATTTTACCATTTTTCAGACAAAAATGAGTGACAAATCACCATCAGCTGATTCAACGCCCCCAAGCGATACAAAGCCACCAGCAGAGGAAGTTCAAAGTCAAGAAAAACCCCAAGAAAAACCCTCTGAAACCCCCACCTCTGAGCCTCAACCAACCCAAACAGACCAGCAAGGTGAGACTTCCCAAGCTGAAGCTGCAACTAGCTCTCCAAAGACCAAAATTAATGTCAATGTAAAAACCCCTAAAGAAAGGGAAACATTTGAAGTGGACGATGATCTCAACATCAAAGAATTCAAAAAACTCATATCACCCAAATTTGGTACTGAGCCTGAACAGTTGTCCCTAATTTTTGCTGGCAAAATCATGAAAGATGCTGACAATTTAAAATCGCACAACATAAAAGACGGCCTCACTGTTCATTTAGTCATTCATGCTGCACCCAGAACTCCAGAAAACCAAGCTCCAAGGCCACCTGCTGACATATCAGCCACTCCTTACAATCTAGGAGGCTTAGGTGGCCTGGTTGGCCTAGAAGGCTTAGGTATGGGTTCTTCCAACTTTATGGAAATTCAAAATCGCATGCAAAACGAACTACTATCAAACCCTGAAATGTTAAGGTCTTTATTGGATAATCCTTTGGTGCAAAGATTCATGAATGACCCAGACAACATGAGGACTCTTATTACCAGAAATCCACAAATGCAAGATCTTATGGAAAGGCACCCAGAAATCAGTCACATGCTTAATAATCCAGATTTGTTGCGCCAAACAATGGAACTTGCAAGGAACCCCTCTATGCTTCAAGAATTAATGAGAAGTCATGATAGGGCAATGAGTAATTTAGAAAGCATTCCTGGTGGATATAATGCCTTACACAGGATGTACAGAGACATTCAAGAACCAATGTTATCTGCTGCAACAGAGCAATTCACACAAAACCCTTTCTCTGGCTTGATGGATGGCACTCAAGTTAACAATCCTCAACAAGGTACAGAAAACAGAGACCCATTGCCAAATCCTTGGAGTAGGGGTTCACCAAATGCCCCACCCGCACCAACTACTCCAGGTCCAAATGTTTTAAATAATCCCCCAATGGCCAGTTTGCTCCAGCAAATGTCAGAAAATCCATCTTTGATCCAAAACATGTTGAGCGCACCTTACACTAGATCAGTCATGGAAGCTTTAACTGCAGACCCAACTATGGCCAACAGCCTTTTAGCTGAAAACCCATTATTTGCTAGCAATCCTGAATTGCAAAACAGAATGAGGACAATGATGCCAGAGTTTTTGCAGCAACTACAAAATCCAGAAATGCAAAATTTGATGACCAATCCACAAGCGTTAAATGCTATAATGCAAATTCAACAAGGTATGGAAACATTGGGTAGGGTAGCACCATCGTTGGTGAATACTTTTGTTCCTCCCACTCCCAATCAGACTACTACACAGTCCAGTGCAGGCACTGCAACTACACCTACTACCACTACAGCTCCTACTCCACCTCCAACTGCTCCAAATCTCAACAGAGACGGATTTTCCGAGTTTATGGCAAGAATGGTAGCAGGAATGTCAGCTGGAAATGACCAATCAGCACCGCCAGAAGAACGCTATCAGCAACAGCTAGAACAATTGGCGGCAATGGGTTTTGTTAATCGGGAACTCAATTTGCAGACTTTAATATCAACTTTTGGAGACATTAATGCTGCAGTAGAAAAATTGTTAGCTTTAGGGCAGTTGCCGATGAGCTAACCATTTTTTAAACACTTTTTTGCAATACATTAACGGTTTTTCAGTAGTTACAGATGTTGCGCTTGTTTCTTTTTTATATAGCCTTTATACATGTAAAATCCAAAAAAAGAAATGTTCAATCTTTATATTTGCTTTTTAAAAATGGTCACAATCGGCTGATTTTTAAATATTTATAAATAATGGGGGATGATTATTTGTCAAATTTTAATATAACTTTTAATGGAAAAATCTGTACTATTTTTGAATATTGCCTCAATAAGGTGTATTGTATAATGTAGTTTATTAACGTTTGAAATTCCAAAAAAAAATATAATGCACATTTATTATTATTTATGGTTAAGAATATAAAAATAATGTTTTTTAAATAATAATCTTTATGTTATAGTTTTTATTTTTGAAAGAAAATCTCAGTTTTTTTGAAAATAAGGCTGGATTTTACAGGTTACAGATTCATTGAATGAAACACCTAGCTGATAAGTATCTAAAAAAAAAAAAATATAAAAAATTAGGTGTGAAGTAATTTTGTTTGATTTTAATCTCTTCCATATTTATGAGAGTCTTTTGGTTTATCTATTCTAACAATTTCCTCAGCTACATTAAAGTATCCCAAATATTCTACTGATTCTGGCGTGGTATCGATATGATAGTGACCGGCTTCTCCATTGGGGCCAAAACTGTGGAAGTGTTGCACTCTCAAATCAATAGCACCCTATATCAAGAAATATAAAATTATAAGTTTTATTTATATTTTTTAACTATTTACCCCATCGTTACTAGTAAAAGTGCCCACTGCAGTTAATGGAGCGGACATTTCATAAAATTTAAGCCATTGATTTACAGCAACATCATCTAAAAAGAAAATTGTATGTAGGTAAGTTTTTTTTTAATTGAGTTGTAGGTACTTGCCTTCTAAAGGAGTTTTAGAAAAATCTCGCATCACGTGCTGTTTGGCTTTGCCCTCAACAATCAAAAACGTCCCTCCAATACCCACCAAATGATTTTTTCCATATTTTTCTTCAATAGAATTCCTCAAAGTTTCAATAAAGTCCTTTTTGCCTGTGCGATTTTTAGCTTGAACTTTAATCACTTTGCCTGGCTTTCCTTCAGATATAAACAAATTTCCAAGCAAAGAAATTCTAGTTTCGTTATTGGGTAATACCTGGACTATCATTTGTTCATCTAATCCATTGACTTTAGATACTCTTGTTTGCTGATCTACAATTCCATTATTGTCTATTTTTAAATTTATAATTCCCTTGAAAAAAAATAATAGATTATTTTAGGCTGCAGTTGATTATTAAAAATTACTTCACAATTTACGCCGACATACTGGAAAGGTCCAGCACCAGCACCTATCAAAAATGATGGTTCAACTTGAGCCAATTTGGCTATGTCTTTTAAATCATAAACTTTTTCTCGGTTTACCAATGGGAGTAGGTATTGGGTACCACCAATTTCCAGCAACTTTGGATTGCCAGTCAAACCCTTTCCAGCTAAATAAAATGGTTTTTGAGTGAAATCTGGAGAATCTACAACTTCAACGTTTACTTCTGCAAAGTTATTGAGCAAATGGGATTTGAAAACTGTAAAAAGAAATTAGAATAAGTGATAAAACTACTTAACTTTGAAATTACCTTGTGCTACTTCTTCTAATGGTGGAACAAAAAGGGCTTTTTTTTCTACTGGATAGCTGCTAGGTGGTAAAGCCATTATGGTGTCTGAAAATATAAGTTGTGCTTGAATAAGTAAATAAAAAAATATCATTTTACTGTACGATATTGACAAAATTAAATTATATCCGTGAATAAATTAAATTTCAATAAAAACCAGTATTGATTGTATTTTACCTCTCTATTTTTGAAAAATGTTAGCAGCACTAAAGAAATAAATTAACAAATATTAGGTAAGCAAGTTGTTTTGATAAAAGATAAATATACATATGAAAAATATCAACAGTGACCTGATAAGATAAGACTTGTATGTATAAGTGTTGTATGTTCAAATTTTTACATACTTAACAACTTTCAATAAAATCACACAATTAAATTATTAATATTGAGAAATTTTCTTGTTTTACTTGTTCAAATATGCTGTGCATTAGATATAGTTTTCTAATTTCATGCCATTGGACACTAATAATTACATATTTAAGTTAATTAGTTGAAAGTAAGTCAAGGGAGACTGTATTTTTTCTCAATTTGTTTTTCCATTGCTCATTTTTAGCATTTTCTTGACAATAGGATGAACAGAAACTACTACAAATTTGATTTATGGTACAAAAACTTTGCTACATCGTGCGGAAAAAAAATGTTTCCGCCCTAGTGCGTGAAAATCGATTTTCCAAAACAAAATTACTGCGAAAAATTGCTTGTAAAATAAAAATTAAACGTTGCTTCAATGTGGTTTTTGGAAAATTTAATAATAGACTTGAAGCACATATACCATATAGACCTATAACTGGTCTATGTATATCAATAGTACATTACTCAAGTACTTAGAGTACAAATGCAAAGTATGTACTCAAAGTTTAGTAGAAGTAAATTGAAGTACAGAGTACATTTTCTTCTCTAATGTACTCCAATTACCAAGTACTTAATAAAAGTACTTGGTAATATTGTATTGGATTTTTTCTTAACTTGCAATAGGTACAACATAATGAGTCTCATAAATATAAAACATGACAATTTCTTCATTTATTACGTTTCTTATTGGAACCTTTGTCAAAAATTAACCAACCACCCAATAAACAGCCTCTAATGTCTGTTATTTTAAATATTTAAAAATATAAAGTAGGTATACTTCAAGTTGAGCTTTGAATACTTACACTTTTGAAGTCCTACTTGCAATACTTTCATTATACTTGGATTGGATTACTTCTGATGTACTTCAAGTCCTTGTACATGGATGAAATCAAATACAATGCAAAGTACATTGTTGAAGATAGTTCAAGTACCGTAAAATGGGGTGAATAACAACTCTTTTCTAAATTTCCGATTCTATAACTCCAAAACGGTTTAACCTAATAAACCGATTTTAGCGCAAAATTCTTATCTTATGGTTCAGCTCTATCCCTTCAAATAGAAAATTTTCTACCTTTTTTGCAAAAGCCCTTTTTTTTAAATAGATTCTAAAAATTAACCAATATACAACTTTTGTATTTACACCTTTCATCTACCTGTAAAGGTAAAGGCTGTAGGTGGGGTGTCAATATATAAAAAAACACCCTGTACTTGAACAATAACTTATTACATAAAGTCAGAATTTGTAAGATTATCTACTATCTATTCACCAATATGTTGTTCAAGTACGATACTAACCTGACTCACTCAAATGTCAGTTATTGTCATTAGTTCAAAAACTACACGTTTCAGGTGAGTGTCTTCTTTGAATAGTTCAACAGTATATTGGTAAATAGATAGCTGCGGAACTCGCTGCGCTCGTCCCGCAGAGGTCCACCCATAAGTTCCGCAATAATCCACTTATTTGTACTTGAATAATAACTAATTATTATATAAAGTCACACTTTTTGTCAATTTGCCTTTCAAAAGGAATTAGTAATGTTACTTTACCAAACTAGTAACTGTGACAAGTTATTCGAGTACAAACGAGTGGATTGTTGCGGAACTTATGGGTGGACCTCTGCGGGACGAGCGCAGCGAGTTCCGCAGCTATCTATTTACCAATATACTGTTGAACTGTTCAAATAAGACACTCACCTGAAACGTATAGTTTTTAAACTAATGAGAATAACTGACATTTTGTGAGTTAGGTATTAGTATCGAACTTAAAGAACATATAGATGAATAGATGGCTGCGGAACTCGCTGCGCTCGTCCCGCAGAGGTCCACCCATAAGTTCCGTAACAATCCACTCGTTTGTACTTGAATAACTTGTCACATTATGTTACTAGTTTGGTAAAGTAACATTACTAATTCCTGTTGAAAGGCAAATTGACAAAAAGTGAATAATCTTACAAATTTTGACTTTATATAATAAATTATTGTTTAAGTACAAAAAAGTGGATTATTGCAAAACTTATGGGTAGACCTCTGCGGGACGAGCGCAGCGAGTTCCGCAGTCATTTATTTACCAATACTGTTGATCTATTCCGCAGCCATCTATTCATCAATATGTTGTTCATGTATGATACTAACCTCTGTCAGTTATTCTCATTAGTTTAGAAACTACACATTTCAGGTGAGGGTCTCATTTGAACAGTTCAACAGTATGTTGGTGAGTAGATGGCTGCGGAACTCGCCGCGCTCGTCCCGCAGAGGTCCACCCATAAGTTCCGCAACAATCCACCTATTTGTACTTGAACAATAATTTATCATATAAAATCAGAATTTGTAAGGATTATCCACTTTGTGTCGATTTGCCTTTCAACAGGAATTAGCAATATTACTTTACCAAACCAATATAATATATAGTGACAAGTTATTCAAGTACAAACGAGCGGATTGTTGCGGAACTTATGGGTGGACCTCTGCGGGACGAGCGCAGCGAGTTCCGCAGCCATCTACTCACCAATATATACTGTTGAATTGTTCAAATAAGACATTCACCTGGAACATGTAGTTTTTAAACTAATGAGAATAACTCATATTTGATAGAGTCAGGTTAATATCGTAATTAAACAACATATTGATGAATAGATGGCTGCGGAACTCGCTGCGCTCGTCCCGCAGAGTTCCACCCATAAGTTTCGCAATAGTCCACTTATTTGTACTTGAACAATAACTTATTATATAAACTCAAAATTTGTAAGATTATGATTATTCACTTTTTGTCAATTCGCCTTCCAACAGAAATTAGTAATGTTACTTTACCAAACTAGTAATATATTGTGACAAGTTATTCAAGTACAAATGAATGGATTGTTACGAAACTTATGGGTGGTCCTCTGCGGGACGAGCGCAGCGAGTTCCGCAGCCATCTATTCATCAATATGTTGTTTAATTACGATATTAACCTGACTCTATCAAATATGAGTTATTCTCATTAGTTTAAAAACTACATGTTCCAGGTGAATGTCTTATTTGAACAATTCAACAGTATATATTGGTGAGTATATGGCTGCGGAACTCGCTGCGCTCGTTCTGCAGGGATCCACCCATATGAGTTCCGCAATAATCCACTTATTTGTACAGAGTGTTTTTTTATATATTGACACTCTATCTAAATACAAAAGTTGTACAGTTTTGGCTGAATTTTTAGAATCCATGGTCAGAAACAAAAATTGAATGTCAGAAATGTGGAATTTAGCATGCTTTCGGCATTTTTCAAATGGGATGTCCTATATTCAGTTCTATATTCTTGAAGAGCACAATGCCCCGATTCCAGAAATATATATATTGTCTATATTGGGTTGAGCAGTCTCTCATATATTCGGCTCCAAAATTTGTGAAAATACTATCCTCTATCCTACTAACTGATTTTGTGAACCATTCTACCTGTGCAAGTGAAAGCTGCAGGTAAAATTTGAGGTACCTACTTGGTTTCTCTGATTGTATTTTTGAAATTTTTAGAACCAAATATTTTGGAGACGGCTCAATTAAATATAGACAAGCTATATATTTTTGGAATCGGGAAATTGTACTCTTCAAGAATATAGAACCAAATATAATAGGGCGTCTCATTTGAAAAAAGCTGAAAGCATGCAACATTTCACATTTCTGACATTCATATTTGGTTTTTGACCAAGGATTCTAAAAATGTAGCCAATAAAACTGTACAACTTTTGTATTTACACCTTTCTTCTACCTGTAAAGGTAATAAAGGATGTACACCCTGTACAGGGTGGGCATTTTATTAGGGGCCTATATCTTTTCTCAGAAACTACAGGGTGTACAAAAAAATATAAATACAAAAATTTCTTGGTTTTAAGCAATGTTATCAATTATTTGAGTTTTATTTATACAGGGTGTCTCAAAACTGCTGTACCGACTTCAAAACCAGAATTTTAAATGGAACCCCTTGTATATTTTCACATTTTTGGATTATCGGAGAAAAATAAAGGTAACTTTCATAGGGACTCCTTATTCGAATTTTGTGTAATTTAGGCGGAAATTGAGGTTATGTATTTTTTTTAGCAAATTTATGCCCTCAGCAAATAGTGTCTTGTGCGGCTGGTAGTTGAGATTATTTAATAAAATTTCAACCACACCTTAAAAAGACTACCTCCCAACGATCTACGATGTCTAGGTGCTTTAAATTTATACAGGGTGTCTCAGATCATAGGAAACTTTTTTCAATTTTCAATATCCAAGTTTTTTTTTAATGGAACACACTATATTTGATATTTTTTTTGTTAAAAAGGTTAAAAATACCTATCTATTCATATACAGGGTGTCCGGAAAGTCAACGATAATACTGAAAGGGCTGATGGAACAACTCATTAGCATCCAGAAAAACATAATATGACCTTAGTAAAAAATCGATGGTTTTCGAGATAATGTCACTTTAATAAAATTCGTTAAAATGGTCCTCTTGGATCAAATTTTCGAGTGTCACATTAAAATTTTCATTATTTTCAGATTCTCTATTCAGTTTTGCAATGGTGAATAAACATTTCATTTCTCATAGAATAACATTAAAAGTCAAAGTTCAAAACATTTACTAAACAATCTTTTTAAAGTGAAGTCTCAGGAGTATTCACTTTAAAAAGATTTTTTAATAAATGTTTTGAACTTTGACTTTTAATGTTGTTCTATGACAAATTAAATGTTTACCCACCATTGCAAAACTGAATGGAGAATCTGAAAATAATGAAAATATAATTGCGACACTCGAAAATCTGATCCAACAGGACCATTTTAACGAATTTTATTAAAGTGACATTATCTCGAAAACCATGGATTTTTTACTAAGGTCATATTATGTTTTTCTGGATGCTAATGAGTTGTTCCATCAGCCCTTTCAGTATTATCGTTGACTTTCCGGACACCCTGTATATATATATATATGACCTATACCTAAATCTAATAGTTCACGAAATATTTAACACCTAAATTAAAGCTAAGTAACAGACTAAAGTAAGTTTTCAATATGTCCTCCGTTTTGAGCTATGCATGTAGTGTAAAAGACCTAAAAATTTTCTATAACTCAATGAATGGATAGGTATTTTTAGCCTTTTTAACAAAAAAATATCAAATATATTGAAAAAAAACTTGGATATTGAAAATTGAAAAAAGTTTTCTATGATCTGAGACACCCTGTATAAATTTAAAGCACCTAGACATCGTAGATCGTTGGGAGGTAGTCTTTTTAAGGTGTTGGTAGAATTTTATCAAATAATCTCAACTACCAGCCACACAAGACACTATTTGCTGCATGAGGGCATAAATTTGCTAAAAAAAAAATACATAACCTCAATTTCTGCCTAAATTACACAAAATTCGAATAGGGAGTCCTTATGAAAGTTACCTTTATTTTTCTCCGGGAATCCAAAAATGTAAAAATATACAAGGTGTCCCATTAGTTTCTGAGAAAAGACATAGGCCCCTAATAAAATGCCCACCCTGTACATACTGTTTGTTTCATGAGGGTTTGTACTTTTGCCTTATTCCTTTTTTAACAAATAAAAAAAAAACAGAAGTCATTCAAATACACTTTGAACGCTATTGAATTTATATGAATCACTCTACGACAAAACTTTTTTTTCCAAATTATGACTTTCATGAAATGAACCTTACATCTTACATCGTTCTTTATACATACTTATAAAATATAACTTTTATAAATACAGGATGCACGCAAAAAAAGTGGCAGACAACTTTTATTTTTCAAATGAAAGACCCTGTATATTTTTCAATAAACAAATAAATCAATTTTTAAAAGCAAATATTTCAAAAACTGGTGAAAAAAATATATCAACAAATTATATATTTTTATTATCAATATTATCAAAAAATAAATAGGGTGTTTATTCATTTACAAAAAATACAAGTTATGTCTGTCATATCTTTTGCGTGCACCCTGTATAGCAGGATTGCTCCTGTGCAATTTTTGCCTACGTGATATTTGGAACGTGTGCATCTGATAGAGATGGCCAATGTGTGAAAATGTACCACTAAAACGAGCAAGAATATATATTGCTTGTATGAAGGAGGCAAACAAATAAAAATAGCTTTATTGTTATTTAAAGATTATTTTTAATCAGTAGTAATTAAATGTTTTCTGATTTGCGGTTAAGTTTATTTATTTATATTTTCATTAGGTAATATAGAAAAAAATCGAGGTGCTGCATTGCAGGATACGTGCAGACTGTTGCAATTTTAATTTGAAAACAACATTTCCACATTCCTGTTTTTGCATGGAAAAGTGAAAATGTGTGAAGAAAAACACTGGGAAAGCGACCAACTGAGACGATACGATTTGGATTTGAAACAAATTCCCAGACTACGTTACAATGATCCCAAAGTTGATGAATTGATTGGACAAAATGTAAGTATGTGTTTATTATGATTTTGTCAAACTTTTCTAACCTTACATTATTACATACTTTTTAATTATTAAACTTTGAAATTATTTAATAGTACATACTATACCTCTATACTTAGGGTGTAAACTGAGGCAATTTCATCAATTCATCTAGGGGTAAAAAGACACTTTAATGTCGAGGTTTATACAGGGTGTTTCTTTTGAAATACAGATTTCAAAAATAAATCATTTAAAACATCTGTATGTTTAGATATTTTAATTAAACTTGGCATACATATGTATTATGTACTACGTACTAAGAGGCATTTTTCAATGTACCACATTTTTTTAAATTTCCACCAGTGGCGTTCGTACAGAATTTGATCTGCCTTTTTTGGCTGACGTTGATGGTCCGCCACTGATTTCTCTTGAAATAAAAACTATTTTTCAAAACCTCAATCATTTTCAAAGAAAGTTGATCCCTTTATTTTTTACAATCTGATGTACGGTTTTTGCTTAAAAAAATGAAATCTATTTCTCTGCGTGTTGAGTCATTCTTATGATTATCATCAGAGAAATCAGTGGCGTACCATCAATGTCTGCCAAAATGCCTCTTGATACATATACATGTATGCCAAATTTTATTAAAATATCTAAAGTGATGTTACAGATATTAATAATAAATGAATTATTTCTGAGAACTTTATCACCCTATATCTCAAAATTTAGGACGTTTAGGTACATTCATATGAAGTTTTCTTTTTGAAATGGACCCAAAAATCACTTTTTCAAATATTGTTACCCAATTAGAAAACACCCTGTATACTATTAAAAAAAAGTATTTCCCTAGGGATTTGAAATCGTTTTAAATCCCTAGGGATTAAAGTGCCACTTTAGTCCCTGAAAATGGGTACTAAATGAATACTTTAAGTCTCTAAAATACATAAAAAAATAAATGTATTTACTTACCCCAAACAATTCTTTCAGAAACCAGTAGTAATCACAGACTCGAACATAATCAAAACGGCTCAGGAAAATTGGACTCCCGAATATTTGGAACATAATTTGGGCAATGTAGGCCACAATGTGTTCCTGTCCAAAACTCACAAGTTTAAGTAAGCACATCATATAATTCCTGCAATCCCAAAATAAAACCTTTTTTCTTTAGATATTTTGACAGAACAAAAATGCTAAGCCGATCAAACCCCCAAGGAATAGATTTTGTGCCTCCCACAAAGGAAACTAAATTAAAAATAGGCGAATTTATGAAAAAGTTAAAAGAGTGGAAGCCAGGAAATGATAGGTATATCATCTACAACTTTTGAATTATATTTTGCGGATTTTTGAAAATTGTAGATTATATCTGCAGCAACCTTTGAACGACACAGTAGGCCCTTCATTGGTAAGGGATTTTGTAAGATTTGACTGGGAGTATGTTGGGCAAAAACAAAACAAGCACAATTGGGGGCCTTTAACTTCAAATTTGTTGCTTATATCACAGGTAAAAATGGGTAATTTACATAACAAGTGAAGTAGTTGTTGACTCCTTTTTTATAGGAGGGTAACGTTACACCATGCCATTATGATGAACAACAAAATTTCTTTGGCCAAGTCTACGGCTACAAAAGGTGCATTTTGTTTCCTCCTAGTGATTTTGAATGTTTGTATCCTCACCCTGTACACCATCCTCATGACAGACAAAGCATGGTAAGGAAGTTTTGTCCAAAATCTGGTCAAATGCTCAAATAATAATTCTTAGGTTGATTTTGATTGTCCAGACTATACAAGGTTCCCAAAATTTAAAAACGCCAAAGGCTTTGAAACTGTCCTAAAACCTGGTGATGTACTTTATATCCCAATTTATTGGTGGCATCACGTTGAGTCATTGATGAAAGGAGGGCCAACAATATCAGTCAATTTTTGGTACAAAGTAAGTAAACTTTTAAAAAACTGATTTTTTTTTTAATTGTAGTTTTTTTTTAGGGTGGTCCAACAAGTTTGGAGTATCCTTTGAAAGACCACCAAAAAATTGCCATTACAAGAAATGTGGAGAAAATGCTGTTGGAGGTGTTGCAAGATCCTAGAGAAGTAGGCCCTTTGCTTAGATCGATGGTAATGGGCCGATATACAGAATGATACTGTTTGTGATATGAGTACACGAAATCTTATAATTATTTTTTGATTCAGTTTTTAATATTTAAAGTATTATTATTATGTGTTATTAAAAATAAGTATTTTTTTCTTTTGGACTATGATTTACTGTACTCAAATACAATTTGCCTACTTAAATATTGTCTTGATACATTATAAATGTATTTTATTTCAATTGTAATAACTACTATTACTTATAAGTTTTGTTTATTATTATACCCATCTAGTTATTTTATAAATCTTAAGGTATTTTATTGTAAAGTTAACAAAAATTGTCGCAAAAATATGACTGACTAGATAAATAAATAAGGTCTATTTGTTTAGGGTTTTTTTATTCTTTAGCTTATGATCATCTATCTCAGAGGATGTCTTAAATGATCAAGACATTCATATTTTCTTTATTCCAGGCTCTTGAATCTTATTTGTTTCAATGTATTCAAGAGCCGGGAATAGACAAAAATGAGCTGGAAAAATTGAGAAATAGAGAAAAGATATTTGAGAAAAAATTGGTAGATGAGAACACATCTATGTTTAAAGAACATTCTTGTATTTTTCATTCTAGGCTCTTGAATTTCCTGGTGCCTGACTGCCTGTGTACCGTTTTCAAACCTAGTTAACCACTAACAACCAGATCAGTTTTGGTTAAACGAACAAGGTAAATAAATAGATTTTAAAATTTGCCTTTTTTGTTGTATTGATTTTTCTGTTCAGATTCCAGTCTTGTAATTTGTGATTTCTACTTTTAAAAAGAATGGCCAGTGATGATACAAAACAAATAAAATACAGACGAAAACAATTTGGGAAAAAACCAGACATAAAAGAAGATGCTAGTAGTAAAAATACACCAACCAGTCCTTAGTAAGTGTAATTTTATTTGATATTAATATTTTACCATTATATGCTTAAATTTTTATTGTAAATATGGCCCTATTTACCCTGAATTTTATAGTAAATATGGTCCAATGCCTAAATTCAGTGGCCAACGAATCATCAGCCGCTTGGTCATGATAGCCGGAGTCCTAGTTTACGTCTGGTACTTCACTAAAAGCACTCAAGAAAAAGTATTCGGTAAAAACTCAATAACACACCCCAAAAGAATTTTTAATTTGTTATAACCATATTGCAGCAAAACATGATACCATTTACCATGGCAGGGGCCAACACGTTGAATGCGACCCAGACTATTTGAAGGAAATTCAACATTACACAGGCTGTGTCCCAAAGAAATGTGGCAGATTTGTTACTGATAGAATTGTTACTGATCATGAGGCTGATGTATTGTTATGGCTAGCAAAACGAGGCAAATGATTAAACTGAAATAGGGAGTGAATAGCTCTTGCAGTCAATGTACAGGGTGGCCCAAATTCGAGCCTCATCATTGAGATATGGGAAACCGTAAGAGATACAGGGTCGGTTAAATTATGGCAAAGTTGCGCAATTTTATGACCAATAGAATGCCATTTTGAAATTAGAAAGATTTTGAATACTTCCGGAGATATTCGGAAAAAACCGAAATTTTGTAAAATCGTCTTTATTTTTTCCTGGGCTTATTTGAAGAAGAATTTTAAAATAGATGTCACTTCATCATTGTCACTTTTTCCCCTTTCGAAGATGATGCTACTAAATTCAAAATTCGATGTTTCGTCTTCAGGCGGCCATCCTCAACTTCCTTTTTTTAAATACGGACCTGGATTTTTTATTTGCGATTTTGTCATATTTGGGCATCCTAAAACCGATACTGTTAATAATTTTTCAATAACACAGTAAAAAAAGCAGGTCCGTATTTGAAAAAAATAAATCGATGATGATTCCAGAGAAACGAAACGTTGGATTTTAAATTTAATACGGCCACCATGTAGAGTAGAAAAAGTGACAATGGAAATGTGAAATTAGTTTTTTCTACTACCGTGCGTAAAATACTCACTTTACGCACTATTCAGAAGACGTGAAATTACACTTCACGCACTAGTGCGTAAAGTAATGTCAATGACAGATGTCAGCACTGTCAATGTTATATTTTCCTGGTAAAATAGGCCTGTTCGCACAGCAATCACAAACCAGTCAGAGCAAATTTGATTGGTTGAAAACAGTCAGAAACAGTCAGGAAACTCTAGTTTCAACCAATGAAAGGCAGTCTGACTGGTTTGTGATTTCTGTACGAACAGACCTATTACTTCACGCACTAGTGCGTAAAGTGAAAATACTTCACGCACTAGTGTGTAAAGTATTTGTCGAAATCTATTTTTTGACACATATTTAATTGGTAGTAGAATTTTTTTTCTATACAATACGTGCGTAAAGCACCTTTTTTCACTCATGTGATTGTCGCACTCGCCTTCGACTCGTGCGTCAAAATTCACATTCGTAGAAAAAGGTTTACTTTACACACTTGTTGCATAAATAACTATTTCAAAATCTTTTCAAATGAAATCAGGAAAAAAATTCAAAAATATGAGAAATGTTTTTTTTTGTATGGTTTTTATTTTTTCCTGATTTTATTTAAAAAGATTTTGAAAAACTAATTTCACATTGACATTGTCACTTTTTCTTCTCTACAAGATGGCGGTATTAAATTTAAAATCCAACGTTTCATTCCTCTGGAATCATCATCAATTTATTTTTTTTTAAATACGGACCTCCTGTTTTTACTGTGTTATTGAAATAGTTATTTACCTAACAAATGCGGAAAGTGATACTTTACCGCACGCAACGGCAGTTAAGCCGTTAAGTGCGGTGAAGGCACGTAAAGGCACTTTCCGCATGTGTGAGGTACAAAATTTTACCTATGAGCATCTACATCTCCAAAAAAAGGCATTGATAAAATTAATTAATGAATCTTGATTAATTAATGAAATTAGATAAGATTTAGAAATGATCAAAAATCCATTTTCTGAAATAGAGAGGACTTTTTATTATAAATATCAAATTCTACTTTACCGCACACTATGCGGTAAAGTGCACTTTACCACACACTTTGTATTCTACTTTACCGCATACTATGCTGTAAAGTTAACTTTACCGCACACTATGCGGTAAAGTGCACTTTACCGCATAGTGTGCGGTAAAGTGATACTTTCCATTTGCAAATACGTGCGGTAAAGTGCACTTTACCGCACGCTCATAGGTAAAATTATGAACAGTATCGGTTTTAAGATGCCCAAAGATGACAATATCGTAAATAAAAAATTCAGATCCGTATTTAAAAAAAGTAAGTTGAGGATGGCCGCCTGAAGACGAAACGTCGAATTTTGAATTTGGTAGCACCATCTTCTAAAGGGGAAAAAGTGACAATGATGAAGTGACATCTATTTTAAAATTCTTCTTCAAGTAAGCCCAGGAAAAAATAAAAACGATTTTACAAAATTTCGGTTTTTTCCGAATATCTCTGGAAGGATTCGGTATCTTTCTAATTTCAAAACGGCATTCTATTGGTCATAAAATTGCGCAACGATCCCGTATTTCTTACAGTTACCGACATCCCAATGATGAGGCTCAAATTTGGGCCACCCTGTACATATTTTTCACAATCTTTCCATACAATCGTTACACAACAATTATCACAATCGTTACAAAATCTAGTACATTCCTTGAAGATTGTAGTAGAATTTGCCATTTAGTGCTGTTCACCCCTCAATGTTAAAAAAAAGTATAATTGAAATTATTATAGGAATGTCTTATGCTGGTTCTAATGGAGGAGCTTCAATTATGGATTTACATTCTGGAGCTTTGTCTTACAAAGACAGTTTTATTAATTTTTACAAGAGTATTGAAACCACTTTTGTTACACCTACTGATTTGAAAATTTACCACATTGTTAGGTTTGTTCAGGTATTTTGAATTTGTTAATTATTTATGTGTGGTTTTTCCTTAGGCAAAACATCCAAGCAGCTATTGCAGACTTTTTCGGCATAAACATTAACAAACTCCATTTAACACATCCTACATTTTTCTCGAGATTAACCAGTAAAGAAGCTACAAATATTCATGACGAATATTGGCATGTACACGTAGATAAAGTAACTATTCTTCTTTTATTATTCAGCATTTAACAATAAAGACAATTATTTCAGCACACATATGAATCATTCCATTACACCTCACTGCTTTACCTGAACGATTACGGTACAGATTTTCAAGGGGGACGTTTCATATTTCAAGATAATTTGCAATCACCAAAAACAAATAGCAGTGTTGAGCCGAGGAAAGGGAGAGTGTCTATGTTCACTTCTGGAGCTGAAAATCCTCACTTTGTAGAGAGGGTAAGTACAATGGAATTTTTGATGGTAGCTTCTTGGAACATAAATGCAACAAATGAAAATTACTACTATCAAGAGTTTTAAAACCTATTTTATGCATGACTCATACTGTAAGAGCTTATTATGTAACTCATTTTAGCCTATTTGAGTTTCGTAATAAGTTGTATTATCGTACTTAGTGATGTAATGAGTTCATTACGTAACTAATTTTTATCGAAAAACTGTATTTTTTATTCGGAAAATCTATTGTGAAAAATTAAAACCATTTCAAGAGCATTAAAAAAAATCTGACACGTATGGTAACGCTCATTACACCTCTTGTGTGATTATCACGACTCGGTCTACAACCTCGTCTTGGCAATATTCCACACTTGTTACTGTAATGAAGCTCATACCGTACCAGTAATATGAATAACTATTAAAACTTCAGAAATAGAATACTATAAAATTGAATGATTTGAATCTATTTCAGGTGACAGAAGGCGAGAGATTTGCCATTACCATATCATTTACCTGTGATGAGACAAAGAAAATTAGTGATCCTAGTTTAGATGATAAAAAATAAATACTTAGTTTAATTCCTCCTACTAAAGTGCATTTTAATTTAAATACCCAAATGCTGGGAGGACATTCAATAAATATTATTAAATAAAATTATTAATTACTTTTATTGAATCTTAGTCAAATTAACACATACAGTACATTTTGCTTTAAGTAGAAATATACCTACTTAGTTAAATTTTTTTTTTTGAGAAAGATTTGGAGAAGCAACACACCAAATATTTTCCAAAAAAAAAAACATACAATGTTTAAATCTAATGCTGTCAAGCACTAAACAATGTTAATTTTAACAAAAAACAAAAATTTAGAGTCTCACTAAAGACTAATAATAAACTACACATCTAACTTTAGTATGTTGATACATATTATTTTATCACTGGAAAAGTAACTTAATTTTTTCACACATAAATAAATTTTATTATAAAAATAAATTAAATTATCTTTTACTTAACTCTAAAGAAAAACTACTAACTAACTATTTACAAAATAACTGGAAAAATTCAATTAGGAATGTTTTTGATCAAAAAAAATGTCATGGACGCTATTGAACTATTGAATAATATAAATTATCTTTGGAACGTGAAATATGTCTACTATAAGCATTAGGCTGCTAAAACATTTTGATGCAAAATGCTCGCTATCCTTTCCACCGTGCTTCCGGTTAAAATGCTTCTGTGATCACCACTAAGAACTTCCACAGTTGGTTTACTTGTGCAAACCTAAACAAAAAAAGCATTATTTTTCAATTATATTAAATATGGAATAGTTTACCTTTGATAAACCATAATCAGCATCAAAATCAACAAAATTATCTTTAGCCTTAACCAACGTAACTGGACCATTAAATTTGTTCTGAGGCTTGTATTGGTCAGCAGCTTTAAGTTTGGAGAAGAAACTTAATGCAGCCGCACTGATTTGTTCTGGCGGGAATGGGGCTACTGGCTGTAACATTTCTACCGTTTTGGCTATTCTTTCGTCGAGTGATTTCAGAACTGTGAGTTCTTGGACAGTCTAAATAAATCATTGAAAAAATATAAAATAAACACACATACAAAATTATTATATTATTACCTTTTGTTGATCAATTTCCTTGAATTGCATGATAAAGTAGCACATTACTTCACTCTGTTCTGATTCCTCGCTCTGATGAATCTTGGACCTTGCCTTTCCTGTATGTGTAGCTACATAGTTGGGAGACCCGTCAATGAAAAACAGCCTTACTTTTTCTCCTAACTTCTCTAGTAACACGCCCATTTCAAAAGCAACTACAGCTCCAAATGAGTAACCAATCAAATTAAATGGGCCTTGACTTTGGACTGCTTTAATCTCTTGCACATAGAACTTAGCCAAATCGCTGATGGTATTCAATGGAGCATTTTTAGTGCATTGTAATCCATATACTGGAGCATCTATGTTTTTGGCAAAACCTCGCAGAGCATCAATTACTCCTTCAATAGGATGTACAATAAAAACGGGAGGTTTTTTGTTGTCACTAGATTTGCTCGGTACTGCCACCAAAGTTTTACTAGGCATAATTTCAACAATATTTTCAAAAGTAACCAAGTTTTCATCAGATTTTGCCGAGGCTGCTGCGGCACTGCTACCACCACTGCTCAATTCTTGCAACTTTCCAAACGTCAAGCCTCTTATTTCTTGTGCGCTCAAAACCAAATCATAATTCCGCTCTAATGTTTGCTTAATTTCAGCTCCCATCAATGAATCCATTCCGAGATCAGCCAAAGTGGCAACCGGAGCTACAGTCGAAGCATCTTTAATACCCAAAATATTAGCCACAGCATCTGTTAAACTTATTTGATTAGAACCACTAATCTTTCTCTTCTCGGCCAAAACCATACTAGCCACAACTGCGTGAGGTTGTTGCAAGAAATTATCCATAGTAGCCAAACAAGAAGGCATTCTTTGAGGCAAAGTACCTCCCACTTCTGTATCATTCATGCCACCCAAAGATTCCAAAATCAACCCCACATCTCCAATAGCACCCCATTGGATTGCTAAACCAGGCAAGCCAGCTGCTTGTCTAGCTTCAGCAATCCTTTCCATAGCCGAATTGGCTAAACCATAATTAGTCTGTCCTATGTTACCACGTCCACAAGACACTGAAGAAAAGTTTACAAAGTAGTCCAAATGAGGAGCCAAAGTTCTGGAAGCAAGGTCTAGATGTTTGGAACCATCAACTTTTGGTTTGCAAACAGTCTTGAAGTCAGCTTCGGTTTGATTATCGAGAGTAGCGTCACGTAATACTACTGCTAAATTGAAAAGGCCTCCAACAGGTCCAAGCGCGTTAGCTTCTTCTAACAACCTTTTAGCACCTTTTTCTGTTGTCGCATCAGCTGTAGAAACTAAAACTTTTACACCAGCTTCCCTCCATCTTCTTATACACAAAGACTGATAACCAGTTTTTATTCCACTTCGAGATGTAAGCACAATTTTTTTAGCTCCTCGTTTCACCAACCATTCAGCTAATTCAAGCCCAAAACCACCAAGACCACCTACAAGCACGTAGCTTTTTTCCGGGTCCATATAAGTCCTTGGAATTGCCGATACAGTTTTCAATGCTGGTTGTCTAGTGCTTCTCGATTCTTCATCTCTAATTTTCAATAGGACTTTACCAATATGCTTGCCTGAAGCCATATATCTGAAAGCTTGCTCAACTTGATTTTCATTGTAAACTGTTTTAGGCAAAGGACGTACAGCTCCAGATTTGATGCCTTCACTAACTAGTCTCATGACTTCTGTTTTTTCAGGGCAGTCAGAGTCAAAGAGGGCATCCAAAAGAATTCCGTGGAATGTGGTATTTTTCAAGAAAATGCTCATGCCTAGTGGGCTGTTGTTACTCAAATCTACTTTTCCAATTTCCAAAAATCTGCCTCCAATAGCCAAACATCTTACTGAGGCTTGCAATTGGTGGGCGGCCAATGAGTTTAAAACCAAATCCACACCTCTACCATTAGTTTGAGTGAGAATTAGTTGCTCAAAACTTGTATCACGTGAATTTCCAATATTATCGTCAGTCAATTGAGGGAAAGTCTGCTTCAAAAAGTCTCGTTTAGCTTGACTGGATACTGTAGTAAATACTTTACACCCCATATGCAATGCTATAGCAATTGACGCTTGACCAACTCCTCCAGTACCTGCATGTACTAAAACTGATTCTCCAGGCTGCATTTTGCCTCTCACTATCAAAGCATAGTAGCTTGTGCCATATACAACTGGAATTGTAGCAGCTTCTTCCAAGCTCCACTTTTCTGGTACTTCCCACAAAAATCCTGGATCAGCTAAAACAGTTGTGGCCAAAGATCTGGCAGCAACCATACCCATAACTCTTTTACCACGAGTATCTCTTCCAGAAAACTCTAGCCCTAAAATACAATCCTGTCCAGCAAGATCACCTGGAAGTGCGTCTGGAGGGAGTTTTCCTGTGGCCAACATAATATCTCTGAAATTCAATGGAGCATAGTAAACGTGGCAAAGTTCAGTTTTAGGATCGTCGCCTTTATAATATGACAGTGGGCCTTCGATCCATTTTAAACTAGCCAAATCTCCTCTGGTCAAAGTGTTGATGTAAGCATGTTCTACTTGCAAAGCACCAGCGTCAGGGTTTTGTTCTAGAAGTAAATGCCTGTAGGTACCCCAGGTTTTGTTTTTCAATACATTGTGAACCAAATCTTGTTTCAGTTGAGATTCGTAAGCGTTTAGGCTGAATTTTGGTGCGTTTTGATCTTGTATGAATACTGAACGAACTTTATTTCCGCCAATTGGTTCACGCATGAGGCAATTGACCAGTCCTACTAAGCCAGTAAGAGTTTCTCCGTAAACGTAGACGTAAATTTTTTGATTGGTGTTTTCAGCCTTTTCCATGGCTTCTTTTAAAGGCTCGACCCAGGAGAAGTTGTTTTCGGTTATTTGAATTACCATAGCGTCAGTGGGGACTTGTACTGGTGGTCTTAGAAGAATATAGGCCTTAGTGGTAGTGGATTGAGTTGATATTAGTTCCAAGCCTAAAGCAGCTAGTTTTTTAGAGTCAACAGGCCCCTTGGCTTCTTCAAGAAGCACAAATCCACCTTCTTTAATTGAATTTTTTGCGTTTTCAATTAGGTCAGTTTTATTGTAGGCCAATGCATCACTAATAATGATTAAATGAGCATTTGATTCTATTGGTGCAGTTTTTATGTCTTTGATTGAGGTTTTAATTCCAAGAGGTTCAAGACTGGAAGCATCTACAGGGCTTGTAGATATTACAGTCGAATCTACTGCAATCATTGGTTCATTTTCTAAGATTTCAGTCAGTTGAGGTATTAGGGAAGCTTCTACAGGTTTATCACTTAAAAATTCGGCGATTTTAAGCTTTGAAGCGTTTGAAGAGTTTTCCAAGATTAGCTGTGCAATTACTGTTAAAGCATTGGTTTTGGCTTTATCTAAATCTTCTTGGAATGTGTTTTGGAATGGTATGAATTGGTATTTTTCTAGTTTAGGTGCTGCTTGGGATTGTTGTCTTCTTGGAGCCAAACTGGCTTTCATGCCTCTCAGCTCAATACCTGCGGATTTAATTACACCAATATTACGGTACATTCGAACATCTACTCCTTGTCCTTCTGCTAACTGATTTACCGCACTCAAATGCTCTTTGGGGTTAATGAAGGCACGCTGCAAACGCGTTGGTAAATATAATTCTCTTGTAGTTTGTCCCAGGATTGAAAATTGCAACATGGTATCTATGAAGCTTATCCAGTTATTTTCCCATTTGAGTTTTCCATTAACACCTCTGTTGTCGCTTTCGGTAATGCCTCTGAATATGCCTTCGTAATCGTAACCACGAAGTCTGAGTTCTTTGTAAATGTCTGGTAATGTGAGGCTTAGAACGTCTTGTTCTGATTTTGGAGAGTGTTTTGGTAAAGTTAAGGTTTCTTTTGAAGCATCTTCAGGGACTGAAATTTTTCCAGTAACTGCTACTGAGCCACCTTCACATAACTCAAACTCTCCTGTGCCTTCGAAGATGTTAATTAAAAATTTTACAGAACCTTCTTTGGGCATTATTGTTGCTCTGTGGAACTGTACATTTTCAAGGACAACGGGCATTTGTTCGTAATCTTCGTTTCGTAATTTAGCAAAGCTTTTCCAAACTAAAGTCAAATATCCTGTGGCTGGGAATAAGACTCTGCCATCGATTGCGTGTCCAGCCAAATATTTGTCAGATTCTTTACTTAAGTCAACATCGATGACCATTTCTCCAGATCTGGAGCCTTTTCCAGCAAAACTGGCCACAGACCATTCGTTTGAGTGATCCCATTCAATCATGGAGTTGATCATAGGAGTACCCTTACCTACAGGGAATGTAACTGGATGATACAAGTTGCCTAATTTAGGTTGAGCACCTGCAGCATAAATTTTTCCTAGGGCAGATGTCAGGAAAAGAATATTATCTTCGTGGCCACGTTTCACTAAAGAAATATTTGTAGCAGCAGGTCCCAAAGCTCTTTTCAAGATGGCTTGTAATAATCCAGTTGGAGCGACTTCAATGGCAATAGCATCTTTAGGAACGTGAGCTAAAGCTTCATGGAAAAGAACCGGGGATAGTAAATTATTTACATGATAAGCAGCTGAGGATTGTTGAGCTAAAGGTGTCCCCCAAGCATTTTCAGGTATAGATGAAGATATCCAACGTGCGGTTCTAGGTTTTGGAATTGGAATAATAGCATCTAAAGCCTTTCTCAATCTCGGACCAGCTTCGGCGATATATTTACTGTGAAAAGCAGTACCAGAACTGTTAACTGCTTTGGCAAAAACATCTTCAGCTTGAAGTTTGGCTACGAATTTGTTAATTGCGTCTGGAGGTCCGGAAATCGAAACTGAATCTTCACTGTTGTGACATGCTGGCACAATTTCTGGTGGACATTTAGCTTTGGCTTCTTCCCAAGACATTCCTATGGCAGCCATAGCTCCTGGAGCTAGTTTGCTTTCTAGAATAGCACGTCCTCTACTGTAGGCTGCTAATACAGCTTGTTCAGCGGTTAAGGTGCCGTCAGCATAAGCGCACCCAACTTCTCCAACGGAATGTCCAACAATAAAATCAGGCTCAATTCCAACAGTTTTTAAAACATCTGTTAAGGCAACTTGCATTGCAGCTATAGATACGAAGGAGTTTAGAACGTTGTCGAATGTTTCATTTGTGCCATTGACAATGATGTTTTCCAAGTTAATTCCGTGTGGTTTTAAGGCAGCTGAGCATCTGTCGATGGATTGCTTGAAAACATCCAGGGTCATTAGGTCTTTGGCCATTCCAGCCCATTGGGAGCCCATGCCCGAAAAAACAAAGCAAATGGGTCGTATGTCAGTTCCTACTTGACTAATCTCACTAACTGGTTCGTCTTTTAAAACAGAATAACCTCGGTAGAAGTGACCGTTGATGTTCTTTGAATGCACGTGGTCTACTAGGGCCAGGAATTCTTCGTCGTCCCGGTGTTGATGGGCTTGCTTAAGGAAATTTTTGACTGCTTCTTCAGTACGTCCGGAAATGCCTACAACACGGGGCACAGGACCTGCAGGCCATTTTTGTTTAGGTTTAGGGTTTGATTTGAGGATGATGTGAGCGTTGGCACCACCAAATCCGAAAGAGTTGATTCCTACGATGCCACCGTTCCATGGTTCGTTTTTAGCAACGACCTATAATAATAGAGTAATGTAAGTATAATTACAGTATAATGTTAAAAATATAGGTTTGTGTAAAATAGGTAGTAGTTTTGACAGTTGTAAAAATGTATTTCAAAAAGTATGTTGAAATAGTTCAATTCTTTCTTCGCGCTTTGCTCTCGTCAGCTGGGATTCTGTAACGAATAGAGATATTTTTGCTATGTCTAATTGACGTCCCCTTTTTATTGATTTTGAAAAGAGAGAAGAAAACATCAGTAAGTGTCATAGCCATAGGGATAACGATGTCTATCCGTTACAGAATACCATCTCAGGACAGTACATTTGCTTTTACTACACAGCACAAAGGTACAGTCGTGAGCACAGTGTCTTGTCATTTTTCGCTATAAGTGTGGCCTTTTTTGTACAACGGATTTTTTGTCAAATATAACAATCTATGCTACGAGGATTTTTTGAAAAGTTTGCAGTTTAGCAGAAAATCTATAACTTTTTTATTTATGAAGATTTTGTCAACTTTCCCTCTTGTAACTTAAAAACGAATCGAGATATCGAGAAGCAGGTTTCACGGGTCAATTTTTCTTGAAAATCGAGGCTCGCAAGTCAGGGTCAGATTTTTTCCAATTCCTCTAGAAATACCCGAAACCCGCCAAAACCATCGAATCTTGGACACCCTGTACATGCTATAGATGTGGCGAATCCGGTCATTTCAAGAAGAAATGTAAAAAAATCAATAATGTTAATAATCAACGATATAATGGACATGGACATAGACATTTTTATGAAAATCGAGATTGAGGAACGAATTTTCATATAAATTATGATGGGAGGTATGGTAATAATCAGCAAAGACAAATTTAGGAATTTGACAATGGAGCAGATCGGAGATATAAAGACAGAGGTAGAGGATATGGTTAGAGAGGTTCATTTCGTGGTGCAGGTATTCAGAATAGCTATGGAAACAAAGGTAAGGGAAGAATTATTAATTTTGTTAATAACAATAGTAAAAATAACCTAGACCAAAATGTTACTTAGCAAAACAATTGTTTTATTGAAAGGGGGTGTTGAGATATACGCTAAAATTCGCTTATTATAACACGTATCACTTACTTTTAATCTTCCATCATTTAAAGCTGGTATATCTTTGTTGGGACTTTTGAAATGCAAATTGCCAGGTATCATACCGGCTTCCATGGCAATGACAATTTTGGCTAAGGAGCAAAGTCCTGAAGCAGGCTCGGAGTGGCCCATGTTAGATTTTACTGAGCCAATCAGTAAAGGGGTGGGACGGTCTTTGCAGAAGAAATCAGCAATTGAGTTTACTTCTTGAGGGTCGCCCACTTTGGTTCCAGTGCCGTGGGCTTCTACATAGGTTACATCGTGAGGATTGACACCAACTTCTTCGTAGGTTTCTTTGATGAGTCTGTTTTGCATGCTTCCAGATGGAAAAGTAATACCTAGATAAAAATAATAATAATTTTGAGAAATTTTTTGATTTGCTTATAGGTATATACCTTGTTCTTTATTGCCATCTGTATTGGTTTTGGCTGCTAAAACAGTTGCATATACCCTCTTGGCTGTACTAGCTTTTTGTAAAAATACAACTACAGCGGCTTCTGATCTTACATAACCATTTCCAGAGGCATCAAATGCTTTGCACATGCCATGTGGTGATAACATGCCCAATCTGTGAAATTGAAGTGAAGATGTTGGTTTGAGCAATAAATTTACTCCGCCAACAATAGCATTGTCGCATTGGCCAGTTTGTATAGCATTTACTGCTTGTTGAAAGGCAAAAAGCGAACTGGAACAGGCTGTATCGATAGCGTAACTTGGTCCTTTGAAGTCAAAAGTATAGGAAATACGATTTGGGAACATTGCCCTACAACAGCCAGTCAATCCGTAACCGTTAATGGTGTCCGGGTCTTGTGCAGTCCAATATTCACTAGATTCAGAGTCTGACACTCCAATAAAAACTCCTGTACGTGAGCCTTTGACGTCGTTTGGGTTAAGACCAGCATCTACGATTGCTTCGTGAGTCAACTCCAAAAGCATTCTCAATTGTGGATCCATAACGTGAGCCTGTTTGGCGTGAACACCGAAAAATGAAGCATCGAATTTGGTGAGATCCTTGATTTTTCCGGTTCTAGTGGGAAGGCCGTAGAGGCCAGAGGGCCATCTTCTTGGGTCATCGGTTACCAAATCTACGCCGTCGAAAAGTTGTTGCTTGAACTCTTCGATGGAACTGCTTTCTGGTAAACGACCTGAGATTCCTGTGAGGACTACGTCATCGTTGATTTTGATGCCGTTTTGGATGTGGGTGTCGGCTCTGGCAGGCATATTTGGTTGATTTCTGGAGATAAACAAAGAAGTATTTAATTTTTTTCTCTAGAGCTAATAAAGTTAGCAAAGAAAATACATAAAGTTTAACTCTAATGACCGAAGTAAACTATATCAATATGTTGAAATTAAGGGCTGTAAATCGGTAGTTTTTATCAGCACATCAGGTATTCCACAGGAGTTAAACCTGGGTCCACTTTTGTTTTTGATCGCATTTAATAGGGTACTGCTGGGCGTAAGGAATGTTGAGTCACTTGGTTTTGCTGATGATTTGAAAATGTTTTTTGAAGTCTCATCAATCACGGATTGTGCAGTGGTCCAGAGAGAGGTGTCTGATATTGTCGCATTGTGTTCTGAGAATAGTTTCAAGTTGAACCTTGATAAATCCGTATGCATGTCATTCACATGAAATAAAAATCCTGTCATTTATGATTATTCTGTAGGTAATGTAAAACTGAAAAGAGTGTCTGAGCAAAAAGATCTGGGAGTTATTTTTGATCCTGCTTTGTCTTTCTCGGGACATATTTTGTCAAAAATTTCTAGTGCTCAGAAGATATCAGGTTTCATTACAAGAAACACAAAATGTTTTAGTATTGACATAAGCTTATCTCCCTTTGACAGTCTCATTGTGCCCATCTTAGAATATGGCAGCGTAATATGGTCACCCTAATACCATAATTGGAGTGAAATTATAGAAAGTGTGCAGCGAAAATTCTTGAAATGTCTGTACTTCAGAAAGTTTGAAGCTTATCCCCAGCGTGGCTGTAGCAATGACTATTTGTTGGGTGTGTTCAGTAGACTGTCATTGAAGAAAAGGCGGATAAGAATATTCTTATGCACTATTATGGGGTTTTGACCAATAGTATTGACTGCCCAGGTATTTTGGAACAGCTTCCTTTTGCTGTAAATCGTATCAATTCAAGGAGTAAAAATGTCTTTTACTTGGCCTATAGGCCAAGCAATGAAGGAAGTTTACCTCAACATAATTAGAAGTTAACATTTTTTAAGGAGGATCCTCGAGGGGATCGTTTCATTTTCATGTGCTTAATAACATATTAAGTTTGCGACCTTGTACTGCCATAGGGTTTTTAGTTAGGGGTGGTTTTTAGGGGTAATTTGCGGTTTATAGAGAATGCTGCTCAAAGGGATGGTCCAATAGTAAAAAGTTTCAAATTATTGTTGTAGTTGAAGTTTTTTGCTATAAAAAAACTCATCGACAGCACTCTTCTATCTTCTATAGTTTTTTTTTTCTGCAGCGTCTTGAATACTAGCATGTTTTTATTCAAGGTCACTGAATCAACTTTTCACCTGTTTGCATGCATTTGATGCAGCAGCGGCCAAATGCATAATCCGATTACAATTTTTCAAACACCACATTATTGCATCTTTTGTTCGAATTTTTTGCTTGGAAATGCAAATGCGTGCAAACAGGTGAAACGTTGATTCAGTGACCTTGAATAAAAACATGCTAGTATTCAAGACGTAGCAGAAAAAAAACTATAGAAGATAGAAGGGTGCTGTCGCTGAGTTTTAAATAGCTAAAAACTTCAGCTACAACAATCATTTGAAACTTTTTGCTATTGGACCATCTCTTTGAGCAGCGTTCTCCATAAACCGCAAATTACCCTTAAAAGCCACCCCTAACTAAAAAGTCTATGGAAGTACAAGGTCGCAAACTTTATATGTTATTAAGCACATGAAAACGAACCAATCTCCCCCAAAAAATGATAATTTCTAATTATGTTGAGGTAAACCCTCTTTTCAGATCCCAGTTTCTTGGACTACTACCCTAGAACCAATCTTTATAAGTGTTCTCCGATCTATAATTTGTATGATCTATTTAACCTTTATGCCTCAGATGTAGATCTAGACATTATTAGTCTTAAGACATTCAAAATGAGAATTGACAGGAAACTGCATTCTTGTCCCACAACGTTTTTCCCAGGTAAAAATTTCGGAACCCGTCATCCAATATAATTGAAATTTTGAAGATCTGAGTAACTTTTTGTGCGACTTCTACCATTATCATTCAATTTCACCACTTTTGCTTCAATTTCAGTCGAGTGAAGTCAACTTTTGACTCTTAAATGTAACTCATGGTATATTATATGGTCTTTTTTCGTTAGAAAATTAAATTACAAACCGGAAATGCTATACTTGTTAAAGGAAATGATGAAAAATTATACAGTGGAACTGGGAACATACGATGATGCGTTCCGAATTTATCATTTGGCAAAAAACCTCGTGGGACACCTTGTATATTGAATATTTTGATTAAATTCAAATGTATCACTTATAGTCTGGGAGACGACCGCATTTTTCCTACCCCGATCAAGTTAAAGTGCGTTTTTTTTTTATGTCATACCAGTACATTATTGTGTTTTTATACCTTAGATACCATCTATATAATTCATTACTTTATGCCGGGCATAAAGTACACATTATGGCCCGCGCGGGCATAAAGTACACATTATGGCCCGCGCAGGCATGACATAAAAATTTGTATGCACCACGGGTACTAATAGATATATACCCTCGGGCAACTTACGAACCCTCGGGCCAGAGGCCCTCGGCTTTGTAAGACTGTCGCCCTTGGGGCATAATCATCTACTTAGTACCCTTGATACATAAATAACTATTTAAAGATAAAAGTCAAACTGACATTAGGTTGGCAATACAATGTAAAATTGTCAATGCTACCAAATTTTTCATGTAGAAAAGGCTTGTGTTGCCAACATAGTTACTAAATTTTTGACTTGGGGAATTATCTTTAAAAAAAAAAACAGATTTTATGTGTCGACACTATTATCAATGTATAGTATTATGTGCATCTATTAACCTGTATTCCTGCCTGAGAGCAAATGCTGCCGGAAATATCTTTTACCTACGAGCGTGCGGTAAAGTGCACTTTACCGCACGTATTTGCAAATGGAAAGTAGCACTTTACCGCACACTATGCGGTAAAGTTAACTTTACAGCATAGTGTGCGGTAAAGTGAACTTTACAGCATAGTATGCGGTAAAGTGGACTACAAAGTGTGCAGTAAAGTGCACTTTACCGCATAGTGTGCGGTAAAGTAAAATTTGATATTTTTAATCAGAAATCCTTTCTTTTTCAGAAAATGGATTTTTGATCATTTATATATCTAATATAATTTCATTAATTAATCTGATTCAATAATTAATTTTATCAATGCTTTTTTTTAGAGATGTAGATGCTCATAGGTAAAATGTTGTACCTAACACATGCGGAAAGTGCCTTTACCGCCCTTAACGGCTTGACAGAACTCCGCTCCGCGTCGTTCGGTCAACTGCCGTTGCGTGCGGTAAAGTATCACTTTCCGCATTTGTTAGGTAAATAACTATTAACAAATTATTAACAAATTGAAAAAAACGTAACACTACCCCCATCGAGTTATGCCCTAAGTAGGGTATCAGATTGAAGGTCTCGATGTCCCCTATCTGAAAAGTCGATCCTGCCTCGTGAGAACTTGCCGGAAAAAGGAGGCAGGACAGCTTATTGGGGCAAGGGCCCGCGGTCTCTGCTTTGACACCTATCAAGCTTTGCACTAAATGATGTGTCAAATTAAAGGTGTCAATAAGTTGATTTAAGGTCTGTTCGCACAGAAATCACAAACCAGTCAGAGCGAATTTCATTGGTTGGAAACAGTCAGGAAACTAGTTTCAAACAATGAAATTCACTCCTTCTAGTTTGGTATTTCTGTGCGAAGAGACCTTAAATCAACTTATTGACACCTTTAATTTGACACATCATTCAGCGCAAAACTTGATAGGTGTCAAAGCTGAAACCGCGGGCCCTTGCTCCAATAAGCTGCCCTGCCACCCTTTTCCGGCAAGTTCTCACGAGGCAGGATCGACTTTTTAGATAGGGGACATCGAGACCTTCAATCTGATACCCTACTTAGGGCATAACTCGATGGGGGTAGTGTTACGTTTTTTTCAATTTGTTAATAATTTGTTAAAAGATATTTCTGGCAACATTTGCTCTCAGGCAGGAATACAGGTTAATAGATGCACATAATACTATATATTGATAATAGTGTCGACACATAACTCGATCGGAGTAGGAAAAATGCGGTCGTCTCCCTAACTATTATGAAAATAGATACTATTTGAGAAATTATTTGGCTATCGTTCAGATCTCCAATGATAATTTCCACACACTCCATCACTAATAAATAATATGCAATCATTAAAAAGTCAATATTATTTCAGAGGATTGTCATAAGTACATACTTATGAAAATATAATTCTTGTTTACAAACATTCAAGTTCAATGTTATGCTTATGCATCATAATAATTAATATGTATGTATTTGGTAATAAATCATTCCATTTAATATCAGCTCATTAGCAATTGAAGCATTTATATTTCTAAGGATTTGCATGCCATCTGGGTCTCACATTTTTCCAAATTTGTCTCTTGAGACATTTGCGTATATATAATATTTTCTATGAACTTATATATTTAGCATTCTGGTTCTGAGTGTAAATTAATCGCAACTCTACAAAGAGTCTGTGACTAAATTGGACAACAATGAACAACTTTATTAATCCATTATTGTTAAATTTAAAACCAACTTTAAATTGTTGTGTAACGGAACTGACTTTAAAAAAGGTAAACGTACTACTATAAAAGGCTGGTATATTTTTGATGAATTCAAGGTGAAGAATTGCCAATTTGTATTTTAGGAAAATATAACTAATTACCCACTCATTCAACAATTATCGGTCCTATTGTTGTTATGTTAATTTAATCATAATGCTATAAATTATGTAAATTTTTACAAACAGGTAAAGTGTAAATTGGAGCAATTTTCCTAATAATTATTGATGAGGATTCTATTTGAATATTTTATCTCTATGATTTTGGAAAGTACAGTAGACTCGCGCTAGTGTGAACACAAAAAAACCGGACGTGTTCATATTATCGAGATGTTCACACCATCGAAGGTTTACCTAAAATTGCAAAATACTGTCAGTAAAAATCTTTAAACTTAAAATTTGAGAGAAATAAAACAATAGCTACTTGCAAACATATTTATTAAGTAAAATTTTCAAGTTTATTTATTGAAATAAGATGTAATTTTTGTTTGAATCTTTCTAACTGACCACTGGGTGGCTACCGCTTTGTCATGAATTTTTCTTAGGCATTCTATGTCATTAACGCCAATATTGTTTTGCTCCGCCCATTGCGAAACCACTTTTAGAGCTGTCAGGACCTCTGCAACAGAAACTTTTTTAGGATCCTCAGCTTCTGTCTCAGATTCAACATCTTCCATGTCTGTTTCAACCGACGATTCAGCACTTTGGCTTTCCGATGATGCCGCTATGATATCTTGTAAATCTTGGTTCCATTTTTCAACATCCTTGTTGTTATATTCTCCCTAGAAATTAAAAAAAATATATATATATATTTTACGAATGTGGAAGAAAAATAAAGAGGAAGAGTAATTTATTTCTGTGTTTTTCTACTAACCTGTCCAATGACTTGCAGTAACTCAATGGTTTCCTGAACAATAGGTTCCAATTGTTGGCTAATCAGTTGTTCTCGAATTGTGGCTAGGGGAAGGTCGTCTTCATCAACATCGTTTTCGTTAAAAATTTGGATCCAGCATTTTTTGATAACTAAGGGATCTAATTGTTGTCACGCTTGGTTCAAATAAACAATAGCATCCTTTACTGTTAGACTTTTTAAGGTTTCTGCCATATTTTCACCCTAAGCCACCACATATTTTAGCAGATTGTTTCTATAGTACAGCTTCGTTAAACTTAAAACGTTCTGATCCATTGGTTGAATAAGGGGAGTTACGTTTGGCGGCATAAACATGACAAATATAGCCCCATCTTCGGTTTTTAACTCCACGGGATGGGAAGGAGCATTATCTAATAAGAGCAGCGCTTTAATAAGAAGCTTTTGGCTTTTTAAAAACGCTTTAACCTAAAAAAACACATTGATAAGTAAAAGAATTTAAAAAAAAAATGTCAATCTAGAAACTTACCTCTGGAACAAAATGCTTAAAGAACCATGCCTTAAAAATTTCCTGGGTCATCCAAGCGTTCTTGCTGTTTTTGTAAATGCAAGGGTTATAGAAATCTTTAAAACATTGAGGGGATTTGGCCTTGCCAATTATAAGTGGCTTCAGCTTATGAGATCCTAATGCGTTTGTACAGCCCATAAATGTAACTCTTTGCTTGGACTGTTTGAGACCGGGTGCAGTTTTTTCAAAGCTTGAAACATACGTTTTATCGGGCAGTATTTTCCAATACAATCCAGTCTCGTCAGCGTTGTATATTTGGTGATGTGTTAATTCTTGGTTCTTGATTAGTTGCATAAATTCTACTTTAAATGGACTAACATTCTCGAGGGCTGATGACAGTTTTTCGCCAGACATTTTCAAAAACCTGATCCCATAGCGAACTTTGAACTTTTGCAACCATCCGTCGCTGGCACTAAAGGTTTCATTAGGTTTTTTCAAATTTTGGTGGAATTGAAGGGCTTTTTGTTTTAACATTTCACCTGTTACAGGAAAATGTAATTCTCTTTGTCTAAGAAACCATTTATTCAAAGCATTTTCCATCTTTGGATATTCAGCGTTTTTAAGAGTACGTTTTTTAATCCTACTGGGCCTAACCATTTTACCCATGCCAGACGAAGCCCAAGGACACGGGCAAATTAGCCAACAATAGAGCCATACCAGACTCTACAAGTAGTGAGGAGAAACTCTCTGTGCTACACCTTAATACCCAATCCATCCGAGACATCACAGATGAACTGGAAGCATTTATCGTGGATAAAGCCATTGGTATAATGTGTGTAACTGAGCATTTTTTGAAGGATGATGAAATAAACTCTCTGAGGATTGGCAACTTGGAAGTGGCAGCATCATTCTGCCGGAAAATGTATACAAGAGGAGGAACAGCAGTCTTACTTGAAAAGGGCAGTAGTTATAAAGAGTTGACAGATCTAAGGGAGCTGAGTGTGGAAAAATGTATTGAAGTTTGTGGAGTAAGATCATATAAATACAACATAGTAATACTATCAGTATATAGATCTCCTGGGGGAGATTTTGACATCTTTTTAAACAATCTTGATAAAGTTTTAAATAAATTGGATACACATAATAAGATAGTTCTTGCAGGTGATTTTAATGTGAAATTCTGTACAAATGAAAAAACATGTAGAGAGTTAAATGACATGCTGCAGTCGTATGGATTAGCCCAGACGGTTTTTGAACCTACCCGCGGTAACAACTGCCTGGATAATATTTTTATAAATTTTTCAGAAACTGAATACCTTGCTTGCATTGTAAAGCCAGGCAAATCAGATCACGATGGGCAACTTGTCTCATTAAATTGTCCTCAACAAAGTAATCAAAAATACTCAAAAAAGATTTGTCAGCCCATAACACAGGTAGGAAAAAACACATTCTATCAAAAAATTTCTGAAATTGATTTTAGATTTATAGACTTTCCTACTTCTGTAGAGGTAAAGTTTCAGAACCTTGTGCAGTTAATTGAGTTGGCATATAATGAGTCGTTCCCAAAAAAAACATATAAAGTAAAGGAAAATCAAACAAATAACATTGATTGGTTTAATAATGACCTAAAAAATATGAGAGAACACCTTCAGTACCTAAATGACATCTTTAAACTCCATCCAACAAATCAGCTTAAGGAATATATAAAAAATCTCCAACAAAGCTACAAAAAAGCTATAAAAAAGGCCAAAATTCAGTGCAATGAAACTAAAATAAAAAACTCTTCCAACCCAATTAGATGCATGTGGGAAATAATTAATAAATATCGTGGTAAAACAAAGCCTTCAAAAAATGACCAAACAACATTGACTGCACAAGATTTTAACAATTTTTTTGTAAGCATAGCTGTAGATCTACAGAACAAAATAGAAGAAGAAGATTTAGACCCCATTTTGAATTTACTTAAAATTAATGCAAATAATCAATCCTTTTCCTTTAAGGAACTCTCATTTAACGAAGTACGTGATGTGATTGACCAGCTTAAAAACAAGACAAGCAAGGATATTTTCAACCTTAATATAACCCTAATAAAATCAGTCAAAAATCTCCTAATAACACCTCTTACAAAATTAATAAATCATTGCATTAAAGAGAAAACCTTTCCAAATTGTCTAAAAACAGCGAAAGTAATTCCAATATTTAAAAAAGGAGATCCAAATGATCCAGGCAACTACAGACCGATCTCACTCCTGCCAGTTTTATCGAAGATTCTTGAAAAATGCATAGCTATACAAATATCGAGTTACCTAGAGCAAAATGACCTACTTAGTAATAGTCAGTTTGGCTTTAGGAGGGGCAAGAATACAACTTTAGCAATTTTAAAATTGGTAGAAGGTATAATGGAAGGTTTTGAGAGCTCTCAACACACAGTTACCACCTTCTGTGACCTGAGCAAGGCCTTTGACTGTGTCTCGCACGATATCCTGCTTAAAAAACTGCCTTTTTACAAATTTTCAAACGACAGTGTGGATCTAATAAAATCCTATCTGACTAAACGAACTCAGATTGTTAACTATAATGACATTAATTCGAGCGAACGAGAAATAAACATAGGCGTACCACAGGGCTCAATTGTGGGTCCTATTCTATTCCTAATCTATATTAATGATCTACCCAAAATAGCGGAGTTCGAAAAGTATGTAAAATTTGCGGACGATACCACAGGTCAAGTTCAGCATCCAGATCTACCAACAGCTGTCTGTATGTCGGGGGAGGCACAGTTGAGGGCTAGGCAATGGTTTGCTGCTAACAAACTCTTTTTGAATGAATCTAAAACCCAAAACTATACTTTTTCTCTAAAAAATATAGAACCCATGACCAACAGTGTAAAATTCTTAGGAGTGCATCTTGACCAAAAACTTCTTTGGGATGCACACACTGAAATAATTTCAAATAAGCTTTGCAAAAACACTTTTTTATTAAGAAATTTGGCAAGATGTGTCTCATCTAGAGTTACAAAACAAACATACTTTTCTTTGCTACACTCACATGTAGGTTATGCTTTGCTAATATGGGGTCATGCAAATGGAGCACAGAGGGTTTTCTCTGTGCAGAGAAGGGCTGTTAGAATAGTGGCTGGTTTGGACTATCGAGATGACTGCAAGCAGGCTTTTATTGACAACAGAATTTTGACATTGCCCTGTGAGTATATCCTGCAAAATCTGGTTTATGTTAGGGACCATTATGATTCATTTATGTGTAATGGTGATTTTCACAGCCATGACACTAGAAACAAAAATAACTTAAGACCCATCTACCATCGTTTACAGAGATGTCAGGGTGGACCTGGATATCATGCTGTAAAACTTTTTAACAAACTACCAGAGCATGTAATACAACTAAATAATTCCGAATTTAAGAAAAAAATTAAAGATTTTCTCATAATTAAGGCGTTTTACAGCCTAGATGAATTTTATAATTCCACACTCAGCTGGACAGGCACAAACATTATTTAAAACAAACAAATAAATTATTTTTCATATTTATTATTATATCAATTATTGTTCTTTACAGTTGCACCAACCAAAAATTGTCTCTAGTCATTGCTATATGCCTTTTTTTTTTTTTAATTTTATTTATTGATTCCAAACTTTTAAATGTCCTTGTCCTGATAATTGTTGTATTAGTGAGTGACAGTAAATTTGTAATTGTTGTTGGTATTTTTAAACATAACTTTTATATTTTTGTAAAGCAGATATTTAAAATCATGTGAAATAGATAGTTAGTCTAATTTTTTAATGAAATTGTAATTTTAGATTACTAAATTGTATTTGATTATTTTGACTTGTGTAAACACTGTACTGTGTATTTTTAAGCACCAATAAACGATTCTGATTCTGATTCTGATAACACTTTGGTTTACAACGGTCATTATTTTATCTTTTTTTTTTAATAATCAAAAGCAAACGGTTGACTTAGCAATTCCGTATTTTTTAGATAGATTTGTTATGTTCATACCTTGCTGGTGATCTTCTATAATTTTAGACTTCTCATAGAGAGTTAACATTTTTTTGACTTTCGACATTTTCACAAAATGGGTTAACCTCACCCTTGACCACACCACAACAAACTAAAAAATCACAAACTTTTCCACGTGCTCTTGACGCGCTCCACTTGTTTATTGCATGTAATAGACTAAATGCAGAAAGTTAACCTCAACATCCCCCTGCATACCTTGTCTCAATACATTCGGGGAACAACAACAAGTGGACAGAAAACGATAAATGCGGGGTTGAATATATTGTTCATACTACCGAGATTCTCAAAAATTCACACTACAGAATACATAATGTTATCATTTTGGCTGTTCATACTACTGGGAGGTTCACAGAACCGTGTGTTCACACTAGCGCGAGTCTACTGTATGTGTAGGTATCATGGAATTTGCAATATTTTTTCAATCTAAACATAATAATAGAAGGAAAGGAACTATTTCTCTTTCCATTAGTGTCAATTTTTGAGTATTCCAGGCTCTTGCTTGAATTTCTGTTTCCTTCCAAATGTCTTTTTATAATAGAATAAGGAACATTTAAGAACATGGAATACATATGTCAATTTTTAACTATTCCAGGCTATTGAATTTTTATTTTTTTTTGAATTTTGACCATTCCAATTGTTAGAAAAAATTCTAACATTATTTCCAAATGGCAATTTTAAAGTGCAAAAAAGTCCAAAAGAAAATCTCAATTTTGGCTCTGGAATTTTTTTTTCAAATTTTGACACTGTTGAGAAAAAGGGCTCATATCTTAATTGAAATTTGAGCAAATAGAAATAAATTATACATCGTCGGAAAGAGCATTGAATTCTCTATGAAACTGTGCTAAATTAGGTCTGAAAGCTTGAATACTTTTTGAGCAATTTAGACTCAAATTTGCATTATTCAATTTGAATTATGCTAAACCCTGTCATAACCCTGTACTTTACACATTTGTTGGATGAGTAAGTATTCTGTTATAACAAAAATACACTGGGAAATACGGAAACCTTATGTTCTTCTCTGTCAAGATAATGTATTATCAAATCAAATGACCTCTTTTAAAAGTCAAAGAATACACATAATAAAATTGCAATGTCAAACAGTTATATGTAGTAATAGATAATAATATTATCTATCATGCAAAATTTTATTAAAAATAGATAAACAAAAAAGAAAAGCAAATTTTGAAAACTATTGCCACACTGTCAAGATGATAAAAACACAGATTTTTATTGTTCATAGAGAGAAAATGTTAGTTTTTGAAAATTTGTCACGAAGAAAAACAAAATATCAATAAAAAATGTACGAAATAATTAAAAACCTATAAAAATGATTGACAATAATTTACAAACAATTATTTTTTGATTCTAAATGTATGTACAATTTTCCAATAATCATTTAACAATAAAATATTAATTACCTAATAACAATTTCCGAAAATTCAATTTTACCTCATTCTAATTTCCATAGTTTATTTATTTAATGACGACTATTTGCTATTAAAACAAGCATGTATATCTTATGTAAACACGACATTAATGGTATATAAAAATAATAGGACAGGGTCACGAAAATTACTTTAAATTTATGTATAGGTACTTACATTTTTGCCAGCAAAAAAAAAAGGTCACTTTTTAAATCCAAATACTATAACTAATCTAAAAAAAAAATTCACAGCCTCTAGATTTTAATTATTATGCACACGAAATTCCTATATTTATTTAATCGCGTTTAAATTATTAATAATTAAGGGTGGGTTCCTATTTATATTGAAATAATTATTATCCCGTTAAAATCCAGGACGCGACTGTGCACTTGTGCCGGCCCGCGCTCCACTTTATGGTGTATACCGGTGGCGCGATTCCGTCCGGCCAATGGCGTGTCGTCTTCGTGCCGAAAATTTCGCGTTCGATATTCGCATGAAAGAAGCGTGAGCGCGCTGGGTTTATCAGCTGATTTGAACCTGCCCACTAATGGGCCCATGTACGAGGGAATATCGAAAAAGAATCTCTGAAATAAGGTTTGTTTTCACATAAATCATAAACCTGTCGGAGCGAAATTTGATTGGTTGAAAATAGGCATAAAAGTGGTTTTTCGGATTTCTGTGAGAACAGGCCTTTAGTCCAATAGGGTAGATTCGCCTATAGTCGGCCCCCACCCGGTAGTCGGCCGTTGTTGCAATTTTATATAAATATTAGGTGATTCCGTCCATAAAATCAAAAACCTTACACATTCCAAAATTCGTTTAATGTATATTCTACCTAATTCATAAAATTTTATCACAGTCCGGCACGCATGGAGGTAAGTAACATCCTGTTTAGCATTCGGTAATCCGTTCGACGACCGACGGTTCGGTTTTTGAAATGTAACACCCGTGGTTGCATGGACGTGCGCTTTATCGAGTGTTACTTTATTAAGCCTATTACCATCTTGTAAATAATTATTTTAGGGCATTGAAATATTAAAATATAAGTGCAAAATGTAATTAATATTGTTATATTAATATAAATTATATACTGTTCGTTCGAATTTAGCAGATAAAAACAATAAAAGAGTGAATATTTTTCGAAAAAAGCAGTTTTAGAGACGTAAATACAAATGCATACTCCAAAAACATTAAAGATAACTTAATTCTGAAACCAGATTTGAATTTGTAATAAAATTCTCTAAAGCTTTTCTTTATTTAACCAACCCTGTAGCTCCAGCCAAATCTGAGATACACTGTATACATACATATACAGGGTGTCCCACTAAGTTCGGCCAGGTAAGATATTATGGAAATCATAGACCTTACGGCTTCGGGATTTTTTTTTCTTCAGACCACGTTTATCTCGGGCCGTTCGATCGGATCTAATGCATCCGATAGAAACTCCATCCGCTTGAAAACAGCGAGATAAACGATGACGCCTGATTTTGTATCGGATGGAAGTCTTTAAATCAATCCTGTTTTTCAATCGGATCGGACTTTCTAATCCGGATCGAAATTTTTCCTTTTACGACAGCAACGCGATTCAAATGAAACTTGGCAAGCTTGTCTAACCTCACTTTTTTAGTGTTATTAACTTGTTTTGTTATGAAGTAAAGTTTTGAAAATATAAGTTTTTTTCCTTTAAATGGATCTTCTTTCCTTGTAAAAATGAGAAACTGCTTTCCCCTTTTCCCTCTCATGGGAGTTTGCCGCAAATTTATTAAAAAATAACATTTTTTTGCTTTGTTTAATTCGGCCGGTCTCTTTCTATTTGAATCCGTTAAGCAAAAAAGGATTTATCGATCGAATAATTCATTTTATGAGAGAAACGGAGATTCACTGGATGGGATCAAGTCGATCGGATCCGGATTTTACGAGATAAACGTACTCTGAATCGGCCAAGAGAAATTGATGGAAATTATTTTCAAGTTTCTAGGATTTCCGGTAGGGGGCGCAATTACGATGATATAACTAAAAATTCAAATTTTCTCAAGAAATCGCTATATTAAGATACTGTTTTGAAAGCATAAATCGAAAGTTCATTAATTTTTGCGTCAGTTTGGTCTTTAAGCTTTTTTCGTATCTTCTGGGGGAAGCTGGTGAAAAAATAGTTCTAAAAATTGCTGTATCTTCTATACCCCTTATCCAAATTCATTCAATTTGGGCTTATTTAAAAGAGAATTTCATTGTTATTAAGAACACCACTTCATTCGGGGTCGATAGTTCCCACCGCATCTTCTAGAGGGCGCTGTTTAACCAAGATCCAGTTTTTTCAAATTTTCTCGAAAAATACAAATAAGCATGATATTATTTTTTTATTGCTGTGCTTGAAAAGCAAAAAAATATCTACATTTTGGCGTAAACCGCAATTCAATATCTGCATTTGCTTTCAAGTTACTTAAGATGGTTTCCATAATATCGTACCTGGCTGACCTTAGTGGGACACCCTGTATATTATGTCGCAAAATAAATTTTACGCTGTTAATCTACATAAGGCCAATACTGTGTACCTATATATATTATTTACATAATTATATACCTTAAAACAAAAAGATAATACTTACATCCAGTTTTCCTTTTGTTTTAATTTTACCAACATACCTATTAAATTATTGCCATAACAGAGCATTGGCTCAATATTGACGAGCCTGTGTTTGTCAAAAACTACACTACAGTATCTAGGTATACTAGAAGTATACTATCTCATGGAGGTACTGTAATAATGTCCACTAATAACAACTTTTCGGCGATAACCAAGTTCGACAATTTATTATCTGAAAAATTATTCGAATTTTCTATAGTCTACAACAATATCTACGACCTCTACATTGTTTGTATTTACAGAACACCTGACGCTGACTTGGTTACATTTTTTCAAAACTTACTAAGCTTGCTTGAGTCTTTCCCTCTTAAGAGTAAATTAATTTTATGTGGCGACTTTAACATAGATTTTTCCAGTGTGTGTGCTGCTCAAGATTCTCTCCAGTCTATACTTGACTCTTTTGGTATGGTCATGCATGTTCAATCTCCAACCCGAATAACTAAAACCAGATCTAGCACTATCGACTACGTCGTGTCATCTTTTGATCCAAGCTTTGTTGACTGTACTGTCTTAAGTTCAGGGTTTTCAGATCATGAAGCAGTACTCACAAACTTTTCTCTAAAGAGCAATACCAGGATTGCCCCACGTAAGTTTCGCCGAATTTATTCGGAAAAAAATTTCCTCAATTTCAAGCGCTCATGTCAAACAATTGACTGGGGTTGCCTCTCTGATGACATCAATAATGCATTTTCAACATTTTCAAATAAATTATCTGGTTTGGCTTTCAAAGCATTTCCCCTCAGGCCTATCAAAAATAAGCAACATAAACCCTGGACTACTAAAGGCTTGAGGACATCGGCAAAGAACATGCGCTCATTGTCACACCTAAAAAAATTTTCAGACAGTCTCTTCTTTCAAAATTACGTTAAACTCTATAGAAAAATTTATCATAAAACTATAAAAGCCGCCAAAGACACCTATTATAACAACCGGTTCGCTAGAACTGAAAATATTGCCAAAGAAACGTGGTCTATTGTCAACGACTTGAGAAATAAGGCTATCTCTTCCAGTATAACCTCTACTTCCCCTGAGAACTTGAATAACTACTTTGTAAATGTGGCAAAAAATTTAATGACCACTATAGCTCCTTCTCGCGATCCGCTTTCATATCTTTCCAGTACCAATATGAATTTACACAGTTTCTTCCTAACACCCGTAGAAACACTAGAGCTTTTCAGCACAATTAAAGACATAAAAAACAAAGTGTCATCTGGGACTGAAGGACTAACTTTAAAAATGTTCTTCAATTTACCGGAGTGTACATTAAATCTCCTCACTGCTTTAATAAATAAATCTTTTCAACAAGGAGTGTTCCCAGATTGCCTCAAGACGGCTATAATTATTCCTCTGCACAAGGGAGGTGATAAGGACCAAGAGTCGAACTATCGTCCAATTGCACTTCTTCCTAGTTTATCCAAAATCATTGAAAGATTGGTTAAGAAAAGGCTTCTATCATTTCTGCATAAATATAATATACTAACTATCCACCAATTTGGATTTTTAACCAACAAATGCACTATTGATGCTATGTTCTCTGTCTTCAATAATGTCTTCTCTAGCTTGAACAATTTGCACTCCACAGCATCAATTTTCTGTGATTTTTCTAAAGCATTCGACTGTGTAAGTCATAATATCCTAATTAACAAATTGCAGCATTATGGAATTCGAGGCTCTCCTCTGGAATGGTTCAAGTCGTATCTTAACAACAGAAAACAGCTTGTGAGGGTTGATACGACGACATCTTCATGCAAGCCAATAGAATGTGGAGTTCCACAGGGTTCCGTGTTGGGTCCAATATTATTTTTGCTGTTTATCAACGATATTGCTAGTCTAGACATCAGCGGTAAAATCTGTCTTTTTGCTGATGATACTAGTTTCACTTGGAGCAACCCGGATATTGTAGCTCTTCATAGAACCATGTCCATCGACTTGTTGGCTATTAAAACATGGTGCGACTCTAACTTCCTCTGCTTCAACGCTGCGAAAACAAAAGTTCTATCATATAGAAGTACGATGCAACCTATTGTACTTAATAACACTACTACTATTGACGTCGTTGATTCCGTAAAGTTTTTGGGCCTTATTATAGACAAATCCCTAAAATGGAATTCGCACATCGATTCTTTATCAAAAAAATTAAGTTCCGCTTGCTTTGCGATAAGATCAGTTTCCAAGGAACTCAACTTGTCAACTTCTAGAACAGTCTACTTTGCCCTTTTCGAATCACATCTTCGATACGCCCTTCCATTCTGGGGTTCGTGCTGTGCGACTCAATTTGACCGTATTTTTAAATTACAAAAGAGAGCTATTAGATATTCCCTAAAATTAAAAAATAGAGCTCATTGCCAAGATTTTTTCAAAAAATATAAAATATTAACACTTCCTTCCCTTTTCATACTAGAATCAGTCTGCCTTATCCGCAAACACCTACCCAGTATTTCAGAAAGGCCATTGCATAACTATCCACTTAGAAACGCGGAGCATGATCTTTATCTGCCAACTCCATCCTCCGAGTTAATTAAGAGCTCCATTCTATACAACGCAAAAAAAATGCACAATCATCTGCCAGTAGTCATCAAGTCCATAGCATCTCTTCCTAAATTTCGCATAGCTCTAAAATCCTATTTATCAGAGAGAGCCTTATATAAAGTAAATGACTTTTTTCTGACTTAATTTTGAGCGTTCCACACACTGGATCATAGTTTATAGGTAATTTGTTCATTTTTGTATTTGTTCATGTTATATTTGTTTATGTTTATATCATTTTATTTTGACTTTGTATACATGTAGATGTATATAATATGTATTTTTAACTTTAAGGCTTAGTCTACAAATTATGTTATAATTTTTTTGACAATAAAGCATTATTATTATTATGGGGAACTTTACAATTTTTTTTAATTTTTTTAAATCATTTATTTATGCCTTAAAAGAGTGTTCTCCAAATATCATTCCCTAAAACTCAATAATAACTTGGTGAAAAATATTTAAAGTTTCGCGCGTATTAAAAGCATTTCAAACAATCTTAAATGCGCGCGAATCTGGATGACGTCACGTAGTATGATTTTGCGTCACCTTGTCGCCAAACGTTATACTTCATTGTATTTAATTTGGTTGATTTCCACATTTTCCACCGTTATTTGTTTTGTTGTTGTTTTCTGTTGCAGCGAGTTGTAAATTTTGAAGTTATAATGGAAAACAAGATTCGCACATACTTTTGCTACCATAAACATATCACAAATTTCAGATTGTCGAATTGGCCTTTGGAATTTCCTTCTTCGGTCATAATTAATAGGTATATCGCTTTATTTATGTAATGCTGAGCTAATCATCGAATTTAAGCTAAGTAAACCAATTCTAATAATGATAAAATTTTAAAAAAATAGAGAAAAACGTGGATAAACACAACTAACGGGTATTTATTATGTAGAGTTCGAGCTGCTGTTTTGTTCTTTTATCCCTGTTCTTCTCATTATAAGGAAAAAAGACGGAAAATGCTCCGAGCGTTCAGTGTTTCAAGACGAACTCACGATGATGGACGTTTGCTGACAGACACTGACAGATCATACTAGATGACGTCACGACCAGTACCAGCGCGTTTTTTCCCGCTTAAAATAATTTGAATTTTTCCGCATTTTTAATTCCTTATTATGGCCGTTCGCGACAAAATAAAATTGTTTTTTTCGCTGATATATGTTAAAACATATATATTCTTATGATTTATAGTAATATTTTCATGTTTAAATTTTTTGTCAAGTTCCCTATTATCATTAATTCCTATAATATATGGATAATCCTCTGGCATAATACCACTATTCATTTTTTAACTAATACCTATAGAAAATATAGGTACTATGCAAATGCACGTCTTCCAAAATTTTTCTTGTATGAACAAAATTCGGACACCGACGCCACAGCATCTAGCAGTGTTTAGAGAGGCAATGTTGTCAACTTGCCGAAATATATTATTTAGAGAACTCTTAATTTCTATTGGGTGTTTAAAAACACAAATTTGTGAGTTTTTTAACTCATGAAATAAGTGAATAAATAATTAAAGTATTTTTAGTTTTAGTTTTCTCTAAGTCTAGACGAATTAACAAGCGAACTAAAATACAGAAAGTTTGCAACTTAAAAAACTAATTATACCTATTATATCTATACTACCTAATAAAGGCATTAATTTCAAACATTATGTGAATGTAAATGTGTCTGGGGTAAGTAACGCCCGACAAAGAAACTCTCCGTTGCGATATCGGGTGTTACATTCAAATTTGCGAACGTGAGCCAAATGGGTGTTACTTACATCCATGCGTCCGGCACACCGTTTTTTTATAATGACAGGTGAAAATTGTGGTGCACATCGTGTTCATAGAGGTAAGCAAATTTAAACGATTTTGCTTATTAGGGAGGTTGTAGTAAATAGCAATTTCCGGCTTATTAAACTTTTTTACATCCAATTTTGCGATTGCATGGAATTTAAGAGTAAATTTACTAACCAATTCAGCCTAAAAACATGAAAAAATTATATTAACATCCATTATTTTCAAGTGGCCGACCATAGGGTCCGAAAAAAGCCGGCCACCTATATAGTCGGCCGCCCGGTCGACTATAGGATTATTTTTGATTTCGCGAATTTAGACCATATTAGCTATTTCATTAAAGACTACTTTTGGTAATTTATTAAAATCTAAACATATAGATACAATATTTTCACCAAAATCCGATAGTCGGCCGCCTTTAACTAAAACGGTTTTTACAGGCCGACTTTGGGATTACTACAACCAGAGCTCGACCATATTATTTTTTCATTGATATTGGTACCTTAACAGGTAGTGTTGATCTTTTGTCATAAAGCAATCAAAGACGCAATGAAAGATAATAGAAACGAAACTGAAGAAAAAGACGAAACCAATGAAAATAGAAACGGAGCCAATGAAATAAAAGACGCAATAAAGGATAATAAAGACGTGCCCAGAGGAGAGAACGAAACCAAGAAAAATAAAGACGAAGCCAAAGAAAATAAAGACGCAACGGAAGATAATGAAAACGAAACCGGAAAAAAAGACGAATTCAAGAAAAATAGAAACAAAGTGAAAGAAATCGAAGACGCATCAATGAAAGATAATAAAAACGAAACTAGAGAAAAAGATGAAACCAAAGAAAATAGAAACGAAGTCAAAGCAATCAAAGACGCAACGAAAGTTAGTGAAATCAAAACCGGAAAAAAAGACGAAAACAAGGAAAATAGAAAAAAAGCCAAAGGAACAAAAGACGCAACAAAATCTACAAAAATAGAAAAAAAGAGTCAAACAATTTAGCTGACTACATCAAAAAGTAACTTTAGTCCTGAGGTGTATAGACTATTTTATGTAATTTAGAGGGATTAAAAGTACCCTTTCATTCCCTGTTTCATTCAATCCCTGGGAGATAAAGTAAAAATTTAATCCCTTTGGGAAATAAAGTGAAATTTAATCCCGGGGCCCAAAAACCCACTTTACTTCCTTAAAACAAGGATTACTTTTACATTACTACAAGGGGTACTTTTATGGCCGTTTGCACTGATCATTTTAAGGAAGCCTTAGCGATAAGTATTCCTTAAAATGACATTTTTACATGGAGAAATATAACTTTAAGGAAAATTTATCGCTAAGGCTTCCTCAAAATGGTCGGTGCAAACGGCCATTAATCCTTAACGTGCATAAATAATTTTGTAATAAATAAATTCTGTGTTTAATTTCCCCAATTTTCTGAATTTCTGGTGAAATTTATCATTAAAACAGATAAAAAAGTTTGGCGTTGCAATAAAATATATCGGCCGACTACTGGTTGGCGATTGGCCGACATTGGATTTTTGACGGCCGAGTACTGGGCAAATTGTATATTTTCATTATTTATTTTTTTCTAATTTTTATGTAGGTACATACTTATGCTGTTTTTGAGTTTTGGAGACCATAAGGACATAACCTTACAATACCTATGGCACAATAACGTTAGGTTAAATTCTTGAATAATATTTTTTTTCTCCAAACGTCAAAAAAACGTCACTTTGTCAGCACCTGTCAAGATGTTAGAAATTTAATTTCTATGCTGGTAGGCAAATCCAACGGGTTAACACCTGTCGAGGTGGTAGAAATTTAATTTCCATGCTGCTAGGCAATCGCAGCGGCAGTAGAAGTACTTTTAGACCTTTTAGTGCCGCTGGAGCGGCAGCAAAAGTACTTTTTCTACTACCGTGCGTAAAGTACTCACTTTACGCACTATTCAGAAGATGTAAAATTCCACTTCACGCACTAGTGCGTAAAGTAATGCCAATGACAGATGTTGACAACTATCAATATAGTATTTTGCTGGTAAATTAGTTCACACACTAGTGCGTGAAGTATTTGTCTAAATCTATTTTTTGAACATATTTGATTGGTAGTAGAAAAAATTTTGTATGCAATACGTGCGTAAAGCTCCTTTTTTTCACTTTACACACTTGTTGCATAAATAACTATTTAGTGCCGCTCGTACTTTTACTGCCGCTTAACCATTCATCTAGCCCCGAGCTTACCCCATTCGTTTGGAGAAAAAATAGCGTATTGCATACGGAGTAGAAGCACTTTTTTGTGCTTCAGCAGTATTGCAAGCCTCACTACGTTCGGCTCGCAAACCTACTGCTTCAGCACAAAAAAGTAAAGCTTCTACTCCTAATACAACTATTTTATTTATCATTATTAGAACATGGTGTTAAGTGGCCGACTACTGGCTTATTTACCCTATCTACTTTTAGATAACTGGACAGAACAGAATATGAAAAAACTTAACATGAGAAAGCAGAACGTTTAAAAACAGAACACTGATACACAGAAAAAGGAAAAAAGAGTTTTCCCTGATTTATATACAGTGTGTTCACTTAAGTTCGGAGCATACAGGGTGTCCCACGGTGGATGGCGTATTAGACGTTTATGGAGAACTAAAAAGCGGATCATTTTGAAAATTTGGCAACCGGGATAAACGACCATGATCTACACTTTAAAAATATTTTTGACCATGCGGTGTTGCCGCTTCTACTTTAAACTAGTGGCAACATCACTATTTTAAATGGAACACTCCGTATGTGATTGCATATTTGGATTCTACGTAAAATTCTGAGCAGATTTCATGTGATATACCCTATACCTAAGTTCAACTGTTTTGGAAATATTGAGAGTTGAAAATTGACTTTTTGCAACTTTGACAGGCTGTAAAACCTGAACGGTTAATTTTAGAGGAAAACCGATTTTACATTCCTATCTTAGATTTTTATAAACTATCATTTGACACCAACTTTGAATTAAATCCATGATTAAAAATTTCAGTTAAATTTAATCTCCGGTTAAGTTCAAAGTTGGTGTCAAATGATAGTTTATCAAAATCTAAGATAGGAATGTAAAATCGGTTTTCCTCTACAATTAACCGTTCAGGTTTTACAGTCTGTCAAAGTTGCAAAAAGTCAATTTTCAACTGTCAATATTTCCAAAACAGTTGAACTTAGGTATAGGGTATATCACATGAAATCTGCTCAGAATTTTACATAGAATTCAAATATGCAATCAGATATAGGGTGTTCTATTTAAACTAGCGATGCTGCCACTAGTTTAGAGTAGAAGCGGCAACACCGCATGGTCAAAAATATTTTTAAAGTGTAGATCATGGTCGTTTATCCCGGTTGCCAAATTTTCAAAATGATCCGCTTTTTAGTTCTCCATAAACGTCTAATACGCCATCCACCGTGGGACACCCTGTATAGGAAACTTTTTTATTATCAATTTTATGAAAAAAAATTATTCCTTATAAAAGTTTCTGTTTCTTGAAAAAATATTATAAAACTATTGAAACTTGAAATAACATGTACAGGGTGGTCAAAAAATAGAAAAATATACAGAGTATTTCCTAAGTACGATTCGTAACTTCAGGATGTGATTCCTTGCAATATTTTAAGAAAAAAAGTTTCCATATATGTGTCCGGAAATGCGTAGTTTCTGAGATACAGGGTGTCAAACAAAGTTTTAGAAAAAATCGTTTTTTAACCTCAAAAATCCCTTTTCAAATTTTTTTTTTCAAAATTTGGTAGGTTTGTTTGTGATAACGAAAGGTATCTTTCGATTGTAATATGACTTGCGTAATCTGAAAAAAAATATCAATGGTTTAAAAAAATAGTGACGTGCCATTTTTTTTCTACTTTGACCAAAAAACCCTGTATATTTTTCTATTTTGCGACCATCATCTTATACATGCTATTTCAAGTTTTAATAGTTAAATGGTATTTTTTCAAGAAGCAGAAACTTTTATCAAGAATAACTTCGTAAAATTGATAATAAAAAAGTTTCCCATGTGCTGCGAACTTCAAATCAAATCAAAATCAAATCAAAATATGCTTTATTGTCATAAAAAAATTTAAATTCTTGTTGACAAAGCCAATAAAATAAATAAAATATAAAACAATATGGTCATTGGAATTACACATGCAGTATTGAACATAAACTTAAACTAACATAATGCCTAACATGCCGTCAAACGAATCGACAAGTTAAAAATAGCAAAAAAAAAAAAAAAACAAATATAAAAACAAAATTTGAATTAGTAGCACATACACAAGTCAAGCACATACACAAATTAAACTTAAGATTAAGACTAAAACCTAGGTAGACTTTTTGATGAAAAGCTCTGCTGAAATGAACGTTAAAACTGGTCATCCAGATACTCTGATACACTATAATAGGGCCGCTCCAATAGTAATGCCTTCACTGTAGATCTGAACTTCCTTTGAAATTGAATATGCCTGATCTCGAGAGGCAGTTTATTAAACAATTGTCTAGAAGCAAATATTAAAGAATTTTTTATTTGTGAAGAGACAGGTATCGGCAGCTCTACACTGAACGTTCTCCGTGTGTTGTAGGTGTGTTGACTTGTCAAAACATTGTCCCTATACTTCCTATGTATGAGGCACACAAACTCCAGCACAAATAACGCTGATAGCATTAACAATCTGTGCCTCACAAACAGTTCCCTACAAGAACTACAGCGCGATACCTTGCACATAAATCTGACTGCCCTTTTCTGCAGTAGAAAGACACTATTGAATAAACCCCTCGTACATGAACCCCAAAAACAAATTCCGTATCGCAAGTGAGATTCTATCAGTGCAAAGTAAACATTCCTCACAATGTGTAAATCTAGCTCATTCGAAAGCATCCTGATAGCATAAGAATTTCTTGACAATACGGAGTTCAGATTCCTAATATGTGCATCAAAATTCAATTTACCGTCTATATATATTCCCAAAAATCTATTTTCATTCAAGTTAGCTAACATATTATTGCCTAAACCTACATTCCCTATCTCACATCTGAAACTCATGATGTTAGTTTTTGATAAATTCAGTGTTAAATTATTCGCATCACACCATTCCCTTATCTTTAAAACATCACTATTAATCACTTCTGTCAATTCTGGACCACTGTTACCGTGCCAGAGAATGGTAGTATCATCCGCGAACATTGTTAAGCGGCCAGAGATGTCAAGGTAAGCAAAATCGTTAACATAAATCAGAAAAAGGAGAGGCCCCAGAACTGAACCCTGAGGAACTCCATAATGCAATTCTCTCTGCTCGGACGAAATATCATTAAAGCTGACACTCTGATGCCTGTTACTTAAGTAGCTCTCAAACCACCTTAGAGCGACTCCCCTGAACCCATAGGCCTCCAGTTTCCACAGCAGCGTTCCGTGACTGACACAGTCAAATGCTTTAGACAGGTCACAAAACACTGCTGCAGCAATCTCCCTGTTATTAAGCCCCAAGTAGAGCCCCTCAAGAAAAGCAAATACTGCATCCATCGTCCCTTTGGATGCTTGAAAACCAAATTGCTGTGGCGCAAGAATTTTATTGCATGCTAGAAAGTAAGTCATTCTTTTTTTGATTAACTTTTCTACTACTTTGGAGAGTGTAGGTAACAGAGCTATGGGTCGGTAATTTGAAGGGCAGTTCTGATCTCCACCCTTATGGAGAGGAAGAATGTTAGCCAACTTCAGGCAAGCCGGAAATGAACCGGAGACAAAAGAAATATTTATGGCTTCCTCCAACACACTGAGCACTGTGTCTGGAAGACAGGAAAAAACTCTCACAGACATATGATCCCAACCTGATGATCTGGAATTCCTTACATCCTTAAATGTCGCTTTGTTTGTTGGAAAATGTTGGAAAAACGCGATCATCCTTAAACAGAGTCTGGAAGTTATTCGTTTTCGGCAGTTGACTAGAGAGAATGTCCGCAACAGAGCAATAAAAAGAGTTCAAATCATCAGGCGTGAGAATAGAATCGACCTTATTCTTGCGCGACTTTCCCCTCATCTCATTAACAATATTCCACGTTTCCTTTGGAACGTTTGCAGAGTTCAATATTCTGCCTTTGTAGTACAACTGTTTGGCCAAAGTTAAAACCCTTTTGTAAATTTTTCTATATTCTTTAAAATATGTCATAAACGATAAGTTATCTAGGCTAAACTTTCTTATGTAATGCAACGATCGCATATTTCGGGACGAAATTCGAATACCCCTTGTCATCCATGGTTTTTTGGATTTTTTGTTTTTCAAACGCTTAATTGGAAATGATTTGTCAAACACATGGTACAGTCTATCATGAAAATTTTCCAATGGATTATTTTCATTCAAGATGCCCACCCATTCCTCTGCATTACACAATTCCGAAAATCTATCGAAGTTTCTTTTACTATATATTCTACCATTCTTAAAACGTTTTGGTTTGTCTTTGCTAATTACTTCGAGTGTACAAATAATAGCTTCGTGATCTGAAATACCTGCATTGACTACCTCACATTTAACAACATTCATATCTGTACATAGATAATCGATTAAAGTTGAGGATGAGGGGGTTATACGTGTAGGACTGTCAGGCATGACACGCAGTCCAAAGGATAATAGCAAGTTCGAAAGCATTCGTGCTCCAGGATCAGTCAAATTCAAGAAATCGATGTTTAAGTCCCCACAAACAACAATCTTCGCAGCACCACCTATTTGAAATAAAACAATCTCGAGCTTATACAGAAAGTCCACAACCCTACTATTGGGCGAACGATATACACACAAAATATATACATTCCTAGTCTTACAGTAAGCCACTGACAATTCAAAAACCTGTTCCTCAATTATCTGATCAAATTCATTAACTGCTTCAAAGTCCTCTGCATCACATAGTGCCTCATTCACAAGAATAGCTGTACCACCATAACCCTTTACTTGACGACAATATTTCGAAATAGCAGTATAATTGGGAATCACCAAATGTTCTTCCGACCTTAGCCAATGCTCTGTCAAAAGCAAAACATCAGGATAGCACATATCATCCAAAAACACACTAAGTTCATTCACCTTGTTTCTTACCGACTGTACATTAAGAAGAACTAGGGACAGGCCAGTGAAATTACTGGATCCCAAAAATTTTGATCCTCCAACCCAGGAGCAGCCCCAGAACCAACTGTCTTTTCCAAAACGGAATCGTTCTCTACGCGACTAGTCGCATTAAATTCCTCAGTGGTATCACCACTAGGATTGTTCACAATACCATGACTCTCAGTTAAGATCATGTTCCCATGGGATACAGACACATTAACTATATTAAAATGCAGCGATTTAGTGACATAATTGACCAACAATCTGCCAAACGTAGAGCTATTGTGTCTGTGACCACCGCGTACCCTAAAATTATCTATTATTCTAATTGAAACGTTATTTCTACTGGTGAAGGCACCAATAAGAGCATATATCTTTCTATAAACGGGGCTATTATAAACATAATCATTATATGTGAAACACATTACTATATTAGTGTATCGACCAACTGAGAAAAGTTGCTTTAACACGAAGATATTGTGTAGATGGACACACTGTATATATTTGTATATGAATATAAACTATATACTATATGTGACAAAAAAAAAACGCATCCCCACTAAAAGTGTATATTTTCTAACAAATTTTCTACTATGTTAATGGTGTAAAAAATAACAATTTATTGATTAAATTTTACTTTATTTTTATATTTTTTACTAAATTAAATTTTACTTTTATTAACGTGAAACACTTGGGACAATTTTGATATTCAAGCTTGGATAAATTTGATAAATTTAGGAAAATCATTTCTAAATCATGCTTAAATATTGAGTCAGGTTATTTTCCTATAAAAATAAGCATATTTTTCTATGAGTATTGAATAATATCCATTTTAAATTGATCAATGTGAATGATTACTCATACAGTGAGTTTTTTTTCATTACTTAATTGATTTCAACCAATAAAAATAGCCTGGTCTCATTACCCCACTATTTAGGAGCAAATCAAAAAATTCGAGAAGTTGATAACATATATACTTCAACCTTCCAATAGGTCATTTTGACAGCTGATTTGGACAAGACTTGTACTAACCAAACCTCACTTTGTCCTCCAGCTGTCAGAATTGTCAACAAATTTTGTTACGAAAATTAAATAAAAAAACCGCATAACTCGTGCCTATCATCTATTAATCATAGAAAAAGTATAGTATTCTACTCGTGGGTAATGGTTATTACTCACTCGGATGATTACACTACTCGCCTGCGGCTCGTAGTGCAAACTTCATCCTTCGTGAGTAATAGCCATCATTACCCGTTCGTTGAATATTATACTATTAATAGTAAAACAAAATACAAAACCGAAAAGAAAACAAAATTAATTAGTGGCTGTCCCAAGTTATCAGGGAAGTTGGTGTAAATTGGGACATCTTGAAATTTTCGTTAATTCTTTAGTTAGAAGCTTTCTAAAACAAGATGGGACAGTAAGAAACAAAATAAAAAAGTTTTAGCTGTATAAAACTTAAAAAAAAAAAGAAAACGAAAGTTTTAAGTAAAAAAGGGAACATTTTTATTCTTTATAAATAATATAGGTATAATTGGTAACTAACATTATTTTTATGCATAATTGTTTTAAATAAACATTAAACTTATCGCCTATAGCATTGCTGAAAACATAAAGCAACTTATTTTTATAATTGGGACACATTGTTAAACCGTAAGAATTTGTTTTCATTTTTATAGGATAAAATGGGACATGTCCCATTTTACCCCACCCCACATCAGACATTTGTTTATAATTTTGCTTATCAATATTAGAAACAGATTCTAATAAAACCAGATGTCAAATTTTTGACATAACGCTTCCTAGACAAATAATTACCTTATTAATGATTGTCATTGTCATTAATTATTGTCATTTCAAACCATGTGTTACATCTCATTACCTATGTGGGAAAAATTTGTTAGGTGTTTGTCATTTTGATTAATTGTAATTGTCATAGAATTATAAAAAAGAATAAAAAAGTAATGTTTAATTTGATGATACAGTCCACTTAATTTTCGATTGGTTGTTTTAATTCTGGAAGAAAAAGACACCATCAGTGAGGGAACAAAACACCATTAATTCATTTTAATAGATCTTGACATTTTTTCAGGTTTTAATATAATTTTTTTTTCAATTTTCCAATTTCAAAAATGATCCAATGAAACCTATTGAGATATTTGAGATTTTTTTTTTTTTTTTTTTGTATTATCTAAAGCAAAATGAGCTCTAACCAATCAATGAGAAAAAAAAGATGGCGTACCCATTTAAAAAAAAAGATCAATAACGTCATATCTTGAAGAGGAATTATTTTTTTTCCTATATCTCTGCGTAACTTTTCCCTACACGTCTTCTTATACCTATTTCCAAAATTTCATCAAATTCCATCGAGCCGTTTTCTCAGAAAAATGCCTACACACACACACACACATACATACACACACACACACACACAGACGGAAATGTGCCACCTCGCCAAAAAGCCTTAAAATGATCCAAAACGTCAAGATCTAATGAAATTTTGATATGGTCAAAATCGGGCTATCACCATAGCTTCCTATCTAGGAAGCTAAAAATAAACATGGCAACATAATGGAAAATAGCCAATTTGACAATATTTAGAAGCATAGGTACCTAGGAAATTTTAAAACATAACCTCCTGGCAAACAAAGTTTTGCGATTTATTTTTTTAAAATATAAAACCATGGTTTTTAAAAAATATATAAATTACCTACTTTTGAGTCAATTTAATGGAAATTTAATAAATATCTATTTCAAACACGTAAAGTGGATGAATACGAACAAAAACGAACGTTTCGAGCACTCCGCTGTTGGTAACTGTCAAAAATTTCCACCATCTTCAAATGTCCCAAGTATCCCCTGTGTTTGGCGGTACCCCAAGGATATATACAGAATTTGGTTAACAAATATTCATTTCTATTGAGGTGATGCGTTTTTTTTGTCACACAGTATATTTTCCCTTTTAATTCTTATTTTTCAGAGTTTTGTTTTATCAAGTTCTTTAATGTTTTTTCTTTATTCTCGATTCTCTTATGTTATGGTTCTGTTTTTTCTTTATTCTGTTTTTTTTTCATGTTCTGTTGTTTGTTCTTTCATGATGGAATCCTTACTTTCATAATTTTATTCCACTTTATGGTGTTTATACACCGGGCTTTTTTCGATAAAACCTAAAGATAGTATAGATAATAGAAGTCAATAATAAAAAGGAAAACAATAAATTTTACGAAAATGCAATCGCTTCATTAAACAAAAAATTGAATTTATTTAGTCTCAATAATTAGTCAGTAATTTAACCGTTTTAATCTAATTTTGTTCATGTGACAAGTATATAACAGGGTATGAATAATTGACACCAAATCAAAATCTTAATTAATGAGTTTGTGAAGAATTTAATTGGCTTCGATTGGAGATTACTTAATTACATTGAAATCGGATGAAAATCAACGAAGCAGAAAAACAATTTTTTTAATGTAAAAAAAAATACACAAAATCACAAAACAAATTATGTAATTTAATTTTCTGCTGCTTTTATAAAGTCCAATAATATTGAAGAGGTTTACGCATATTTGTTGCGTTCGTTTTCGGTTTATAAAACCATAGTTTAGTTCTTATTTCACCTTAAGGGGACGTTAATGACATTTGAAATCTGTCAGTCTTGTGTTTTGATTAGGGCGAATTCTCATGAGCGTAAGTTGACATTTCCGGCGTAATCACGTGATAAAATGGTTGGGTTTTATTGGTAAAATATTCGCCATGTTGGATATTTTACCAATCAAATTACACCATATTATCACGTGATTACGTCAGAAATGTCAACTCACGCTCATGAGAATTCGCCCTTAGTTAATTTCTCGAAATTCTTCTGCAAAGCAAAAAGAATTTCACATCAGTCACATCAGAGTAGGTAAAATTACTCCACACTTTTCAAATTATTCTCGGACAGCAAAACGAAAGCACCTTAACTTTGACAGTTTTAACAAATCTAGTAGGTAGGCTATTTGTAGCGCTTTCTGTGAATCATCAGTGACAGAGACAGCTTATGAATTCTTGAATTTTCCAGCTTTAGAACCTGGAATAGACGAAAGTTGAGACAAAATTTATAATTTTTTATTCCCGGTTCTTGAATTGAGAAACTGAAGAGAACAGGGAGCGGCTCAAGAGCCCTCTCTCATGTGATTATTTTATAGTGCAACAAAAATAGAGTCATTTAGAGTAAATTTACTCCACACTTTCCAAATAAGTCTCGGGCAGCAAAACGAAAACACCTCAACTTTGACAGTTTAAAAAAAATCAAGTAGGCCATTTGTAGCGCTTTCTTTGAACCATCAGGGACAGAGGCAGCTTATGAGTTTTTGAATTTTTCAGCTTGAGAGTCTGGAATAGACAAAAGTCGAGACAAAATTAATAGTTTTATTATTCCCAGCTCTTGAATTGAAAAACTAAATAAAACAAGGATAAGCAGCTCCAAGAGTCTGAGATAAACAATTACTGAGATAAAAATGATAAAATTCTTCACCGAAAAATAAAAACACCGTTAGCATTGACGTTTATAATCATATCAAGTAGGGATGTCAATTTTTATTAAAACACCTGTTTTTCCATTGACCGGTTAATTTAGTAACAGTTTTAACTGCGCGGTTATAACTGATATAAAACACCGGTTATTCCGATTAACTGGTTGTTGGGATATTTTTCCGAATTTTATCAGAATATTTGCATAATTTATACTATAATGTAACACAAGTTAAACAACAACATATTATCTTTATTGTAAAAAAAATCGGAAATTGTTACATGTTAAGAAAAATCATCAAAGAATAGCTACACTTTTATTTTAAGCGATAACCGATTGGTCATATTGACAAATAAACCATTAATTAAGTGTCATTTGTCAACCAATTGGTCTTCTGACGTTAAATGCACTGCTTAATCTGTCAAGATGAACTTCTGGTCAGTCAAGGATGATACACACTACTACAGGATGGACCATCTATCTTCATAAGGCCTGTGTGTAACAAACCCCCTTCCTTCGCCAAAATACCAGTTGTGACGTAGGCAGCATGTTATTTCTTGCCTTGACGTAGGCTGTTTAAACAGCTGACGACAAGTTATGACGTCGGAAATGGTGATACACCAATATGGCAGCGATTACCAAAAACGTGGCAGATAAGAACTCGTTAGAGTGTGTGTTCTCCTTGCTGGTCAGTCGCTTAAAATTGGCTAATTTCACTTCTGCAATTTTAAACATTAAGCATGTACCCATTGACATGTTCCTTAACCGGCTTAACCTACGTGTACATGTTTTTTTCAATCCTGTTCATTAGAGAAAAATGGAAAACAACCAGCTGCTGAACGAATCCACGGAGAATACACACTCTGAGGAGTGCTTATTGGCCTCGTTTTTGGTAATCGTCGCCATATTGGTGAGATACCATTTCCGACGTCATAACTAATAGTCGTCAGCTGTTTAAACAACCTACGTCAAGGCCAGAAATAACATGTTTGCCTACGTCACAACTGGTATTTTGGTGTGGGGGAAATACTACAGATGGGCACTACTATCGGTTAACGATTGTGGAAATAGGTATTCGACTGTTGTCGCTTTTTCAATATTTTACAATTTATTTAATAAAACGAGAAAAAAGTCTACTTGTTTCACTTTCACCGGTTATTAGGTATAAAACCCGGTTATCCGGTTATAATTGGAAGCAAAAAACAACTGGTTTTAACTGGTTAACCGACGAGATAACACCGGTTTTTTGGTTTTAACTATTGGTTATTGACATCCCTAATATCAAGTGTAGTGTTTTCATTGATGAGTTACACCCTCTTTTATGTGGTGATTTTCAAGAGTAAGTGAGTAAGTTTACCCAGTCTCGGGAAGCAAAACGAAAGCACCTCAACTTTGACAGTTTAAAGAATCTAGTAGGCCATTTGTAGCGCTTTCTTTGAACCAACTTTACCTGATTTGAGTTTCAAATCCTGACGCGATTTGACATTTTTGCAGCTTCTGAAGGCAAAAACTGTCTCAGTGTTATTTTGGGAAAATTTTCAATATTCGATGAATTCAACTTTGGAGTTTCTCAGATGCAAAACTGTTGGAACCAAATTAAAATCTTAATAAATGGGTTAGTAGGGAATTTAGTTGACTTTGAGTTGAGTCTAATTAGGTTAAAATCGAATGAAAATTAACGGAGCTATGAGACAAAAGTTGTCTCAGTGTCATTTTTAGAAAATTTTCAATGTTGGATATTTTCAATTTTGAAGTTTCTCAGGTGCTAAACTGTTGGACCTAAATTGAAATCTCAATTCACAGATTTCTAGAGAATTTAATTGGCTTTAAGTTGAGCCTAATTAAGTTAAAATCGGATGAAAAGTAACGGAGTTATGAGACAAAAGCTGTCTCAGTGTCATTTTTGGAAAATTTTCAATGTTGGATAATTTCAATTTTGAAGCTAAATTGAAATCTCAATTAACAGGTTTGTACAGAATTTAAGTGGCTCTAAGTTGAGCCTAATTAGGTTGAAATTGGATGAAAATTACCGGAGATATGAAGTAAAAACTGTTTAAGTGTCATTTTTTTTTAAAAAATAATGTTTGATAATTTTAATTTTAAAGCGGCTCAGGTGCAAAACTTTTGAAATCAAATAGTTGAACTTTTGAAATCAAATAAAAATCCTAATCCATAAATTTGTGGAGAATTAAATTGGCTTTAAGTTGAGCCTACTTATGTTGAAATCGGATGGAAATTCATGGAGCTATGAGGCAAAAATTGTCTCAGTGTTATATGTCAATTTTGAAGCTACTTAGAATCAGGTGCAAAACTGTTGAAACCAAAATAAAAACCTAATCAACAGGTTTGTAGAGAATTTAATTGGCTTCAATTAGAGCTTAATTTCATTGAAATCAGATGAATATAACAAGAGTTGAGAGGCAAAAACTTTCCCAGTGTTATTTTTGGAAAATTTCCAATGTTCGATAAATTCAACTTTGGAGCTACTCAGGTGCAAAACTGTTAAAATCAAATTGAAAACTTAATCAACAGGTTTGTAGAGAATTTAATTAGCTTCAATTAGAGCCTAATTGCCTTGGAATCAGATAAAAATAACCGGAGCTGTGAGGCAAAAACTGTCTCGGTGTCATTTTTGGAAAATTTCCAATGTTTGTTAAATTCAACTTTGGAGCTTCTTAGGTGCAACACTGTTGAAACCCAAATTAAAATTTTAATTAATGGGTTTGTGAAGAATTTAACTGGCTTTAATTAGAGCTCGATTACACTGAAATCGAATGAAAATTAACGGAGCTGTGACGCAAAAACTGTCTCAGTGTTATTTTTGAAAAATTTCCAATGTTCGATAAATTCAACTTTGAAGCTTCTTAGGTGCGAAACTGTTGGAACTAAATTAAAATCTTAATAAATAGGTTTGCAGAGAATTTAATTGGATTTAATTAGAGTCTCATTGGGTAAAAATTAGATAAAAATTCAAGGCAATCCAGTAATGTTAAGTGTTGGATGGATGGCGTGATTCCATATTTTGATCTTCAAAGAATTGTTTTATCGTTATAAAAATGATTATACAGTGTGAACCATTCAACTTGATACAGTCTAATATCTTAAAACGACGCATTTTTGGATAGAAAAGTTGCAATTAATAATGCCATGCATGGGGGAGAGAAAATGTTAGCACTGATTTTTGACTTTATTAAAAGTTTTCAAAAATTTTTCTATGTGATATTAGTGTGTCTCAAGTTAAATGGATCACCCTGTATGTTATCATGGCTGAACATCAAATTTAGAAGAAATAAAAATTCGCTAGCCAAAAATAGAGAAAAATTGACATAAAAAAAAAACTGATAATTAAATAGAAAAGAAGACATGAGAGGATATTTTTGACAATTTTATCTCAAAGAAAAGTCCAAAAAGTAATGATCAACTTAAATCAAAACGTCAACAGTTTGGGAAAAACTGAAAAAAAAAAAACGAGAAAATGCGGTAGAAGCACTAGATCTGGAAAAGAAACCATGAAAAGTCGATTTTATCTAAATTTAATTCTACTTTTCATTGCCTTCTTTATATTGCCTATTTATTTTTTATGGTGTATTGTATAATGTAGAATTTTTTAAATTCCAGGTTCTTGAATTGGATATTGTTTTTTTTTGAAATTTTTTTATTCGAATAGGAGGATTGAGGCCTGGGGGATTCATCTAAAACTTCGTTGCAGAACAGAAAACAAAAAATTAATGAAAAACCTTTTGTAGACTTCTGCTTTTTGGATTATCTGTGTCAAAATTTCTCATAAGAAAAAGACGTAGAAAATACTAGAAAAACTGAAAAAAAAAAGGTAAAAATTCATTATCTTTTTGAGAAACAAAAAACTTTATTCTATAGGTTTCTCAATTTCATTTGGCTGGTAAGTAAATTAAAAAAAATATATTAATGGAATTTTTCTTATGTAGACAGCGAAATGATGCTTATTACATAAAAGTTTCGTTATCTCAATCACACAAAGATCACATTCAAACGCCTAGTGCCCGGTCAAACAATAAAAGAAATAAATGCAAAGTCAAATAATCCAATTCGGTTGCGATGATTAAAAACAACAAAATTATAATTGTAAGATAAGACTTACGTAATTGTTACTTTATTTTAGGCAATAATTCATTTTTTTCCAACCTTTTCACGACCTCTCATTTGATGGATAGTACCTAAATACATTTTTTGCTTACTAGAATATTTTGCTAAATATTTCACTATACAATACAAAGAAGACTTTTATAGTTAACTATTCTTTAGAAGTTATTATTTTTTTTTTGTTTCTAGAGAATGCGTAGTGTGTGTAAAATGTTAGCAACTTTATCGTGAAGAATTATTTTCTCTTTTGACAGAAACATAATTTGCTCTATGTTTTTACTTAGGTATTAAAACGATTTTTTGGTGGATGTTATTTCGGCCATAGTCGACACGCCCTGGTATACATTATTACTGAAACAATGCTCTAATAACGGTCATTGAGTCATTGAGTCACTTTAGTTTGCTTTTTAACTATCAGGTTAATTACCTATTGCCATGTTGCCAAATTACTATAAACTAGTGAATAATGTATTTTTGCCTTGGAGGTACCTACCTACTTATGTAAGTAGTCAAAGTGAAAGATGAAAGAAGTAAAATGTAATAGAAATACGAGTTGAGATTGGATGAAAGTCACAATGATTTGGTCAGAATTTACCTTTTACTTTTTCAATGTACCTATCTTAAGACCATTATTATAAAAATGTGTAGTAACTATAATCTTAAATTCCTAGATCATTTCAATTTTAATTCTCGAAAATTTATAATCTACCAATCCTACTTTAATACATACATAAATAGAGTAGTTTTGAAATTACTTATAAACGACGACATTGTAATTTTGTTTTAATACTGCGTCACTTTTAGGTAATTTTTTAAACCTGCTACCCATTCCGAACTTAATTAGGGCTTGTCCAAATATGTAATTTTTAATTAGATTCGAGCAACTCGTATAATTATTTAGCAATGGCGTATTAAAATTTTCGTCTACTGAAAAAGACACTATAATAACTGCTTGTATGCGTCGATAACATTGGCAGAAAAAGTGACAAAATACGTGGGATCGCAACATACTTTGTAAATAAGTAATTATTTTAATTTGGTTTAGGAAAACTTGCAATTTTTTGTCTGTAAAATAATTATTTGTCAATCAAAGATTTTTTTAACACCTGGAAATCAAGTATGAAGGCAGTGCAAAAAAAAAAGACAGATATATTATTTATTAATTTGTCTTAAACATCTTTTCGAATCAATCAACAAATAATAATTATGTAGATATTGAAATTTGTGCTCATCGTCAAACCACTGGACAAGCTCATGATACTTTTCCTAATACATACTGGCGTGGCTGATTTATTTTTCAAAATGATTGCGTTTATCCATTTTATAATATAAGTGTATCATTAACTTTTTAATTATATCACGCATAATATTCCTGATGATGCATGTTTGAATTTTGTTTCAACATTTTAAGTACCTAATCAATAATGCTTTTGTGATAAAAATTCCTACAAGAAAAAAGTTGTTTTTCTCTCATACTGCCCTCATTTCAATGTCAAGAAAGAAGCCCCACAAAAATCTCGAGTTAAGCTAGGGGAAAACATGTTAAAATGGCAAATTAAGTTTTCTTTTTTTCTATTAAGTGTCTGTAGGTTGTGGGTCAAACAAAAAAAAAAACAATTTTTTTTTTCCATTTTCAGTTCAATTTTAGTAGAGTAGCTCTCGATACGAATTTGTCATAAGTACCGATAAGAATCTTGCAAAATGAGAACCATTTTATATCTAACGTCATTGCTTAAACGCAAATAATGTTTTAAATGTTCAAGGAATTTTTCTATTCCAGGCTCTTGAATTTCGGTAAATTCAGCTAAAACTGTACAACTTTTGTATTTACACCTTTCTTCTACCTATGAAGGTAAAGCCTGTAGGTGGGGTGTCAATATATAAAAAAACACCCTGTACAAATAAGTGGATTATTGCGGAACTTATGGATGAACCTCTGCGGGACGAGCGCAGCGAGTTCCGCAGCCATCTACTCACCAATATACTGTTGAACTGTTCAAATAAAACACTCACCTGAAACGTGTAGTTTTTGAACTAATGAGAAAAATTCTCAACTGAGTGAATCAGGTTAGTATTGTACCTACTTGAACAACATATTGATGAATAGATGGCTGGGTCAACCCATAAGTTCCGCAACAATCCACTCGCTTGTACTTGAATAACTTGTCACAATATACTACTATTTTGGTAAAGTAACATTACAGGCCAATTGACAAAAAGTGGATAATTTTACAAATTCTGACTTTATACAGGGTGTCCCAGGGAAAACAGTCCATCACCCCCGATTTATTGGATTTGGGATGAGAATCGGGGAAAACGCTCGGACACGTCGAAGTTTGATTTGAGGGGAAACTATTTTTCAGTTTTTTTCATCCCTGTAGCTTCAACCCCCTAGCTAGGGGGAGAACAACCCCCCTAATTTGAATAGAGAATTGGGGTAGTGTCATACCTCTTTTTAAAGGACTTATCAAGTTCTTTATGGCCCTAGAATTTCATTTTATTATTTTCATTCGTAACGAAATGACTGCTTGTCAAAACTTGGAAATAGATTATTGTTTTAGTAGGAGTAAAACGGTACTTACTCCATTAGTAAAAATACGTGTAAAAATACCTAAAATTTACAATTCTCGCGTACACCTCATCAATACTAATAAAAAACTTCAATTTCAAAAATTTTTATTAAGGGATGTAAGTATCGTTTTTACTCCCACTAAAACTTTAATCTATTTCCAAGATTTTGACAAGCTGTCATTTCGTTACGGATGAAAATAATGAGACGAAATTCTACGGCCATAAAGAACTCGATGATACCTTTAAAAAGAGATATTACACGACTCCTATCCCCTATTCAAATTTGGGAGTTTGTTCTTCCCCTAGCTAGGGGGTTGAAGCTACGGAGATGAAGAAAACTGAAAAATAGTTCCCCCTCAAATCAAAAATCGACGTATCCGAGCGTTTTTCCAGATTCTCATCCTAAATCCAATAAATCGGGGTGGACTGTTTTTCCTGGGACACCCTGTATAATAAGTTATTGTTCAAGTACAAATAAGTGGATTGTTGCGGAACTTATGGATGAACCTCTGCGGGACGAGCGCAGCGAGTTCCGCAGCCATCTAATCACCAATATACTATTGAACTGTTCAAGTAAGACACATTTACCTGAAACGTGTGATATTTAAACTAATGAAAATAACGCACATTTGAGTGGGTCAGTTTAGTATCGTAATTAAACAACATATTGATGAATAGATGACTGCGTAACTCGCTGCGTTCATCTCGCAGAGGTCCACCCATAAATTCCGCAACAATCCACTCGTTTGTACTTGAATAACTTGCCACATTATGTTACTAATTTAATAAAGTAACATTACTAATTCCTTTGGAAAAGCAAATTGACAAAAAGTGGATTATCTTACAAAGTCTGACTTTATATAATAAGTTATTGTTCAAGTAGAGGGTGTTTTTTTATATATTGACACCCCACTTACAGCCTTCACCTTTACGAGTAGATGAAAAGCGTAAATACAAATGTTGCATGCTTTCAGCTTTTTTCAAATGGGATGCCCTATATTTGGTTCTATATTCTTGAAGAGCACAATTTCTCGATTCTAAAACTATATCTATAGTTTGTCTATATTTGGTGGCTGTACCTACCTTTTTAAAATCACCTTATTCTCCTAAATAGTTCTCCCATTCCCATATTTTTATGGGCCATCTAGACATCTTAATGTTACGAAAAGCTAACGTCTTTCAGACGTCTGTCTAAAGACATCTTCGGGACTAATACATATTTCATTATTATTACTCATTTTATAACTTTCAATTCTAGTCTATCTGAGGCTGACTAAAATAATTCTCAAATTTTTAAATTGTTCTGATGCTTTTTAAAGTTCTAAACTGTTCTAACTTGGCTTAAAGAGTTCTGGAGCATGTTAAAAGATTTTCAGTAATTTCTAAATTGTTCTGACATATTTTCAAGTACCTATGTTAGAGCCTTAGATTGTAACTCCAAAGTATTCTAAATTGGTTCAAAAGAGTTCTTAAAGGTTTCCAGTTCTAAATTGAATCCTAATTGTTCTAAAATAACTCTGAAGTTCAAGGGGTGTTTCACTCATGCAGTGAGTGTATGTACAAATATCCCCAGACGGCACCCAATATTGCTGGTATATGCCTACAATCTGCCAATTTTCCTAGGCATATTGCAATATTCCAGAAATATCCCCATAGCATATTTGTAATATTCTGTATTAATTTAACATATTCCAGGCATGTAGTTATAGGATATGCCGTAAATTTCATGTATGCATATTCCTTGAATATGCGAAAGGAAGATTTTTACATAATAATTTTATAAAATTAGAGAAATTCATACAAAATTTTGAGGAGCATTCCGGAATTGGTTTGGTTTAGTGACAGGTGGCCTACATATCCATGTCCTTATTTTGAATTAGGTATGTATGAATTTCCATAGAAATTAAATACTTCTGGTTTAACCGTAATTAGCGCATTTCCGGCCCTAAATCTGGAAATGATCCATTTAGATGGAAATTGATAGATAATTTAAAATGGGTATAGGTAGGTACATGTAAGCTGTTTGTGCCTACAGTAAACCAATTCCAATATATTTAACCAAGGTCAAAATTCAAAAGAATTAACGGAATAAAAAATTTAAAATACCTATGTGAATTCTCGCTAGGACACCCGTCATTTTGACAAATTTAAAGGTTCTCTTCAGGTATGGATATGACTAGGTGAACGGGTCGAGAGGTCAATTTTGAGGGTGTACACCAGGGAGGTTTTTCTGTGAATATCTAATTAATATGCATAAAATATTCTTTAGTGATATTGGATATTTAGTGAATATTCCAATATCCAATTGTCATATATGCGGCAGATTGCAGGGATATGTTTCATGGTGACTTAAGCATATGTCTGGAATATCCCTGTCATATGAATAGATCTGCATGGCATATGAATGGGATATCTCAGTATTCCCATGAAATATGCCATGAATATTCCTGCAATATGTTTGTGCCGTCTGGGATCATACATTCATGTATATGCAGTCCGTGCATTCTTCTGCAGTCCATACATTCTCATGCAGTCAAGGAATACATGGATTCATGCAGTCATAATACACTCGTATGCAGTCATAATACAGTCGCTTGCAATCGCACTCTGTGCAGTCTGAGGTGCAGTCACATGCAGTAGCGTATATTTCATAATATAATGTAGGTACACTCGCGAAAAATCGTAGGCAGTCAACTCAACTATCATCTTTGATGCAATCAATATACAGTTAAATACAATAGGTGTACAAAATTTAATGGGTGAAACACCCTTCGCTGAACTTTCTCCATTATACCAAAATGTTCCTGGAAATTCTGATTTGGATCTAATTGTTTTGGATGGTTTTTGAAGGTCTAAAGTTCTGCAACAATCTAAATTCGCACTTGCCACTTAAGGCGTTTTGTAACTTTTATTAACCTGAATCTTTTAAGATTCTGGCGCTTTTCAAAATGATTCTGGAGATTCTATATACTGTTTGGGTTAGTTTGGAACGTCTTGAAATAGGTTTCAACTTCTGAATTTTTCTAAAATGCTTTTGGAAATTGTGAATCGGTTTTTGAATGTTTTAGCGCATTCTGAAATGGTTCTGAAGTTTTTTAATTGTTCTGAAGCATTACAGAATGCTTTTGGAAATTCTAAATTGAATTTTCACTGTTTTGAACTTTCCAAAAGGAAATTCTAAAGTGTTCTGTAGCATTGAATGAGAAACTGATTCTCGTCTGCCTAAAGACGTTTTTATAGCACTAAAGTCATTCCAAAGAAGTTTTCAACGAGATGATTGAAGACGTCTTTGAATCTATTTTTAATACCTATACCTAAACCATTATTCACTTTTTAGGCCAGGTAGTACCAATAGTGTGGCTCAGTTGTCTTTAAAATGTGAATTTATGACATCTTATGGACGTCTTCAAAACAACGTCTTCTAGACGTCTTTTTTTAGTCTTCAGACGATCACATGTAAATGCAGACGTACGTCTTTTATACTTTGTGTGCCGTTTGGAGAAGAAAAGGAAAATTCAAGAGCCGGGAATAGACAAAAATTGATAAAACCAAGAATTAACTAGAGAAGAAATGTAGGAAAATTGAGAAAAAAATGGTAAATTCATGTTCGTTTTTCCTATCCCATCAGGCTTTTGAAAATAAATAAGATGAAGTAGGTAATGGGATAATTTCAAAGCTCAGAATAAGAATACTGACAAAAAAGTAAAAATATTCAATATTGATGTTCACCCATAATAATAATTAATATACCTAATCATTCTTATAATAATAAAAAATAATTCTTTAACGGTCAAAATTTGGAATCACGCACTTCACATTAGGAAAATTAGATAAAAACGAATTATTAATGACTAATTATTATATTATTGTGACCATATAAATAAATCCAAATGATTAGGTATCATTGAGGTGATTCCACTTTCATTCAATTCAATCATCCATTGACTTTTATCTATATCATTTGGCTTTATCAAAAAACCCCGTGCATAAAATTGAATGAAATTATACGAGTCAATAACCAAAAATAATTGTATTTGATGAAAACGGAAAATCAAAATGTCCTATACTAGGAAATTGGTTGGCCAAGAAAAAATGTATTTAGGAATACTCACTCTGTTTTTTAATCAGATCAACAAGCGTACCTCTACACATACCTACATAAAAATCGTATCAAAATGCATTCATCCATTATAAATAGTTCATTCCATTCACATAACAAAAAGCATTGACAAAAAGCTTGCAAGCAGATTATAATAATTATTGTTAAAGCTTTTTACCTGCACCTAGTGCACCTAGGTACCTACTAGGTATAATTGTGTAATTCACAAAAATACGTCTCATGGAACCCAAAAACCCATTGGTTGTTTAATAAGGGTAGGTTGGTAGATCAAACATGATCAAACTTTTCAGGTGGGTTTTTGTGAAAATTCTGTATGTGTGTATGATTGAGACTCTAATGAAAGTGTTGGGTCACTCTGTACCATACCCGGTCATCAAAAAGTAGCTATAGTTTGACTTATGTTGGTGACTGACTTTTGATCTTAATGTCTGATTTCTTTATTTGAAACAATCTCCATCAACATCGTCTGATGGATGATACATGATACAGTGGCGTAGTGACGATGTTCCGGGCCCGTGTTCAAAAATTTTACCGGGCCCCTACTCCTGCGAGATGAAAAAATTGAGAAACGATCAGTGGCGTAGCAAGGTCCTGATGGGCCCGAGCGCAAACTTATTGATAGCCCCCCCCCCCAATAATAAAAAAAAAAAATTTGGGAAAAATAATACATGTATTGTATTCTCATGAAAAAATGATGATAAAAATACTAAGGATATTATGAAATTCTACAAAATACTATAATATACAGAGGGTCATTTACTTAGCCTGTGCATCGGCTCACAGAGAGATTAGATGCTAACTCTACGAATCCACCTACAGTCGGGAAAACTACCGATGCACGGACTACGTAAACCAGGGTTTTATATACAGTGTTGAGGGTTGTCATTATGAATGGAAACGGCCTAATATTTCTGGACGCGCTCACAAAAAATTTACCATATTTCCTACTTGGGGGTTTAATGTAAAAATTTAGGTTTTAGGAATGTCCGATTCAATGGTGATATTTGCAATGTTGCCAACTTTACCGTTTCTAAGATGTCGTATGTACCTTCTTGGTTTTTGGAATATTGCAACACAGCTAATTTGTCGAAATGTATGGAAACGGTCTCGTATTCTCGTATTTCAGAACAGGAAGAAAAATGTGATTGTACGTAGGTATTCAAGATTTAAGGGGGACTGGTAAGGCCCAAGTAGGAAATGTACATTTTCTGAAGCCTATTCTGTATAATGTATCCATACATTTCAACAAAAAAGCTGTGTTGCCATATTTCAAAACCCAAGTTAAATCGAGGTTTGGCATTTAGGGGTTTTAGTAATGTTGTCTCGCTAAATTAATTACAATTAAAGTAAAGAGGGACTTTCATTTAAAAAAATCAAGTTACATGCGGCATCTTAGAAACGGTAGAGTTGGCTACATTGCAAATACCACCATTGAATCGGGCATTCCCAAAAACCCTAGGAAATATCGTATTTCTTTTTTTTTTTCGAGCGCGTTCAAAAATATTAGGCCGTTTCCATACATAACAACAACTCTGTAAAATCTGTTTTTTTTTTTAAGATAATTCCCCAAGTCAAAAATTTAGTAACTATGTTGGCAACACAATCCTTTTCTAAGGCGGTTACACACGGACGTGGATGTCTGAAAACATGTACGCACATACATGAACGTGCAAACAAAAACATCAATGTGTATGCAAAATACCTTCGCGTTTTTAATGTGCAATTTTGTATGCACACTCGGAATACTGTAGCAAGAATAGCAAGACTGCAGTTTTGTGCGAGCGTCTGTACAAAATAAACGCCATGCACGTTCTTGGTTGCACGTTGATGTATGCACGTATATGTATTAAGACATGCACGTCCGTGTCTAACCGCCACTACATGAAAAATTTGAAAGCATTGACAATTTTACATTGTATTGCCAACATAATGTCATTTTGACTTTTATCTAAAGGCCGTTTTACAGCTTGCAAGAAAACTTGAATGCCATTTTTTGCATGCAAAAAAATTGCATTCAAGATTTCTTGCACGTCGTTTTACACCTTGCAATTTAACTTGTTTCTTTCTCTAACCTTAACCATACTTTTTTGTTTTTAATGTTGTGTTTGTTGATATTTGCATTTTCCAAAAATAAAAAAAGTGATTTATAAGTCGATATAAAAAGAAGAAAGCAATAGCAGCAACTTTAAGCATCAAAATTGTTAAAAATTCCCCAACTTGCACGAAAACCTTCAAGAAAAATGGCACCAAACCGATTGCATGCAATGCCATTCAAGTTTCAAGAATCTTGCAGAAACCAATCAGCTGACTCACTTCTGCGCATGCCCTCGTTCAAGTTTCTTGCATATTACAGAAAGAATTGCAAGCTCTAAAACGGCCTTTAAAAAAAAAAAACACTTTATAATATTAGGCAATCCAATCCATCTGTCAAAACGAAAAATTCAATATGGCGTGGCGGCCAGCAAGTTTGTTTTGAACATGTGTTTTAATGCATATTTTAATTATTTTGCTTCAAGATTTGCTTGCAGCTTTGATTTTGATTATTCGATGAAATATTTGTTCACTAGGTACGTAAACTATTAAGTAGGGCAGAAACTAGATATTTTTTTGGTGCATGTGTCGCCGCCACGCCATCTTGAATGTCACGTGGTTTGAATTCCCTATTATATTGTGGAAGCAAGAATCGTAAACTCTACAGGATTGCTCAATCGGCTAAATTTGTTCACAATTGCTGTGACGTCACGCGCATGCCGGATTTTCAAGATGGCCGCTGATACGAATGATGTTTAGTTTGTGCTGACAACTATTTTATCGTAAATTCGGATTTATCTAGTGTTATAAGTGTAAATTTAAAGTTTCATTTAATGTGTGTAAGCATAAAAGACTCGTGGCTGAAAATACTCGCGAAAACCCCAAGCATTTTCTGGTTTTATAATACTGGATTTGTTGTATCAGGACATCGCTCTTTTATTTGTGTGTATTGCTAGTTAGTATTTCCTAGTCAAGCATTTGTTTTGCTTTTTTTTTTATAAATCAAATATCTACTTAGTTGTAAGTTTCCTTTGCATGTAATTACTAATAAAAATTAGGGTTTGTGAAGAGTAAATAAATAAATATGTAAATAAATTCCTTTACTGGCGCGTTTACTATGAAAACGCATGGAAAATATGGGAAACTTGCAATGTTTTTCTGGAATATGATTATGAGAATCTAAATTAGGTATCACTACTTGGCTTTGTGAAATAAGCTCACTTTGAATGTCCATATTAAATCGTTCTAGTACCTATTAAATTAATGAATAATAATTGAGAAGTACCTAGGTAGGGTCAGTAAAAAATAAAGCACACTATTGCAACCCCGTTTCGCTTATATTTTGATATTGAAATGCAAAAATTAAACCGGCTCGGCACTCCACATTTGGTTTTCTACTGTTTCTCAACTGTAGTCAATTGTGCCCGTTTTGTGCTCAATTGTGCCAGTATTTATGCGAATTGTGCTCATTTTCATACACAAAAAAAACATTGAAACGAATCCGGGGGCCAGCTTGACTCCAGCCCTTCGTTTTTTTGACTTTTTGGCAATATGTTTGGCTAATTGATAAACAAAAGCAAACAAACTCGTCTTTCTAATTAGCAATTAGCCAACCACTCAAGCCTCAAGGACACAAGCTTTTGAAGTCTGCTAATTTTAAAATCAATAAATTAATTACAAAATACAGTTTTCAAAGGAAATAACCTCAAAATAACAATTTTTCACGTTTGAAAATGCAAGGATAGTGCACTGTCATAAAAAACACAAACCGATCAAGGACTGCGTGACGTCATTCGCATACCGCCATCTTCGATGTTTTTATGAACGTTTGTCTTATGGGATTGAGCAATCCTGTAGAGTTTACGATTCTTGTTGTGGAAGGTGGAAGGTAGAGTAGGCATCGAATTAACAGTATTATAATTATGTAGTATTGTACCACATTGTACCTAAAAGATAAATAGACATTGAATATTATTAAAACCAGAGTTAATTTTTCACTTTACGCGCCAATGCAAAACGGAAACGCATTAAGCTTAGTTCATATACTTGCGAATCGCGCATTGCGGAAAACGAATAATAATTCTAGTGGTTGATTTTAAATATTTCAAACGGTGGGAAGCCAAATCAACCAACAGGATCATTATTCGCTTTCCGCAATTCGCAAGTATATGAACCAAGCTCTATTAGGGAATGTCTGCAGGTTTTTTCAATTTTCAGAAGGGGGTCCCATCAGCGCTTCGCGCAGGGCCCCTTATGTTCCGGGGCCCCAGCGCTTCGCGCTCCTTCGCTCATCGATAGCTACGCCACTGGAAATGATATACTGATATACAGAGTAAAAACTAAATACAAAACTTGTAGATTGACTATCTCTGTATATTATGACGTTTATGGATTCTGCGGAAAATTCTAGACATATTTCATGTACAATCTCATATACCTATCTTCAACTGTATCGCAAATATTGACAGTTTAAAATTGACTTTTTTGCATCTTTGACAGACTGTAAAACCCATAACCTGAACGGTTAATTTTGCATCGGTTGAAGATAATTATATGACATTGTACATGAAATATGTCTAGAATTTTCCACAGAATCCAGAAATGCCATAATATACAGAAGGAGTTATTTAAAAAAACATAACTTTGTATCACCACTACTTATTGAGCCACTTTGTATACTGTAAAATAATTTAGGAATGTAGTACCTACTTATGTTTATCTACAAGTTTTGTATTTGGTTTTTCTTTGATCTCCGTTAGTATAGGAGATACGGACTACCGCGCGCTTAGTAACTTATCCTGTATATATCTTTTTTTCAAATATACAGGGTGAACTTAAGGTATGGAACATATTCAATATAAAATAAATGAAGGTGTTTTCGAAAAAACGTTCGGACACGTCGATTTTTGCTTGAGATCTTTTCACATTAATGTTTTGATACAAGAACAACTGTGCCGCACAACAAAGCGCAATAAAAGGATTGTAGGATCTTGAGTTGGCAAATCTGGCATACTATGGAGTCGTTCCGGCTGTACTAATGAATTTTGAAGATATGCGACACGTGACGTAAAATCCTAAAGTTTTTATAGAAGAATAAAATAAATCATAAGTAAAATAGGTCTACATAAGAATGTAAGAAATGACGTAGATATAGATACATATATAATTTTTTTATCGAAGTGAAACTTCATAGGGTCGGTTTCTCAATAGCGAGTCAATTCCGGGTTAGTTTTAACTCCAGAGTAAACGTGTTCAGCTGCAATGCTCACCCACAGGTGACTTGCTATTGAGAAATTGGCCGTTTGGCGGCGGTCTGATATTTGGACAAAAATGGAGATAGGTTTATGATTGGTTTGAAAGATGCGTCAAATAACGTCACATTATTCTGGCACATTCTGGCAAATATCGTTACACGATAGACGAAAGAGAAGAAAAATATGATATAAAGCCTAGTACTCATAACTGCGAAATTCGCATTTTTTTGACATTGCTTAGACAATTTGACGTTTGATACACGCATAAACCGTCAAATTGTCAACGCAATGTCAAAAAAATGCGAATTCCGCAGTTATGAGTACTAGGCTTGACACTGAGAAAGATAGCCAATGACCGTCAATGACAATGACAGCCGACGAACGATTGACACAAACTAAGAATAGACCGATCTCCTATTACCTAGACTGCGCGCGTCGCTTGTAGGCTGCAGGTGAGCGTCCAATAAAAAGCAAGTTTGTGACAGGCTTGCGTCATATTCTTATTCAGGGGCCAGTGCAGAATGAATCGTTTCTTCTTTCTTTGCAACGTGTAATTTGACAAAGAGCAAACTAATACTTTACATATTACTTGAACTCACCGCAGTTTCGTTTAAGGTTATGTTAGATTATACTTTACAGGTGGGAAACTATCGATAGTAATTATCGATATATCGATAGTTTGCTACACTATCGAACTATCGATAGTTCTACTTGGACAATCGATAGTAGTACTCCTGTCTTTTTTTTATGTCAGCAATGTCAAGTGTCAAGCAATATCATACATTTCATCTTTTATTGAGGCTCCTAAAGTTAATAGGTTGTCTGGTAATGGGTAACTTGATGACGTCATCTGGTCTGGGGTGCCTTTTGGAGATTTAAGCCTAGTTCTCATGGTGCGGGATTCCGCATTGCGGGTCCGGAAATCGCAGTTTTTTGAAAATCGTAATTTTTGATGGTTCACATGAAACGGAATTCCGGATGCGGTTTTATGTCAAATACATGTGATCTTAACCTAACATATTTTTTGTTTTTGTTTTCCTGTGTGCCTGGATGGATAATTATATTGCACAATTAAATTATTATCAATGGAAAAGACAGAGGGAGGTATGAAAAAAAACAAAGTATCTGCTACTACGACAAGTAGTAGTATATTCTTCGTAGTGTTTACTTTAAAATGACGTAGATACTACATTTCGAAACTACCGGAAATTAGTAAATCCTTTGTTGTGAAGTAAATACTTCGTAGAATATACTACTACCTGTTTGTAGTAGTAGCAAAGTACTTCGTTTTAATTCAGACTACCACCCAATATACGTTAGTATTGGGTTTGTTATTTATCCATAATATGCATGAAACTTCATCAAAGAAGCAGAATAGCAGAGGAATATTAAAAAAAAGGAAGATGTTGTTCAGAAATATTCTTCTGAAAAGGCATGAACAAGGGGTTTGCCATAATAATATGTATTTGAAAATAAAACAAGCACATACAAGCAAGCAGATCAATTTATTTTTGTTAGGTATTAATTGTTTTTGTTTTTTATTTGAGGTTAGTTTATTTGTTTATGTAGAAATCAAACAAAGATGAGAAATGTTTAGACAAAGACAGAAAAAAAAATCGCAAGAAAGTTGAAAATGGTTCAACTTTATTGCGGATCCGCAAAAAAGTTGACGTTTTCCCGCCAACGGAATTATTTCAAAAATTCCGCACCCGCAATCCGGAATTCCGCATCATGAGAACTAGGCTTTAGAATTATGTTGAGGCACCCCAGATGACGCCATAAAAGTTAAGTTATCAGGAAACCTACCATCTCTCAAACAACCTTGATGTTTTTTATTTTGGTTTTGATGGTATGTTAGTTGAAATCAAAATTAAAAAAGATGAAGATTATTTATGTTTCCTGTTAGTTGGGGAGCTGGCGTCAAAAACATGCAAGAGTTTTCGCAAGGCGGATATTTTCAAAATAGGTCGTACTTTAGTGCTAGAATGCTAGTGTACAGTCAGCACTCACAGTTCCGGGACAGCTGGCTCTGGGACGCGGGCAAAGTTGTAATTTTAAGAAGCATCTAAACTGTTTTCTCAAAGCTCAAAATTTATAGAAATTTTGCACATTATCTGTTTGAAGGTCACAGATAACGTATGTAAATCGTCAGACGTCTAGTTCGTTGCAAAAAGGGGGTCAGACGTCCTCAAAGTTCTTATTTTATGGCATTTTCTTCGGTGTCCTGTCAAAATATATTTTTGCAGGTATTTGACAAATATATTTGATGGACGATAAAGTATGAAAACATTCAGATTCCCGCCAACATTTGCTTGCTCGTCAATGTCAAGTGTATAGGGTGTTTAGCAATCCCCTGGTTTTTATTCTAATCGGTGACTCCACCGATGAGTTAGGTATCTTTGTTCAGTGAATGGAGAATGACAATGACCGACATAGAATGGTGAAATTTGAAATTGGAAAGAAAATGTGGGAAGCAAACAGCTTCCGCAAACTAAACTTGAACGTGGATATCTTTGTATACTTGATGGATCGTGGATTTCCCTTACTTTTGCGAGTATCAGCTCTGATTTTGTGTATCCAAATTTTGACAAATGTAGGATTTGATGAAAACTTATGGAAAGACACGTCCGCCGGTGAATAGGAATTATTTTCACGAAAAGGCACACTACAAACAATCACCATTGTTAGGAAAAAACTTTGAAAAAACCGAGGAAATAATAGTTTCCAGTCTCACACGTATAAAACTCTTATCAACAAACCATTGTCAATAGCTGTCAATCATTGTTTTCATACTTTTCATACTCTTTTGGCATCTGACAGTCTGACGCCAGAGAGAGAGGCTTCTAAATTGAAAAGGTCAATTGCTGAAACCCCAAATACAAATTGGGTCCAAAACGTATACCCTTTTTCTATCGATAGTTAGGTATATCGATACATAATATAGATACATCGATAGTTTTTATTCGTTACTATCGATATATCGTTAGTTAGATTCTTCGATAGTTTCCCACCTCTATTAAGCCTAAAACTCATAACTGCGAAATTTATTTTACATTGCGTTGACAATTTGACGTTTGATACACGCATAAAACGTCAAATTCTCAACGCAATGTCAAAAAATGCGAATTTCGCAGTTATGAGTACTAGGCTTTATACTTGACATATTCCTTTGCAATTTTATTGAGCGATGTTGCCGGATGAAACATTTATCAAAATAAAAGTGCAAACGAAACACTTTAAAGCTCTTCTTTTGTCTGATTTAGGGCATTGTAAAACACTTGATACTATATCACTTCTTTAATGTTATAATGTTCGATTTGTATTGTCTACATTTGTTCTGCAACAATACAATCTGGCTACACTGCAGCCTACAAGTTGCGCGCGCATGTCATCTTTCATTGCTTTCTAACTTGTATTTATTACAATTAAGCTCTCTTTTTCTAATCATACGAGATAGGTCTATTGGCCGAGTTCGTTTTTGTCATCTTTTCTGTCGATTTGCTCCAAAATTTTGACAGGCACGTGATTTGTAAATTAAAACTGTCCGATCCAGTCACTTGCCTGTCAAAATTCCGGAGGAAATCGACGAAAAAGATGACAAAAACGAACTCGGCCATTATAAGCAAAGAGGATTGCCTATTATTGTCAAGCGCCGAGACCTTTGGGACGTCACTGAAGATGCGCGTCTCGCTTTTGTGAGGCCCTTCGTCTTTACCCGATCAGTGCTCTACCCTGACTCATACATACAATGCTCATACTCTTAAGTCTAAAAGTTGTATGAGGGAGGGAATAGTTTTTAAGAAGTTTCAAATGTATTTTTTTTCCACCTAATAGGACAAAAAATATTATTGACATGTAGAACCGCCCCTTGAGCTACCGGGCCCGTGTTCCGGGGAACACGCGGAACACCGGTGAGACTACGCCCCTGAGTCAACGATAAAATAAAGCCAGAGATTATTTCTCAGCAAAATTCTTGACAATATACCGAACGTAAATTCCTTATAGAATCTACAATAAGGCGAACGAAAAATAAAATCAATAGTATTCTATTAATTTTGGACATTCAAAAAAAGTACACCTTCCACCGGATGGCGCTATTAGTCCAATATTTGTATTTATTTACCTTTGTCAGGTATCAAAGGACAGATGGTTACTTTCATAAAAAAAAACACTATATTAATAGTAAAAAATGTATATGAGGATTTTCAGGTACTTTCCCCGTTTCGACTTCTGCGTACAATTCCTTTATGTAGAATTCTTTTTTGTTCAGGCATTGCGTTGAATAAACTTGTTCAGGAAAGAACATGTCCTGCGGATATTGTAAATAGAATCGAGATATTCTAATTATAAAATTCTTAACATAGACTTGCCACCTCTTATTACCTTATTTTAAGTTTAGAATACTCTCTGGAATAATCGTTACTTACTACGTTTGATGTGAGGTTATGATTGTGGATTTGTTTGTGATTTTTTGAGTTAAATTTAATAGTTTTTCCAGACATCAGAGGATTATTTATCATCGTAAGTATTAAAATTTCTTTTGTGGAAGTTCAAAAGTCAATCACTAGCCAATCAAATCACTGTCAAAATCTAGCATTTCAAATTTCTAAAGATTTGATTGGTACAGTTTGAATTTTTAAAAAATATTTCGATTTTTATTGGTTCGCAATAGTTGGGGAGACTGGAGCAAGTCGATACATGTTTATGTTTTAGCTTTTTTGATATTTAGGTGTGTTTTCGCAGAAATCACAAACCAGTCAGACCGATTATACATTGGTTGAACACAATCAGAAACTTTTCAACCAATGAAATTCACTCCGACTGATTTGTGATTTCTGCAGAAACAGACCTATTGATGATTGTATTTATTCCAATGGGGAAGGTGAAGGGGGTTGTCAGAAACAGGGTGACACCAGTGGCGTACACTCAATCAACCATACATACGAATCCACATAAATGCATACAGGGTGACATTTTGAAAACTTACAATGGCTATATCTCAGGAACCAAAAAAAATATAAAAAATCGCTGAAAACAATTTCTATAGTAGGGGGGAATTATTAGTCAAAAATTCAATTCACATTTCAATGGTTTTATTTTGAAAATAATTACATCGAATCCTAGCTTGTAGGGTACCATTGGAAAGCATTTTTTAAGAGCTTTCAGATAAGGTATCACAAGTAGGGGGGTGTCATTTAAGATTACTAAGTTGTGGTAGCTGGGGGTGAGGGGGTGAGTGAAAACAAGTTAGTTATTACATAATTTTGTTTCCCCCTCCCTACTATAGAAATTGTTTTCAGCCATTTTTTATATTTTTTTTGGTTCCTGAGATATAGCCATTGTAAGTTTTAAAAATGTCACCCTGTATATGAAAATAATGAAAATATACACAAAATTAAATAATCAGTTGACAATTTTTCGAAAACTGGACATATACATAGATTCATACTAACAGGGAAGATAGGGGGTTGTCCAGGAACAGGGTGAATATTTTTATCTTATATCCAGGCAGATTATTAGTTGTTGTTCGCTGTCATTTCCAGTCTTTAGTTAGTTTTGGTGTCAGGATTTGATATTGTTTAAAGTTCATCGATGTTAATCTGATACTTGGAAGGAATGTGAGCTAATGGCACCCTGCATAATAACGCTAATGGTCACCTGACGTCACACCTCACACACCTGTTACCATATACTTCACCCCCTCACTCTTCATATACGGCAAGTGTCAGATAAAAATCGACGAACAATAGTGATGAGAATTTTATTACTTATTTGTCATCAAGATATACAATAGTGTCCATCAAGAAAGGAGCGCCAGTATGGGGATCTGATGATATGGTGGCCTAAAGACGAAACGTCGGATTACAAATTTGATAATGTCATATTGTAGAGGAGGAAAAGTGGCAATGACAAAGCGTCATTTATTTCGAAATATCTCTTCAAATAAGGTCAGGAAAAAATAAAATCGTTTTGGGCGAATTTCGGGTTTTTCTAGATATCTCCGGTATCCTTCGGAATATTTCAAATATCAGTGCGGTATTTCAATGAGCACAAAATTGCGCAACTTTTTGCTAATTTGAGCCACATCGTATTTCTCACTGTTTACGAGATCCCCATACTGGCCCTCCTTATCTTGGACATGTATATGTAATCTCGTGGGAAGTTAGATCTTATAGATATGTAGTTTATTTTCACAGATTTGTAAACGAGACTAGGTACTGAGTTAATTTTTTTAATGCGTAATTAATGATTTCTAATCAGAATTGAATCTTCTATTACAGGAGTGAGCAAATTTGACAATATGAGCACATTATTCAGGGCATTATTACCCCCAGTCTCCCCTAAATTTTTTTTTATTAATTCTAAATTCTTTGAAAATTTATTCTAGTCTAATTAGAGTTTTATTGAGGCTTTGCATTCATTTAAGAACTTATCCATTATTTATGCATTTTAAGATATGTAATTATTTTTGTTTGTTGCTATTATTAAACCTCAACACAGTAAAAATACGAAACAACCACACCCCATGTAAAAATGCTGAATATTTTTGTAGCTGTTGGTCAATTATATCACCAGCACAAGAATTAAATATTAATGAGTCAATGTGTATAACCCTCATGGTGGGCTTTTAAACAAATAGAGAGCTTTTGCTTTTAGATTTTTAATGCATAAACAAATACATCATCATCAATCCCAATTACTCAGACAATTGAATATTTTTTTTCACAATAAATTATCCACATATTATACCTACTTATCTAATGGCTAATTAATTTACAATAATTGGAAAAATCCATTTATAATATCTATTGATTGATTATTGGAATTACCTACATAAATTTAAAATATTGACAGTTTCCAGATTTTTGTGTACAAAGTTTTATTTTAAATTGTTTTCCACAGGGCCTTCAAAATTTCATAACATTAATTTTGTTTCTAGTTAAAAATAACTTGTTTGGCAACACTTTTTGTCCTAATAATTAGTGGACATATTATTGTCTAGAGCTGAAAATAATTATACACATTTGCGACTTTAGTCTTGTGTGTTGAATAATATAAAATATTGAATTTTGTCTTGGTAACAATTTAAAAAAAAAAAAAATTGCTGTGTGGTCATAATTCAGTTTATTACCGTAGTAGATATAAGCTGTCTAATCCTTCAGATAAGACTAAACAGAACGCACAATTATAAAGTTTAATTTGCTTCAGCACTGTATTTTCGTTTTTCAAATGCAATGGCAACACTTAAACAATTTGCAGTGCCCGTGATAATAATGTTTAGGTGTCATTAACATTTTTTTTTTTTTTTGAATTGTTTACCGGATACTGTAATTTAATCTTCAATGAGTTTCCTCCTGCAGTGTGAAAATTTTGATGATTTTTTTATGTGAATTTTTTGGTAATCTAGTGTAAGTAAAAATTTTCTTTTTGGAGTTTATGAGTATGATTAATATACATACATATAAAATTTATATACCTAGTACATGCAAAATTTGAAGCCAATCTTTTCAAAAAGAGTTCAGTTAAAATTTTATGAAAAATAATAAAATCTTATTTGAAAATTTCTCTATAGTCTTTTATTTTCTACTTTTCTTTATCTTCAAAAAATTGCAATTTAAAATCTATAAATTCGAAATATGTATTATTATGATTCTTCTATACTTACTTCTTAAAATACCTACCTATATTGTTTCCCTGGACTAAGATATGATGACAACAGTTCCCATGAATTAATCATTAATCAAGCAGTTTTCCTAGATTTGTTTTTATTTGATCTAATTTTTATTGATTCCCTTGAATTACTTTTGCTGACTCAATGGAATTTTACTTAATTTTGCGAATTTGACTTTATTTAATTCGATTAAAGTTAATTTTACATTTATTTTGCTGATTTGAATTTTCTTATTCCAGTTCTTAAATTAATTAACTGACTTCAAATCAGTGCTTTTTTGCATTTATTACATCACTGAATTTTTATTAACTTTGAATAAATTCTTATCCTAATAAAGGAATACAATCTCTGAACTCATTTTATTAATTTTTACGTGTCTAATTTTCAGTCAATCAAGTTAGAAGATTGTTCGACATATTTTTGCTGCCTTTGGTCTTTTACTACTCTGTCCTTGCCTGATTTTGCCTAGCATGGAATAAAAGCAGGAACTAATCAAGAAACTAATAGTATAAAATCTTTAATAAATATTTCATATAACAGCCACAATAATTATTCTCCATGAAGATATATATCCACAGCTTCTGGCGATCCCTGAAAATAAGATTGATTTAAGATAAGATAAGATCGTATAGAGCTAGTCAGTCGCCCTGAAAACGGAAGTACCCTTTTTTTTTTTTTTGAACTGTCACCCCCCTCCACATAGGTAACTCATCCACCCCTAGTTACCCCTGTCTATTTAACATCTCTTTCCCTTTTCATATATTTTTAACAAACCAGTATTATTAGGGTTTTATTAAAAGAACATAACAAATCTGGCTCCAAATCTCAGAATAATTTAGTGCATGAAGTTTGGGGGATCCCAAAGGACCAAAATCTCAACAACAAAAAAATTTAAATTTTACTTACTAAAACGATGAAATTTCAATTTTTTTTTTGTCGAGATTTCATATCCTATTGGTCAATCAACATACCCGAAACTCCATACACTAAATTATTTTTAGATTTGAAATCGAACTCAGAAAAATTGAAAATTTGATAAATCACGCCAAATTGCTTATCACGATTTTATCTCAGGAACTGTGAGTGCAAATGAGCTGAAATTTTCAGAGATTGTAGTCCCTTGACTGGGATGAAATTGAGTAAAAGTTTTAGCTTTCTATCTATAATAGAAAAAAAGTTATGACTTTTCAAAGTTTTCGAAAATCTAAATCATAAGGTGGGTACCTTCAGGGATTGTAGTCCTTTGAAAGGGATAAAATTCAGTGGAAGTTTCAGCTTTCTATCTATAATAGAAAAAAAGTTATGACCTTTCAAAATTTTCGAAAATCTAAAATATATATATAGTATAAGTGCAAATGAGCTGAAATTTTCAGGGATTGTAGTCCCTTTATTGAGATAAGATTCGATTCAATGAAAATTTCAGCTTTTTATCTATAATAGAAAAAAAGTGTTGCCTTTCCAAAGTTTTCTATGGGGCGCCATATGTTCCATAATTATTTCGTCTTATATGTAAAATATTTTGCAGGAAAAACAATATATAGATAAAAATGACCACTATTTTGCATATATTTAAAATAAAAAATAATATTTATATCGAATTTAGCAGCATGCAAAGTTCGATATATATAAAATAACTTTGAAAAAATAAATATATTGAATTTGGCCCCATGCAAAATTCAATATTTATAAAACTTGAAAAAATATTATATATATCGAATTTGGCACCGTGCAAAGTTCGATATATATTGTCACAACTACCCGCTTTACAGGGGTGACATGGGGGGTTTGTAGCTTTGGGGGTAGATGGAGAGAAACTCGCTCAGGTTATATAAAAATATATGCTATATATTTTCCCAAATATAACCTTACATGTATGCTAATCCTATAAGATACATGACCCTTCGTACACTGGGGTCCTTATAGGGGGCCACACGTCAATTCTGCTTGGGGGACTGTAGATAAGTTTATCGTCACCCTTATGCCTTGTCCAGAGGGGCGTTCCCAACGAGAGGTAATTGCACTGGACAACGATAAGGCTGAAGATACCCAGAGGGGCGTTCCCAACGAGAGGTACTTGCACTGGGGAGACTTAATTCCAGAGGGGCTTTTCCAACGAGAGGTACTTGCACTGGTTTAAGTCTACCTTTGCTGCGGCTTGTAGCGCAATTTATATTAATTTATTGCTGAATTGCAATAAATATTCGATCGAATCGGCAATTAAATTAATAAGGTTGAATACCGGGTCCTCCTTTCCCAAGCAGCTAGTTGACAATATAAAACTTTGAAAAAATATATATATTGAATTTGACCCATGCAAAATTCAATATTTATAAAATATGAAAAAATATTATATATATTGAATTTGGCATTGTGCAAAGTTCGATATAAAACTTTTCAGTTTGAAAAGTCCCCGAGAGATGGCGCTACCTTTGTGCCCGCCGCGCTCGCGTACCGCCTAAAGTTTGTTTTTTATTTATGTTGTATTTACTTGGGATATTACATTTTAGCGATCATGGCTAACATACTATGACGTCACAACATAAAACACAACATAAAACTCGGCTGCAAACATGTAACCATCCTACGAGGGATAGTTACTGGTTGTAGTCAGTATTGCCCCCCTATTACAATCGTAATAGATCTATTACCATTAAGTATTTTCTATTACGCTATTACCAAAGAAAAAAATCTATTCCTTTTTCGGGAAAATTATGTTTTGGTGAATAAGCAATTAATAGTTATTTTTGTATACACGTGCGCGAAATAGCTAGTTCGCGCACGGCGTCATGGGAACGTTAAAAAATCAATACCTGGGAAAAAAAGTGTCACTTCGCAAACTGTCATGAGTGTGCGAACATCATCATTTTTTGACAGTTGTAGAAAAAATATGTTACAGGCGAGTAAATTGAGCATAAAAACACAGCATAAAAATAAATACGGCGTACAATGGTGAGATTGATGAAAAAAAAGTGCCTATTCAATAGGCAATTTTTCGCGAGAATAATCAAGCATGATCTTTTGCTGGATTATGTGATGTGTCCATTTTGTCATACTCCCCTACCATGAAATTTTGGAATACTCAAGGATCAAAAACGCTTAATTCCTTCTGTGAGGACAGACCCAAATTTACCTTTTCAACATTTAAAATCCACGAAACACTAGCACAGCCTGAATCGCAAGCATTCCGTCGAGGTCTGCGAGTGACGTCATCACTATAAAAATTTGGTGACGAAGTTAAGGCTCATCCTCAATCAATTTAGTAGCGAAGTGGCACTTCGGCACGCAAGCTTGGAAAATGTTGTTTAACGTTGGCATCCTCAATTCAATTGACCTTTTGTTTGGACGCCATATTGCGGTGCGCGAACATAGTTGCCAACAGTAGAATAAAAAAATTACTAGCGTACTGTCCACTTTAAAAACAAAAGTTACTGAATAAATTATATTTAAAATTTAAATTTGCCGCCTATTACGAATGTTGTTGAAAAGAAAAGTCATCAATTTTGTATTGGGCAGAATAGAAATAATAAAATATCTACCTATTTACTTTACCAAATTTCGGTTACCTAGGTTAAGTTTGTTCGTTTATAGAATCAGAGAAAGGAAGTAAACCTCGAGTAAACAAACAAAAAGGATAGCGAGGATCAATCATGTTATTTTTATTTTTATTTTGACAGCCCGCTATTAATTTTTGTTTTCTTCTTTTGGCAACTATGTTCGCGTACCGCAATATGGCATCCAAACAAAAGGTCAATTCCGTGCTGGCATGCACGTCGACTCCGAAGTGAAGTTTGCAAGCTGCCAGCTTTTTCGATGCGTGCCGACTTATGTCATGCGCAGTACGTTTAAAAATTAATTTAGGTTATCCTTGCGTTCGGTATTTTGCTCGAAGAGCAGAGCGGAGCTGTAATCACGCGACCAGCAAGCGCACAGAGCAGTTAAACGCTGTATCAGAGGGCTCGAAATTTTAATAAACTAACGTGAATGAGCCTACACCGAGTACATTTTTTGAATAAACGAACGATAAATTTATGCTCAGAGAACTCCGATCAAAATACGGAACGTATGGTTCGTGATCGTACTACACGTAGAGCAGACTGAAAATTGACAGCATTGAGGATGGGTATCAATCAATTTGACCTTTTGTTTGGACGCCATATTGCGGTGCGCGAACATAGTTGCCAAAAGAAGAAAACAAAAATTACTAGCGGGCTGTCAACATTGAAAACAAAAGTAACTAATAGCGATTTCCATTTGTCAAACCGGTGCAAAAAAAATGTATCCTTATCCTTACATGTTATATGCTTTCAGAAAAAGATGCGGATACACGCAGTGCGCACTGACTGACAAATGCAAATCGCCATAAATGATTGATCCTCGCTATCCTTTTTGTTTGTTTACTTTCTCTCTCTGATTCTATAAACAATAAAGCCTAGTACTCATAACCGCGAAATTCGCTATTTTTTGACATTGCTTCGACAATTTGACGTTTTATCCACGCACAAAACGTCAAATTGTCGAAGTAATGTCAAAAAGAGCGAATTTCGCGGTTATGAGTACTAAGGTTGAGAAAGGAAACCGAAATTTGGTAAAGTGAATAGGTAGATATTTTATTATTTCTATTCTGTCCGATACAAGTCAAAATTGATGGTTTTTCTTTTCGAAGACATTCGTAATAGGCGGCAAATTTAAATTTTAAATGGAATTTATCCAGTAACGCAGTAACTTTTGTTTTTAATGTTGACATTACGCTAGGGATTTTTTTTGTCTACTTTTGGCAACTATGTTCGCGCACCGCAATATGGCCTCCAAATAAAAGGTCAATTTCTCAGCACGCGTGCCAAAGTGCCACTTCGCTAGCAGATTAATTGTGGATGTAGCTTTAGGGTTCTGTGACACAATTGACACATCACATAACCCAGCATAATCAGACTATGCTTGATTTTCCTTGCATTCCTCGCGAAAAATTGCCTAATATTTTGGTCATCTGACATGCATAACTGACAGGTGAAAGAATCTATTACCAAAAAGTCAAATCTATTACAATTTTGGCTTCAATCTATTACATTTAATTTTCGTGAGGTGGCAACGCTGGTTGTAGTATGTCAGTGCATCTTTTTCTAATACACGAAAATGAGCATATGGGCAAAATATCAGCTGACTACGCTACGATTACCAACACTTTGTTCTTTCAATTATAAATAGGGGATTGTTTTTCCCCATTTTGCTATGGTTTTCTATGATTTTATTTTAGAGGTTTTTTTTTTTAGGTTTTTTGCAAAAAAAAAAAAATCTTCATTTGTGCACAAAAGTGTAATTTTATTTATTTATTTTTTTGGCATGGGGTCCCTATAAAATTCAAAAATACGACAATCTATCGAAAATCTTCACTGGAGAAATAATATTGAAACTCGAAAACGCAAAATTTTGCAAAATTCAACAAACCCAAATAAACAACGATCATGGCGTCCTCTTTTAGACCCTTTGTCAAATACACTCCACATGTTATTTGGGTAACTATGACGTCATGAATCGTAGTATGTGTAGTATGATGTTTACTGGTCGCTAAAATACGCCTTGTAAATTTTCTGATTGGGGAATTATCTTTAAATAAAAAACAAACTTTAGGCGGTACGCGAGCGCGGCGGGCACTCAAACAGAAGGAAAGGAACACAACACAACCTCAGTTATCATTCACCAGTGTTGCCGTTGCCGCGCTTATGACAATACATAATTATCATCACGTAATTATCAATGCACCCTAATTGCAGCTATTTAAATTACAAATCAACGGCCGTCCAAAATACCTTATTTCAATCCAACACACCATACACAAACAAAAATTATGATCAAAGGTAGCGCCATCTCTCGGGGACTTTTCAAACTAAAAAGTTTTATATCGAACTTTGCACAATGCCAAATTCAATATATATAATATTTTTTCATATTTTATAAATATTGAATTTTGCATGGGTCAAATTCAATACATATATTTTTTCAAAGTTTTATATATATCGAACTTTGCACGGTGCCAAATTCGATATATATATATATTATTTTTTCAAGTTTTATAAATATTGAATTTTGCATGGGGCCAAATTCAATATATTTATTTTTTCAAAGTTTTTTTATATATATCGAACTTTGCATGCTGCTAAATTCGATATAAATATTATTTTTTATTTTAAATATATGCAAAATAGTGGTCATTTTTATCTATATATTGTTTTTCCTGCAAAATATTTTACATATAAGACGAAATAATTATGGAACATAATTCGTCGCTTTTCTGAGAAATGGGCGTAAGCGACAATATTTCTAAAATACAGATTATTCCATGAAAATATCTCCATGGAGTATGTATATGATCTGACCAACGGGCGCATCTGTATAAGTAATACTTTCTCCATTAGAACGTGGTTGGTACGGGCGGAAGCGACATTAAAAGTAACCGCAGGATCTTACTAAAAAGGCGTATATCCCAAAAACGGGTTTACGCCTTTTTGTCAGATTTCCAACTAATAATGTTTAGCTGCAGAAATTCATTCATAATCATTTCAGTCGCTTCCTGTGGTATTAACCCTGCAAGGTTTTCTACATTTTCCTGTTGAAAGTGAAGATATTGAGAGTTTGAGTCTGCCTTTCATTGCAGTGGTATCGTTGTATAGTTAAGCTATCAGTAGTATAAAAACAACATGAAAAAGAGGGCATGCACCCTAAGAACAGAAGGAAAAGCATACGTGAGTCCCTTTTTGAAAAAGCAAGTTCCGCAAAGAATCATGAAGCCGCGATGTGATTCTCAAAAATATAAAAATGAGGGCTGCAAATTGTTTGCTGAGGAAGAACGCCAGAAAATATTTCATGCTTTCTACAATACAAAGAGTCTCCACTTATAAAGGGAGTTCATTGTACGTCATATCAATGAGAATGATGTTAAAAGGAGAAGAACTGCTGCAAGAGAGTTCAGAAGAACAAGGACTTTGGCTTATTGGTTACCAAAGGGCATTACCAGTTTGTAAAATTACGTTTCAGAACACACTGGCAGTTTCCGAAAAAGCAGTTCGGATGGCAATAAGCGCAAAAGCACGGTGGAAGGCATTCGATGAATTTATGAGAGCCTCAGCTCTGGCTCACATACAAAAGTTCCCAAAAATGGAGACGCACTATTGTAGAAAATCGACTTCAAAAGAATATTTACCTCCCGACTTAAACGTGAAGAAAATGTTCAACTTGTACTAAGAAGAGAGCTTGGAGCAGCCAAAATGCAGCTACCATACTTACTGTAGAGTATTTAAATCACTGAATCTGTCCTTCCACCATTCCAGGAAGGACCAATGCAGACTTTGTTTGTGGTGCAGGGCAGGTGATGCAAATAAAGAATTAGAGCTTCAAGATGCATACACTGCACATGTCGCTGAGAAAAATACTGTGCGCAAAAAGAAAGAGGATGCTAAGAAAATGTTCAAAAACAATCCAGATTTAATAGTTGCTGCTATTTTTGACGTGCAACAAGTTATTCAGTTACCTATAAGTCAATAAAATGCATTGTAATAGCGTCGTCGTTTGTCGGTATTTACCTTCACTATTCATAATAAAGGCAATAGAGAGTGCTACTGCTTCTTTTGGTCGGAAATTATAAGTAAAATTGGTGCCAATGAAATTTCTACATGCGTTGGCAGATATTTACACAACTGAACAACCAGGGAATAAAAGTCAGGCTTTGAAGCCGAAATCTATGAAAAAAGGCACTCAGAAAAATTGAAAAATTGATAAATCACTCCAAATTTCTTGACACGATTTTATCTCAGGAACTATAAGTGCAAATGAGCTGAAATTTTCAGAGATTGTAGTCCCTTGATTGGGATGGAATTCAGTGAAAGTTTTAGCTTTCTATCTATAATAGAAAAAAAGTTATGACTTTTCAAAGTTTTCCAAAATCTAAATTATAAGGTAGCTACCTTCTTGCTAAAACGATGAAATTTCAAATTTTTTTTTGCCGAGATTTTGTATCCTAATGGTCAATCAACATACCCCAAACTACATACACTAAATTATTCTCAGATTTGAAGCCGAAATCTATGAAAAAAGGCACTCAGAAAAATTGAAAAATTGATAAATCACCCCAAATTTCTTAACACGATTTTATCTCAGGAACTATAAGTGCAAATGAGCTGAAATTTTCAGAGATTGTAGTCCCTTGATTGGGATAAAATTCAGTGAAAGTTTCAGCTTTCTATCTATAATAGAAAAAAAGTTATGACCTTTCAAAGTTTTCGAAAATCTAAATCATAAGGTAAATTTAATAAAATAAAAATTTCAACTTATTTGGACTTATAGTTCCTGAGATAAAAGCTTGTTAAGCAATTGGGGTGATTTATCGGCTTCAAATCTGAGAATGATTTAGTGTATGGACTTTGGGGGATCCCATATGACCATTGGGACACAAAATCTCAAAAAAAAAAACTGAAATTTCATCGTTTTAATAAGAAGTTACCTTGTGATTTAAATTTTGGAAAACTTTGAAAGGTTATAACTTTTTTTCTAGTGAAGATAGAAAGCTGAAATTTTCAGCGATTTTTATTCAAGCAGAGGATTACAATCCCTGAAAATTTCAGCTCTTGGACTTATAGTTCCAAAAATAAACTCGTGTTAAGCAATTTGGGATGATTTATCAATTTTTCAATTTTTCTGAGTGCCTTTTCTATTTCAATATTAAAATTTGCTTTGTTTCAAATATGTTGATTTACCAAATACTTTGTTTTAAAAAAAGCTATAAATTTAGCAAGCTTTGATAAAATATATCGACACATTCATCATCACAAGGTAGATACATAATATAAATCATTTAAATATTTCGAAATATCTACCTTGTTAAAAAAATAAATCATAGATTAATCATTTAGTCTTGATTCTTGATAGCGATTACTTTGCAATAAGTGCCAACTAATTAAAAAATCACGCGCATAATAATAAACCCATTGTAAAAAAAACTCAATTAAAAAAAGGATTATTTTTTTATCTTTTAAAAAATATGTTTTGTCCTATCTTATCATTGGCTCAGACACAATTTAACATTGATTTTATATGATAACACCCACTATAAAAAAAAAATGTTTTATCATTTATAAGTTTTAAGCTTTAGGGGATCAATTTCTAATAAAAAGTTTTCTGATTATATGAAATTTTATCATTATATTATTTATGAGAGTATAGATATGGGGGATTAAGAATTGGATTGCGCAATTATATGGTATTAGACAATAGTCTGGTTTCTTATTGATTAGAAAAATGTGCGTATAATTTATTATAGGGACTATGTATTAGATTTTTGAAAAGCAATTATGCAACAAAACAATATTACATATTCGCTTTTAATTTTTCACAATTAACCTGCACTATAACATTTTCTATTATTAATCTAGAAATGGTATAAATCAATAGGTGATTTATAGGTACCTTGGCCTTTATAATGAAAAGGTTTATATCGAGCCAGCGACATTACAAATTTTATTAAAAATTTACTTCGTATTTAACCGTTTCGTTTAATTTATTGTTTCAAAAGTAATTATGTTGTCAAATAAATCAATTATTTTTTTCTTAAGTTAGTTAGTGTAGTTGGTAAGATAATAAAAATTCTGTTTTAAATATCTCAAATTCAATCTCCCATATAAAACATCCTGTCCCAATTTGTCGTTTCATTTACTTTATTAACGCTTCACTGATGCAAATAATATGATTTTTTTTAATAAAGTCAATGTTTATTACATTACAGATCAGATTGATTACTTAGAAGAACCGAAAACGGGTGCGAAAAGTCGAAAAATTCACCGGCCTGCTGCTGGTTGGAAAAAAGCCGAAACGTCGTCTTCGTCCGCGTTGACTTATCCCATGTTTTTTCAAGTTTTGTTCGCCATTACGCGATTGGGACGATCTCCAAGGAAAAAAATCTGTTTTCTGTCTCCAAAAAATTTCGAGTGATTTTTAGACTATTTTGTTTAAGTTAAAATGGATGATGACCATAAGAACTTGAAGACTTCCGAGATAAATAACTTGAGGAAACTGAGTTTTTTAGGATTTCATTCTAGGGTAAGTCAAGTGTATTTTTTTTTTTAAGTTGCAAATTATTGGATCATTAAAATAATTATTGATGATGATTAATCATTCGCAAAAGCAATAAAAAACCGTTTTTGAAGAAGGTCAGCTATTGTTTATATACAGACAAATCAAAATAGAGATTATCTAATAGCAATTATTATTGGCCATTAAACGAAAATTGCCGAATTGTTTGATGCAAAAACGATTAAAAACACATTAAAATTTCAATCTCCCTATATCATTGTTGTGTTCTATGATTAATAGTTTCAAAAAATTGAATTGAAGACAAGAAAAATTATCAATAGTAATATAACTAGTGCAATGGAAATTATTGATAATTTTTGGGAAATTTGCCTGAATGCAGTTAAAAACGCATGAGTGCAAATTTGTCGAAAATTATAAATATATTTCCATTGCACGAGTTGTATTTAATGAGAGAATTTCATAAATCAAAAATTTAAATTTTTTGTCAAAAAAATGTCAAAACACCAGTTTTCGCACCAGTTAGTATGCAATTATCTGATAATTTGCACTAGTGCAAATTATCACGTAATTACAATCTGATTGGTTCAAATCAACAATCAAAACATATCAATTTATTGTTGAAATACCAGTTTTGACAGATGTATGAAATTCTCAGTCAAAAATGTAGAATCGTAAAATAAATATGTAATTTGCAATTTATGTGAACTGGAAAATTTGCAATTTTGAAAAGCATCGTAAAAAGATAAAACAGAAAATTTTTAAGCACGTAATCCATTTATGAATTGATTACCACGTATAAGTAGGTATTTAGTTATTCATTGCAATTAATGGGTGAATGACTGATGATAAAAGCATTATATTCTCGATAAATCTGTACTAAACTGAGTTTGATAGCTCGAAAACTTTCCGAGGAATTGTTAAATTTTAGTCAAAAAATTTCAAACCCAATTTTCTCGGAAACTGTAAACCTGAAAATATTTTCTAATACAGGTTTTTGTAGAGCCTAAAAGAACCTACAATTTCTGAAAAATTTGATTCAATATCTGTCACGGATTTCAAGATATTGAAGTTTGAAAATTTGAAATAAGAATCCAATTAGCTTTTTTTTAATATTGTAATATATCACATCCTGAAGTTATGAACCATACTTAGGAAACACCCTGTCAGATGCGGATCTGAAGCCTTTTGAAAAGGGGGGGGGGGCAGTTTAAATTAAAATAAGCCAGACTGGGTTAGTTTGGGTTAGTTTTGGCAACGCATTGTGCAAGATACGGTTTTTGGAAGGAATGACCCATAAAAATATGGGAATGGGGGAACTATTTAGGAGAATAAGGTGCCCAAGCAGCGCTTTTACGTCCTAACGACGTCGTCATTGATGTCTTGACGTTAAGGCGCGACGTCAAATAGACGACTATACAACCCTTATTTTCACCAAAATGGAGAATCATTTCATGGTTGTAGCAATGTCGCAGGTCGCGAGGCTTTACTAATTTTTAACTTATACGTCAGCATACACAACCAGATTTGAACGTTTACTATACGTCGTAAACCATGACTAACCTAAAAACAAATACCTACCAAACCAAATAAAGGACGTTCCAGGTTTAATATATTGCACCAAATTCGCACTTTTGGTTTATTATTGGTATTATTTTATTTCCCATCTCATCACATTAATAACAAAATGAATAGGTACCTATAAGAATATTGGGGGACATAAAATAATAATGGCGCCTGGTCTTATCAACAATAAAATACGTGAAACTAAATATTTAGCCCCTTTAGGCACAAAATTTTTCAAACGAAGTCAACTTTTCTGTCAAATATAATTATGAAATGCACACAAAACAAACAGACTCCTATTTTTTCAATATTATCCAAAAAAAAAAGAAAAAAAAAATGTGTAATTTACATAACTTCTTACATAGTTCATCAGATGGGTCAAAAACATCTTTGGGCAAGTCCGATTTACACATAAATAAATAATTTTGACAAAATTTCCTTATTAAGGATTGATTTTTCAGATATTATTTTATTTTCATTAAACGTGCAGCAATGGCGGATGATTAGATAGGACCTTGCGATGTATAAAATGTCGAGTTAATAATCTAACTTAATGCGTGTTTTCGTCATGAAAATGGACTTTATATCCACTATCCACATAGGACCATAGGTAATAAAATTGTACAAACATATAAACCTAAGATTGACTATAGGTCCCATATGGTAACCTATCGTAACCAGTTCTTTAGGTGCTACAACGCTCTCATTTATTTGACATTTTTCAGGAAACTGTAAATATTTTATTTTTGATGTTGATCGAAATCTTGAAAAGTTTCCTTTTAATCCGACATTTATTGAATCTTTTTTAGTTTCCTAATTGGAAATGACAGGGTTATTCCCTTTCCCTTCCAATTTCCCGTCTTGCTCCATTTTCTTCATGTTTAAAATACATTTTTCTCTTTTCACTAAATCTAAAAATCTTATTCTTCTTCTGTAATATGTGGATGTAATAAGTAAATACTTATTCAAATTGCTAAAAACTTTTCATAGTAACGTCATATCTATCGTTTGTTTATGTTTTTATTTAACTGATGACAGTTTATTAACTAACGACGCAAAAAGTATGAAATGCTACACCAAATTTTACCTGCATCAACGCCTGTGTCCAATTTCAACGTTTTTCTAAGACTACTTACTATCTGACCTTTATGATTGGTCGTGTCAGAAGACGTTTTTAAAACGTTTCAGAGGTCACAGGATATAAAGATAACGACGGATTGACGTCACCAATGCAACGTTGAATTTGGTACAATATTATGACGTCCATTTTACGATTTTTATTTTACCTTATGATTGGTCGTATTACACGACGTTTAAAAAACGTTTCAGAGGTCACAAGTATACAAGAAGACGACGGATTGACGTCATCAATTTAACGTTAAAACTGGTTATCATTTATTACGTCAAAAGTGAGCTAGATAAAGGTCCGATTTCTTGAACACATATTAAGGAGGACGGTACGATATAATTTTAACTAAAAATCATTGACGGTCACTTATCTGCACTCCTGGCGACGTTGTATTTGTTTGATACGTAGTCGTTGGGACATGTATGTGCTACTTGGGTGGTTTCAAATAGGTAAATACAGGGTGTTTTTTTTTTTAAATATATTGACACCTCACCGAGGGGAGGGTCACTCATTAAAATTTGTACACCTATTTATAAATACAAATAAATATGTTAGTATTTGCTGTATTTAAATGTATTTACTTCTTAAATTGTATTTAAAAGTATTTCAAAATATTCAAAGTTACTTAAATGTATTTAAACATATTTTTTTATATTTAAATGTATTAATTCATATTTTTTTTGTATTTGAATGTATTTAAATGTATTTATTTATATTTATAGGTATTTATTGTAATTTATAAGTACCAAAAATTAACAGTGCTATGGAAAATACATCTTACAATACTATGTTTTTCTTAATTATTTTGAAGTTCTTATTTATGAGCAGTTCATCAACTCTTCTTAGTAAGAAGTTCTTACTAAAACGATAAAATTTAATTTTTTTTTTGTTGAGATTTTGTGTCTTGCTTAATGGTCCTTTGAGATCTCCCGAACTCCATACACTGAATTATTCGGAGATTTGGAGCCAGATTCTATGAAAAAAGGCACTCAGAAAAATTGATAAATCATCCTAAATTGCTTAACACGATTTTATCTCAGGAACTATACATCCAAATGAAATGAGTTGAAATTTTCAGGGATTATAGTCCTCTACCGAGTCCTCTATTGGGGTCAAAATTTTCCAAAATCTAAATCATAAGGTAGCTACCTAGACTTTGTATCGAAATGGGATCCTCCAAACTCCATAAACTAACTTATTCTCAGATTTGGAGCCAGATTCTATGAAAAAAGGCACTCAGAAAAATTTAAAAATTGATAAATCACCCCAAACTGCTTAACACGATTTTATCTCAGGAACTATACATCCAAATGAAATGAGTTGAAATTTTCAGGGATTATAGTCCTCTACCGAGTCCTCTATTGGGGTCAAAATTTTCCAAAATCTAAATCATAAGGTAGCTACCTAGACTTTGTATCGAAATGGGATCCTCCAAACTCCATAAACTAACTTATTCTCAGATTTGGAGCCAGATTCTATGAAAAAAGGCACTCAGAAAAATTTAAAAATTGATAAATCACCCCAAACTGCTTAACACGATTTTATCTTGGGAACTATAAGTCCAAATGAGCTGAAATTTTCAGGGATTGTAGTCCCTATATTGAGATAAATTTCAGCTTTATATCTATAATAGAAAAAAAGTTATGACCTCGCAACTATATTATATTTTCCACTGGCTCCACAAATAATTTACCATTAAATTCAATAATAAATTATCGCATTTATTAACGAGTGCGATCAGTGAAAAAAAACTTGTTCACGCTTGTCTATAGTCGGGTCGGCAGGACGCGCTGGAGTGCATTTAGAAATGGAGTGTGAACGTAGAGTAGTTGTTTGTGTCAGAGTGTTTTGACGTCATCACTTGGAATGCACTCTGGGTGCGGTATTTCTGAACGTTTTGGGCGTTGCAGTTAATGTCAACGTCAAATCCGTTAAAAACCGCGGGGCGTTTTTCAATCCCAGTCCCTAATGGGATAATTTGGGCGCTCTCTGGGCACGTCAATACTCGATTTCTGAACGATTCCCTGTATTTTACCCAAAATTTCGGGGGAAAATTGAAGATTTATTTGTATTTCAATCTATTTATCCGTATCTAATTCTATTTATTTATATTTATTTGTATTTAAATGTATTTATTTGATTTAAATGTATTTACGCATGTATTTTTGTATTTATTTGTATTTAAATAAATACATTTCTCTAATTTGTACCTAAAAAAAAAAACCTGTGTAGTTCACACCCGGTAGAAGTGAAACCTTCTTTAAACTAAGCTGAGTGAGAACCAGTGTTGCCAATCCTTCGCACCTAAATTCTCCACCTTGACCAATAAAATTCTCGGCATTTTGCTGAAATTCTCCGCTTTAAAGCCTAGTACTCATAATTGGGAAATTCGCACGTTTTTGACATGGCTTCGACAAATTGACATTTTATGCGTGAATCAAACGTCAAATTGTCGAAGCAATGTCAGAAAAGTGCGAATTTTGCAGTTATGAGTACTAGGCTTTATAAGGTCTGTTCCAACAAGCCAAAAACTGTCCCATGAACGAGCCCATTAACCGTTTATCAATTTTCAAGAAATTAAATAATTTTAAATCTATTGGATGGACGTTATGAGATCTGTTCCAACCCGCCAAAAAAACGTCTCTAGAACGGTTTTGCAACCACACTGTAAACGAATCTCGGATTCTACGCACAAATTTTATGTCTTACACAGAATCCTGACGGACGGTGAAATGTACGTGTACGGTTCCCTGTTCCCTGGTGGGTTGAAACCATTAAAATTGAAACAAAGCTATGGTATGTCATGTCATTTATATCCAAAGTCACCTGTTTGTTCCGAATCACTGAATCCCAAATATCTTTTAAAATTTGTATTTTAGCTGAAATTTTGAATAAATTTTAATTTTTACGTCAATAATGGTAACAAAATATCTCCGCACAATTCTCCGCAAAAAAACGAATCTCCGCATAACTCTCCGCAGACCCCAAAATTCTCCGAAAAACTGAGAATTCTCCGCCGATTGGCAACACTGGAGAAAACACACATACATTACACACATACTAACATACGTACGTACAACTCTTGGTAGACAAAAATGGGGAGACTACGAAGCACCGCACAAAGAGAAGACGAAGAATAGGGAATAGGGAACGCTGTACAACTGTATTCTATCTCATTCTCTCGCAGGCTAAATCCCATAAATCTATATGTTTGCTCCTTTTTAGTGTCGCTTTTTCGTTTCATTGAGTCTCAAATCAGTCCCAATGATTCTAAAGAAGTTTTCACTTCAAAAATTACACATTTCAGGTGAATGTCTTACTTGAACCGTTCAACAGTATACAGGGTGTATCAGGTATGAGTACAAATATTTTACCATGAGATAATATGGCCCATTTCAAGCTAAAAGTCAGGGCCGGATTTAGGCACAGGCAACCGAGGCAACCGCCTAGGGCACCACAATTAGGGGCGCCAAATTGCAAACAAATTTATTTCGAGTAAACAAGTGATAATAACGAGATAAAAGATCCAACAACATTGTCTGGTAATAGTTAATTCACGTATCACCACTGTCACCTGTCACCGCCCATCAAGGCACTGTCGATCCTCTTTGTCTCAAAACAGATTGAATGGACTTTCGCTCTAATGCCTTATTCTCACTTGCGCGAAATTCGCTCTTTTTTGACATTGCTTCGACAATTTGACGTTTGATACACGCATAAAACGTCAAATTGTTGAAGCAATGTCAAAAAAAGAGCGAATTTCGCGCAAGTGAGAATGAGGCATTTAGAATTGAAAATGTTATAACCTTAGACAATTGAACACACTCGATCTCGATGGTTATAACAATATGTTCGATGGTGATGAAGATTATAGAGGTCTGTTCTCACAGGAATCACAAACCAGTCAGAGCGTTTTTGATTGGCGCAAATCTCCAACAACCAGTTTTATGACTATTTTTAACTAATGAAATTCCCTTTGACTGGTTGGTGAGAAATCTAAGGAACAAACCTATCAATGAACTCATCTTTGACTTTGCAAGCAAGACGTAGAGCTAGACTGGTTCATTTCTAGTGTTGATAATTTAATTAGTTTTGAGAAACTATATTTGCGCTTAGTTAATTTGAAAAATACATATTATATATCTATCTACAGTATAGATCTGTTCTCACAGACATTACATACCCATCATAGCGAATTTCATTGGTTGTAAACTATCAGAAAACTGGTTTCTGGCGATTTGCACCAATCAAAAACCCTTCGACTGGTTTGTGATTTCTGTGAGAACAGACCTCATGTAATAAGTAAACATATACTTATTTAAAAAAAATGAAGTTACTTTTTTTGTATTATTCTCCTACTCTCTAAACGATAGCCTAAAATTCATTATTTAAGTATCATATTGACCTTTGATCATTTTGGCAATACAATTTGAGAAGGAGGGCGCCAGAATTGAACTTTGCCTCGGCATATAATAGCTATTGGACCGGCCCTGCTAAAAGTGTCCTATTGGCCATGGGTCAATTGTTAATATTTTCGGAGTTATCGCAGAATTTTAAATTTAGAAAAATGTCAACAACGTGACAACATTGTACAGGTATTATCTCTGCCAGGATATAAATGTAAATCAAACTGGTAAATTTGAAATTTTTTTTTTCATTGCGTTTATTTATTTCTGTTTACGTTTTGATTTGTTATTGGCTTTCAAATAATATGAATAATAACTTGCATTTTTATCACTTTTCTAGTGAAAATAAAAAATGTGCTGTTTTAATAAGTTGTGAATTGCACTAAATGACATTTTTCCACTAAACATTCAAGAAAAAAATCAAATAATACTTACTCAGCTACTTGCCAAATCCTCATTATCAAAATATTAATTTTTGATAAAAGGTTCTCAAAACACTAAAATCAACACGCAGGTTTTGCTCACTCACACTTCAGGTATCACGCAACCCAAGTAATAATTCGACGTCATTTGACGTAATATTACGTTAAAAATGTTCTACCTGACGTCCGTGGGACTTCCTGATGACCAAAATCCGACTACAATGGAGAATGAAATTTCAGTCGATTCGACGTCGAAATCCGACTTTCAGTCCTTAAGCCAACCTAAACACTACGTAATTTGACGTTGGGAATGCTATACCATTTCCGACTTGAAAAGTCGGGAAGATCTAATTATTTATACCTGAAATGTACTATTTTAAAAATTGGTCTAAAGATTTTTCCCTATTTTCTACCAAGTGTGGATATATTATTTTCGAACCATAACAACACAAAGTGACGTTAACTATTTTATTTCGTTGTAATATATAGGTTCTTGTAACTTTTTAGGGCATTTCACAAGTTCCTCTGGGTCAAAATTCATAAACGCAAGTCACTTTATTGATAAAAATAACTAAAGTAGGACTAAAAACACAACCGCCTCTCCAAAAATTAGTAAAATTTAGAAAAATATCAATTTTTGTTTAATAGGCTCAAAGATACTTGTGAAGCTTCTATTTGATGAACAATTGTGAAAAACACACTTATGAAGGACTAATTTTGCCGATGTTCACTGTAAAATTAAAATTAATCTAAAATATCAACAAGGGGGTCATCGTCGGTCGAACCCAATAATGGCCGAAACAGCTGATGTCGAAAGCGACGAAAATTGCACTAAAACTGACTATGCCCAATCTTTGGTCAGATAAATAATCCCTAGTTTTCACCTACGGCGACCTTTAGTCGCAATATGTAGATTCTTTTATACGAAATCTGTTCATAAAATAATCGCGACATTTTGCCTACTTTTTAAGGGACGACGGGTAAAGCCTGGAACTCAGGCTTTAATTGTATAAAATATCAGACACACAGTAGATTTTCGGAAACACTGATCCGATTTACCCGATCATTGGCAATGATATATCTTGCTGTTACTTAAAATTCTCTTTTCTCTATAAAATGTCGTGGAATGCTTAAATGGTTGTCGCTCTCTTTGCATTATTTTCAATTACGTATGGGTACTTAATTCACAAGAAAATAGTTCGAAACTAAAATTTACGTAAATTTAAAATAACCCTTAAAAAAAGTTGGGTCATTTTATTTTGTGTACATTGTGAGGGTTTAATCAATTTTGGTAAATTTACCGACGTCGAACCAACGTTGGCGGAAAACTTAATGCCGCATATTTAAATTTAGTCGAATGACAACGTCCGACCAACGTTGCCTACTATACCAAAGCTTACCTAGTCATAATAGGTTATATGGCGACATTGTAGCGACGTCCAGAGATGACTTTCAATATTTTAGTCAAGAAAGGACGTCACGCCAACGTTGGCAAATTACTCGTAAGCTACTTTACTTTTCGTAGGCGGCTTGCGTGGCCTAGGCATCGTTGTTCCAACGTTGTACTGCGACTGAGGCTGTGAAGTCGTAATACGACTAATATATGAATCTATTCTGACGTTGAAATAGGTGCAAATAACGTTGGAAGATGGAAAAATGTTACTTGGGAATCTTTGTAAAACGGGCACAATATTCTTTCATCAGGTGGGTGTTTTTCTTTTGGGAAATCTTTCCCTAGTTTTCCTGTAAATTCTGGCGGCTAAATGGGCATTTTACAACGATTCTGCCTAAACAAGTATCTGCATGTTCGACGTTTGTGAACATTTTATTTTCAAAAAAGAATGAATTTAAATTACGCGCGTTTCCCAAATAGGCAAGACGAATCAAGAATCAATGATTGAGTTCAACCAAGGTTCAACATTCAACCACCTATTCTTTATTGTGCTATGTTGCCAGATGTTAAGATACCGATTTACAAGTGAAATTTTTATGTTGTTTTTCAATTTTTTGTTATTGTTGTTGACTAAAAATGCATAATTACTTAATAATTGAATAAACTGAACTTTTTTACATCTCATAATGATTAAAAAAAATTTTATCTTTGAAATATTCGTCAAAAAATGTCAAAACTTCAAAGGCCTTTTTCTTGAAAATAGTTGAGTTTGGACCCCATGTTGTATAAACTTTTTTTGTTTAAAATGAGCCATATTTTCACGCGTTAGAATGTTTGTAGTCAAACCTGATACACCCTGTATTGGTGATTAGATGGCTGCGGAACTCGCTGCGCTCGTCCCGCAGAGGTCGACCCATAAGTTCCGCAACAATCCACTTATTTGTACTTGAACAATAACTTGTTATACGTTTTAGTCAGAATTTGTAAGATTATTCACTTTTTGTCAATTGGCCTTTTAACAGGAATTAGTATGTTACTTTACCAAACTAGTAATATATTATGACAAGTTATTCAAGTACAAACGAGTGGATTGTTGCGGAATTTATGGGTGGAGCCAGCCATCTGTTCACCAATATGTTGTTCAAGTACAATACTAACTTGATTCACTCAGTTGTGAATTTTTCCCAATAGTTCAAAAACTACATGTTTCAGGTATATTAGTGAGCAGATAGCTGCGGAACGAGCGCAGCGAGTTCCGCAGAGGTCCACCCATAAGTTCCACAATAATTTACTCGTTTGTACAGGGTGATATTTTATATATTAACACCCCACCTACAGCCTTTACCTTCACAGGTAGAAGAAAGGTGTAAATACAAAAAAGTTGTACAGTTTTGGCTGAATTTTTAGAAACCATGGTCAGAAACAAAATTTGAATGTCAGAAATGTCAAATTTTGCATGCTTCCAGCTTTTTTCAAATGGGATGCCCTATATTTTATTCTATATTCTTGAAGAGCACAATGCCCCGATCTATATTTGATTGAGCAATCTCTCATATATTTGGCTCCAAAAAAACTGAAAGCATGCAACATTTCACATTTCTGACATTCAGTTTTTGTTTTTGACCATGGATTTTAAAAATTTAGCTGTATTACTTTTGTACTTACACCTTTCATCTACCTGTAAAGGTAAAGGCTATAGGTGGGGTGTCAATATATAAAAAAACATCCTGTACATAATCTTATTGAACTATCCAAGATGCTGTCAAACTTAAATTAAAATGTCCGCCAAGAGGCACACAAACCCTTTGTTTATGTGTCATCCAGTGTGTCATCAAATAATGTTATGAATTCAAAATAGTGCTCATTGTAAATTATTTGCGTTCTGATACTTGAAACTGTTGTTTTTATTAATGTTAGAAATAGCACAGCATATACAAAAACAATCAGCAGGCTAACTCTCACGCGCATCTTTTCTGCGCACCGCCGCCATTAGGGGATCCATTTTGTCAAAACGCTGTCATTAAACAGCAGGAGCGCCGAAATTTTATTTTATTTGTTTATTTCTGACAGAGGTCATAGGCGTGCGATGTAGAGCGGAATTTTAGCTATGATTTTCAAAACGATTTTGATATATTCGTGTTGTCATTTATGGTGTTATCTGTTATCATTCTTGTATATTCAATAATAATAATAAATTAGTAATTATAAACATTTTTATATGTAAGTAATAATAAATTAGTTTATTTAAAGCCCATACGACTCTGTCACAGGAAAGAAAAAACCTAAATTATCGTTAATCAGGCCCTGTTTCGTATCCCAAAATGGCCGTTAGTGACATTTTGACGATGAATTCCTTTATTACACGGGCTGTCACTCAAGTTAGCCTGCTGATTGTTTTTGTATATGCTGTGGAAATAGTGTACCTATTTAAATAGTGGATGTAAACAGTAGTAAATAGTTCTTAAAAACGCGAATAACATGCCTACAACGTGTTGTATTATTAAATGTGGAAGTCGTGGAGATCGAAATTGTTAAGTTTTTTCAAATTCCAATTGTGTTGAACTTTATACATAGACATAGAAAGAACCTAAATGATCTTTCTAAATGAAGACACAATAAGTGGTTTACAGGCCATTGAAAGAGGGGATATGACAAAAGCCGAACTAAAATACTCCAAAGTTTGCAGTAAATATTTTGTATTTGGACGTTATGGAGTTGAAACAAATAAATATTCCCACATTTTGGGTGTCCTGCGTGTGCAAGTGCAATGCAGGTAGAGCAATTTTGCCCAAACAATAAAGAATTCCATAATTGGGTAGAAACTGCGAAAAATTGAGACGCACACAATAGAAAATGAGTATTGAAAAAATTATAATTATTCATGAGATAATAAAATGACGTTATGGTTTATGTTTGTGTCAATTTCTGTGTGCCTCTTGTCGGCCATATTTTGCTTGTCAAGGTCACGTGTTTTGGATAGGCTAATTGATTTTGTATGAATATTTATTTATTAGAACAAAAAAAAAAAAACAATACATCAACTCAACCACTAATGATATACTGTTAAAGTTCTTAAGACAAAGACAAAAGTGTGATTTTTTCATGCCCCCCCCCCCTGCCCCGCCACCGTATCCGCCACTGCACCCTGTATAACACCTATTATTGCTAATGATAAATCCTTCAGAAAAATCTTCCGTTCGAAATTGCCAATTTCCGTTCGGGAGCTTCCAAAATTAACAGCCCGACTTTGGCCCATTTATGCAATTTTATCTGGCGCAGAGAGAGGGAGAGTTTATCCACGTGCTCGGCCCCCATACAAAAAAGGGCCAACCCTATACTGGTTGCCCTAAATTGAGAGCCCTACGAGGTATTGACAATGACCTTGAAATTGGATGGTTCGATTCAGGATGCAGGAGCGATTCGGGATAGCTAAATCTACCAGGAACATTTAAAAATTTTATCGTGCAGCTTCACATTACATACTCCTCCTAATGTGTTGATTAATTTGATAGTTGGAGTTAAATAGTTCTAATTAGAGTAAGTTGTAGGCCAGATCTAAAAACCTCCTAATTCCATAACAATTAAGAGATTCTCTATTCCTACATTAAACTAGTTCTTAGTTCTTATGACTTCTTCATTAAATTCTTAATTTTCCACAATAATTTTGATATTTTTTTATGACTTCTATAGCTATACATTAACTCTACAATAAATTCTGTAGCTTTCTTTGATTGCGATCCAACTACTATGAGAGTTAATAATGATGTGTTTCATTCATATAATATTGGTCAATCCTCGTATCTAATTCCTACTCTAGCCTGCTCCAACTCACCAATCGAACAACGCAGGTCAGCTACAGTAAACAGCATCATCAGAATCCAGAAGAAGAGCTGTCTGTATCGACCCAAACAGCAGGTTCATCCAGACAGAGATGGGTAAGGGTTGCAGTGTTGCCGTCAATCTCTATTTTCGAAGCAGAATTTGTCCAAAACAAATTGAGTATTCAAACAAACGTAGAGTATTTGTAATCTATGGCAACGTAGCATAAACCGAAACAGAGTTTTCTAGCTATGATGTCAGGCTATTCGCGCTCTCAGTCAGCACTTTGCGGCATCGCTGATTACTGGGCCCTTTCCCGTCGCAGTTTGTCGGGATTTTTAAGAGTCTCGTTTCCCGGGATTGAGACTTTGGTATAGAGTTCCGAGTTTTGGTTTTGATTTTAATTCACATTGGTGCGGATTTGTTTGTACTTATCTGACTAATTGAAAATTGCAATTTTTTGTTTACTATGTTGTTTAGCAAATAATGAATAAAATTCCTCTTGTGTGTAAAATCGTTACACAATCGTCCAAATTTTCGTATTCATAAATTCAAAATTATTGAAACCGGAAAAGGAATTTTCTTTCAGAAGATAATAGCTTCAGGGGGGATTCAACAAAACAGTTTGTTGTTGTTCCAAGACTTTTATGCCAATTGAAAAAGTTTAATTTAAACACAACAATTTTTTAAAAGTTATCTATTCAATGATGAAGTTATACAAAAGATGTTTGTTGGAAAATCATTTTCTAATGATAACACAACAATAACAACAAAACTAAAAATAAATTATTACTTCAATTTCTTGAATAAATCTTTCGACACACACATATCGACAGCATGAACCAAATCTGCCATTTCTTCGACGCAAGTTTCCGTAGTATTGGTTCTCGAAGTCACTCTTTTGGTGCAACTTTCCAGCTTTTCAACTAAATTCTTACACTTTTTGTTTGTTTCTTTACATTTCTCTCTCAAAATGTCTATTGGGTCCACCAAATCTTCTTCAGCTTCCTGTTGTACATTTTCAATTTTTGGCTGGTCTTCTTCTTCATTGGCTTCATCTTCTTTATTATTGGCTTCATTTTCTTCATTGGCTTCATCTTCTTGTTGGGCGTTTATGGTGACTTTTTTTGATAATTTTGAGAGGAAATTGGACAAATAATTATTCATGTTGACTGTATTTTAATACTGACGTTTTTTTTGTTTTTATTTTGAAGTTATTACTATGGTTACTATGCACCAATTTGATTAAAACCAAAACCATTTCAAATCTATATGACGGCCTTTGTGTTGTTCAAAGGTCCATTAAAATGAAGAGACGTAAATTGTGATACTTGTGACAATGATCAAGAATCGGTTATGCCTAATAAAAAGCCCAGCACTTCGAAAGCCCAACAGCAAATCACCCTTTTGTATAAAACCAGAGAGAAACTAGTGAAATGGTTGACTTCGCCTTATAAACAGGTATATTTTTGAGTTTGCTGGTGTAAACCCAGTCATTTCGATTGAGTTAATATAGAGCGCCATTTATGATCATCAATCGAGTCAACTAAGTATAGAATTTGCATTGGCTAGCTTTGGGTGCGTTTACATTAGAACATTAAAATAAATATAGACAATTATTTTCGAAATTTTTACTGATTATAATAGTAGAAAATCGAGCTATCAAACTCAATTTAGCACGGATTTGTAGAGAATTTAATGCACTTTTTAATGGTGTATAATTTATTTCGATTTAATCGAAGTTTAATGCAAATATTGGAAATTTGTCCTAACCCTATTAGGATTTTTTTTTAAATTTTCGCTCACAACTTTTTTAATTTCAATCCGATCCTGATATAATTAGGCTTGAATTAGAGACAATTGAATTCTCTACAAATCTCTATTAGGTAGTTTCAACGCCGCTTCACTAGTTTTCAAGCTGTGAAACTTCAAAGTGTTTTTATTTGGATTTTTATCATGGTGGATGAGCAGAAGGAAGTTTTGATTTTTCTTTATAAATTTCAATCTTTTCTCTCTCCATTTGCAAAATTTCAATCCAATCCCTGCAAAATTTTCCTCAAAGAAAAATAAAACGTTTCTCAATGTCGTTTTTTGAGGTCTATAAACCTAGCAGTCCCAAGGTGGAAAAAAACTTCGGGAACTATATAATAATTAGGTGCTTTTTAGGTGCTAATTAGGGCCTCTAATTAAAAATTAGGTGCTTCTCTAGTTTTTGAGAAAATCAAAAAAAACTACGGGATTGCTAGGTTTATAAAAGCGAGAAGTCCCCTATAGTAAAAAATGTTTTTCCAAAATTTTCTTTTGTATGAGAATTAGGTGCTTTTTAGGTGCTAATTAGGACCTCTAATTAAAAATTAGGTGCTCCTCTAGTTTTTGAGAAAATCAAAAAAAACTAAGGGATTGCTAGATTCATGAAAGCTAGAAGTCCCCTATAGTAAAAAATGTTTTTCCAAAATTTTCTTTTATATCAGAATTAGGTGCTTTTTAGGTGCTAATCAGGGCCTCTAATTAAAAATTAGGTGCTCCTCTAGTTTTTGAGTAAATCAAAAAAAACTACGGGATTGCTAGTTTTATAAAAGCTAGAAGTCCCCTATAGTAAAAAATATTTTTCCAAAATTTTCTTTTGTATCAGAATTAGGTGCTTTTTAGGTGCTAATCAGGGCCTCTAATTAAAAATTAGGTGCTCCTCTAGTTTTTGAGTAAATCAAAAAAAACTACGGGATTACTAGGTTTATAAAAGCTAGAAGTCCCCTATAGTAAAAAATATTTTTCCAAAATTTTCTTTTGTATGAGAATTAGGTGCTTTTTAGGTGCTAATTAGGGCCTCTAATTAAAAATTAGGTGTTCCTCTAGTTTTTGAGAAAATCAAAAAAAACTACGGGATTGCTAGGTTTATAAAAGCTAGAAGTCCCCTATAGTAAAAAATGTTTTTCCAAAATTTTCTGTTGTATCGAAATTAGGTGCTTTTTAGGTGCTAATTAGGGCCTCTAATTAAAAATTAGGTGCTCCTCTAGTTTTTGAGAAAATCAAAAAAAACTAAGGGATTGCTAGATTCATGAAAGCTAGAAGTCCCCTATAGTAAGAAATGTTTTTCCAAAATTTTCTTTGGTATCAGAATTAGGTGCTTTTTAGGTACTAACTAGGGCCTCTAATTAAAAATTAGGTGCTCCTCTAGTTTTTGAGAAAATCAAAAAAAACTACGGGATTGCTAGGTTTATAAAAGCTAGAAGTCCCCTATAGTAAAAAATGTTTTTCCAAAATTTTCTGTTGTATCAAAATTAGGTGCTTTTTAGGTGCTAATTAGGGCCTCTAATTAAAAATTAGGTGCTCCTCTAGTTTTTGAGAAAATCAAAAAAAACTACGGGATTGCTAGGTTTATAAAAGCTAGAAGTCCCGTATAGTAAAAAATGTTTTTCCAAAATTTTCTGTTGTATCAAAATTAGGTGCTTTTTAGGTGCTAATTAGGGCCTCTAATTAAAAATTAGGTGCTCCTCTAGTTTTTGAAAAAATCAAAAAAAACTAAGGGATTGCTAGGTTTTTGAAAACTAGTCATACTCGATTGTAATTAGGTTTAAATTAGGGACAATTGAATCTTCTACAAATTTCTACTGGGTAGTTTCAATGCTGCTTCAATATTTTCCAAGCTGTGAAGCTCCAAAGTGTTTTTATTTGGATTTTCGTTAACTAAAATCGAATTAAATTCAAAAATAAACAAATTGCTTTGTAATGTATGTACAGGGTGGTCCAGTTAGTCAATGGGAAACGTAAATCTATGAGCAAAATACAAAAAAAAAAATTAGCTCAAATTCATGAAATCTTGCCTGGTGCAAGCACTGCAATCCTATAAGAGTTGGGGATACATTATTTTGTACTCAGAAATTCTCTGTCTAAATTAGACCACCCTGTATACAGTGTACTATACTTCATTATTTATCATGGGCCCCAATACAATACGTGCTTTGAATTCGACCTTGCAGGGTAATTTTTCATTTCGCCTACACATCGGGTTTTTTTTCTGTTCAATGGAGATTCTCGAGAAAAAGCTATTTTTAAGGTTTCATGAAGTAGGTCATTTTTCACTTTCAATTCTAAGAAAATAAAACGTTGGAAGGATTCCTTAGTTATGCAATTTAGAATTCCATTTTAAGTTTTCTAATAATTGTAATAAGAAACTTAGCCTAAAGTTTTCTATAGAAAATTATCCATTGAGGACTTTTAATGCAATTACAGCAAATTAAACTCATTATTCCTCTGCAAAAATAAACATGTTTGTGCACGGGTAACATTTATTTTCGCCTCAAATTATTACCTCTATAAAGGGCCGATTGTTTACAGCCCTACCAAGAGTTGTTTATCTCCCTATTAAGCAAAGTAGCTGGGTTTAATGATGAGTCTACACTCAAAAATATTACTGAAAGTGGTTGGTTTGTTTTATAGAATAATGGCACTACTGGCGATTCCGATGTGCAACTGGACGACGAATGCGCCAAAGTATTCGCAATGGACACCGGCATTTCCACTGTCTTTGATTTTCGGGACAAGGAATTTCAACCCAAGGCGAAGTACGACGAAAAAGACTTTGAACGTGAGTAGAATCTTGATTTATTTTCAATTAAATAGGAATCGTATATTCGCTTTACCTTGAACAAGATCCTCGGGGATTGTTTCTAGCGGTGTTAATGTTAGGGAAGATTCATTTTTCTGAAACTAAACAATTAACTAATTAAACTACAGTGATTCTTTTGTATATTTTCCAATTATGTATAACGATGAAAAATTGGATAACTTTTCTAGAGCCAATAAGTTCAAATTTTAATTATTACCGGCTCTTGAATGGCTCGAGGATAATCTTCCAACAAATCAAGAGCCGGTAATAGTTCAAATTTTGACTATCACAGGCTCTTGATTGGATCCAGGAAATTTTTCTAGGGAATCGGAGAGCCGGTGATAATTTAAAAAATGATTATTTGGTTCTTGATCCATTGGATAATTTTTTAAGAATGATTTTAAGTGATTGTTGAGTTTTGAACCACTGTGAAGTTTCCTGACAAAAGTTATCTGACAAAATGCCGAAGATACCCGAACGATCAGTGGCGTCAGTAATGAATTTTTTATTACACATACATTATTCAATATTATTTGGTTTTTACTAGGTGGTACGTACAAAAAATTTTAAAAAAAGTAATGTTACTTCACCAAACTTATAGTAACATAATGTGACAAGTTATTCAAATACAAATGAGTGGATTGTTGCGGAACTTATGGGTGGACCTCTGCGGGACGAGCGCAGCGAGTTCCGCAGCCATCTATTCATCAATACGTTGTTCAATTATTACGATACTAACCTAACTCAATCAAATGTGAATGAGTTATTCTCATTAGTTTAAAAACTACACGTTTCAGGTGAATGTCTTACTTGAAGAGTTTGACAGTATATTGGTGAAAAGATGGCTGCGGAACTCGCTGCGCTCGTCCCGCAGAGGTCCACCCATAAGTTCCGCAATAATCCACTTATTTGTACTTGAAAAATAACTTATTATATAAAGTCAGAATTTGTAAGATTATTCACTTTTTGTCAATTCGCCTTCCAACAGGAATTTGTAATGTTACTTTACTCAACTAGTAATATATTGTGACAAGTTATTCAAGTACAAACGAGTGGATTGTTGCGGAACTTATGGGTGAACCCAGCCATCTATTCACCAATATGTTGTTCAAGTACGATACTAACCTGACATTCAAATGTGAGTTATTCTCATTAGTTTAAAAAGTACACGTTCCATTTGAGTGTCTTATTTGAATAGTTCAACAGTATATTGGTGAGTAGATGGCTGCGGAACTCGCTGCGCTCGTCCCGCAGAGGTCCACCCATAAGTTCCGCAATAATCCACTTATTTGTACTTGAAAAATAACTTATTATATAAAATCAGAATTCGTAAGATTATCCATTTTTTGTCAATTCGCCTTTCAACAGGAATTAGTAATGTTACTTTACCCAACTAGTAATATATTGTGACAAGTTATTCAAGTACAAACGAGTGGATTGTTGCGGAACTTATGGGTGGACCCAGCCATCTATTCACCAACATGTTGTTCAAGTACGATACTAACCTGACTCACTCAAATGTGAGTTATTCTCATTAGTTTAAAAAGTACACGTTTCAGGTGAATGTCTTACTTGAAGAGTTTAACAGTATATTGGTGAAAAGATGGCTGCGGAACTCGCTGCGCTCGTCCCGCAGAGGTCCACCCATAAGTTCCGCAATAATCCACTTATTTGTACTTGAAAAATAACTTATTATATAAAGTCAGAATTTGTAAGATTATCCACTTTTTGTCAATTCGCCTTTCAACAGGAATTAGTAATGTTACTTTACCCAACTAGTAATATATTGTGACAAGTTATTCAAGTACAAACGAGTGGATTGTTGCGGAACTTATGGGTGGACCCAGCCATCTATTCACCAATATGTTGTTCAAGTACAATACTAACCTGACTCACTCAAATGTGAGTTATTCTCATTAGTTTAAAAAGTACACGTTTCAGGTGAGTGTCTTATTTGAATAGTTCAACAGTATATTGGTGAGTAGATGGCTGCGGAACTCGCTGCGCTCGTCCCGCAGAGGTCCACCCATAAGTTCCGCAATAATCCACTTATTTGTACATAGTGGACTTGAGAACATTTTTGGTGGGCCGGACCCCTACACTGCAATATTAGAAAATTGAATGAGTGGGAAAAAGACGCAGGCAAAGTGGGATAAAAATAAATGTGACACTAATTTTTGGATATTCAAGGCGCTTGAGTGACGTAATCATGGGCTGAAAATAAGGAAGTGAGCGACAACATACGAAAGTGAAACACAATAAGTAAGTAAGAGAGAAACGGACATAAAGTGAGAAAAAAAATTGTGACATTAATTTTGATTATTCTTGGTCCTTGAGTGGCTCTGTTTTTTTTTTCTCTGACGAATCAAAAGCCTGGAATGATAAGAGAAAGATAATGATATAAGAGATTCATGGCCGATGGCACTGACCATTTTAAGGAAGCCTTAGCGATAAGTATTCCAAGTGACATTTTTGCATGGAAAAATGTCACTTTAAGGAATACTTATCGCTAAGGCTTTCTTAAAATGGTCAGTGCGATGCAAACGGCCATCAATGAAAAAGATATGGAGACATAATAAAATGAAAACTTATTAAGGAAGGTATATTCTTATTATTCCTGGCGCTTGAGTGATTTTATAATTTCTATGTTTGACCAATCTAGAGCCTGGAATTATAAGGTAAGAGACAGCGATATAGAAAATTGTATGAGTGAGAAAGAGATGGAAATAAAGTAGGATAAAATAAACGTGACACCAATTTTTGGGTATTTTCGGCGCTCGAGTAACTCAATCATGAGTTTGAAATAAGAGAGTGAGAGACGACAACATAAGAAACGCAATAAGTGAGAAAGAGACGACGGATATAAACTAGGAAATACCAATCAAGAGCCTGGGATAAAAAAGTAAGAGACAGCGATATAGAAAATTGAATAAGTGAGAAAGAAACGGACATAAAGTGGGAAAAAATCATATTTCCATTTTGTTTCAATTGCTTAAAAATTGCTTAAAAATTCCTACGGAACTCGGGCCCCGGTAATTTATACCGGCCGCACCCCCTTTTGCACGGCCCTGCTATTTGGAAATATTACTCGTTTAAGCCACTCGTTCTAGTGATTTACGTATGTCGGTTCTTGGATACCCAAATAAAATTATGTTAGGTATTTCCTATATGTATATGAAAAACTTTTTTGACGTTGATAGCTGTCAAAAAAATTCGACACTGATAGATAGTTTACGACATATATCCATCATGTATCAAATTTGGTGGTCGTAGCGTGTATGATAGGGCGGGGAGAGAGGCAAACATGTGTCAGATTTGACAGGTGACATCTGTCAATATCACAAGAATGTTGAGCGTCAAAAATTCTATCCGAATGCGTCTTTCAAATTTGACACGTTTGTCCTTGTCAAGCTGTAATTTTTTGACATATTATGTCAATGTCAATTTTTTTTTTGAGGGTTTTTTGGGTCGCGGGATCGTTTTCGGACCATAGTAAAATTTTTTTGGAAAATTGGAAAAAATAAACTTTTTTTGACGTTGAGAGCTGTCAAATTTTTTTGACACTGACAAGAAGCCCACGTCGACTAATCTTTATGCACCAAGTTTGGTGGTTGTAGCTTGTATTGGTTTCGTACACGTGACGTCACAAAATTGACACTGGAGGTAAGACAACCTATTCGTTTAAAAATAGTGTTGGAGTGTCATGGTTTCTTCTTTTGATATTTTTTCGGTGTTCCAATTTAAAGTTCACTAATTTTTAGATTATGTTACCTCCAATGTGGTCACGTGCCTCAAGAAACCCATAGTAAAGCAGGGGCAGAGGCAAACAACCCTATCGCAACAAATTCCGGTCACATGACAACTGTCAAAATTTTTTGAAAGATGACGTGAAATTGTTTTGAAAAAATCTGGTGCAACTCGGGGCCCTTTTTTTTTGAATTTCTTTCTGTTTGTCCTATTGTTGACGACATTGACAGCTGACAAATATGACGTTAGAATTTTTAAAGTATTTTTCTCGTATTGCTCGAGGTCGAATCTATACGACTATAATATGGACTTTTTTCGCCGGTTTTGAGAAACTTTATTACTCGATTTATAATACAGTTACAGTTATAATATTATAATAATAATACGATTATATAATTTTTGTATATTTTCGTACAAATGTGCGTATAGTCTGGCTAGCCAAACGGCGAACTTCAAAAGAATTTGCTGCTTTGCCAAACTTGACGGAAACAATGGTAAACAAGTTGGTGACATATTTTTTTTGCTGTATGGGCATGCGTAGTATTTCGAAATAGAAAAAAATCCGGCAATATTGCGAAATGATGGATGTGGAGAGACGTGATTATTCAGGGGCATGATTCCATTGGTTAGAGTCTGAATGATAGCACGCAGTGGCGTGGTTATTGGCGAAACTAGAGAATTTTTTTCTAATAATTTTATTGGTTTATCAAAATACACAAGAAAAAGAGGGTTGCATCAATCCCTTGAAAAATATAGAGGAGGCGGCCGATGGAGCTTCCTCAGTTGTTCAAATTTTACCATTAATATTAATGTAAATAATTAAAAATACAAACTTTTTTTGACGTTTGCTTTCAAATTTTGATGTTTCATTTTTAACACTAGTGCCTTAAAGACTTTTAACACTAGTGCAATAAAGTAACATTTTTAATGCTTCGAGGGGGTGTTAAAAATTGCATTTTTAACACGTTTGTAGAAAAAATCACTTTTAGCACGAATATCATTCACTATTTTTTCTACAAACGCACTAAAAGTGATTACTTTTAGCACCAGTGTCGTAAAATGGCATTTTAGACACTGACAGCATCCGTTAAAAATGACACTTTTAGTGACGTTTGTAGAAAAAAGTATTTGTAATAAAAAATCTATAACCGATGTCACTGATTGTTCGGGTGTCTTCGGCATTCTGTCAGGAAATTTGATAGTGGTTCATTAGTGGCTTTTGAGTTTGGTTGCCCTTGGAAAAATAACAAATCCAGAGCCGATAAAAGTTCAAAATTTGACTATCACCGGCTCTTGATTGGTTCCAGGAAAATTTTCCAGCGAATCAAGAGCCGGTAATAGTTCAAACTTTACTATCACAGGCTCTTGATTGGCTCTAGGAAAATAAGTCTATTTAAAGACTCTGTCTGTCTAGACTCTAAAAAATTCTCGTGCCAAATGGAAATTTCCATCCAACGAATAATAATTATTAATGAACGCTGACATTTCAAATTATTGTTTTACTCCTATAGAATCAATTTTCCATTTGCTGAAACTTCGTCAGCAATCAGCATCAAAATTCAATTAACGTCAGAATTGAGCTATGATTTGTAACTCAAAGGTTGTGCACGACTCTATAATATTACTTTAGAGGCTGATTATTCAATGTACAATAATAATCTTCAAATGGTAAATTGGAATGAATCGTTTGAATTTAAATAATTACAGAATAATTCATTTTCATGCTCATCGACCAGATTTTTTTTTAAATTGGAATTCGATACGCGTTATAATTTTTTTAAATTTTTGACCTTAATGAACACAATTGAACCAATAATAATGATCTAATTTTTTTGTTATTATTTAATTGAAAAAGATTTCTTTGAAGGTTCCATATATAATTATCTGGACGATTATTGAAATTGGTGTAAGACAATTATAAATTTTTCTATAGTGAAGGTTCTCGAAAATTTCCATTTACAAGTTTTTCACCTCGCAAAAATAAAACGTCATTGGCCTTCTTCTTCCATTTGACATCGATAGTATTATTTAGATTTTCTTCGCATTAACACCTCCATCAGTGTTATTATGGTCCTAACAACACCAAATGTGAATAAAATTTTTCCAGAACACCGTCAAGAAAACTACCCCCACAGCCATGCTTTTGTTAAAAAAGGTACCAAATCTATGAGGCGAAGAAATGTTTCTCAAGATTCGACCCCTCACAACACCCCCACCGATACCCCTAAGGATTCTGGTACTGGAACACCTTCTACCGATCAACCTCCTACTATTAGCAACTTGAGTAGGTGAGTAAAAATGGAATTTTTGTATTCTTTAAGCTTTCGAGAAGAAATACACAAAGAAAAAAAAAACTAAATTCTAACTAATACCAATTATTTTGCCGTCTTTATACATATAGACGAAAACAGAAACATTTATCTCTTTTATAATGCCGGGGTCATCCCACGGGAACGCATAAACTGAAAGTTGACCTGTTTACGTAACGAATCCCTACATATATTTCCAGAAATAAAAACGATAATCCTCTTACAATAAGAAATGTGCATTTTTTTTTTAAACAAGTTTGTTTCAGCTTCAGATCAAAAATTGGTGACTCAGAAACTGGTCCACTAAACTCGCCAGTTCTCCAAGCGGAAGACGATGCCGACAACCAAAGCTCAGACTCGGAATGCGTCGTTTCTGATCCGTGCAACTATTTCGTTCAGAATGATTCTGAGCAAACCAGTCCCGATAAAAAAGTGTCGTTTTTGAACAGCGAAGAATACCGAGACACTTTCGATCCGGACGGACTTAAAAAGAAAAGGTAATTGTTTGAGGTACATATGTCGTAGCCTTTATGATAATTGTTCTAATTTAAAATTTTGGCCAGGAGTTGGCATTGATTGCATTTCTTAAATGAAAAAAAAAAAAAAAACTTTGCCAAAGTTTACACGTTCAACAATAATTAGGTAGTGATTAGGATAATGACTTGGGTGTTGGTTGTGTTTGAGTTTTAAAGGATTATAATGCCCTATAATGAAAAAAGTTATAATTTTCCGTAAGTTTTATGTAAATAAGTTATTTATAATGTATAATGCAAATTGGGTAAACTTTTTCATCAAAAGTTTTGTCGAGAAATGTAACTTACTTTTACCTGCTTTTTAAAGTTTAGATATTTTTGCGACATCGATCGATCGATGCAAAACTCTTTCCGCCTGAAAAATTTCAGGTAAATTCACTTTGCTGAAAATATCCGGAAGTTTTTGGCACGTGCGTCAAACGTAAATGGTGTTGGAAGCCAAATAATGTTACATCAGAATTTTTTTTTTTCAATATCTGTCTGTTCTTGTGCCAAAAAAAAATTATTTATTTTTCCAGACGTCATCATTATGGTGGTCAAAGGAAATTTTCGCTTCCAGTTGAGGGTGCGCACAAGAAAAAACATAATCACCATCATTATTTTGAAAAGAACAGGAGCGATGGACCCCCGGAATATTTACACCACAAGGAAGTACGCAGGGTAAGCAATTCAGATTTTTCTTTTATGCGGTAACTGGTATGAGAATTCCTGAATCAAATTTACCATATTATTATGGCATTTAGAGAATGCAATATCTGATATGCAAAATATAAGTACCAGTCTTGGGCCAAAATAAAATTTTAGATTAGATTAGATTAGATTAGATTAGATTAATATTGGGGTGTTGTTGCACTGCGACCTAAAGATCTATTGTGACCCCTGCTGAGGCCGATTTGATGTGGATCTCAAATCATAGCACTTCGTCCAGTCCTATGGCCTTGATGAGGGCTAGTAACTGGTACGGTGTCAAGGATGGTATGTCTCCTTCTAAAACTACATAGTCACCGAGATGTGAAGCCTGGCTTCTAGCGACGGCTTCGCATACGGTTAGTAGGTGTTCTGGAGTTTCTTCCTCCTTCCCGCAAAACCTGTATTCACTAAATCTCTCGAGTAGCATTTTCCTGGCGGTGTTCTCGAAGGTGGCAGTGCCCTGTCATAAACCCTGTAAGAATTCTTAGTTTAGTTTCACTTAAATTTACTAGAGCTTTAGATTTTTTGGGATTGAAGTTTCCAGTGTGTGTCAGTCCCGGAAGGTCGTCCCAGAAGCGAGCTCTTAGGTCGTCTTCCATTTTCTTAAGCTCCGCTGTATAAGTGTTTTTACCTCTACCGCAAAAAGGCTCCGGCCCTACAAACGGAAACCGGATCCTTTCTTTGCCAAGGTATTGGCTTCTTTGTTACCTTCCACTCCTGTATGTCCAGGCACCCATAGTAAAGTGACTTTATTTTTCTTTCCTACCTCATTTAGTTTCCCTAGGCAATCCCGTACTATGACATATGAACTCAGTGCCATTATGGCCGATTGACTGTCGATGAATATTGCAATATCTTGCTTGAGATAGTTCCTGTTCAGGATCATTTGAGCACATCTGTCAATGGCGTGTATTTCCGCCTGAAAAACACTGGTGTATTTACCCAGTGACTCAAAATATTTGGTGCGAGGCCCAAATACTCCAGCTCCTGATCCTTTGTCGGTTTTCGAACCGTCTGTGTACCATTTAATGGTGTTTTCTTTGAGAGATTCGGTGATTTCGCCGCTTTCCCAGTCGCTTTTATTATCAATCCTTGTGAGGAAGTTTCTCTCAAAGTGATATTCTTTGGTTATATCGTCTTTAGGAAGATCGAATAAGGGAATACACCGTGTCTGGGATGACCATGCTCCTTGATCGATGTCCTTAGCCTCGGTCCTATTCCTAACTAGTCTTCACCGACAAGTGCAAAGGTATGAAGTCAAGTATGATGTTCAACGCTGTTGTTGGACATGTTCTCATGGCTTCTGTAATACATACACTTGCCAGTCTTTGCAATTTATCAAGTGCTCGGCTTGTAGTGCTTTGTTCTGCTATGCCATACCAAACTGCTGCCTCATATGTGATTATGGGTTGGTTTTACCATCATAATGTACATCCACCGCAGTATTTTTGGTGTACATCCCCAGTTTTTACCCGTCAAGTTTCTGCACACCATAATGGCTTCAGTAGCTTTGGTAACAATGGCTTCTAGGTGTTTTTTCCATAGAAGTTTACTATCTAGTATTACACCCAGATATTTGACTTCATTTGCTTGATTTATAACCTCTCCACTTAGGTGAATTTCCCTAGTGAGTTGAATTTTCCTTCTACGTGTAAATGGTACAATAGTGGTTTTTGCTGAGTTGATGCTCAGCCCCACCGATGTGCACAATTCTTCGATAGTACAGGGTTATTGGTTATAAATGTCACCCCCCCTCTATATTTTTTATTTGACATTTTAGAAAAAAGTGTCCCAAATAAAAGTTTTATGGTTGAAATTAAATTTTTTGAACAACTCACTTTCGCATATACAGGGTGTTTTAGAAAAGCTGGTCGCGCTCCAACTTTCTTATTTTAAATGGAATATCCTATATATTATTGAATATTCGGATTCTACATAAAATTTTGTGATATACCCCATACCTAAGTTCAACTGTTTTGGAAATATTGACAGTTGAAAATTGACTTTTTGCAACTTTGACAGGCTTTAAAACCTAAACGGTTAATTTTAGAGCAAAACCGATCTTATGTTTTTATCTTGGATTTTCATAAACTATCAGTTGACACTGATATTTGACATACCAACTTTGAATTTAATCCATGATTAAAAATTCAAATTAAATTTAATCTCCGGTTAAATTCAAAGTTGGTGACAAATCATAGCTTATGAAAATCTAAGAAAAAAATGTAAGTTCGGTTTTGCTCTAAGATTAACCGTTTAGGTTTCACAGCCTGTCAAAGTTGCAAAAAAGTCAATTTTCAACTGTCAATATTTCGAAAATAGTTGAACTTAGGTATAGGGTATATCACATGAAATCTTCACAGAATTTTACGTAAAATCCGAATATTCAATAATATACAGGGTGTTCCATTTAAAATAAGAAAGTTGGAGCACGATCAGCATTTCTGAAACACCCTGTATATGCAAAAGGGAGTTTTTCAAAAAATTTAATTTCAACCATAAAACTTTTATTTGGGACACTTTTTTCTAAAATGTCAATTAAAAAAGATAGAGGGGGGCGACATTTATAACCAATAACCTTGTACTTAGGCCTTTTTGTATGAAGTCGTATAGTGTTAATGTTAATGCGTAAAATGTTACTTGATGGTTATTTTACTAGAAATATTACTGTATAATTCTGATGCATACATAAACAAAACTATATGATTATTCAAAAACTCTACATACTAACATGGAAAGGTAGAGAGGTTAGTCAGAAACAGGAAAATACCAGTGCGTACACTCGATCGACCTACAAATGGAGAATCATACCAAAATATACAAAACTGTATAATTATTCAAAAAGTGTACATAGGAAACTGTATGATTATTCAAAAACTGTACCGGGTGTTTTTTCATATATTGACACCCCACCTACAGCCTTTACCTTTACAGGTGATGGAAGGTGTAAATACAAAAGTTGCACAGTAATGACTAAATTCAATAAGTTATTGTTCAAGTACAAATAAGTGGATTATTGCAGAACTTATGGGTGGACCTCTGCGGGACGAGCGCAGCGAGTTCCGCAGCCATCTACTCACCAATATACTATTGAACTGTTGAAGTAAGACATTCACCTGAAACGTGTAGTTTTTCAGTGAGTCAGATTAATATCGTAATTTAACAACATATCGATGAATAGATGGCTACGGAACTCGCTGCGCTCGTCCCGCAGAGATCCACTCATAAATTCCGCAATAATCCACTCATTTGTACTTGAATAACTTGTCACATTCTGTTAGTAGTTTAGTAAAGTAACATTACTAATTCCTGTTGAAAGGCAAATTGACAGAAAGTGAATAATCATAATCTTACAAAGGACCCCGCACACTTCTTATGCGATTTCTGACCGCGGTCAAATTTAACCAAAGTTGAGTATGTTATAAAGTCTGTTTTTTTTTTAAAGATAATTCCAGTCAAAAATTTAGTAACTATGTTGGCAACACAAGCCTTTTCTACATAAAAAATTTTAAAGCATTGACAATTTTACATTGTATTGCCAACATTATGTCATTTTGACTTTTATCTTTAAAGAAACAGATTTTAGCTGTGGATTTTAGATCTGATCTTTCTAGTCAATAACTACCATGGGCAGAACTTAATCCTATGACTAGTTTTTGAGATACAGGGTGTTCAATGTGTAAATCTCTCCGATATTCATTATGACATCCTATTCAATTAACCAAATCATATTATTCGTGTGAGAATTCGGTCAAGGCACAGAAATCAAGTAAAATACCAGTAATTATTTGTGTTCGAACCATAGGGACATATTAGCCGTTCACAATCCGATGTCCACAGGTAGGTACAGGTAAAATCACCTTTCAATGCTATTTGATAGGGAAAGGTGATAAATTTACCTGCACCTGTGGACATCGGATTGTGAACAGGATATAGTTTTATGTATGTACAAGGTGTCCCATTTTGGATACATAAGGAATAACTCTGTTGCTATTAGAGTTGGAATAATGCGGTTCTCGCGAACTTTGACTACTCTTTTGTCAAACGAAAGATGGCACCAATAGAATTGTCAACGTCCTTCTGTTTTTTTCAGATACAAGGTGATTTTGAAAAAGTTGCATTTTGGGATCGAAAACGTGACAATGGATTCTAGAAGTGATAGTTTTTTAAACTATGAACCAAATATATTTTTTTAACATGAGACACCCTGTAGGTATATCAATAGCTTATTGGATAGCTCTGCTTCTGCTGATTTCAATGATATAAAGTTTGATAGGCATATCTCTATCATGTCTATTTTTGTCATAAAAAACTATGTGTCAGAAATAGTATATTACATATCGAGGTGTTTCATTACTGTCGAGAGATTAGTTAGTTAACTGAGACGCGAAACGTCGAAGTTAACTATAATACGACGGTCGAAAATTGATCGTAGCTCCATCTTAGACAAGGATTCAACACTAAACAGCAATTTTTGCTGTAATTTAGTGATTGACCATCTAATCGGCCGACCAAAATTCATTTCGTGGGAAAACCCAGAATAGGGAAAACAAATTTTCTCATCAGTTAACTATAATATCGAGATCGAATATTTTATTTACGACAATTACAACCATCACAATTTTGACCTACTAAATAAAAAAATTTGTTGACAAGTTCTGATTTATGTAAAAAAACGTTTGACATGCAGGACTTGTCTTTAACATTTTAGGAAAAGAGGGCTTACTTTCTACCCGGGTGGAAAGTGAGCACTTTTCACCCGGGAGAAAAGTAAAATTCAAAAAAGTGTCACTTTTAAACATTTGAAAAGTCAGAAATGTCAACATTATTACGTATGTGGTTGTAAATAAAGAACTTTGCACCTGTAAGTGAGCATTCAGAGCAAAGTAGCATGCGACGTGCGACTTGCTGCTAGGAAGCAAGAAGCATGCTTCTTATTTTAGAAGCTTTAAAAATATATGGCAGGTTTCACACAGGAATGGCGACATGTATCATATATTTTCATAGTTTTCGTGCTTCCTGCTTTCTAGCAGCAAGTCACACATTGCATGCTACTCTAGTTTGAATGCCCACTTACATAATACATGTTTCAATCCCAAGTCACATGTCGCATCTGGTGGCAAACCATACCCATATATTTCCAAAGGTTCTTAAATAAGTAGCATGCTTCTTGCTTTCCAGCAGCATGTCGCACGTCGCATGCTACTTTGGTGTGAATGCTCACTTAAGATAAACCTGTCGAATTTTGTATTATTGAAATCAGCAAAAATAAAGTTTTCCAATGATTTTGAAATATATGTATAAGGTGTCTCATTTGAAAACACTATGTTTGGTTCAAAAATCAAAACTATCACTTCTAGAGGAAAACTGCCTACGCCACTGGAGTCTACGTAACAATATCTATAAGTATCCGTTGTCACCTTTTCGATCGCTTATAACAGAACCGTAATACAATAAGCACAAAATGCAATTTTTTCAAAAACACCCTGTTCTGTTGCCACTATGTTTCGTTTGACAAAAAAGAAGCCAAAGTGCGCGAAACCGAGTTATTATTCCTTATGTACAACCAAAATGGGACACCCTGTACATGAACCTATGGTTGGAGCACAAATAATTATTGGTATTTTACTTGATTTCTATGCCTCGACCGAATTCTCACACGAATGTGATTTGACTGATTGAACAAGATGTTATAATGCATATCGGACATTCACACATTGAACACCCTGTATCTCAAAAACTATTCATAGGATTAAGTTGTGCCCATGGTAATTATTGATCAGAAAGGTAAGATCTACAACATACTAAAATTTGACAGCGGTCAGAAATCCCATAGGAAGTGTGCGGAGTCCTTTTGACTTTATATAATAAGTTATTGTTTAAGTACAAATAAGCGGATTATTGCGGAACTTATGGGTGGACCTCTGCGGGACGAGCGCAGCGAGTTCCGCAGCCATCCACTGACCAATAAACTGTTAAACTATTCAAATAAGACACTCACCTGCTGAAACGTCTAGTTTTTGAACTAATGAGAATAACTGACATTTGAGTGAGTCAGGTTAGTGTCGTACCTACTTGAACAACATATTAATGAATAGATGACTGCGGAACTCGCTGCGCTCGTCCCGCAGAGGTCCACCCATAAGTGCCGCAAGAATCCACTCGTTTGTACTTGAATAACTTGTCACATTATGTTACTAGTTTGGTAAAGTAACATATATAATCTTACAAATTCTGACTTTATATAATAAGTTATTGTTCAAGTACAGGGTGTTTTTTTATATATGGACACCCCACTTACAGCCTTCACTTTTACAAGTAGATAAAAGCTGTAAATCCAAAAGTTGTACAGTATTGGCAAAATTTTTAGAATCCATGGTCAGAAACAAAAATTGAATGTCAGAAATGTGAAATGTTGCATGCTTTATTATAGATCCATAATACCTAGGAAACGGTATACGTTAACATACCTATAACAACCTGAGGGCGTTATAAGCCCAGCGGGGGTTATGCTTCATAACGCCCGCTTTTGCGGGCGTTATCATCTATAACGTCTGCTTAAAATACCCTGAGGTGTTTTTGTTGTTTTCGTTTTATTAATTTGCACTTTAGCCTTGGCCGACCGAAAATAATTTTCGGTATGGCCAAGATTCGAACCCGGTCTACTATCAACGTTTCCCAAGTAGTCGAGCGCATTAACCCACACGACCACCGTTGCCTTGCCTTATGAGATGTTTATAGATATATTAATTTATTTCGTTTCTAGGTACAGATACATATCAAAATACAAAACAATATTCTATCACATAAGTTTAACTGATTTTGTTTGATGAAAGAACATTGTGTTGAGTAGAAAATAAAGCATTGTATGCACCACGGGGATTTTTAGATTATAATGCCCTTCAGGCGAAATATATCTCTCGGGCCAGTTTCGCCTTGGGGCATTATAATCTACATATTCCCCTTGATACATAATAGCTTTTCTGACCATGGTTTCTAAAAATTCAGCCAAAACTATACAACTTTTGTATTTATACCTTTCTTCTACCTGTAAAGGTAAAGGCTGTAAATGGGGTGTCAATATATAAAAAAACACCCTGTACATAAGATTGAATTCATATTAACATGGAACGCTTGAGAGTTAGTCAGAAACAGGAAAATATCAGTGACGTACACTCGATCAACCTACGAATAAAAAACCATTCGAAAATATACGAAAACTGTATGATTATTCGAAAACCGTACATAGGATTGAATTCATTTTAATATGAAAAGGTTAAGTCAGAATCAGGAAAATACCAGTGGCGTACACTCGATCGACTTACGAATGGAAAACTATACGAAAATATGTATTTATATATTCTTAATCAGAATCAAATGCCCTTTAAGATAAAACAAAATTGAATAATTTATCTCAAATAGTTTTTTAACAATCAGCTCAATTTTAGGTATCAATTCAGCCTGAAGACGAAGAACTCCCTGAAACCGATCGTGACCAATTGGACAGTCATAGATCCGATGATCCCAAAGGCCTACGACGTCATAAGGCCTCCATAATGCATATCGGCAAGGGTGCAGAGTTGCACCCTTTCCTGAAGAAACTTTATGATCACAGCCCTCACGCGGTAAGAATCATCGATCATTAAAAAAGCAAATTATTTATTGTTGTTGTCAACAATTAAGGTCTAATTTGGTATGGTTTTTTTTTTTTTAATAATAATTGCATATATGTATTTTCGATGATCTTTTTCTAAATTCCTAATGTATTTTTAATTTGCTATAACCATCATAGACCCAGTGCAAAAAATTGCTTGATTGGAAAAATATTTTTAATCCTTTTGTGGTAGTCTTTTGGTGAAGATCAATTATGGCTAAATTTTTCAATAAGGTAGAGTTTAATATTTAGATACTAAAAATATAATTTTAACTTTATGCATAGATCTTTGTGGAGCTCAGTGAACTTCTCAAAAGTGAAGAAGACACAGAAAAAGAATGGAAAGAAACAGCTAGATGGATCAAATACGAAGAAGACGTCGAAGAAGGTGTGGATAGATGGGGCAAACCTCATGTGGCTTCACTCAGTTTCCATTCTCTACTCAATCTTAGAAAATGTTTGGAAAATGGGGTAAAAACTTTCCTTTTTTTAAAAGTTTTTCATTACCCATAACTAATTTTAGGTGTGTATTTTGGATTTAGAAGAAAAAGATATGCCAGCAATTGCCTACAGAGTCACCGAAGAACTATTTAAAGAAGACCTTATTAGAGAAAACGATAAAGGGCCTCTAATGCGAATGCTCTTGGTACGCCACAGGCACGTAAACGAACAACATGAACGCAGATTCGGATTCACCAAAAACAAGCACAGCTATACTTCATTGCAGGCAAGTAAAATAATTTATTTGACACGCGATATTTTTGAATGCCACTCTATTTATTTTATAATAATAGAACGGCTGCAGAAAATAAATTTTCCAATAATTCGAGAGATATCGCATACAAAAATGTATGAAATCTATTATTATTTACAGTCTTATTGGATGGAAGAAAGTGCAAAGCTGGACGCAACGTTTTTGTCGCATTGCGCAGCTTGCGCATCACTAGGTCGAATATGCCCCGCCCATTTAGCAGTCAAGGGTCGGTCGTTTTCCGTAATCGGATTCACGCCTCATGTGGGTGTTTATAGTTTGTCCCTTTTTATTCCTCTTGTTTAGTGATGAAAAGTTTTTTGCTAGAATTTTTATCCCCATATTTTTGAGTGTAGTTTTTATTCCACCATGTATTTTAACAGTAATTTTTTTGGTTTGCCTTTTAATATTTTTGGAGATATTGAATCATTCATCATTCATACTTCTATAAAGAATGCCCATTATATATTATTGTAGTCCCATTACTAGATTCACTTAGTTGTAACTTTTAGAATCAATTTGTGCTACAAGCTACAACAAAACACTACAATTATTTTTCTCCTTTTTTTAGAATCTCTATGATGCTGAAAAGCGTAAAATCAGCTTTCCGGAAACGGGCCTAAAAAATGGAGACGCCGATCACAAACTTTTGCCAGGCAACGATATCCATGCCATCGATATGAAAGAAGAAATGTACTCGGTTTCAAATGAAGACATCCATAGGGCTAGAAACGATGCTATTTTGAAGAAAATTCCGGCTGAAGCTCAAGGAGCCAGCGTCCTAGTTGGAGACGTGGACTTTTTAGAGCAACCAGCTATAGCTTTTGTCCGATTAGCTGAACCTGTTGTTATACCATCCTTGATTGAAGTCACCATTCCTGTGAGGTTCATCTTTATATTATTGGGGCCTAAACTACCAACAATTGACTATCATGAGGTAAAAATAATTTGCATTTGTTATGTATGTAATGTAAGCGATAATAAATATTCAGGTTGGTCGTTCGATATCTACTCTGATGGCCAATCAACAATTCCACAATATAGCCTACAAAGCGGACTCGCGCAAAGAACTTTTGTCCGCCATCAATGAGTTTTTGGACGACAGTATAGTGTTGCCGCCTGGCGATTGGGAGAGGCAAGCGCTTCTACCCATAGAAGAAATCAAATCCAAGAGTGATGCAATCAAACGTAGGAAGTTGAACGCTTTGAAGAAGGAACAAGAAGCTCAAGGTGAGAATTTATGTCAGGGGGGGGGGGGTCACTCGACTCCCCCTGGAAATTTCTTAAATTTTAATTATTTTCCTTGAAGAAGAAATATTAAAACGCAGACCGATTTTGCAACTTTTTTTTTTAAATAGAAAACGTGAATGTATATCGGAATAGGAAAACGGAACGCAACCACCAATGCCACCGCACTATATACGTACATATACCTAGAGTGACAATTTGGAAAATAGTAATCGGGAATATCTCTTAAGACAAAAAATACTATCGGGGGAATTGAGGGATTGAACGAGGAACTAAAATGAGGCACCCCGCCTCATCTCTCAGGGGGTAGCTTCCATAACTTATTACTTTTTTTTCTAATAGTAACTTACCTTGTGCTGCACATCGTTGGATAGCTCGTTTAAGTCTTATAGCAAAATCTAAATCGTACGATTAGTTTTTGAGATATCAATGTTCAAAAGTAAGCACTTTTGAAAACTATTAATTTTGACTATTTCTTACTGAAAAGAATTCTGTCATAAAAGTCTCAAATACACAGAGGAAACCAAATATGTTTATTGCCTAACCCCCGCCCCGTTTGTCTAGGGGGCTAGTCGCCCGTAATAATGTTTCTATATATATTATTTTGTAGGTCCGATGATGCTCGTATGAGCGAAACGGGCATACTTGAATTCGGCCACATACCAGGTAGCTGCAGTAATCCTACCTTTGAATTCGGCCAAATCATGAAACCCAACCTACTGCTCATAAAACTTACCTTATGATGTTGACAGATTTCGCATTGCATATGAGTTAATAAATCTAAAAAAGTGTAAATATGTATTTTGATGCGCAAAATAAAAAGATCTACCAAAATGACTATGGAAAGATTCACAGGCATTTGTTGTCTTATCCAGGTCTATCGAGGCATGTGCCATGTGTCGATGAGATAATTTGGAAATTTAACTAGAACTTCGTGATTCAGCTGAATAGCTAACAACTCAAAAACAAAGAAATCGCTAACTTCTTGATTCTCCAAAAACATCATTCCGAAACAATTATGTAACGATTTACCGATTTCTGAATTCTTTTTTTTTTATATTTAATGCTCAAGCCTATATCTCAGTGTACCGATTCGCATATTGATACCGATGGCCGATGGGCCATAAAATATCCACCTACCCGATAACCGATTGGGCCGAGTCCAACTATCGTAAAATTGTCACCCTTTTCCTTATTCCGGAACAGATGAATTTTGTGGCCAAATTCAAGGATCCCGGAGCGAAACACATGTCACTATTAAGTAAATCAAATAATAAACAATCTGTGTTAATATGTGGCTTTTCAAAGTATGTTTTTACTTAAATTTTGCATTGCAAGTGTCACATTTAAAAAGATAAATATTCGAGTGTGTTGAAATGTGCCTTTGTAAATTACCTTTTTGTTTAAATTTTGCCTTGCAAGTGTCACATTCAAATGGATAAATACCCGAATGTGTTAGTTTGTGTTCCTTCAAATCGCCTTCTCTTTTAAATTTTGCATTGCAAATGTTACATTTAAAATTCTTCTCATCCGAGTGTGTTGATATGTGACTTTTCAAATTACCTTTTTGTTTAAATTTTGCTAATTTACATTTTTCTTTAAATTTTGCATTGCATATGTTGCATTTAAATTTCTTCTCATGCAAGTGGGTTAGTTTGTGTCTCTTCAAACTGCCTTTTCTTTCAAATTCTGCTTTGCAAATATTGCATTTAAAATTCTTTTCGCCCGAGTGTGTTAATATGTGTGCGTTCAAATCACCTTTTCCTTTAAATTTTTTCTTACCAGTATCACATTTAAAAGGAAAAATATCCAAGAGTGTTGATATGTGTCGCTGTAACTAATTTTTTTTTCCAGTTTATAAGTGTTACATTCGAAAGGACAAATATCCAAATGTGTTATTGAATGATGTTTCAAATTTGATTTGGTTTCAAATGTAGCATTGCAAGTGTAACATTGAAACTTCCTAATAACATCTTGTCTTGATAAATTGATGTCACTCGAATGTTCTTTTTCCTTTATAAATATTCCTTTATTTGGATCTATTAATTCAATATCTGATTCTTTTATTTCGTAGACTTGATAATTTTTTTCTTTCTTTTATGGTTCAAAAATCGGGTCTCTTTGAGAAATATGGACAATTTTTTTGATTTTCTAAATAGATAAAGGACTCAATCAATTCAAAATACCAATTCTATGAAAAATAACAATATTTTCTCCGTAATTGAATGTATTTTTTCCGAATTTGAATTTACTTTTTCCGAATTTGAATTTACATTTTCCTAAATAAAAGTTACTTTTTCCGAAATTGAGGTTGAAATGGTGTAGAATGAGAAACTACCTCATGTGATACCTCCTTTGGAAGGTTTTTTATTGCTTTTTGGAGGCATGCAGAAGCAGATAGAATTACAATAAACACATTATTTGGTCGATGTGTATCGGAGACTTTTATGACAGATTTTTTTTGGTTAGAGATAGTCAAAATTACTTTACCATGTCCAACAGTATTTTAAAAAGCTTCAATTGTATTTTAGAATAGTCATTTTCTCATTTGTATTTTAGAAATCCCCCATGAATAATGGAATAAATTTTTTAAATACAAATGACTATTCTAAAATACAATGGAAGCTTTCTAAAATACTGTTGGAAATGGTATATTTTTCAAAAATGTTCGTACGATTTAAGATTTTGCTATAAGACAGTAAAGGGAAAGCAACGAGCTATCGAACGATGTGCAACACAAGGCAGGTTTGTATTTAAAAAAAATAAGTTTGGGTAGCTACCCCCTAAGGGGTGAGGCTCGAAAAGTGCCTTATTTTGGTTCCCCCTCCAATCCCCCAATATGTATTTGAGATCTTCCTGATAGTATTTTTTGACTAAGAGATATTGCCGATTGCTACTTTCCAAATTGTCACCCTGTATACCTAAGTATCTCCGAATTGCTGATTTTTTAGATAGAAAGAATGTTTCAAGTTTTTTTATATAAATATTTATTTATGATGATTATTTAGACTGAAGTGCCCTTTTTTACGCCTAAAAAATTTATCCAATTGATTTTGACCCCCCCTACATATTTTTCTGCGGGCGCCCCTGCGCATGACAATAATAGTTCAAATTGGTTTGTGTGAATCGTTCATTGTCATTAGCTGCCTTTCTCTGACCCTCTACACTCTACATATATTTTTTTCTCTCTCGTTTAATGATATTTGCCAAAACGTGACGCGTATTTTAGATTACTCTCCATTCTCGTCTAAATATCAGACAGCCGCCTGAGAAGTTTCACTTCAAAAAATTGAGTTTTCATAAGGGTACCCCCTTTGAATTCTGATTTCAAAATAGTCAAACCTCAAACCTGTTGAGCAAATTGCATTGAAATTTTTAGCATTTGTAGCTTTTATTGATCTTTAAATGGCCTGTAATTTACCGTATTCCCAGATTTAGAGTTTTTAAGCAAATTGAATTTGAAGTTTTTGACAAAATTTGGACTAAAAGTCAACTTTGAGGGTCAATTCCTCAAAAACTTTCTAGGTTATCAAAGTCAATTTTGCACAGATATATAGAGAATTTCATGCTGTTTCCAATGGTACATAATTTATTTCAATTTGCTTGAAATTTACCAAAGATATAGGCAATTGCTCATGACCATGTCAAGATTTTGAAAATTTTCGAGAGTAAAAATAGGATTTTCTTTTTATTTTTGTTTCTACTTGAAAGGACTATTTGGAATTGATGTTAGGGTTGTTTTCCTCTAATTTTGAACCGCTCTATCGATTAATAAAGTCATAATTGAGCAAAACTGAAAAATAAAAAAATCGAGTTTTTCATAAAGGGTACCTAGGCCCCTTCGAATTCTGATTTCAAAATATTCAAACCTCAATTGCTCGGTAACCGTTGACCAAATTGCATTGAAATTTCCAGCATCTGTAGCCTTTATTAAGCTCCAAATGGCCTGTAATTTACAATATTTTCAGATTTATAGTTTTTGAGGAAATTGAGTTTGAAGTTTTTGACAAAATTTGAACTAAAAGTCAACTTTGAGGCTCAATTGCTCAAAAACTATTTGAGCAATCAAACTAAATTTTGCACAGATTTATAGAGAATTTAGTGCTGTTTCCAATGGTATATAATTTATTTGAATTTGCTTGAAATTTACCAAAGATATAGGCAATTGCTCATGACCATGTCAAAATTTTGAAAATTTTCGAGAACCAAAAATAGGATTTTCTTTTTATTTTTGTTTCTACTTGAAATGACTATTTGGAATTGATGTTAGGGTTGTTTTCCACTAATTTCGAACCGCTCTATCGAATAATAAAGTCATAATTGAGCAAAACTGAAAAATAAAAAAATCGAGTTTTTCAAAAAGGGTATCCCCTTTGAATTCTGATTTCAAAATATTCAAACCTCAATTGCACGGTAACCGTTGACCAAATTGCATTGAAATTTCCAGCATCTGTAGCCTTTATTAAGCTCCAAATGGCCTGTAATTTACAACATTTCCAGATTTATAGTTTTTGAGCAAATTGAGTTTGAAGTTTTTGACAAAATTTGAACTAAAAGTCAAGTTTGAGGCTCAATTGCTCAAAAACTATTTGAGCAATCAAACTAAATTTTGCACAGATTTATAGAGAATTTAGTGCTGTTTCCAATGGTATATAATTTATTTGAATTTGCTTGAAATTTACCAAAGATATAGGCAATTGCTCATGACCATGTCAAAATTTTGAAAATTTTCGAGAGCCAAAAATAGGATTTTCTTTTTATTTTTGTTTCTACTTGAAATGACTATTTGGAATTGATGTTAGGGTTGTTTTCCTCTAATTTTGAACCGCTCTATCGAATAATAAAGTCATAATTGAGCAAAACTGAAAAATAAAAAAATCGAGTTTTTCATAAAGGGTACCCCCTTTGAATTCTGATTTCAAAATATTCAAACCTCAATTGCACGGTAACCGTTAACCAAATTGCATTGAAATTTCCAGCATCTGTAGCCTTTATTAAGCTCCAAATGGCCTGTAACTTACAACATTTCCAGATTTATAGTTTTTGAGCAAATTGAGTTTGAAGTTTTTGACAAAATTTGAACTAAAAGTCAACTTTGAGGCTCAATTGCTCAAAAACTATTTGAGCAATCAAACTAAATTTTGCACAGATTTATAGAGAATTTAGTGCTGTTTCCAATGGTATATAATTTATTTGAATTTGCTTGAAATTTACCAAAGATATAGGCAATTGCTCATGACCATGTCAAAATTTTGAAAATTTTCGAGAGCCAAAAATAGGATTTTCTTTTTATTTTTGTTTCTACTTGAAATGACTATTTGGAATTGATGTTAGGGTTGTTTTCCTCTAATTTTGAACCGCTCTATCGAATAATAAAGTCATAATTGAGCAAAACTGAAAAATAAAAAAATCGAGTTTTTCATAAAGGGTACCCCCTTTGAATTCTGATTTCAAAATATTCAAACCTCAATTGCACGGTAACCGTTAACCAAATTGCATTGAAATTTCCAGCATCTGTAGCCTTTATTAAGCTCCAAATGGCCTGTAATTTACAATATTTCCAGATTTATAGTTTTTGAGCAAATTGAGTTTGAAGTTTTTGACAAAATTTAAACTAAAAGTCAAGTTTGAGGCTCAATTGCTCAAAAACTATTTAAGCAATCAAACTAAATTTTGCACAGATTTATAGAGAATTTAATGCTGTTTCCAATGGTATATAATTTATTTCAATTTGCTTGAAATTTAACAAAGATATGGGTTTGATGGATTTATTTGTTTGAGAAATTTATTCTCGATAAAACTCAATGGGTATGATTTATTTTGAAATGAGAACTTCTTAGGCAACGATGTGATAATTAGATGAGAATGAAGAGTGATTTGAAAGACGCGTCACGTTTTAAGAAATTTCGACAGAGAAGGAATATACAGTGTGTCCCATTTTTCATGAATACACCCCCGATATCTCAGTTATTAATAATGCGATTTTATTCAAATTTTGGTGGAGATTGTATGTTAAAAAAATGAACTAAAATTTGACATAATAACAATTTTCATTTACCATTGGCGTGCGGTGTTTTTTTTTTCTAACATACCATCACCACCAAAATTTGAATAAAATCGCATTATTAATAACTGAGATATCAGGGTGTATTCATGAAAAGTGGGAAACACTGTATAACGTAGAGCGACGAAGAAAGATAGCTAATAAAGGAAGATTGCCTATTATTGTTAAGCGCCAATACCCTTGTGACGTGTATGAGGGGGATGGTTTTTAAGAAGTTTTACTTCTACCACATGTACCGCGCAACACATGATTTTTTTTTGAACACACTGCACACATGGTAGTACCTTGACTGGAAAATTCAATTTTGAACTCTTCTTTGCTCTTAACACTATCCATATCAGTAATTATTATGTTTATTATCAGGTATCACCAAGCCTTTGTTAGTCTCAGACGGTGGCGAAAAGAAACCACCCTTCAAAGATCCCCTGGAACGTACCAAACGTCCATGGGGTGGTTTAATAAACGACCTAAAGCGTCGCTATCCTCATTATCTTAGTGATATTACTGACGGCCTGGATGCTCAATGTGCAGCGGCCTCAATTTTTATGTATTTTGCTGCTGTAAGTGGGGCCATCGCTTTTGGAGGTTTGATGGGGCTGAAAACCGAAAATCAAATCGGTATCAGTGAGACTTTATTGGCTACGTGCGTTGCTGGAGTTTTGTTTGCTATTTTTTGCGGACAACCGTTGATTATTGTTGGAACTACAGGTGTGTGGTATCATGCCTGTGCACCTACTACAACCAATAATAATTATTTTTATTTTAGGTCCTTTATTGCTTCTTGATGAAAGTTTATTTCAATTTTGTCAATCGCAAGGATTTGAATTTTTAACTATACGAGTCTATATTGGGCTATGGCTAGGCATAATAGGAATTGTAGTGGCCGCTTTTGAAGGCAGCGTTTTGGTGAAACTTTTTAGCAGATTCACCGAAGATATATTTTCCGCCCTTATAGTGCTACTGTATATTATCGAGAGCATACAGAAAGTATTTTTTGTGTACACTAGAAATCCGATTTTAGCCAATTATTGTGAATTTGAAGTGACTTCATTCAGGTAACAATTTTTTAAACACAATGGCAACTATTACTAATTATTTCATTTTTACAGAAATGCTTCTGAAAATGATACACTAATCCAAGAAAACCCTACTTTAAACATTACAGACATTCTTATTCCAGTGAGTCATCAAGAAAAAGTCCCTGGCTATGACCGTACTGGACGAATCAACCAACCAAATACTGCTTTATTTTGTACCATCCTAACTTTGGGCACCTTTGCAATAGCTTATTATTTAAAAATCTTCAGAAACAGTCATTTCCTTGGCCGTTCAGCCAGACGTGCTCTGGGCGACTTTGGAGTTCCGATAGCAATAATTTGTATGGTTTTCCTAGACTTTATGACACCAGAGATTTTCACTGAAAAACTTAACGTGCCTGAAGGGCTTTCGCCGTCATCTCCAGACTTCAGAGGTTGGCTCATACCACCAGGAGGCATCGAAAAACCATTGCCCATGTGGGCTATGTGGGCTTCTGTAGTACCCGCAATGCTGGTTTATATTTTGTTGTTTATGGAGACACACATTTGCGAGTAAGATACTTGATTATTTGTCTCCCAAAATTATAACAAATAATTGTTTTAGATTGATTCTTGACAAAAAAGAACGTAAATTGCAAAAGGGGGCAGGGTATCATCTGGACATAGTTTTGTTGTCCTTGACTAATATTTTGTGTGGCTTTTTCGGATTTCCGTGGATGTGTGCAGCTACTGTGCGTAGTATAGCGCATACCAGCGCTTTGACTGTGATGTCTAGGACTCACGCTCCCGGACAAAAACCGTTTTTGATTGAAGTCAAGGAACAACGTTTGACCAGTTTGTGCGTAGCGATTTTAATCGGTAAGAATATTGGTTTTTGATTTGGAAATTTAATACATTTTTTGTATGGTTTAGGTTTATCAGTATTTATGTCTCCATTACTAAGATTGGTACCAATGGCTGTACTTTTTGGTATATTTCTGTATATGGGGGTGGCTTCAATTGATGGTATTCAACTCTTTGATAGGTTGCGACTGTTCTTTATGCCTGTTAAACATCATCCGCAAGCTTGTTATGTCCGAAAGGTAAGTGGTTCAATTAAGTTCTTTCATCCCACATTTAATCATAAAATAGCGATATGTTGATATAAATATACATATTTTTAGTAACTTCTGATTTCCTGTAAGAAAATTATCCGCACTGTTAAAATTTGGACTATTACCGGCTTTTGATTGATTCTAGAAAACTTTGTCCAACATAATCAAAGTTTGTAGTAAAACTATCCTTTGATTTGCTAAACAGTAGAGTCAATCGAAGAGCCGTAAATAATCAAATTTTTGATTGGCTAAAAAACTATTTTACAGCTGGTAGTTATCAAAATTTGAATATCCATGTTGGGGGGTTGTGTCTTTTTTTATTTTTAAATCCCGGTTGACATGGTCCAAATGTATTTGAACCAAGTACCCTAAGGACGCTGCTCGCGCCTCACTTGGACAATACTTGTATTGTATCAACTGCTTGTCCAAATTCAAGTTCAGGTTCAATAACAGACTGGCTGCCAACTTACTTGGTCCAAGCTTTAATCCAATTGAGTTGGCAGCCAACTTAATGTTAGAACCAATCCAACTTGTCTTGGATAAGCAGTTGATACAATCCAAGTTTAGTTCAAGGGTACTTGATCCAAGTACACTTGGACTGTGTGAACCAGCTTAAAGCTCAGTTGACATGGTCCAAGTGCACTTCGATGAGAACACGAACCAATAGTAAGTTGGCAGCCAGTCTGGTAAGGATACAATCTAAAGGTTTGTTCTCACAGGAGTCTCTGACAGTTTGCAACCTGTCAGAAACAATCACTTAACGATTTATGTTGTATTGACGGCATTGAAAACATGTATAGGTGATGCTTACTGACAGTATGCAAACTGTCAGAGACTTTTGTGAGAACAGATCTTAAGTATCAACCAAGTGAGGTGCGCCCAGCGTCCAAAAGGTACTTGATGCAAGTATACTTTGAACTGTGTTAATCTGGCTAAAGAGTATCAAGTATTAGGTCTATTTTTAAGTTTTTGATCTTCAAAATCTATTGTAGGTAAGTATTTTAAAATTATCATATAAGTACTTATACTAAAAGTTCAAATATTCCAAGTCATGGTTCAGAGTCTAGCGTTTAAATATATCAATTTAATATGAGCGTCTATGCAGAATGAATCACATATGTCTCGAAAATAATGTATGGTTTGTAAGTCAACGACTCAAGTCTCAATTCCATGCGAAAACCCAAATCAACTTCTTATTTTTGTGTATGTGACTGTGGCGCCATCTATTGACAATCAATCTAAATAATCAAAAAATTGCAAGGATAAAAATAATCAATAAAGACTAGTAATTAATTTTCAATTATTTTTAATTATTTGAATTAAAATACAACTCTGCAATTATTATAATCATAAATTTTAATTGCAAAACATCTTTCTATAGGCTGTATTGTTTTTAATTTTTTGCAGTGCTGCCATCTATCCATGAGCGGCAAAACTATACACAATTCGTTTACAGAAAACTGTATTGTTCCAATAATTTCAATTTGTTCACTTTTGAAATCCCAATCCTATTTTATTATAAATAATAGTTTTAATTGGAAGCTAAACAACTAAGGAATTTTGCGATGGAGGTCAGGCAAATGATAAATTAATCAGCAATAATTGCATCAACCATTGACCAATAAATAAAGAGAAACAAAGGATGATTTTAACTATAAATAGCTTAATTATACAGGGTGAATCTGAATAGTGGGATCAAACTTTTGAAAAATAAATGTCTATTAACTTTGGATTCGCGAATGAATAGTTTTCCAAATACAGGGTGTTAAAGTTTGGCCAGAATAATTTAGTGTATGGAGTCTGGGGGATCCCAAAGGACCATTGAGAGACAAAATCTCAACAAAAAAAAAAAAATCAGAATTTCATCGTTTTAGTACTAAGATAGCTACCTTATGATTTAGATTATGGAAAACTTTGAAAGGTCATAACTTTTTTTGTATTGGAGATGAAAAGCTGAAATTTTCTTATCCCAGTAGAGGACTACAATCCCTGAAAATTTCAGCTCAGTTGGACGTTTGGTTCCAGAAATAAAATAGTGTTAAGGAATTTGGGGTGATTTATCGATTTTTCCAATTTTTCTGAATGCCTTTTTCAGGGACGGGACCATGGGGGGGGGGGGGCGAAAAAATTGGAATTTCATCGTTTCAGTACTGAGGTAGCGATTCTTATCTCAGTAGAGAACTACAATCCCTGAAAATTTCAGCTCATTTGGACTTTAGTACCAGAAATAAAATCGTGTTAAGCAATTTGGGGTGATTTGTATCAATTTTTCAATTTTCTTGAGTGTCTTTTTTCATAGAATCTGGCTTCAAATCTCAAAATAATTTTGTGTATGAAGTTTGGAGGATCGCAACGAACCATCCAAATCTTATAACGGTTATTAAGCTAAAAATCTCAGTAACGTGCCATTTTTTTTTTCTATTTTCACCAACGTCCCCTCTGGGGCGTCAGTGGAATAATTTTGGTAAATCTAGATGAGTCAGAAGGTACCTTGTGTTATTACAAACAAACCTGAAGAAAATGGAAATAGGAACTAAAAGATTGATTGCTTTTTCAAACTTTGACACACTGTATTGATTGAGTGCCAACAGGAAATAATATTAATTTAATCATTTCTATGAAACTGAAAACCGACACCTGATGGCATAATAAATTAAGTATAGATTAAAATAATCTCCATAGGCGGATATTGACTTATTATTATCAATATTTAGAATTTCAGATAATGAATTGACCGACGTAATTAAGTGAATCCTCCTTCCTTCATGATTGGAAAATATGCATTTCCATTAGACTAGTAGGCAATAAAAAAATAGGCCACAACAAACATAAAAATCCAATTTCTAAAGCAAACAAACATAATTAACACCGTACTTGGGATGTAATTTAAATTCACTTGAAGAAATAAACAAGGTATTCCTTTCAAGTGGGTGGAACACTTGGGGAAGTTACTCAAGTGAATATTTATATTGAAACTACACGAGTGTGGGATTCTAATGACATGGATTATAAATTAAGTATTTGCAATACACATGAATCAAAAATCCACTCAATAGAAATTAAAAATAAATATATTTAAAATCTCCTTTAATTCTATAATACAACATATATTTTTAACTTACATTCCAATGGCACACAAAATAACTTTTTCCTAAAAAAAGAATTGAAGAGAGCATTAATAATTCTAATATGCACTGTTAATTTTGTATTTTTGCTAACATTCATTATAATCTTCAAATATACCAGGTTTCATTCAATAATAATTAATTAATACATACATTTATATTGTTTATTTTTAAATATAGGAAATTGTTATTGAGCTCTATAAGCCAAGTCTCTTTATTACATCTAAACACTTAAAAAGTTTTCAAGCTATATAATATATTTTTCTTCAAAGGAAACACTAGCTATATTTTTGTTGCCTAAAAATTACGTATTATGTATTATGGCAGTTTATTTTTTATGAATTTGGACTTTTAATACACTAATTGAAAATATGGCATAACAATTTTTTGGCAAACATGTCAAGTAACTCTAAATATAAAAAGTACAAAAAAAAAAAAAACGGAATGTAATTTTGGTTTTGACTACAAAAAAGAAATACAACTACTAATCAATGCCATAATTATAATATTTGAAATTATTATAAGAGATAAGAAACAGCCTTCTTCAATAAGAGTTCTAAATTTTTCTTGTCTTAATAATATAATCATTATATTATAACTTATCTTAAATTTAAATACCTAAAAAGCTAAATGCAAAACTGTTAATAATTGGTTCCGCTGCTCGCTAGGTTAGGAGTACACTAAATTTGTCATGCAGCTGAAAATGTACAACTCACTTTTGTCAACACAACTTAAAACAATCCCTTCTTCTTTTTCTCCTTTTTGCCGTCCACAGTTTCCCTTGAGCCTTCCAAACTTCGTCTTCTCAAATCTTCAATGGTCACTTGGTTGTCTTTCTCCCAGGATTCTTTCTCCAGCTCAAATTGTCTTCGTTTTTCTTCTAATTCCTTTGCTTGCTGTTCTAGTTGCTTTTTGGTAGCTTCGTGACGTCTTGTTAGTTCGGCTTCAGAGTCTTTTAGTTTTTGTTTCTTTTCACGGACTTTCATTTCAAAAACCTTGAAAAAAAAATTTATGTAATTTATTTGAATGTTACTTTCTACAATAATAATAAACAATTTATAAAATCAAAATAAAATTCTTACTTGTTCCATCTCCATTTCCATTTTTTTCATCTTATTGTCATGCTCCCTCTTCTCTTCATCCATCTGAGCCAGTGGATTTTTATTTGAAATCCTGGAAGGTTTTCCATCTGCCCCTAACCCAGCTAATTTTCTGCACCTGTAGTTTTCATAGTGGACATTATTGGTGACATCTTTGAGATCTTGCAAGTGAGTCCGAATAACCATATTCCTTAGCGCTATAAAATCACAGTGTTCGAGATTCTCTACTTCTGCAATGCCCCAGGGGTATTTGCGACCGCGAGTTTTTTTACCGTCGTTTTCTATGACGCAATTTGAGCCAACAACCGCAAAAGGAACACGCTCCTTTAATGATTTATTCAACTTGTGCTCTTCATCTTCTTCTGAAGTTTCTGGAAACTCATAAATCTTGATTTTATGTTGGGCAATTTCATTCATTATTTGTTTCTTGAATAAAGCACATTCCTCTGAAGTCAGCGTGTCAGCCTTGGCAATGACAGGTATAATATTAACTTTATCGCACAGTCTTTTCATGAATTCTATGTCTAAAGATTTTAGTCCATGTCCAGATGGTTGTATAAAATACAAGCAGCTATGTACTCGTTGGTCAGGTGACATTTGTCTTGTTACCCTTGCTTCAGAATTCAAGTAATCCTCATATTTGCTTTCGATGTATTCAATTATGGGAGCCCAGCAATTACTGTTGTCAACAGCGTCTCCAAATCCTGGAGTATCTACCATTGTGAGCAAAAGATTAACACCGTTTTCTTTTAGCATCACCCTAGTGGTTTCTACTGCTACGGTTTTTTTCAGTCTCTGAGTGGGACCAGGATAATCAGTTGAATTATAAATTTCCGTAAGAAACATTGAATTTATAAGGGTGCTTTTGCCCAAGCCTGATTCGCCCACCACCATCAAAGTGAATTCGAAGCCTTTTTTAACTGCCTTTCTGTACACTTGGTTGGGCAAATTTGCAAAGCCTACATAGCCATCTAGCTCTTTGATTTTTGGTCTTTCCTTGATTATATCCGGGCTGGATTCTTTGCTGGAGTCGTCTTTGGTTTCTTTCGGGGTGCCATCGATTTGGGTTTCTTTTTTATCGGGGATTGAGGGTTTTTCAATGCTGGGGGTTTTGGTTAGGCGGTTTGTGTCTTTGTTTTGTTCTGGTGTTGTGGCTGAAAAAGAAAATATGGGTTTTGTTAAGATGTGGAAGTAATTGGCGGGTAATTTAGTTTGTTTATTGGTTGAGGATCTAGATAAAATGTTAGGGATTTATGTCAAACTTTGTATAACAGTCATTTACAGGGAATTTGCAAGGAGTTTGGAGGAATTTTTAAGGACTTAGGAGGAACTTGCGAGGAGTTTCCGGAATTGTTTGCACAAATGCAGGAGAGTAATAAAAATGTGAGGTAAAATGTGGTTCAAGGTCATTTTGGAAAAAATCAAGCTTCAAAAAACAACATCCACAGACATTTTATTTTTTTTCGAGGAAAGTGTTTGCGGGATTGGCTTGAAATTTTGCAAGTGGATGAAGAAAAGATTGAAATTTAGGGAAAAATAAAAAGTTCCTTCTGATCGTTCACTTTTAAGGAGCAAACGAGGGATGAGTAGATTCATAAACTTTGAACACCTCATGCCTAAAACGCAATTATTCAAGTCCTGTTCAGTCCTGTCAGGACCTGCCAAGCCTTGTCAAGTCCGGCCAGGTCCTGCAAAGTCCTGTCAGGTGCTGCAAAGTCCTGTCAGGTCCTGCCTCTCGTCCTGTTTTAACGCAAAAAAAAGGCAGATCTGAATAACCACCGTTTATTTTACACAAAATCACCTGTAAATGTAATTGAGAATATCTCACTTGTATTTCAGATTTTTCAAATGTGATTTGGAAAATCTCACATTTATTTGAGATTTTTCAAATGCAATTCAGAAAATCTCACTTGTAATTCGGATGTTCCAAATGTAATTAAAAAAATCTCATTTGTAATCCAAAAAATCACAACTGAAATTCAGAAAATCCCATTTGTAATTCAGATTTCTCAAATGTAATAATTCAAAAAATCTCATTTGTAATTTAGAACATTTTCGTTGGTTTGAAATGTATAGAATAATGTAATTAAACATCCCTTTATTCACAGTTCAGAAACCCTGTAGCTATCTATGTGAGTACATACACAGGTTTCTGAGAACCAGAGCGGACTAAATGAAATTTTCTGAATTATATTTAAAAAATCTGATTTACAAGTGCGGTTTTCTGAATTAAATTTAAAAAATCTAAATTACACTTGAAGTTTTCTGAATTACATTTGAATAATGTGAATTACAATTGAGGTTTTCTGAAATACATTTGTGTTTTTCTGAATTACAATTGGGAAAGATGAAGACGCAAAATATAAATGTGGAAAGCCAGTAAATATAATTTCTGACAAGTCCTGCCAAGTCTTGCCAAGTTGTGTATAGCATAGAATGTGTATAGGTCATGCCTATGGGTCATACCAAGTACTGCAAAGTCCTGCTGTACGTCATGTAATTTCCTGTCATGTCCTGCAGTTAATTTTGCAAACCAGTAAATGTAATTTTTGGTAAGTCCTGCCAAGTACTGTATGGATTCTGCTGAGAACTCCTAGGGGTCTGCCAGGTCTTGTCAAGTCGAGTGTTAAGTCCTGTGTTACTGTGTTTTGCACCTGATTTTGTACACTTTCTGCTAGATCTGTTCACCCATTGGAAGCAAAACACCTAGGAATAGGTACTCCTTCAAAACTGTGGGGAATTTAGAAAAAATTGTGTGGAATTTGGAGGAATATGCGGGGATATTAAAAAAAATTATTGGAGGAATTTTTGAGAAATTGGGGGAATTTATTGGTTTCAACACTGAACATATAAGAAATAGAAAAATACATTTCTTATCAAAAACAATTTTGGGGATTTTTAAGTAATTTGTAAAAGGCATTTGTAGGGAATTTGTGAAGAGTTTGGAGGAATTTGTAGGCAATGTGAAGGAATTTTTGGGGAATTTGGCAGAAAGTTTAAGGAATTGTTTACACAAATTCGAGCGGGATGGTTTACCTCTTGGAAAATATATACTTATTATGAATATTAAAAATATACCTACAACATATACTATACCTATCTTTTTTATTTCATGTTAAATGTAACATCTACTCATTAAAGGAAATTATATAGAAAATGATACTTGAATGCAACTATACCTATGTCAGAGGTAGGTTGCTTGATAACTTTATAATATCATCTGGGGTGCTTCAACATAATGCAAATCTCCATAAGGCACCGCAGATGCGTCATCAAGTTACCCATTAAGTACCAGACAACCTATGAACTTTAGAAACCTTGACTTAAATGTACTACATAAAAATGTCATGGTTACCTAAATACTATAAAGTGTATAATTCTGTAAACATTTATGGTGAGTTTTTTAGAAAAAATTAACACTCAAGCTGATTTAGGAAATTTCACTTTTCAACTTCTATACCTAAGTAGTTGGGTCTCGAATGGGGTTTTAATGGACATTTAATTCAATTTAATTACACCATATCATATAACATCATTCATACAAAATTCTAATTTGAGATATAGAGTTATTGGTAATTCGACACATTTTTTTGAAGATGTGATAGGTAAGATTTTTGGATTTTTCAATTTTCGTGACATCCTTTTTTCATAGATTTCTACAAGAATACAATATTTATTCATGCCAAAATACATTACAAAAATGTTTACACTTGTCAAGTTTTCACTTATGCAGGTTATTGAAAAGGTACAAATTTCAAACAATTACAGGAGAAAATATATAAATAAACAAATAAATATAAACATTGAGGCATCTAATTACTATCATCTACAATACTGACAACAATTTTGACTCTATTTTTATGATGACACATTTTGTTCATTCAAGAATGTCTGAGAAATCATTGTTACAGAATTCATCGATGGAATAAAAGAACTTCTTGATTAGGTATCTCTTCACCAATGACATGTAATCTTTTGCAGGTATTTTAACACCTTTGTAGAAAGTGGCAATAAATTGAAAATCTTTAGTGCAAGGAAAGATATGGCAGTTTTTACTCTATGAATTCTATAATAATCCCACTCGCCCTTTAGAAAACTCGCCTCCGGCTCGTTTTCTAATAAAGGGCTTGTGCGATAAAATGAAATCTTATGAATTGATGTACTATTGTCATACATATTACAACATGCAACCTGAAAGTAAGGGGAATCCCTCGGCGAATCCTATAGATTTTTAGAAAAGTGGAAATTGAAAAAAAGTGGGAATTATCCCTAAAAAAGTATCCTAAAGTAGACGTAGTGACGAAGTAAGTAGAAAATTCTTCAGGGTTCTCTTTCAGGAATAATTCCCACTTTTTCCAATTTTTTCTTCGATAAAAATGTACAGGATTCTCCTTTATTTTAGGATGTACTGAGGAGTAAACTAGTTTGAAAAATGTGTACACTAAAAAAAATCCCACAAAATCTTACTGGAATTCTACAGAATCCTATTGAAATTCCACTGAAAATAAATGAAATTTTCGACTAATGAGAAAAGTACATTTCATGAGTAAATTGAATTCTACTCATTTTTGAACCCCTGCGGGAAGTGCTGTTAGAGTTCTGCAGCAATTAGGTAGGTAACACATTAATAAGTTGTTCTGATTTAAAAATGAGGAGTTTTTGAATTAATGTGTTAATGCATGCAAAAAATCACTTCGCCAAAATACTTTTAATGATCATAGTGACTTAAAACTTTTTTTCATATGGAAAAGTTAATTTGAAGTGGATTTGAAGCTCCGAACTAAATTTGGAAACTTTTTCCCAAGGTAATGTAATAATCGAGGCAGTAATGCATGTAATAATTATTAAAGAATAAGAATAAACTTTATTAACGGACAAGCCATTTACAGTAAATAACATAATACAAAAATATATGACGTTATAATATTAACGAAAAACACAAGAACTTAAAATTTAACATTTACGGTACATATAAATACACTGACATTTAGCGCTGCAGACTATTTAACAAATGTTTACAAGTTTTCAGAGACATGCCAAAAAAATCAAAATTGTTGGGTAGCTGATTAGCTTCTCTGCATATTCTAGCCATAGGGCAGAAAAAAACATAATTAATCCTATGATACTCGCTATGAAAAAAATGCACTTGCCTAGTCTGTCTCACAGGGGCACGCAGGGAAATGCTGTTCAACAAAGAGGGACAGTCAATTAAGTTATTAAGCAACTTGAAAAGTAAACAAATATCATAATTCCTTCTACGTGCCTCTAAACTAGAAAGACCCAGCAACCGCAACAGGTCATTGTAGCAGACCTCTTCTGATGGTATATGCATCTTATAGGCAATATACCTTAGAAACCGTTTCTGAACTCCCTCAACACAATTTATATGGACCCCATAATGTGGTGACCAAATTGGGGTAGCATATTCCAAAAGGGATCTCACTACAGAACAGTAAACGCTCCGCTAAAATATACAAGAATCATTTGTGCAAAGTACTGATAATCACAGTGACATGAAACTTTCAGGATTTATGAATTGAAGTTTCCTCTTTGAGGAAAAGTTAATTTAAAGGTTCAAATAAAATTTGGAAGCTTTTTCTCATGTTAAGCATGCTTTTTTCAAGTTCTATGTCATTTTGAAAGGAAAACCCCAATTTAAAAAAACACCTGGTATAGGTAAAGAACTTTTGGTCTAACAAAATACTTTTTCTACTGACGTTTCATAATAGCAACTTTTCGATTGTCATTTTAGTTTTGAAACGACATTCTTTTAAGCACTGAGTGCGTGAGAGTTACTTTTAAGCACTCAGTGCGTAAAAGTGACTTTTGAATGCGTAAAAGTGACTTTTGAGTGCGTAAAAGTAATTTTTAAGCACTAGTGCCTAAATGTGTCATTCAATATTCAGAAATAAAAAACACACTAAACACATATTTGAATTTTGTTTTGTATTTATGATGAATATTGAAAATGGAATTACTGAATTGAACGTTTGGGTTAATCAAAACAGAACTTTGTGTTGTTACCTACTTTCTAGGATTTTAATTATTGATGTCGAATCTTGAAAAAAAAATCGCATGAAAAGTTTCAGGTGTCGAGCAAAAGCAGGTAACAAAGATTTTGGGCGTAATCGGCCTATTCACATGGAATAAAATTGTGTTTTTTTATTATGAAAAACCAGTAGAAAAAATCTTGTATACAATACGTTACAAAACAATGTCTTTTAGTAACTCGACGTGTTGTCCAACTCGGCTTTGCCTAGTTGGACAATTTTCACGTCGAGTGCCTAAAAGACGCTCATTTCGCAACTTATTGTACAAATAGCTATTTTACAATTGGTTCTCTAGTGCAAATCTTCAGGCAAATCCCAAAGGATTTTCATAGTTGTGGCCTTTCTCTGAAGGGAAAAAACACACATCTGAGGCATGTACCTAGATTAGCATACCATAAGATAGGTATCCTAGAATCAATAGATATCAATGCAATATGAAATTATTTTAAAGTTATTAGATTCTTGGGAAAATTGTTTTCAAAGTTGTAATGAAATGTCAGCTGTTGATTTTGAGGTTGAAGTTAAAGAAAAAACATTCTAATTTTGGACTAATTAAATGTAAATTTTTGGTGTAGGGTTATTTTGGTTACGATAAATACTCATTAATACCTAAGAAAAATCAACCAAAAACTAAATTGTACAACAGTTTTGAATGGTTTGTGGTTTGTATGATTTGAGACACATTTAGCACATATAAAAATGTTATTATTCAGGCTTGTATTTAGCTAGGTCTACTATACTGCAAAATGCATTTTACAACGACATATTTGAATGTTATCCTACATTTATGGTATTTACTTGTAGTTTTGGAAATACTTATGGGAAGTTTTGAATTACCTAGGATTTTATGAAAATAATCAGTTCTTGGGGGTAATTGAGAACATAATGTAACTATTTACCTATTCAAAATACCTATATGATCAAGCGTTGGGGCAAATAAAAACATTTGGAATATTTTCTATTTTTGAAATGCAATACCCGAGGCAATACCTATATTTACCAGTGTTTTCAATGACCCCTATCTCCATTTCACCCATGTTGACTATACAACTATACTTAGGTACTTTCCAAACACAAAAAGAGGAAAGTATCAACAATGCAATGTAGCTTGATTGTATCAAGTTATTTTGAAGGACAGGAATACATGTACCTAATTAATTAGTGTTTAACGTTGTGATGGAATTTCAACTATAAAATTTCAGGCCAGGTTAAAGTTCAAAAAAAAAAAAAACATTGAATGGTTCTGGTTTTCATATATTCAATAATTATTCCAATTCTTACCTGTCCCAGAGAAAAACATTTCTCGTTTATTAGACAAAGCACTAGACCCAACATCCCCATTCCCATTAGTCTGCATCTGAGGCTGAGCAGTCCCATTAGTAGGATTTTGTTGTTCCATAAACTTTTGCCTCATCGCAAGCCTGTCCAGGCTGGAAAGCCTGTAAGAGCCCCCGATAGAGTCCTTGTCCCTTTCTCTGTTCAAGCTGCTGCCTGCATTAAAACTGCTAGTGTACTTGGGCAAAGTAGGCGGCGGTGTCGGTTTGTTTTCGGTGTTGTTTCTGTTCAAAAGTGCACTGCTCGAAGTGTACATGTAACTGCTGGGCATAATATTCGGACGGCTTTTGATTGTGGCCGTAGCCTGTTGCGGATTGGTGGTGGGACTTGCGGCCGGATTATTAGTCGCACTCATTTTTGTTATTGCAAATTAATTATCAGAGGCTAATCTATTGTTGACATTGGTGGTGGTGTAACGAACCTTGATGACTCAATTCTTGTTTATCTGGCCTGGGGGCCACACCCGCACAAAATGCACTGTTTACACTGGAAAATCGTCGTTTTTTGCGAGTTTCTTGTACGCGACACTTTCCGGTTGAATTTGTGCAAAGCTGGAAGTCGAAATTGTTCGTTGTTTATGTTAAAATTGACGAAATAAAGGAGCCGCAGTAATGGAGGTCATTCGCGATTCCGATCGGTTTTTGTTTCATTTTCTGTCTGATTGGTTTGGCGCTTGGGTCGGTCGACGGTAACCAGATAGCGCCACCGGTCGAAGAATATCAGGACCCTATTAAGGAATTTATTCAAGATATTTGTTTCGTTCGAAATTTAATAAAAGATTGAAAAGCCATCATATTTCCATGAGAAAGAGTATCTTTCCTTACCTATTATAAATCTTTATAAATGATTATTTTCTTAGAAATAGAAATTCAAAATTGAAAATCATCAGTATTTTAAATTGAAGGCAGTGGATAGAGGTCCGAAAATTCGGATCTCTAGTGTTCATACTAAAGATCCGACAATTCTCGGATTTTCAATTTGTATATTAGGGATCCGAAAATGCGGATCTTTAGTGGTAATATTGAAAATCCGAAAATATAGGTATGTTATTTATTTCTAATTCTGTTAATTCAGGAATATTCCAATAAAATTGATAAAATGCTTGTATTTTAAGGATTTATACTAGAAAAAATGGATCCTCTAATCCTTTTTATGTAGAATAGCTAATCAAGTTTACTCGAAAATATTTGGTTGGTCCAATTTCAAACAGAACAGTACAAAAAAGAAAACTAAGTACCTACCTTTTTATTTTTTTAAAACATTACATAATTGAAAATAAATATTTCTTTATTTTAAGGGTTGATAGGGTAAGAGGTGTGATTTAGTTCCTTCTGCACTGCATGCAAAACCAGGCTTTACTAGAAGGCAGCTTTGTTACTGAACAGCACGCTTCATGTTTACACTGAAGACATGAATCACCTCGTAAGCAATCTTCATGTATCACTTTGTTACATATATCATAAATCCATTTCAGAATACTATTTTGTTTTTCAATTCGTTTTTGTAATAAAACATAAGAATCGGGACAAAAGTATGCTTCTATTTCTGCTAAAGATATTTCTTCTTCAAATTTCAGTGATTGAAAATACAGTCAGAAAAGTAGTTTCAACCAATGAAATTCGCTCTGACTGGTTTGTGATTTCTGCAGAAGCAGACTGATCTCGAATATTATTCTTTGTAGATACTTGCGACGATAATATTCCTTATTAGATGGAATTAGAAATAAACATCTATTTTCGGATCTTCAATACATATTACCACTAAAGATCCGCATTTTCGGACCCCTAATATACAAATTGAAAATCCGAAAATGATCAGATATTTAGTATGAACACTAGAGATATGAATTTTCGGACCTCTATCCACTACCTAAATTGAAACGTTTTTGTTTGGTTTACGTCACAAATCAGTACCGGCGTTGTCAGATTGTCGTTTCATTCCTAGGTGAAGTTGTATTGAGTTGTACTTAAATTGAAAAAAAAAATAGTAGCTGACATTAGCTTTGTTTTGGTTCGAAATTTGGGAACGGTTCTGGGATTGCGCAGAACTGCTTGTGCACAAAAAATAATAGAGGACTGTTCTAATACTAGTTCTGAACCGATTCGGAACAAAAAAACCAAAACACGCCGCAAATCACAAAATTCTAAAACAGTTCCTCCTGCAGAGCAAGTACTGAAAGAACCGTTCTAGAACAATCCCAGAATTGTTCCTAAATAGTTCTGGATAAACCAAAACACTGTCAACACAGTTCGATTACGATTCTGAAAAAACGAAAACGCGTTTTATAAAATGCGCATGTGCAAAATGATTCCGAACTAGTTCTGAGTGAAACCAAAACAAAGCTTATGCAAAATACGAACATTTGACAACGCCGCTATTTACTTATGATCAAAAACAATCGTTTTGGGAAATAATATAAAAAAATGCTACAATCCAATAAAATCTTTGAATAATAATGGGAGATGTGATATGTGCTGTGAAAGGTGAGGCCATTGGAAAGGACAACAACCAATCAAATACTGAAATACTTCAACGATAAATGGCCACCGAAAAGGGGCGGAGCCTATCTAACCAATTGAATGCCTTGATGGTATCCTCGCATCTGATTGGAAAGGGGCGGGTCTTATCCAACCTATCGAATGCTTCGATGATATTCTTGCGTTTGATTAGGTACAGTGACTTAAACCTTTTCAAACAATGGCGACAATAGAAATAATTAAGGCTACCATAATATTCTGATAAAAAAACGGGACATTTTTATGAAGCAGATGTTTCATGTATTTAAGAAAAAATAGCGCCGCAGACAAATTTCTATTTTTTCTGGACCCCGCCCGTAGATCGAACTCACGGATAATATACACTACTACTACAGCCTAGCCTATCCTCATAAGGCCTGTGTAGAACAAATCTGAAGCCCCCTACCCATTGAGATATTATATAAAAGGAGACGCTGTTGCCGTATACGAGTATGCATTGATAACGGGATCATTAGGAGCTATTCCAGCACCAATATGGCCGCTGTATCAGGGTTGGATTCAGCTCAAATGTCATATTTGTTTACTTCATTTACCTCAAATATATTTAAAAGTCAGACTCTATTGGTATTTCAATTTTTACATGTATTTAATTGTTTTTATGTGGCCTAAAAATTGTTAAAAAATTATACTTCTAAAAAACATAACTACATATTAAAACTACAACAAAAAATTGGAAGTTCGATCCTGAATGTTGTTTATACTCAACTATGAAATGATATTCCCGTTGATTTCTTCTTTTCTACGCCAAACCTGCTGCAGCAACTTCTTACTGCACATGAAGACATTATACTTCTCTCATACACAACACAAGCAAGTCGGAAAAACCCCAAAATAATCAAAAATTGCGTATTACGTCTCGAAATCAGAAATTGTGTATGACAGTTGTAATGTCAATAGGTAAGTATTGACACAAAACCAGCACTAGCATGGCGGACCCGCTACCACTTTTTCTCAGGTGACGTCGCCTCCTCTCCTATAACTACCTCAATGCCCCTACCCCACCAAATCACCATCTGTGACGTAGACAGCATGTCGTTTCTCGCCTTGACCTAGGCTGTTTGCACCACAGGAATCAACGCTTTTACTTTATGCATACTTGGTTTTACTACATTAATTAACATTTTAAAACAAATATTTTTCAGATCTCGTTTGCATCTTCCTATTTGCCTATTATGTTAATCAAAATTAAATATTTTTCATCATAGATTTAAATTCTAAACTACGACTGCCGGCGCAAACAGCTGACGTCTCTGACGACTTAGTTGATGACGTCGGCAATGGTGATACACCAATATGGCGGCCATTACCAAAAATGAGGCCGATAAGCAATAAAGCAATCCTTAGTGGTGATTATTACCCTTGGGCCGAATTCGCCAAATTCTTAACTGTCAAATGTTAAATGCTCTCGAATAACCAGCACGTTGCGATTTGCTGAGACTAGAGATGAGGGAATGAGGGGCAAAATCGAATTACCTATATTTCACGCTTTTTGAAATATCAGAGAATACGGGACATTTACGCGTCCCGACAACAAATTTGGGGACGCGGGACATGGACCTTGGAATAAGGGACTGTCCCGTATAATACGGGACGTATGGCAAGCTTAGAAATAATAAGCCATTTCCCTGCCGCCTGATTCTTGCAAATTTTAAATATGAATGTAAGTAATTAAGCCTCGCCTCAGTCGCCCCGTCGCCATATTCTTGCAAATTTTAAATATGAATAATGGGATTTCAAGCTACACCATTTCCAAATCCAAGCGGCAGTAAATGGCATTAAATAACCTGAATTGTAAACAAACACCAGCTTTCCTATTGGGTTGAAACGCCCTACCTGGACCAGTGCCCATACACGGAGGAAATTCCATAGGTTGTAATTAAAATGACCAGTTTGTCATTTACTGCCGCTTGGATTTGGTTTTGAAATGGTGTAGAACCAATCAAAAACAGGTTGGCAATAATTATTCAGTCCGTAAAAAACTGTAGCAAATGCTTATACTTAGGTACTCAACCTGCTGCATAAAAGCTGAATATATCTATGTTTATCTCTTTGGTTTATCTCAAAAAACTTGAGCAAAAGCATTTGCTTCTGTTTTATTCATAGGATGAATGAGGAAGTTGCATACAATTTTATTTTGATGCAAAATGTAGGTAGATATTTAAAGTGAAGCAAAATACTCTATAAGTAGATATATTTCTATATTTAAATCCTCTTTATACTGAACCACTAATAAATATTTAAATATTCAAATATTGAATATAACAAAGGACGCGAAAACATTGGCGAAAACCAAGGTTCGGGATAGCCTTTCCTCATAAGGCCTGTGTGGAACAAATCTGAATCCCTCCACCACGCCAAATCACCAGTTGTGACGTAGGTAGCATATCCTTTCTCGCCAGATTTGTTTCTCGCCTTGAGGTAGGCTGTTTGCACCACAGGTTATGATTCCGCAGGTTTTTGCTTTATACATACTTTGGTTTTAATTCTAACATTCTAACATTCTAAGACACCTCTTTTTCAGATCTCGTTTTCATCTTCCTCTGTGCCTATTATGTTAATCAAAATTAAATAAAACTTTCCGTTATAAATTCATACAGTTTCCTATATGTACAGGGTGGGCCAATTTGGAGACTTTTAATAGTCAGTTTCTGAACGAGATACAAAAAATGAACCCCCCACTCTGGGGCTCTCATTTCATGAAATTTTGAAAAATTTAAAAAAAAAAAACAAACTTCAAATTTTAAAAATTTTAAGACGATTTCGCCACGTTTTGGTAACCCACTTTGGTTGGTCAAAAATGTACCAACCAATTTCGGCACGAAAAACAATGACGTCACGATAACTTTGGTATCCATTTTGGTATGTCAAATTGGGTACCGAGCTTGGAGCACGGTTATTTGAATTAGTAGCTTGCTAACTCTCAACAAATAAACACAATTAATTTTCTCTATTCCCAATTTTAATTTCCAACAATAAAAAGTATTCAGTAGTTTGTTTATTTTTATTTTCTCAGGCATACCATCACCATCACGTCATACACGTGACATTTGGTAAACCGGCCGATATCGGCTGAAAATGGTATGCAACGTCACTGTTGTGACGAAGAGCCTACCTAGCGGTTAACCAATTTACCTACCAACCAAAACGTGGCGAAATCGTCTTTAATAATGTACTGTGAAAGGTAGGGCTACTGGAAAGGGAAACAACGAATAATCAATCAAAACCCTTGAAGAATAATGGCCGTCAAAAAAGGGCGGAGCTTATCGAACCAATTGAACGCCCTGATGATATCTATGTATCTGATTGGAAAGGAGCGGAGCTTATTCCACCTTAAACTGCAGTGACTCTATACAAGACAGTGGCGACAATAGTGCCTAAGCTCCGCCCACCCGCCATGTTTTGTCGGACTCATTCAATAATGTATTTTTTCTTTCTTTTCTTGCTGTTCTAATTTTTTTATCACAAAATAGTCAATAACAGGCACAAATAACAAAAACAAAAATATATTAACACAAAATTGCTTAAATATCCATAGAATCAAATGGTAAACACAAATAACTTTAGTGCCTAAGCTACGCCCACCCGCCATGATTTGTCGAACTCATTTAATAATGTATTTGATCTTTGTTTTCTTTCTGTTCTAATTTTTTCTCATAAAATACTCAATAACAGGCACAAATAACAAAAACAAAAATATATAAACCCAAAATTCCATAAATCTCCATACCTAGGATCAAATGGTAAATACAAATAACTTTCGTCAAAACAAGGCGGATATTCTGTAGCCAATAGAAAATGGGTCCCTCTATTATTGTCGCCACTGTCTTGTATAGAGGCACTGTACTTGAATGTACCCAATGAGAGATTAAATATGTATTGGAAAGGAAAACAACCAATTAAATACCATGACGATCAATGGCCGCCGAAAAGGGGCGGAGCTTATCTAACCAATTGAGCGCCCTGTTCATATCCTTACATCTGATTGGAAAGAGGCGGGGCTTATCCCTCTTATTAAATGCTTCGATGACTCAATAAACCTTTTCAAGGGAGATTCCTTAATAATGTACTGTGAAAGGTGGGGCCATTGGAAAGGGAAACAACGAATAACCAATCAAATCCCTTGAAGAATAATGGCCGCCGAAAAGGGACGGGGCTTATCGAACCAATTGAACGCCCTAATGATATCTATGTATCTGATTGGAAAGGAGCGGAGCTTGTCCCACCTTAAACTGATTACAGTGACAAAAACAGTATCGATAATAGAAGTGAACCACGCCCCTGTCGCCATTTTTTTTTTTTTCAAATTTTAAACATGAATCTATAATTAAGCCACGTTGTCGCCGCCATGTTCTTGCAAAACATTTTAAATACAGGGTTGTCGTTATGTATGGAAACGGTCTGATATTTCAGAACCGGCTTGAAAAAAATTTACAATATTTCCTACCTGGGGATTTTTAGGAATGCCCGATTCAATGGTGGTATTTGCAATGTTGCCAAGTTTACCGTTTTCTAAGATGTCGTATGCAACTTGATTTTTTTAAATGAATGCCCCTTTTTATTTTTATTGTAATTAATTCAGCGTCCCAACATTACTAAAACCCCCAAATACCAAAACTCCATTTTACTTTGGTTTATGAAATATGGCAACACAGATTTTTTGTTAAAATGTTTGGAAACAGTCTCGTAATTCAGAAAAGTCTTTAGAAAATGTACAATATTCCCTACCATGGGGTTTTTGGGAATGCGCGATTCACTGGTGGTATTTGCAATGTTTTCAAGTTTACCGTTTATAAGATGCCGTATGTAACTTGATTTTTTTTAAATGGATGCCCCTACGGGCAGTTACATACGGCATCTTAAACTTGGAAACATTGCAAATACCACTATTGAATCGGGCATTCCTAAAAACCCCCAGGTAGGAAATATTGTACATTTTCTAAAGTCTTTTCTGAACTATGAGACTGTTTCCATACATTTTCACAAAAAATCTGTGTTGTCATATTTCATAAACCGCAAGTAAAATGGAGTTTTGGCATTTAGGGGTTTTAGTAATGTTGGGACGCTGAATTAATTACAATAAAAATCAAGAGGGGCATCCATTTAAAAAAATCAAGTTGCATACGACATCATAGAAACGGTAAACTTAGCAACATTGCAAATACCACCATTGAATTGGGCATTCCCAAAAACCCCCAGGAAATATTGTACTTTTTTTTCAAGCCGGTTCTGAAATATCAGACCGTTTCCATACATAACGATAATCCTGTATAATAGTTATGTAGGATTTTAAAAAACAATCAACGTAACCAGTCACTAGCCACGCAGTGTTGCAAGCTTGAGGGAATTATTCCCTTTTTTGTTTGCAAAAGGTGAAAGTATAGGGAATTGACTTATGGCATTTCCGGTTGGTAGATTCAATGCGCACTTAGTGTATTTGCATCCTTTTAATGGACCTGTATAAGAAAAAGACAAAAATAAAAAAAACGGCACTGCACTAGTTCCACACTAAAGTCACTGTTTGATAACGCAGTAACCAACTACAGTGTTGCCAGCTTGATGGAATTATTTCTTTATTTCGGGAAATTTTTTAGAAGCAGGAAAAACAAAAATTGAACCAAAAAATAATGGAAAAGTTCTTGATTTAAATGAATCCCTAGAACAAGGATAAGGTTAAAAATAAAAAGTAAATATGATTAATCGCAATGACCGTTAATTTGAAAATTTAGGGTATCATCCAATTAGCTTTACAATTGCATTCAATAGTGCGGCCCTGTTTTGAGAGAAAGAAGGAGCATATTGCGATAAGTTGAAGCAAGACAAAACCATACAATCGACCAAGTTGTGTTAAGAATAACCAAAATAGCTGGAATAGCTGTGAGGGTGACGCAGGGTGCAGGTGAAGCCCTTTACAATTTCTTAAGTACCTACTGCATAAAAACCTGAAAAATGTTGGATATTTTGGTTTAATGGTTTTTAGATAATATATAAAGCCTGAGCCTGATGAAACAAAAAATATCTACAGTTGTAGGTATCATGTTTCTTGGATTTAATTAGGTGTCTACAATAATTATTATTGGCTAAAGTCTAAAAACCAAAATTTACGTTCTTAAAAAAATAAGAAAGTGAAAAGATCACTTACATAACTTAACTGGTCCTCTCCTCTATACTAGGTAGGTATTTATACCTACACTACACGAGGATGTTTTGTTGTAATTTTGAATGGGTTCTTTCTTGGCGGTTCGTTAAACCGAAATCCGAAACAAAGTTGGCAAAAACTGACCAAATTAAGATTTAAAAAACCCGTTTGCGGTTCCTTATGTAACCAACTGTTTCTTTGTCTTTGGATGGAATAGAAACCGTTAATTTTGAACACCTTGATGAGGGTACCATCAACACCGACTATTAATTAATGGATGTTTTTATTTGAAATAATAAAACTGCACTTTATTTAAATAATGTCAAGGCATAAATTATGTTTGATGTCTCATCAGAACTAAGTAAACATTTTCCTAGATTTGTATTAATCATATAAGTGTGACACACATTTTTAAGTAAATACATTAATTTTTTATGTTTATTTCAGGTTCGTACAATGAAAATGCACATCTTCACTTTCGTCCAAATGATGTGCCTGATAATGTTGTGGGTGGTCAAATCGACGAAAGCTTCTTTGGCTTTTCCGTTTTTCCTGATTTTGATGGTACCAGTTAGAGACCAACTAAAACACATATTTTCACAGAGGGAGCTTCGTGCTGTAAGTATAAACAAAAACGACGTAAATCCATCGATGACTGACCCATTTAATGGGCCAGATGTTTTTAAACGAAAATTAATGCTGCAGCTCGAACTCAAATGCACCTTTTCAATCTTTGGTTTATTTTTGTACTCCGTGTTTATCGAATTGTTTTGTGAAACGTGTTAGGTACTATTCTAGAAATTTCATGAATCTGATCTCACATTTATCGAAAAATTAGTTGTAGGTAGATCTCAACACAAATACCACTAGATGAGTCACAAGACAACACCCCTTGTGTATATTTATAGTGCTGCCGCAAAATCACCCCCAAAAATAGAGGGTATTTAGCAGGCAACATTATAGAATATAGGGTAGGTCGAAAATGTACTCAAATTTCAAATTTTCAATGTTCATTAATTAAAGTATATTTTATTATTCCAACTACAAGTAAATCAAAACCCCATACACCTAGAAGGTATCGATGTTTTCAATCACCCAACCTTGTCCAAGGTCTTTGTTTGATTGTTTTTAAATCTACATTTTATTGGCAATAAGAAATATAAGTTTTTAATGTCCCAAATAATTAAATGACTCATTCGTAGTTAAATAAAAATCAAAAGCAGGTTACGTAAATAAGGAAGACCGGAAATAACGTATTATGTAAAAAGAAAAGCCATTCTTGCACACACACGTTTCTAACTGTTCAAAGTTTTTCTGTTTTTGACGCCACGTGAATACTAATTATAGAAAAAAATATAATTTTGGTATAATAATGTGCTACATTTATATTTTTGATTACCTGTAATTAATTTACAGTTAGATGGTGATCAAGCAGATGTGGATGATGACGAGCCAGATTTCTACGCCGAAGCTCCACTTCCGGGTTAAATTCTATTGATATTTCATTCAACATTCACCCTTTTTATCAAATTTGGGCAGTATTTGCAATGGGACCAAAATTTGTACAAAAAGGGTTGGACTTTACTTAGGTACTTATTTTGTATCTCAAATAATTGTACTTATCCAAAAATAATTCTATTTTTAATAACCTATAGTACTTAAGTTATTATTCTTAATTATTTTCACTCATTTCAATCAAATAAGATTATATTAGTATTCCAGTTAGTGTACAGTATCATTATATTCTATTGCATATAGGCTCTAAAATTTGTTATTAATTATTGAAACTTTTCATTTTAATGTAAAATACCTAATTAATAGTTGATTCCAAAAAGAATTAGTTGATGAAAAACCAAATATTTTGGTGACTGATAGTTCAAGAAGTTTGTATTTTTTTGGAATTGTGAGCTTCTAAAACCGCTTATAGGAAGTCCAAAATTTTGTAGCAATTTTGAGCAAACTCAACTATTAAATTGATGTCCTTTCAAAGTTTACTGGCTGTATATGTACACAACTTTAGATTTTAACATTGAAGCCAATTTCATGTAAATATTTATTAAAGGTGAGAGCAATAATAATTTATGGTTTTGATAATATGAAATTGGTTTTAAATTGTTAGTAGTATAACTTGATGCAGGAATGTCTAATTCGTGGTACAATAATTGAATGACAGAATCAAATTAAGAAGAATTTAAAAATAAAATGTTAGGTACTTGAAATCCTTTATTGAAAAACTAGGTAGTATTTTCTAACTGTGATTTAAACAATGAATAGATTTTAAAATTTTCAAATAGTTATATTCTGTTCTATTTCTATATAAGCATATTGTAGATATATTATATGTATATTATATAATTATCAATACAGAAACTATAAATTATTGGTTTTATTTTATGTTTAGTCGAATTATGAAAATACCTATTTTTTAAGTCAAAATTGTATTGTTTGGATTTTTTCTGCTTTTGTTTTCAATAATTATTCTTTGTGTTTTTCATTCAATTTTCCACCACGCTTTTCAGTTTCTCTATTCTTTTTTTCCCACTGTTTCTTTGCGTTAAAGCCATTTTTGGAACTTTTCACTTTTTCTTTGTGTTCTTGTCCTCAAGTGAAATTGGGAAAAAAAGGATTTCCTATTATGTACTAGCTTTTCCCACCCTTTTCGATTATTAAACCAATAGATGAAATCGCTTCCACTGATGCTATGTGTTTTGTGTATAGGCTTTTAGACGTGTTTAAGTTACTCCGAAGTACTTTGTTCATCCTTTGGCCCGTTCGTCTGGGCAGATTTCGCGCTCCGGAGCTGTTCTTATTTTCCTCGTCCCCGTCCCCTGAAACACCAACCATAACCGCTTCCGCATGCAGAGTGCGAAGCTTCTAGAACACTTCACACCCGTTATACTCCATGCATTTTGCATTCGACGAAAACTAAAAAATGTACAATTTGGTTGAAAATAGTACCACAGCTTAATACAATTATGATATTAGAAAAAGTTACTTTTACTTTAACCTATATTCTGAAATGTAAAGTGATTCGAAACTCTGCCATGGTGAACCTATGAGTAATTAGAGTTGAGTCTTCATTCAGACACTATAAGGTGAGCAACGATACCGCAAAATTTGATATGGTTGTCCAAGAGCTCCCTGCCGAAATAATAACTGAGGTGGCTGACGTGCTACTCAACCCACCAGCTACTGACAAATATGAACCCCTAAAAACTGCATTAATGGATCGGTTGTCTGAGAGCCCCGAAGCTCAACTCCACCGAATGTTGACAAACTTGGAACTTGGTGACAGAAAGCCTACGCAGCTGCTAAGGCATATGCGGGGCGACAAGGTCTTGAAGGTAAGATGGCTTGACTTACTACCTTCTTCAACCCAACGTTTGTTCGCTGTTCTACCAGAGCAAACCCTAGACGCTTTGGCTTCTGTTGCGGACAAAGTTATGGAATTTGGTCCCACAGTTATATGTCCACGTCGTCGCTACCACACAACCCTTCCTACGGTGCTGATATTTCCCCAATTTCTTCTACAACACTGTCTGGTTTGGAACAGATAAACGCAAGTCTCGACGCAACAAATGCAAGAATGGATGCAATGCCTCGAGATATGGCAAAAATACGGACATTAATTAACCAGTTGTCGAACAATAATAATACTCTTGCTTCTAGCTCAAGCCTAGTGCCTCCGGAGCGTGACCGATCCCGAAATCGCAATGCAAATGGGCCCCCGCGCGACCGGTCCTCCACCCCGGGCGCAGACTCAGAAACAGGATTTTGCTGGTACCATACAAACTGGGGCAACAAAGCAATGCATTGCAGACTTCCTTGTGCGTTTGTCGCTAGATCTGCGCCTCAGTCTAACCAGGGAAACTCGTAGGCCCGGCGTCGTGCGTGGCTGTCGTCGCCGGTACTCAGCCTATTGAAAACCGTTTATATGTTCGCGACAAACATTTGAACATTCCATTCCTCGTAGACTCAGGTTCCGTAATTTCAATTTTACCAAAACGAGTGATTAAGGGACAGTTAATTAAGCAAGACCTAGTTTTGCTTGCAGCAAACTGTACCCCCATTAATACATTTGGCTCAAAATTGTTACAGCTCAACCTAGGCCTTTGCAGGCCACTCGAATAGTAGTTCTACGTCGCTGAAGGCACGACAGCTATAATTGGAGCCGACTTCCTGACCCACCACGACCTCATTCTGGACCTCAAGCGTGCCCGCCTCCTCATCGGTCGCACAAGCCTAACGACGACCTGCATGGCAGGCCCCGAACCAGACATTACAAGCGTCCAGATTGCTCCAACTTTTGAGGTACCCAAAGATGCCATGGGTGAGAAATACAGGGCAATAGTCCAAGAGTTCATTGACCTCGCCGTAGCTCCTGGAGCAATGGCATCACTCCCAGACCTACCTGTGCACCATCATATTGTGACCACAGGCCCACCTGTTTACGCCCGCAGGCGAGCGTCTGGCGGCTGCACGCAAGGAATTTGACCTGCTTCTTGAGAGAGGCATCATTTGACCGTCCTCAAGTCAGTGGTCTAGTCCACTTCACCTCGTGCCAAAGCCCAATGATGGATGGCGCACCACTGGTGACTACCGCCACCTCAATTGTGTAACCCAATCAGACTGTTACCCTCTACCTGTCATTGAGGACCTATTGCAAAACTGTAAAGGTGAGGTTTTCTCTGTTGTAGATCTACAGTGCGCCTTCTACCAGATCCCAGTGGCGCCGGAGGACGTCCAGAAGACAGCGGTCACGACATCATTTGGCCTCTTTGAATTTTTGGGCATGCCAATGGGTTTGCGCAACGCAGGCCAATCCCTTCAGCGTACAATAAAACACCTGCTCCGAAAGCTATCAGCTTTCGTCAAATGCTATGAAGACGACATAGTGAACCACTCCACCAACCATGACGAACATCAGCAGCATTTTCGACTCCTGCTGTGTACCCTCAGGAAAGACAAACTGTCTGTTAACTGGTCCAAGTGCCACTTTGGTCTGAATCAAATCGTCTTCGCAGGCTACTAGGTCACGTCAGTGGGCATCAGCCCGCCCGCTCCAAAGACAGCATGCAGCCATCACTGACTTTCCAAAGCCGCACGACTCCTCACAGTTGCGTCGCTTCTTGGGCATGTTGAATTTTTACAGGCGCTTCTGAACTCCGAGCGCCACTTACTGAGCTGCTCGAAGGGTCCACAGCCAAGAAATCGGTCCTGTCCTGGACGGCCGACGCTGAGACCGCTTTCCAAAATAGCAAAGCAGAGCAATCGTAAACACTACCGAAACTGTCTTCCTGTCTGCATCACAGCCCACAGCCACTTGCACTCAGAACAGATGCGTCAAACTTTGCCATTGGTGCCGCCTTGGACCAACGTCAACCAGATGGTTCATGGGCACGGCTTGGGTTCTTTTCACGTAAGCCTGTCACTCACAGAACAACGCTACTCTACATAATATGATCGCGAGTTCCTCGCTGTTTTCGCTGCGGTCAAACACTTTCCAAGGATTCTTGAAGGTAGGCCCTTTACTATTTTTACAGACTACCGTCCGTACTCACGGTACCCTCATGCCATTCCTCTGCGTGAGACAACTGCACCCACTGTAGCACGTGCCCTCTTCGATGGCTGGATGGTACACCTTGGCACACCGCTTACTATTACGTCTGACCAAGGCCCTCAGTTCGAGGCCATTATTTTTCAGCAACTCAGCCACTTTGTCGGAGCCAAGTACATTCATACGCAGGCCAATGGCATGGTAGAGCGGATCCACAGAATCCTCAAGGCCGCCTTGATGTGCTCTCCAGAAACACCTTGGCCCCAAGCTCTTCCTATGGTTCTACTGGGCATGCGCACCATGTGGAAAGAAGATCTCTAAGCTTCACCGGCTGAAATGGTCTTTGGTACCTCGCTTCATATCCCTGGAGAGTTCATGGCCACACAAGACGCACCCGAGCCAAGCGCCAGTTTTCTCCGAGAGCTGCGCTCAGGCCTGTCCTGGCCTCGAGACACACTTCACAACGCCCATGGGTGTTTAAAGACTTAAAATACATGTGAGTTTGTTTTCAGGCACGTCGAGAGCATCAAAAAGCCATTGCAACCTCCATACACTGGCCCACACCGAGTCGTGCATTGTGTGAACAACTGCACATTTGTCATTGATGTCAATGGCGAACACAAAACTATCTCGACAGACCAACTTACGTCTGCTCACATAGCTCCTGATGAAGTCCAGCCTGTTGCACAGCCAAGGCCTTTGGCGCGGCAAACTTCGCAACCCCATCGAAATCCAAATACATTCTACAGGGATTTGCAGAAGAGTGAAGGACTGAACACTATTATGCCAATAAATCAAACCACACTTTTCAAATGTATTACTTTTTTTATTTTTCTGATATGTTGACATAAATATAAAACACATTCAATGATCGCAATCGGAGAATCTTAAAGAAGTTTTCTTGTGCCATTTTTGTATTGATAATATGGAATGTCAAATATAATCTAAAATTAATAAACTACATAGTATTGTGTGAGCTTAAAAACGATATTCTAAAAAATGTGAGTTATAAGCAATAATTATTTGTTCTTATTTTTTATATACAGTGAGTAGTAGAGGCACAGATCTAAAAAAATAAAATGGTCGTTGTTGGCACTTTAACAAAATAAATAAAAGAGTATAATATTTGCTTTATACACTAATTATTTTTAACATTGCTTTCAATTACAAAATAATATCTTTGTAACCATTTATTTTATTTAAAAAATGACATTTTTCTTATGGTAACTGGAAACATCAAGCAGTCAGTAATTGTATAAATATTTTTCATGGTTTCAAACAAAATAAATAAACCTATACAAGATTTTTATATAATTTAGAATTGTTCCATCAAAGACTTCTTAGAAGTTAATTTAAAAAAAAATTAAATACATACCTACATACATTCAAGCATTAAAGTTAAAAAGTTAAGCTTCGATTTAGCCCTTATTTTTTATTTGAAAATAATTTGACTAGGTTATAATAATATTATTTGCTGAAGAAATTCAATAAATTTATACATAATAACATAAACATTATTCATAATTATTTATTATTAATTAATAATATACAGTATTTTTTTATTTATTTTTTTATAATCTAAACCATTGTCTTTTATTATTGTGCAGTGAGAGAATTTTTAACAAATGTTTTTAAGCGATATTAGAATTTTTTTAAGCCACTAAGATGAGTTTTTTTTTTTTTTTTAATCGAGACTATATAGGGCTATTTCCACAGAAATCACAAACCAGTCAGAGTGTTTTTGATTGGTCCAAATCACCAACAACCAGTTTCCTAACTATTTTCGACCAATGAAATTAGCTTTGACTGGTTTGTGATTTCTGTGGAAACAGACCTTATAAGAGCAAACAAAGAAGTAACAATTTTTTTAAAAAGTTTAAATTTAACTAGAAATTTTCCATATAACTTTTTGATTGTCCAAAATATAATTTAATCACTAAAGTAAGCACAAACTGATGAAAATAAGAAAAATCGTTTTTAACATTAAAATAAATACATTAATAAATAATTATTGAGAAAAAGCTATTAGAAATATAGTACTATAAGTTATCAGTTATCACCCTGTGTAGTATTTACATTAACATTGATCCCACTAAAAAATCTATTGTATCTGGCTAAAAAGCCAGTACCAGCAAAGTTTATACCATCAACAGTCCGCTTTATTATAACAATAAAAATTTATACAGGTGCGTAACCTAAATTTTTCCGTTGCAAAAACATGTGAATCTCCCTGAAACTGGGCCGATCTGTGTCCACTCTTCGCCAACACTCCAACATCAAATCGTAGATGTCTTTGTGATTCGAAGGTCTGGGAAGGTACTTGTATTGGTTATCATCACAGTGAAGCCTAAAATAAATCAAGAATTGAAAAATTTGTATTCAATTTATTGAAACTCAGTGTAGTAGAGCGCTTTTGACTTTCACCATTTGTCAGGTTTAAATAATTGTAAAAGGACAACTACGATGAGGATAAAAATATTCAAAATGAGAATAATTATAGGAAATCTGAGGAAATAAAAAAATTATATCAGACGTCACTAGAAAGTCAAAATTTCCAATAGTGAGATTTATAAAAATATGTGTGTAGGATTATTATCTTATTAATCAGCTTTGAAATCACAATTTCTTTATTCAAGTTTAAAATTTCAAGGGCCAAATGCAAAATGCAAATACTTACCTTGCTAAATTTTCCATTACTTCCGGATCTGACATGTAATCGTAAGGCTGCCTTCTACACAACGTTAGAATTTCCCATAAAGTTACAGCGAAAGACCAAACGTCACTTTTAGTTGTATATTTCATTTGATATACCTGAAATTCTTGACAGTTTGACGAAAAACTTTACCAGACAAAATTGGTACTTACAGCTTCCCAAGACATCCATCTAATGGGCAAGGGCGTATTTCCGTCAACTTTATAATAATCGTTTACGTACAGTTCGTTGTAAGTGCCATAATCACATATTTTCACTTGATAGGCTTTACCTATCAGACAATTTCTTGCAGCCAGATCTCTAAAAATAATCATTAGTGGCGCATTCACTATCGTATCAAGAACAAAATATTGACTTACCTATGAACAAAATTCAACGTTTCCAAATACCTCATCCCGCTAGCAATTTGCGTAGCTATGTACAATAAACAATTAAAGCTCAAACTTTTCACTCCATAAGGTAAAGTCGCATTGTTTTCGCTAGTAACGTGAATCTTTAAAAACTGGCATAAATCGCCATGTTCCAAATATTCCATTACTACACATAGAGGTTCATCTTGACTACAAATGCCTAAAACTCGGGCAATGTTGTCGTCGTCCAAAGCCGAAAGGATTTTGACGTCTCTATAGAAGTCTTTTCTAAAAATGAATTGATAATAAAACAAAAAAATCGTATGATTTAATTGGGCTTACTTTTCCTTTTCTAAAGTATTATCTCCTAAAAACTTAATAGCTACAAGTTTAGTGTCAGTTATGCCGTCGGTTTCTGCAATATAAACCTGAAATTTTTGTATGTTAATAATGCAATTTTATGAATTAATTAATACTTACAGTACCAAAAGCACCCTCAGACAATTTCGACAACATTCTTAATCGGTGCCTGGGAAATTCCTTGATTGTAGTCTCCTCCAGTCTCTTTTTGAGTATTGCTAATGCCTCTTGTTGGGTGGGAGACTGGAATGATTTGATGGTTAATGAAAAATTTAGGTTTATAAATTATTATTACCCTTCTGGTTTCGGCCCCTTCACTTCTAGTACTTCTCAAAGACACCCTGCTTTGTTTGTTCTGCTGTTGCACAGCCTTATTGCAAGAATTTCTGACCATTGGCAGAGTATTTTGATCGCTTCCAGAGAGCAACGGTAGAGTGTTGGCTTCGGGAACAGCATAGTCGTAATTATCTAGAAAAGAAGTTCAAATTGATGGCAGTTTTTTGCAGAATCGAGTATTTGTACAGGGTGAGCTGCAAAAACTGCCTCAGACATTTTTGGAAAATTGTCAATGTTGTGTAATTTCAATTTTGGAACTAAATTGAAATCCTGATCTAGGTTTGTAGAGAATTTAATTGGCTTTAATTAGAGCTTAATTACATTAAAATTGGATGAAAATTAAAGCTGCTGCGAGACAAAAACTGTCTGAGTGTCATTTTTGGAAAATTTTTAATGTTTGATAATTTCAGTTTTGAAACTTCTCACTCAGGTGCAAAGCTGTTGGAACCAAATTAAAATCTTAATTTACAGATTTGTAGAGAATTTAATGGGCTTTAATTAGAACCTAATTACATTGAAATCGGATGAAAATTAATGGAGCTGTGAGGCAAAAACTGTCTCAGTGTCATTTTTGGAAAATTTTCAATGTTCGATAATTTCAATTTTAAAGTTTGTCAGATGTAAAACTGTTGAAAATAAATTAAAATCCTGAATAATGAAATTTCAAGGGAATTGACTAAAATTGAGCCTTTTTGCAAAACCAATTATAAGAGTAGTTTTAGGAAATTTCCAGAATTTGTTGTACTAGGTAAAACTTTTTGAGAAATCAAATATTCAGTATTTCTCTCTGAATTTATTGGAACTTGAAATTTCCAGAAATCATTGAAGAGTATTTGAGTTCTCTGTAAAATATCGAGCAGATTGAGACCTTATTTGGAATTTCTTCAAAAAGGAAATTTTTAAAATCTTTTGTAAAGAGGAATTCAGAGTAGCTCTTGGAAATTTCCACGATCTAAGAAAAAAGACACTCAGAAAAATTGAAAAATTGATAAATCACCCCAATTTGCTTAACATCTCAGGAACTATAAAATATACAGGGTGTCCATTTAGTGCGATATTGGACAATATCTCTTTACAGGGTGCTCCGTTTATATGGGGTATGCAGGACTTTGTTATTGTAAATGGAACACCCTGTATGTGACTACATATTTAGATTTTACGTAAAATTCTGAGCAGATTTCATATAATATACTCTATACCTATGTTCAACTGTTTTGGAAATATTGACAGTTGAAAATTGACTTTTTGCAACTTTGACAGGCTGTAAAACCTAAACGGTTAATTTTAGACGAAAACCGATTTTACATTCCTATCTTAGATTTTTATAAACTATCATTTGACACCAACTTTGAATTTAATCCATGATTAAAAATTCCAGTTAAATTTAATCTCCGGTTAAATTCAAAGTTGGTGTCAAATGATAGTTTATGAAAATCTAAGATAAGAATGTAAAATCGGGTTTCGTCTAAAATCAACTGTTTCAAAAAAGTTGCAAAAAGTCAATTTTCAACTGTCAATATTTCCAAAACAGTTGAACTTAGGTATAGGGTATATTACATGAAATCTGCTCAGAATTTTACGAAGAATCCAAATATGCAATTACATACAGGGTGATCTATTTGAAATAACAAAGTTTTGTCGCATACCCCATAAACGAAGCACCCTGTATATTCAAAAATATTTTTAACTAATGCATATTAGAGTATCAAACAACTTTGTAATTTAATTTTTTTTTCTTGCATCACCCTGTAAGGAGATATCGCACTAAGTGCGATAGTATAAGTGCAAATGAGCTGAAATTTTCAGGGATTGTAGTTCTTATTAAAAAGATGATATTTCAATTTTTTTTTGTTGAGATTTTATATCCTAATGGTCAATCAACATCCCCCAAACTCCATACACTGAATTATTCTCAGATTTGAAGCCGAAATTTAGGAAAAAAGGCACTCAGAAAAATTGAAAAATTGATAAAACACCCCAATTTGCTTAACACGATTTTATCTCAGGAACTATAAGAGCAAATGAGCTGAAATTATCACAAGGATTGTAGACCCTTTATTGAGATAATAAGGTTTTTATTTTTTAATGGTTCTTCTTCTATTTATTCAGAGAGGAATCGGAACAGCGACAGTAGAATTTCTAGTGGATTGATTCAATATGTTTAAAGTTGAGATTTTTTGGAAAGGCAAATAGAGCCTCTTCCTCAATTCACTCAAAATTCACTCATAGTAATATTTGGATATTTCCAAAGTTTATCAATCAACAATCAACAATCAATAAGTTATTATAGTTGGTGATTTTTATAGTCTTGTTTAATCAAAAATTAATCAAAGTATCTTTTGAATTCTCCAAGGTTCATTGGAGAAAGTTTTAAGTGCAGAATATATGAAAACAACAGCAAATCTGAATTGGAGCTCAAATACACTGAAATCGGATAAAAATTAACGGAACTGCGACGCAAAAACCGTCTCAGTGTCATTTTTGGAAAATTTTCAATGTTCTATAATTTCAATTTTAAAGTTTCTCAGTGCAATGTATGGAGTTTCTGGAATTCCAATTCATCGTTTAAAGTCGAAATCTTGACATTAAAAAATGTGTGAGTTTTGCAAAAAAAAATATTCCAATTGGCTATTTTGAATTTTTCAAAAAATACAGAGAGTTAAAAATGCTGTTCAATCTTCGTTGAAACATCCTATACAGGGTGACTGGTAAGTGGACGTATTCCTTTGAGGAGATGACATTAGAGCCTATTTGCTACCGATTAAACACTATTTACCTCTATACCATTCTTAACGGTTTTCGCGATATTTTCATTTTTCTAATTTTTATAAAATTCACTACCTTATGAGGCAAATATTTAAAATTAACGAAAATAATAAGGACCTTTCTGAAAGTCGTGTTTTAAATTTTAAGCTGACACACTGACAAAAATATCAGCATTGAAAATTATCGAAACACTAATGTTAACTATTGAGTTATTGCGGTTTAAACTTAACTTTTCTTGTTAAGTTTCTAACTAATGACTTATTTAACCCTAAAAATATCGAAAATTTCATAGTACCTACTTCAAACGTACAAATAATTGGCAAAAGTACTCCATTTTATTGTCTCCAAGATAAGGTACATTATTTCAGAATTAGCTTTTTGCTTTCTTGTTAAATAAATTATTTTTATTTTAAGGAGAGACGATATAATTTTCAACAGAATTCTAATTTATACCTGTTTTGGATATCAAGTGTTGCAATAAAAATTTTATCAAATTTTTTAGTAGCTAATAGTAATAGTTTTTAGTAAAGAAGTAATTATTATTTTCTGCTTGAAAATTTTGAAATTTTCATAATAAATTACTGGCACTCTATGGCCAAGCATTGTTGAATGCATTCTCTTTCAAATAGTTCACAATTGGCACCTAATTTTTTCGTTCCATAATAAAACAATAATTACCATTTGAAAAAATGTATTTCCTATCATAATAAAAAAAACAACATTCTCAAAATGAAATGGAAAAACTTTTTGATACAATTTAATCAATAACTCATTAATTTTCAAAATGACTAACCCCATTCCTTATGCAATTACGAGCCCGTCTTCGTATTTCTGTCCTGGTTACTCGATTTGAAAAGTTCTGTCGCAATATCGCAACAGGAGTTAAATCAGGGCTCCTAACAGGCCATGGTATGGGTCCACCTCTTCCAATCCATCTATTCGGAATCCTTTGGTCTAAGAGTGCCCTTATTGTTAGACGATAGTGTGCAGGACATCCGTCAAGCTGGAAGATCATCTGTTTGCCTGTTCGCTAAAGGGACATCTTGTAGTAGCTCATACAAGTTGTTACGTGAAAATTCTTCATAATTTTCACCGTTAAGGTTATCAGGTAAAAAATCAAAATTTGTTATTCCTTCTCTAATATTGTAGCATCCTCAACATCCGAATTCAGAATAAATCTGCAGAACTGAATTCTGCGAATTAATGGTTTCTTTATGCTGAAAAATTTCGAAAACTTCATAAAGTGTGTTTTTTTTTTAAAAGATAATTCCCCAAGTCAAAAATTTAGTAACTATGTTGGCAACACAAGCCTTTTCTACATGAAAAATTTGAAAGCATTGACAATTTTACATTGTATTGCCAACATAATGTCAGTTTGACTTTTATCTTTAAAAAAAAAAACGCACTTTAGTCCACCAAACGTACAAATGATTGTTAAAAATTCTCTATTTTATTGTCTTTAAAATAAGGTTGTTTTATTGTTGATTTCATAATTTTCATTTGTAGGAGTAACGGTTTTATTCTCGCATTTAGAAGAATTGTAAGTTCAGACTAAGTAAGCAACATTATTTTCCAGTCTTTTCTTATTGCAATTTGGTGTGATACTCGCCAATCATGTTGATATTTATCAACAGGTATACCTACCATACGCATTTTTCCATTTTTTGAATTAATAATAATAAACAATAACAAAATTTAGTTTCAGTTTTTCGTCCAAAGTTTTGATTTAAATAGTTCTGATGATAGTCTTTCGCTGTTAACTTCTATCTAAAATGGCAACGTTTAGCTATGCTGAATATGCGGACATTTTATTTATTTATGGTTTTTCCAATGGAAATGCAGCTGAAGCTCAAAGAGAATATGTACGTCGCTTCCCAAATAGGCGCATTCCACATGTTAGTGTGTTTGGTGCAACTTACCGTCGCATTTCAGAATCTGGCAGCCTTCAACGAGTAGAACGCGTAGGAGCTCCTCCTGCAGACGTTAACATTGATGGTGAAATTTTGAGACTACTTGAAGAAGGTCCAACAACAAGCACCAGAAAAATTTCCCGACAGCTGGGTGTTTCACAATGGAAGGTCTGGTCAGTGATTCATCAAAATGGTCTTCACCCATTTCATCACACTCCTGTGCAAGGACTAGACGAGGGTGATCCGGCGCGCAGAGTTCAATTCTGCAGATTTATTCTCCATGCGGATATTGAGGATGCTTCATTTTTAACAAGAATTTTATGGACCGATGAATCAAAATTTAGCAGAGAAGGAATAACAAATTTTCATAATTTGCACTACTGGGCCGAAGATAATCCGCATCAGAAGAAGCAAGTTAGTTTCCAAAGAAAATTTAGTGTCAATGTATGGATGGGAGTTATCGCCAATAATTTAATTGGACCTCATTTTTTACCGGATAACCTTAACGGTGAAAATTATGAAGAATTTTTACGTAACAACTTGTATGAGCTACTAGAAAATGTCCCTCTAGCGAACAGGCAAGAGATGATCTTCCAGCATGACGGATGTCCTGCACATTATCGTCTTACAATACGGGAACTCTTAGAGCAAAGGTTTCCGAATAGATGGATTGGAAGGGGTGGACCCATTCCATGGCCTGCTAGGAGCCCTGATTTAACTCCATTAGATTTTTATGTATGGGGGCACCTGAAAGAAATCGTATATGCCACGGAGGTAAATACGCGCGAAGAACTGATTGAAAGGATACAGAATGGGGTTGCGATATTGCGACAGAACTTTTCAAATCGAGTAACCAGGACAGAAGTAAGAAGACGGGCTCGTGATTGCATAAGGAATGGGGGTAGTCATTTTGAAAATTAATTACATCACTTGTTGGAAAAGTTTTTTCATTTAATTTTGAGAATGTTGTTTTTTTTTTTATTAGGAGAATGTTGTTTTTTTTTTATTATAAGGTAGGAAATACATTTTTTCAAATGGTAAATATTGTTTTTTTTTCAAAGATAAAAGTCACACTTACATTATGTTGGCGATACAATGTAAAATTGTCAATGCTTTCAAATTTTTTATCTAGAAAGAGCTTGTGTTGCCAACATTGGTAGTGAATTTTTGACTTGGGAATTATCTTCAAAAAAGAAACAGACTTTATTTGGAAGAGAGTGCATTCAAGAATGCTTGGCAATAAAGTGCCAGTAATTTATTATGCAAATTTCAAAATTTTCAAGCAGAAAATAGTAATTACTTCTTCTTTACTAATAACTATTACTATTAGCTAGTAAAAAAATTGATAAAATTTTTATTGCAACACTTGATATCCAAAACAGGTATAAATTAGAATTCTGTTGAAAATTATATCGTCTCTCCTTAAAATAAAAATAATTTATTTAACAATAAAGCAAAAAGCTAATTCTGAAATAATGTACCTTATCTTGGAGACAATAAAATGGAGTACTTTTGCCAATTATTTGTACGTTTGAAGTACTATGAAATTTTCGATATTTTTAGGGTTAAATAAGTCATTAGTTAGAAACTTAACAAGAAAAGTTAAGTTTAAACCGCAATAACTCAATAGTTAACATTAGTGTTTCGATAATTTTCAATGCTGATATTTTTGTCAGTGTGTCAGCTTAAAATTTAAAACACGACTTTCAGAAAGGTCCTTGTTATTTTCGTTAATTTTAAATATTTGCCTCATAAGGTAGTGAATTTTATAAAAATTAGAAAAATGAAAATATCGCGAAAACCGTTAAGAATGGTATAGAGGTAAATAGTGTTTAATCGGTAGCAAATAGGCTCTAATGTCATCTCCTCAAAGGAATACGTCCACTTACCAGTCACCCTGTATAAAAAGTTTTATGAGGAAACGAATTTATACATACAGCCAGTGGCGCAGCCAGACATTTTGTCTGAGGGGGGCCATGCAGAAAAAATTATAGGAATATACACAGATCCACTATCCTTTAAAGGGTGTGTAAGCCAAAAATCAAAATTTCTGTATAAGAAATTCTAATATTGCAAGCGGCACTGTTTTATGCCTAATGGTTTTTGAGATGTTTTCAGAACAAACGTGGAAACGTGACGTCACAATCGTTTGGATACCGTAGAGATTCTAATAAAATCCTGCGACTCTCACTTAAATACCGGCTTGACTGAAACAGGTGAAACATGGCTTTTAATTTTGAACACAAAAGCAGAATATGCAGAGGCGGATTTAGGAATTTGGCTCTAGAAGCAGAACAATTTTTGGTGCTCTTCGTCTTTATCAAGGAGGATGAACAAAAAACTCAAAATAGTTCCAACGGCGAAATTTTTTGGAAACTTACCGAAACTAAACGTATTTTAGTGATTTCATGTACCTATACCTATTGAAAAAAAAAGACTTTTCTTATCGAATAACAAAAAACTACAAAAAACGAATTAGTTAACGTTCACCAAATTATCGAAATATACAGGGTGTCCCACAAGGTTTTACCACATTTTACCCAGGTGATAACAAAGCCTTAACAAATATGGCATTGCCGATTTGGTAATTTAATTTTCTAACGGAAAATGCCATTATATACTATAAGTTATATTTAACAACTTGAAGGACAGAGACGCAGATCAGCGTCATTTCCTGAAGTTGTGATGTGACACAACGCTGATATGCGTCTTCAGATTGATGGTTGAAAATAGACAAGACGCCGTTCAGCGTTTGTATCTACCATACAATTTAACGTGAATCCAATCGCCACTGTCACAATACATTCGAATATCAGTGCCGTAGTGTCACACATTTGAAATTTATCTACATTCCCAGACCCCCACTCCACATAGATACAGAACGCCGTTTAGCGTCTGCATAAATTGATATCTTACAGAAATATTCATTGTCTTTAACGTGTTGAGATTCTAAAGTTGCCGCACTTGACCGAAGCTGATGCGCAAGTGGTGACATGAACAAGCGGGCGAAGCGGCGGCCGCACAAAAAGTTACCCAGATCGAGCTCAGATCCTCAAAATTTCAATTACAATAAATGACCAGTCCCGAAGTAATCACCTGGGTAGAACGTCGTGGGACACCCTGTATATATTTATATAACTTTTGAAATGAATTAAAGAGATTATATAAGTCACTGTACATTATTCCCATATGACGCGAGTGGCTTAAAAAGTGATAAGCCTTTTGGGATTATCGCGCTTGGTGGCAATATTGTTCATTTGCCAATAAAAATTAATAAAGTATTGAAGTTTAGTTCGTTGTATAACCTTTTGAATACCATTTGCAAGGGCGGTTTAAAGGGGGGGGGGGTAGGGGGGGTAATTACCCCCTCCCAGACAAATATTGTTTTCTATACATTTGATAATTACAACAAAATTTCAACAAAAGACAAGTTCTACAAAGGAAAGCATTAAAATTGAAATGTCTCGTTTTGTGTAGAGTATTGCGAATGTTATCAAATTTTTATAGGATCATGAAGTAAATGAAAGTATGTAGGTACTTACAACCTGCAAAAGCTTTAGCTTATAGAATCTCCAATGAATGATGTTGGTTTTTGTTGACTGACACATGTTGCGATTTTTTGAAAAAATATGTAGAATTTCTATAACGATCCATTAAAGTACTAAATATAGGGTGTTCCATTTAAAAATAACAAAGTACTTTCGCATACCCCATTTACGGAGCACCCTGTATATTTAAAAATATTTTTAACCAATGCAACTTAGAAAATCAAACAACTTGTAATTTAATTTATTTTTTACTTACATCACCCTGTAAGGAGATATCGTCCGATATCGCACTAAGGGCGGGTATTATAAAACTGCTTTGACAGTTAACTTGAAGTTAACTTTTTGAATTACATGTATTTTCAGAAGTTAACTTTAAGTTAACTCTCAAAGTAGTTTTATAATACCCGCCCTAAGTGGGATACATTTTTGCCCGAAGCGTGTTTTTTAAACGACTTTCGGTTGTAAATTTGCGTTGCCCCCCCCAGAAAATCATGTATGGACCGCTACTGACCATTTGATGTTTCAGGATTACCTAATACTTTTACCTGACACTCAACGCGTTACCAGCAACACCACTCCTCCTTCGGAGTCGTGGTGTTGCTGCGTAACGCGTTTCGTGACAGGTAAAAGTATTATCCGGTAATCCTGAAACCTCTTGTGGTATTACATTCGATTATACAACTCACTGTACATTATTCCCATATGACACGAAAGGCTTAATAAGTGATAAGCCTTTTGGGATTATCGTGCTTGGTGGTACTTAGGCAAATTCTATTATAGAAAATTTTCTAAATTCTAAAGTATTAAAGTTTAATTCCTTGTATAACTTTCTGAATACCACTCGATGTTTCAGGATTACCTAATATTTTTACCTGACACTCAACGCGTTACCAGCAACACCACTCCTCCTTCGGAGTCGTGGTGTTGCTGCGTAACGCGTTTCGTGACAGGTAAAAGTATTATCCGGTATTCCTGAAATCTCTTGTGGTATTACATTCGATTATACAACGAACTAAACTTTAATATACCAAGCACGATAATCCGAAAAGGCTTATCACTTATTAAGCCTCTTGTGTCATATGGGAATAATGTACAGTGAGTTGTATAACTTTAATACATCAAGCGCGATAATCCCAAAAGGCTTATCACTTTTTAAGCCTCTCGTGTCATATGAGAATAACGTATAGTGAGTTGTATAATCGAATGTATATATAAGAGATTTCAGGATTACCGGATAATACTTTTACCTGTCACAAAACGCGTTACGCGGAGTCGTGATGTTGCTGGTAACGCGTTGAGTGTCAGGTAAAAGTATCAGGTAATCCTGAAGCATCGAATGGTATTCAAAAGGTTATACAACGAACTAAACTTCGATACTTTATTAATTTTTATTATTAATAACAATATTGCCACCAAGCGCGATAATCCCAAAAGGCTTTTCACTTGTTAAGCCTCTCGTATCATATGGGAATAATGTACAGTGAGTTGTATAACCTTTTGAATACCACTCGATGTTTCAGGATTACCTAATACTTTCACTTGACACTCAACGCGTTATCAGCAACACCACTCCTCCTTCGAAGTCGTGGTGTTGCTGCGTAACGCGTTTTGTGACAGGTATTATCCGGTTATCCTGGAACCTCTTGTGGTATTACGTTTGATAACCAGTTGCTTAAATTTTGAAATTTTTGGCGCCCCTAAAATTTGGCGCTGGAAGCGGCTGCTTCTTCTCCTTCATAGGAAATCCGCCTCTGAGAATATTTTGGGTTCGGGCTGTGATGTCACGTCTACGTATTGTTGCAAACTCTAAAGACTGATATCTTTTCATGCGAATCCGGCAGAGTGGCGAAGTTTTCGATGTTGTTCTTGGATTTTTTTACATAAACCAAAAACGTATTTTTGGTTAATACAATCTAAGGTTTACACCCCCTAAGTCTTATATTCTCGTAGACAAAATTATCGCACCACTGCTTATGTGCAGTGGTGCGATAATTTTGTCCCAGTGTTGCCAATTGCTGGGTTGTGAAAATACCTAGATTTGAAAAAAAATATCCCTAGATTATTTTTTTCAAATTTATTTTAGAATTACTATTATAACAAGATTTACAAGAAAAAAAAATCGTATTTTCAAAACTAATCGCAATAGTCCTCAAGTTTTTAAAAAACAACATAGAATTTCCAAAAGCAATACAACATTGTTATGACGTTACTGGCAGTGTTGCCCAGTGTTGCCAACGGGAAGTTATCAAAATGCTCCCTATTTGTAGCGAAAACGCTCACATTGTGCTCACATGTACTAAAAATAACGTCAATGTCAAAATGTCAATAGTTTTCGAGTTTTCCAGTTTTAAGTACCTATGACATTTGACATTTTACTACGGGATCACCAGGCTGATGTACATTGTCTTTTTTCAATCGTGTTCATTAGAAAAAGATAAATAACAAACAGCTGGTGATCGGCTGTTGCAATCCAAGGAGAATACACACTATAAAGCTTAATTCTCAATTGCGCGAAATTCACTCTTTTTGACATTGCTTCGACAATTTGACGTTTGATACACGCATAAAATGTCAAATTGTCGAAGCAAAGTCAAATAAAGAGCGAATTTCGCGCAAAAAAACCGAATTTCGCGCAAGTGAAAATGAGGCATAATGCCTCATTCTGACTTGCGCGAAATTCGCTCTTTTTTGACATTCCCTGCGTTTTTATTCTCATCAAATTTTACCGATGGATCCACCATTTTATGTCGGTCATTGTCATTTTCCATTCACTAAACGAAGATAGCTATGTAACTCATCGGTGAAGTCACCGATTAGAATAAAAATGAGGGGATATCTTTGACAATTTGACGTTTTATGCGTGTATCAAACGTCAATTTGTCGATGCAATGTCAAAAAAAAGCGAATTTCGCGCAAGTGAGAATGAGACATAAGGAGTGCTTATCAGCCTCGTTTTTGGCAATGGCCGCCATATTGGTGTGATACCATTTCCGACGTCATAACTAAGTCGTCAGCTGTTTAAACAGCCTACGTCAAGGCAAGAAATTACATTCTGTCTACGTCACAACTTGTATTTTGGCGTGGTGGGGATTTGTTACACACAGGCCTTATGAGGATAAGCCATCCTGTAGTACAGTTTATTTTTTCCCAAGACAGATTTTGACAATGACAACTTTGAAACATAAACAATGCCGCTTATTGGTTGCCGACGTGTACCTGCACTCCAATGTAAAAGGATACCTCACCTGCAGGGACACGGCATTTTGCGACCAATCAGAGCCACGCGGTATTGTTTATGTTACAAAGTTGACAATGTCAAAATCTATCTTGGGAAAAAATAGGGTGTAGTAGTGAGTGTGTATCATCCTTGGATGGAATCAGCGTTTCTAAAATGGCCTCTTGAATGACACGTGACGTGACATACATAATTTTTTTCTAAAAAGTTGGGCGCTTGCTCATTGCTATGCCACGAGTTATGACATGGCTCTCGTGCTGGGACGAATTTAATTTAATTTTTTCGGTTAATAAATACCAAATATGCCCACAAAATGCTCACATCTTGCCAATGCTCCCATTTTTACCCCCAGATCTATCAAATGCTCACAAATGTGAGCAAATGCTCACACATTGGTAACACTGGTGTTGCCAACGGGAAGTTATCAAAATGCTCCCCATTTGTAGTGAAAACGCTCACAATAGTTGTATTCCTTTCAAGAGCTTGAAACACTCGTGCTACTCGCTTCGGTGCTTAGTCGCCCCCGATTTGCAGGGAACATATGCGTGGTGCAACAAACACTTTTCGAAAGGAATAAGCGCGTGAAGCCCCGGAGCTGTTCCGGAGCTCCTCCTAAGTGTGAAAGGAATACAACTATTGTGCTCTCATGCACTAAAAATAACGTCAATGTCAAAATGTGTTTTCGAGTTTTCCAGTATTAAGTATGACATTTGACATTTGACTACGGGATCACCAGGCTGATGTACATTGTCGTTTTTCAATCGTGTTCACTAGAAAAAAATAAATAACAAACAGTTGGTGATTGGCTGTTGCAATCCAAGGAGAGCCTAAATTGTTAGAGTATCATGCTCCTGAAGTGTGACGCTCTTGAACTGTTCGATATAAGCAGCACTGGAACGCTCTCGTCTTAACCCCCACCATTTCGGATTTCAGGAGCATGAAACACTGACAAATGGGTTGGTGCACGAGGGGGCAGGGGATAACAGAAATGAGTAGCTCAAGTGTACGACACTCTAAGCACTGGAACGCGCAGAGCACTCCTGAGCTGCTCAGGAGTAACTCAAATGGGTCACTGGAAAGCACCTGAGAATACACACTCTAATGCCTCATTCTGACTTGCGCGAAATTCGCTCTTTTTTGACATTCTATGTCGGTCATTGTCATTTTTCATTCACTAAACGAAGATAGCTAACTCATCGGAGAAGTCACCGATTAGAATAGAAAAGAGGGGATATCTTCGACAATTTGACGTTTTATGCGCGTATTAAACGTCAATTTGTCGATGCAATGTCAAAAAAGAGCGAATTTCGCGCAAGTGAGAATGGGGCATAAGGAGTGCTTATCAGCCTCGTTTTTGGTCATCGCCGCCATATTGGTGTGATACCATTTCTGACGTCATAACTAAGTCGTCAGCTGTTTAAACAGCCTACGTCAACAGTTAAGGCAAGAAATGACATTCTGTCTACGTCACAACTGGTATTTTGGCCTTGGGGGGGATTTGTTACACAGAGGCCTTATGACTCTTATGAGGATAGGCCATCCTGTAGTAGTAGTGAGTGTGTATCATCCTTGAATGGAATCAGCGTTTCTAAAACGGCCTCTTGACAATCTTGACACGTGACGTGACATACATAGTTCTTTTCTAAAAAGTTAGGCGCTTGCTCTTTGCTTTGCCACGAGTTATGACATGGCATGGCTCTCGTGTTGGGACGAATTTAATTTAATTTTTATTTTTTTCGGTTAATAAATACCAAAAATGCCCACAAAATGCTCACATCTTGTCAATGCTCCCATTTTTACCCCCATATATCAAACGCTCACAATTGTGAGCAAATGCTCACACATTGGTAACACTGGTTACTGGTGGGGTGGCGACGTAGCTTTGTTTTGATTCGAAATTTAGAACGGTTCTGGGATTGCGCAGAACTGCTTGCGCACACAAAATAATTGCAGACTGTTCTTATACTAGTTCTGAACCGATACGGAACCAAAAAAAACAAAATGCCGCAAATCACAAAATTCTAAAACAGTTCCTCCTTTAGAGCAAGAACTGAGTGAACCGTTCTAGATCCCAGAATTGTTCTTGAATAGTTCTAATAGATAAATCAAAACACTGTCAAAACAGTTCGATGAATGTTTCCGAACTACGAACTAGTTCGGAGTGGAACCAAAACAAAGCTAGTGACTACAGACTCTTACCAACTGTCTTCTGATTCGACGCGATTGTTGCGGGAATCCCTACACACCAAGCCCACACACATCACGTTACACGAAAGGCGAAGAGCACTTCACAACATACAAAAATGATACTGTTGTATGTAATTACTCAGACGAACCAATAATAAGGTCACTTCCGATTTTTTAAAGAATATGTAATACTATATACAGGATGTCCCACGACGTTTTTCCCAGGTAATAACTTCGGAACGCGTCATCCAATATAATTGAAATTTTGAGGATCTGGGTAACTTTTTGTGCCGCTTCTAACATTGTCATCCAATTTCACCACTTTCACTTCAATTTCGGTCAAGTGACGTCAACTTTCGAATCTTAAAAGTATACCATTACCATTTTTCGTTAGAAAATTAAATAACAAAATCGGCAATGCCATATTTGTTAAGGCTTTGTTAAAGAAAATGTTAAATAATTATACAGTGGAACATACGATGATGCGTTCCGAAGTTATCATTTGGGAAAAACCTCGTGGGACACCCTGTATTAAATACATATTAATTTTTTTAGAATTTATTAAATTGTATAAGAAAAATTAAAAATTTCAGAAAACCTCCTAGAATTTCCCTATATCCCTAGACAATTTTTTTTTTTTGCATTTTTATCCCTAGAACTAGGGACAAATCCCTAGAGTTGGCATCACTCAGGAATATATTATAATATGACCAGTTTACAGCTTTATTTATATATACAATTATTTTTCTATTTTTCTCTAAAACCATGGAGGGGGGGCCCATGCAACAACCTGGAAATTAATTGGACTTTTCTTTATCAATAAATTACTATTACTTACCACAGTTAGAATTATTATTCGATTTCTTCGGACTGGCATTATAATTCGTCATCTCCATTATAATAGGACTATAACTATAATACGGAGCAAACTTCATAGCCTGATAGGGCTCTTGATAAGTGTTCTCCTCTGGATGCGGCAACGGCAACGTGGATCTCAAACTTGACTTAATCGAGCCTGCTCCGTGGCCCTTTCGATAATACTCGTCGCCGGAATTATTAATTTCTGTCACTCCATAGGCTTCGATGTGATCTTTTTCTGGCATACTGTAAACACTTTCGTTGCCCTGGATGCGATGAGGCAAAGTAGCGTTTGGAAAGCCTAAATTCGATGTGTTAGGACTGCGAAGGTATTTACGATTTTTGAATTTGTAAATTAAAACGACAATTCCTCCTAGTAGTATTAAAACTATTACAATTCCGATTATTATGATTGCAATTACTGCGGGTTCGTTTACGTCAGTTTGTATAGGGATTTCGATTTTGTGTTCGTGGTCTGTTGCTACCCTTATGTGTGGGGTGGTTGTAGGTTCAGGTTCCACAGTGAAATTTCCATGGGCTACAACTGACTCAAATGAAATTTCGCTTATTAGAATCCACTTTGAGGCGAAATATAATTGGATTTTAACAAATTTGCCCACTCTATGATGCAGCTTAATTGATATATTTCTAGCATTTTCGAAAATCCTATCCTCCATATACTCGTAAGTAATCGGTTCGCCTTTGTTGAACCGTTTGCCACCGATACTGAACAAGACTTTCGCCAAAGAAAAAACTTGCACGTCCTTGGTGAATTGGTTGTTGCAGAAAATGTGCACCCCGGAAAATTCGCGGACTCTGTCGAATTCGAATCTGATTTCTATAGGTTTGTGACGCGAGTCGTTTTTCCACCCGACCCAAGTCTGGCCTTCGGACAGATCAGTTTTGAAATCGTCGTGGCCGAATTTTCCGTCCATGAGTTGACCAAGACCGTGTTTGAGTTCGTGACCGTCCCATACACCATCATACCTGAAAATAAGAAACAATCATTTCCAATCAGAATTTGATATTTGATTTGCAGTTTACTCAGAAATCACTCAAATACAAAGGAGGCTTTCTCTTCCTTTCTGGAGTGATTTATTTTTCCGGGACAATGATCAATGATTAGATTGTTTTGATATCTCTATCTCTATTACCTACATCTGAAGTAAATCAGATTTTTATAATTGAAAGCATTATCAAAAGAATCTTTACTTTTTTTCTCTAAATCTTGATGACGATTATAATAAAAGTGTTTAAATGAATTCAAGGATTTGATGGTTTTGATATAAAATATATTGAAAATTCAAGGCGATTGACTCGATTGAGCCAGAAATTTGTGAAGTTGTGAATTCATGAATCAAAATTGAAAATGACAAATCTCTAATACTAGGTATAGTAATTATTAATAATTTTGAAAAATATTCATAAATTCATCAAAAATTCTCTTTACTTATACTGACCCAAGATCGAAAAATTCCCAATTAGCTCCTCTTTTATCCCCTTGAGGCATCGAATAGCTCACAATTCCATCGGTCCACTTGCACCCGTACAATTCCACCCGCATGCAAACGGTCCTCTTGTGAAAACTATAAGGATAAAAGCGAATTTTGCTGGTCCATAGCGGCGGATCTAATTGCCGTTTTGACTCCAGGTAAGGGTTGATGTTGCCGGCAATGACCTGGAACAAAAAAAAATATGAGGTTTTCGCACGATAATGGACTAAAGAGCTAATTTCCCAAGCAGGCGATTATGCTTTTGTTCCTTTCCTGCCAGGAGCTATGATGAGGTGCGTGACCCACGGCATATTCTATGTAGTTACATGTATAGCTAGCGTGCAAAATGCTAAATTATGGATTTGATTATAAATTTAATTCAATTCTAGCTTATGCATTAAAAAGTTTTATCAGGTTTGTTCCAGCACGTCAAAAAATCGTCCCATGAACGATTTGATCGAGTGTACGCCACTGGTATTTTCCTGTTTCTGACTACTCCCTGAATCTTTTCATGTTAGTATTTATGAATTCAATTCTATGTATGTACCATCGTCACCAAAAGTATCTGGGACACAAATAATGCATAATAATCTCCTGGACTAATTCTACTGTCATTCATTTCAATGCATTTAATTAACCTTTTGTTTTGACGCCATATTGCGGTGCGCGAACATAGTTGCCAAAACAAGAAAACCAAAAATTACTAGCGGGCTGTCAACTAGATATTTTATTATTTCTATTCTGCTCATTACAAGTTAAAATTGATGGTTTTTCTTTCCAAAAACATTCGTAATAGGCGGTAAATTTAAATTTTAAATGTAATTTATTCATTAACTTTGGATTTTAAAGTTGACAGAACGCTAATAAATTTTTTTTCTACTGTTGGCAACTATGTTCGCGCACCGCAATATGGCGTCCAAACAAAAGGTCAATTGACCTTTTGTTTCGTCGCCATATTGCGGTGCGCGAACATAGTTGCCAAAACAAGAAAACCAAAAACTATTAGCGGGCTGTCAACTAGATATTTTATTATTTCTATTCTGCCCAATATAAGCTAAAATTGATGGCTTTTCTTTCCAAAAACATTCGTAATAGGCGGCAAATTTAAATTTTAAATGTAATTTATTCACTAACTTTGGATTTTCAAGTTGACAGAACGCTAGTAACTTTTTTCTCTACTGTTGGCAACTATGTTCGCGCACCGCAATATGGCGTCCAAACAAAAGGTCAATTCATAGTTTGACAAATATTTGACAATAAAATTCATATAATAGGACAAGAGCTAATGTGATGCTGTCCCAGTTACTTTTGGTGACGATGGTACATACATACAGCCTACAGGGTGTTCCAAATTGGACACTTTCTTATGGAAACACCCTTTATTTTTAGAGATAGAAAAAAATTAACCCCCCACTCTGAGGGTCAAATTTCATTAAATCTCGATTGGTGCAAACCGCATTTTGATATCTTCAACCGTTTAGCCGCTAGAGGGCGATTCTCGATTTTGAGTTGGAAAATAGAAAACGCTATTTGACAATGTTGATACTTGACGTATCGTTAAAAGATCAAATTTTGGAGTGCGTTCGAAATCACCCTAGGCTTTCCTATCTGTGCCTGTGTGGTCCGTTGTTGATTATTTCATTTGATTCTAGTCGTAGAAAAAGTATAGTCTATAACACATGTGGAATTCAAAATTCTACACTCGTGTAGAATTTTGCTTATTCCACACTTGTTATAGAATATACTATTCCGCACTTGTTAGGTAAATAGCTATTTTTCTCGGAAACTAATAGAGATCCACCTATCGAACTTTATATCATTAAAATCAGCAAAAGCAGAGCTTTTCAATGAGCTATTAATATACAGGGTGTCCAAAATACCATGGACCACCATTGGTATATCAGAAATGGTAAGAGATATGAGGGCGGTTAAATTAGAAAAAAGTTGCCATTTTCAAAGGGTATTTTTAAATATATTTTCGTTATTGCCAAATTTTTATAAGTTTCCGAGATACAGGGTGATTTGTGAAAAACACCTAAAATTATTTTCTCGAATATTTCGAAAACTATTAATCTCAGAGACATTCTTCAAATTTGAAAGTTTCATGATTTTTTTTGCTCTACAATATGGTGTTTTGTAATATTAAATCCAACGTTTCGTCTTCAGGATACCATCATCAACTTATTTTTTTCAAATACGGACCTGGATTTTTTTATTAGGAAATCTAATTTGCAGCAATCTTACCATATGTGTTATACATAGTTGGTGACAATTTTTTTTTGCAGTATGGGCATGTGTAGTATTTTGAAATAGAAAAAAATCCGGCAACATTGCGAAATGATGAATGTGAAAAGGCGTGATTATTCAGAGGCATGATTCTATTGGTTAGAGCCTGAACGACAGCACAGCCACAGGCACAGTGGCGTGGTTATTGGCGAAACTAAAGAATTTTTTTTTTGAATAATCTTATTGGTTATTTCCTTGGTGTTTTCGATGCCACAGAACCCAAAGACATGGTTGTATCATCCCCCTTTCATCTCTATCAAGTTACCACTTGCCAGATTACCTATATATTGTATGGTTTCCTGCTGTGTTGGAACAAAGCAGTTGAAATTCGGTCCTTATTGCAGCATTGCCAGACTTTAAATATGGTACGCGTACACAATGCTCAAAAAGTGACGTACAGGGACGAACGCGCCACGAATACTTGTGGTACCCATTACTTTACGTTTTTAGTACATATTTACTAGAAAAAATATGATTTGTTTGAGAGCGTAAAATGTTGAAAACTTGAAAATAGACCTTGTATTAAAAATTACAGCAACAGGAGTATCGGGAAATCAAATAAAACTAATCTGATTATGCTGGGTCATGTGATGTGTCAATCAGAATGTTATTAGAGATATAAATACCATAATGAACTATCAATTATGTCATACTCCCCTAACTCCCTCCCCATCAAATTGTGGGCCTGCGAGTGACCTCACTCTCACTATCAGCAGCTTATAGTGATGACATCACCCGCAGCCCTTGTTGGAATGCTCGCGATTCAGGCTGTGCTAGTGAGTTAATTTTTTCGTCGATTTTAAATGTAGAAAATAGTTGTTTATGCAACAAGTGTGTAAAGTGAACCTTTTTTCATGAACAATCACATGAGTGAAAAAAGGTTCTTTACACACGTATTGCATACAAAATTTTTTCTACTACATACCAATCAAATATGTGTAAAAAAATTGATTTAGACAAATACTTCACGAACTAGTACGTGAAGTATTTTCAATTTACGCACTAGTGCTACTAAATTGACAGTGTCAACCATTGGCGTATCCAGGATTTTGGTTTGGGGGGGTTTTTTTAACAAAAAAGGTTGACCAAAGCATTCATGCGCTTATTGTCACATTAAAAATGACGAAGCATTTTAGGATCATTTTACTAGGTAGCTAGAGTTCACTGATTATACATATCCTTTCTTTTTGCTTCTGGTATAAACGATGGATTGAATGTAATATATAGATGTAAGATGTAGAATTTAGGTATCTTTTGTAGTATTTAAAGATTGTTGTGGATATCAAATTCTGTATTATTGCTGTGGCTGCATATACGGGTGTTCAGTCATCTAGATGCTAAGCTGCAATATTATTTTTCTACGAGCGTGCATTTTTTATTACTTTCCCGCACGCATCTTAGTTCCGAAAATTTCACTTTCCCGCACTAGTGCGCGATTTTGTTTTTCCCGCACTAGTGCTCGCTTCGCGTCGTTCGGGTCAACGGCAGTCGCGTGCGGGAAAGTATCACTTTCCGCACTTGTTAGGAAAACAACTATTGCTTCTCGATGTATTATCGGGGTATTTACTATTACTATACTTGTTTGCTAGATCAAATAACTATAGCATGAATTTCCATAGCTACCCTAAGTTTACAATTGAAATAGTTATTATTATGTAAATGCTCTAGATAATAAATGTGGCAGGGTTGCAGGGTCTACTGCTCCCTCCAAACTATAAAGTAGAAAAGGACGAAAATAGGTCATAGGTTGTGACTAGTTTTTTACAATGAACTATAAACTACCTGGAATGGCAGCGACCGTTGTCGGATATGGCATTTGTCATCTCTCTCAGTGCGTGCAAAGATAGCTATATAGTGGGGGATATCTTTCTCTCTCTAGTTCATTGATATTGCTGTTAGGTTTGGTGTATATTCCTAACCTCAAATATAATATTTTTTAGACAAGGGAAGATTTTCATAATTGGCCCATAAGGTAAATAGAGATAGTTATCCCCCACATTCTCCATCTCAATTTGCCTCATTTTATAGATAGGCTGGGGCGGGCCATTCCAGAGTCCTTATTCTTGAAACAGGGGAGCAGCGTTCCCGGGAGAACGAGTATTCCGTCTTTGTTCCTTATATTATCATTTTCATATCATTGAGAAAGACGGAACATTCGTTCTCCTGGGAACGCTGCTCCCCTGTTTCAAGAATAAGGACACAGGTACCGTCGTCACTAAAAGTAACTGGGACAGCTTTACATAAGCTCTTGTTCTATTATATGAATTTTATTGTCAACTATTTGTCAAACTATGAATAAAATGCATTGAAATGAATGACAGTAGCATTAGTCCAGGAGATTATTATGCATAATTTGTGTCCCAGATACTTTTGGTGACGATGGTACATGTAGTTTATAGTTAATTGGTTTTTCATCAGCCATATTTTGGAATGGTTTACTAATGAGAAATTCTGCATTTTCGCATGTTTGGAAAAGTGACGTCCCTTTCCTATCCCGCGTTTTCGCAGCAGTTTAAAAATTCGATATTTTTTTTTTGGGAAAAAAGTATACAGATGTTATCAGAATGACTAGCTAACAGATTAATTTAAAAATGTGAAAGTTGCTTATTTTTGTCAGGAATTCACCTGTTACATACCCAAATGTTACGCGTCAAGAATCGTATTACACGCGTTTTTTTTTTGCGGGGCGACAAAAATTTTCACATCCGGCCACCTATTCGCTTTTTTTGGTAAGGAGGAGAAATTTTGTTCACGGAGCTCCTTCTGTCCTGGATCCTCATTCTTGAAACCGGGGAGCTGCGTTCCCAGGAGAACGAGTGTTTCGTCTTTGTTACTTATATTATCATTTCCATATAATTGAGAAAGACGGAACACTCGTTCTCCTGGGAACGCTGCTTCCCTGTTTCAAGAATAAGAACCATGACCCTTATTTTTGAAACAGGGGAGCAGTATTCCCATGAGAATAACTGTTCCGTCTGCGTTACTCATATTATCATTTGCATATCATTGAGAAAGACAGAGCAAACGTTCTCATGAGAACGCTGGTCCCTGGTTTCAAGAATAAGTAGCCTGGGGTCCGATTCTTGTCTCAGGGAGTAGAGCTCCCCAAGAAAACACATTTCACGTGTTTATCATTCTCTTTTACTTTCTGATTACGTTGACGTTATCGGAGAGCTCTACTGCTCTACTCCCTGAGACGAGATTTGGGCCCCTGAGGAAGGAAGTATTTCGGACATTCAAGATGATTAGGATGAAGCACTGATTCCCTTGCTGCATTAGGCCCCCGCCATTGAAAAACCTTATTATAAAAAGAAAGAAATTTTATTTCTATTTTTTTTATACAAAAACTTTACATGTCAATAAAATACGCTGGAAAAAAAAATAGTCTAGACTTGCCTTGGGGGAGGGGGGGGCAGCCCCCCCCTGGATACGCCTATGGTGTCAACATCTGTCATTGACATTACTTTACGCACTAGTGTGTGAAGTGAATTACTTTACGCACTAGTGTGTGAAATGGAATTTTACGAGAATTTTACATCTTCTGAATAGTGCGTAAAGTGCATACTTTACGCATGGTAGTAGAAAAAATGATTTTCGGTCTGTTCTCAGACAAGAAATTGAGTGTCTTGATCCTCGAGTATCCCAGAATTTGATGGTGGGGGAGTTGGAGGAGTCAGGGCCGATCCTAGGGTGTCGGTGCAAAGAGCAATTGCGCCGCCCCATAGAGATATAGTCCTCCTTACGTAGATGCCGGTGGTGGTAGCCCGCCGCAGGCGCCGCCGGAGGTAGAAAATTTTCTTGGGTGCCACGCCCGAAAGCGTTCATTTCGAGCCTCATAATGAACGTTTTTGGTCGTTTAAAGTTGAAAAAAAAAAACTTGTTGGAACATATTTGTTTCCTTTGAGTTGTTTTATGCGGGTGAGTGTATCCTAAAACTAAATAAGGCCTGCGTTTGGGCCTGGGTACGAAAGTAAAAAATAGGGGTGGAGAATCAAGACACCCTAGTATTTTGCGATCTTATGATGGATGTGTAAAGAGTAAAAGCATTATGCGTGAGCCTACACATTGACTGTGCATTAAACTTTCCTTTTATGCTATCAGAAAATCGGGGTTTATTTTCAATTTTCAGGAGTTTTTCAATGTTCAGCTTATTTTTATATTAAAAGTAGTTTTATTTTGAGAAATTCGTAAAAAGTTTTATTTGAATCTTGAAAGACAGGACTATAGGCGGCCTGCGGCCGCGCCTAGATGTGGCTGCCCGTGTGCGGGGCATGCGCTTCACACCTGCTAGGATTGGCCCTGGGAGTATGACACAATTGACACATCACATAATCCAGCTTAATCGATTAATTATACTTGATTATCCTCGCTAAAAATTGCCTATAGACTGTTTTAGACATTTTTAATCCAATTTGGCCAACACACATAAGAAAAAAAGGAAAATGTAGAAATGTGGTACATTACCATAAAATATTACCCAATCAATCCAATATTTCAAAACTATGGTACATTACCGTACCTACTACCGTACGATACGCATTGATTTTCTTGTGACGAATATGCCCTAAACTGTCTTACAAATACCACACCTGTCGTACGTCTGGCAACGTTGCCTTATTGTTTCTACCTTATTCATAACCAACAATCGAAATGTCTAAAGCCTTAGATCTAAAGAAAATAACTCTTGTCTGGAATAATTCATCATCACCGAAGCTTTTCCAGTTATTTTTTTGAGTTTCTTCCGTTTATTTCTTAATTAAAGATTTTTTGGCGTACAATATTTTCCAACTAGGTCGACTCTAGAGGGTAGGTTTCTTATACACATTAAAAACAGTTTCATCCGGCCGTGAAGCTAAATTGCTGCATTTTTCACGGTGTAAAAAGCTAGCATAAATTTAGTTTAAAGTACGAAATTGAAAAATTGAGTTCACTTTTGGAGGTTAAGTCGAGCGGATTTTTGTACGGTTAAAATATGGCTATAGAAAATTTAATTCTAAAATTATGATGTTCGTAAATTCATCACTGTGAAACCTCCCACATATAAACGTGTCTAATAAATGACGGGAAGCGACTCTTTACACATCGGAAACATAAAATTTTGCAAAAAAAAAAAAATGCTGTCGTAATGAAGCTGGAAATTTACATCAAAGGCAAAGTGGTTCCAGGTTAAATTAAGCCAATTTTCGTTGTCACTTAAGCTCCCCGTATAAAAGCTGTTGCGCTCCCGGATTGACAAAATAAATTTATGGATAGCGCGACACTTCAGAGGGATTTGAATCGGATTCAAAATTTGTATATTATAATCGTCCTCGAAAATCCACTAATAAAATTTCCCAATGTGGAAATGAAAACGAAAGAAAAGTTACCCAGAATGGAGGGTTAATTTTTCCCCATGCTAGAGTTTGTTATTACCTTGGTCACGCTACCATTCCGAAATCGATTTTTCCTTATTCATTAAAAAGCGACCGCTCCTTTTGAAAGTAAAATCTAACCAGTAGCACGGTCAAACTTATAGATATTTACAGTCTGACTTTCATAATCTGGATACTCATTACTCTAGCTAGAGGAATGTGAGCTGGTGGCTCTCAGGCCAATGAACACCTGACTTCATACCTGTTTTTGCTGTATTCTACCTTTTCTCATAAAACCCAAATAGGCAAAAATATGCTCCTTGAAAAAAAAAAAAAATAAAAAAAATAATAAATTCACCCATAATTTGTTTCCTTTTTTTCTCAGTTGTCACATTGTTAACATTTTCCTAAATTTAATAGGGATTTCTGGGTTGAACAATCAACAAAGGAAATAGTTCATTATTGGTTTCCATTAATTATAGGTACTTAGTTCATTAGTGGCTACCAATATTTAGTCAATATTAGTGTTAGAATAAATGATAGTTAATTACTTTTTAAGAGTGCATCCTATAAAAATAAATTTTCCTTTACACTCCACCTTAAATTCCTTAAGTCCGTTTCCGACATCATGCTCACGTATAATAAGAGTTGATTTGAGCGGAGGTCGTTTTTTTTTTTCCCTTGACTCTTGACTCTGTCCCGAAACTAATTGGACGAAAGTACGTGGCCGATGCTACCGCACGTCTTTTGCTGTTTGCCATAAAAAATAATGGCGCGTTTCGTGTTCTCTCTATTAAAGCTCGAAGAACTTCAAGTTTTTCGCATGTTTTGTTTAACGACTGTCATAACATAACTTTTCTCATTTTTCTCTTGCATTACTTCAAAAACTAGTTCACTGTTTGTATAGGAACCATAACTTTTCTCTTTTCCAATCAATCATTCATCAATAATTACACAATAATCAAAGTTGATTTTTTTTTATAAATAGATTATTAACTTCCGGATCGGCATCGTTTGAAAATTCCTGGGCCATATGGCTCAACTAATAATAATCAAAAACAAACATTTTCTCAAAATAGACACTATAGCGGTGTTTTTAAATTAATTAAAAATAATATAAGTTTTATTTATCAATAAAAATTAATCATTTTATGTGATGACAACCTAAGAATTTTGAATTTTAATGAAATATTGCCTCATCTGTGAAAACGTCGGGGCTATAAATTATTTCAATTAAGATTTGAACATAAATTTCAATATAAATATTTATTACTGTGTCTTGTCTTATTAGAGATTTCTTGTTCGATGTTTCAAAACATTATTATTATTGTTGTTGCAATCGATACTCAATATTTCCACCACGCACTTCCATTAGCTTTTGTTCCGTTATTATTCCATATTACTCCGAGCAATTTTGCCATATATATACACAGTAAAAAAAGCCTCTCGTTATAATGAAAGATCATATCTAGTTCACCATTATACCCGTTGAAATGACCAACAAACTATTTTTATATTTCCCTGAGCAGCCCTTCATGAAATCCAATGGCGTAGGTCTGGATACTGGATAGTGTTGATTTTTACAAAATACACTCAATGTTAATCAGAGTTTTTGGGTGACCCTGTGATTATTGTAATGCAGTCAAGTGACCACCTATTTTTGAGATAAAAATATTTGCAATTGAGACGAGCATTGTAGATTTGAAATACAAGCTTGAGTCTAATATCAATGGAAAATGAACTATTTGCATTGATAAGATAGTACCAGACATGGAGAAAATCCAAAATTAAGTCAAAAAACTTGAAGAAAATCTCAACTTACAAGCCAATATAACTCAATCTTATGCTCAAATTGTATTTGAAACAAAAATTTTCACATACATATATGACGTTTTAGAACGTCTTTCTTCGTTGCCCGACACCTAATTTCCATGCTCTTCTATAGTCGCAAACTTCTGATGAGAGATTTCTTCCACTCATGGACTTTTGTATGGTCTTTTGCCATTTCAGCTTTCGTCTAACTCGTTTTTTTCTACCAATGCAGCATTTTTCTGAGCCACCTTATATCGTGCCTTCTATTTCCATTTCTTGTTTTATATTGTCGTTCGTTATTGTTTCCCTTCGTGAGATTCGTATATGGATTTTCTAATAGCATCCATTGCAACTGCTTCCACTTTTTTCTTTTGTCTGTCTGTAATTCTCCAAGTTTTGACTCCATATAGAAGGCTGTTTTCTATCATTGTCTCGTATAAATTGAATTTTCTCTTCTTTGTTATTTCCTTGCTTCATCCTATTACTTTTTAAGCTTTAAATATTCGCTATTCTATTTCTTTCACGTCTGTTTTGGTGTTGTCGAATGTGATACCTAGCTACTAATATTCTTGACATTGCAGAATTTCCTGACCATCGTCTATTTCCAAGTTTCCGTTCTGGGTGCCTATATACACATAGATGTTTTGTTTTATTTATATTAACTCTCAGGCCCCATTCTTGGTACTCTTTGTTACGGGATGATTTTTTCCTGGGTTAAAATGAAAGGAAATAAGCGTAATTCGTTATTTTAGCACCAAATCGCCTTGTGCGGATTTCTTTGTGGGCCGAAAAACAGCAACGTGATTATTTGTTTGTTCCTAAAGGCCAAATAATTATGGTAAGTGGTTTTCTTATTAATCTTCTCTGTGTTTCTCTATTTCCTATGTAAAAGCATAGTTTTCTGTTAATTATACGGTTAAATTCCGAATATCGGACATACCTACCTACCGCTCCACGCCCAGTCTCATAAAGTCCATTTGTTTCAGGCCTTTACCTTTAGACGTTACGCTTTATCATCACCTTTAATCACCACCTTTTAGACGTCACGTCTCAGTCGTAACGCTTTAGTCCCTAACTTCCAGTATAGAGTTATACGTTAGGCTTATATATTTCAAGTCGTACCTCCTATCTTCAGCCTCCTGTAGACCATTGGAAGCTTTAGTGACTCCTAGCTACTGAACTTCAGTGCCCAGGGCCAGTTGCTTCTTGTTGCGGCCCTGATCCAGTTCCAGGCCATCGGAAACACTGGACGATATTAATCCCATTCGTCAGGTGCCCCCAAGAGATTAGGGACTACTCAGGTTTGATAAGTGTGTTCTATTGCCTTAATATCAAACCTTACGAACCCCTTCGTTGAAGTAAATCACCACAACAACGCAGTTCTACTACATTAAATAACCCTTCAGATTAGATGTTATTTCAATTTTAATTAATTATATATATTACCTTTATTATATGAAATTTACCATTCAGGTTATGTACTGTTAGATACTTCAATTTTAGGTATTTACCTATACCATCTATATTATTCCATAATATTAATTTTGTCCCTCAGACTATGTATTGTTACTTCAACTTTAATTATTGATCTATATTTCTCTAATAACTATCCCATAAATACATGCTGCACTGAATACAGGAAATACTTGTACACTGGGGTTAAATGGCCATTTACGAAGGTACTGCATTTAGTAAGCTTATTTATTAATTTATATTCCAGGTATTATTGCTGTTAATTGTTATACAATACTCTTTATTTCTCTACTTAGGGACTCAAGTTGAGTGTAATTAATAATTATTGTAAATACAATTTTAAGAACATATGGTTAGGTACTCCGAGACGAATTCTTTTCTTGTTCTGGTTCCAGTGTGAATAATTTTCAGTGTTCTAGGGCGATCAGAAAACCCACTCCGAACCTGCTCTGGAGTCAAACCTGTTCTGTTCTGGTTCTAATTAAAAACCCGTACCTGATTGTAGAAAAACGTTTCACTTTTGTCTTCCCTTCTTGTTTACGTTTATATTTCAGGTTGTGCTACTATAGGTCCGTAGAAGTTTCCTAATTTCGTTATATCGGTTGATTTCGTGTACTACAGGGAAAAGCAGGTGGCGCTCTATATTTAGTTATTTAATTGACTCACACCCCTCTCCGCATTGGAAGCTAGTCGGCAACCTTTCGCGTTTCTAGATTTCAGCCGCCAACCAACCCTCTCTTCCTATTTTTTTTGTTTTAGTTACCCATTCTCTGTCTCCCTTCCTCAAATCTTATTATCAACTTCTCCCTCGCGTTTTGCGGGTAACAAATTGGCAGTGTCCGTGTTTCCACGTAATATCTTCTATCAGCTTTCTAATTATATATTGCATGTCGTCTTTGTCACTGGCCACTATGATCTGATCATCTGCAAACTGAAGAGTAAACAGGCACCTATCATTTATCTCTATACTCATTTCATGAATTTTTCCCTACCAATTTTTCAGTGCTACTGCTACGTATATTTTGAAAAGCGTAGGAAAGATACAACATCGTTGACATAGTCCGTTATTCACCATAACTGTGTTTATGACTTCTTTACCTATCTTAATTCTTGATTCTGAGTCTTTATATACTTAGTTCTTTAAGTGCCGTTATATAGGTGTTGGATTGTTCTAATACATCCCATAATCTGGATACTGGGACTGTATCACAAATGTAAGGTGGGTTCCCAAATGTCTAGCAAGTCTCTTTTCTATGACTTGTTTTAGGCAAAATACGTTGTCTGTACCTAATCTTCCTGCTCTAAAGCCGCACTGCTCTTCTTCTTCTTTCTCTTTATAATCTTCTTCAATGAGATCACGCAGGATTCTACTGCTTAGTGTGCTTGTGAATGATATCTCCATACCTCTGAACATTTCCTTCCTCCGATATAGGTCTTAATTTCTTCATATTTCTTGTCCCATGACTCGTTCTTAGCTATAGTGATGCACATTTTTAGTTGTCTTTTTGGAGTCTTAATAAACTTCAAGGTCTTGTTCATCTTTTGTTGTTGGCCATCTCAGATATTTTTACTTCTTTTCTTGGACTCTCTATCTCCCCGTTCCACTAGTATTTCTTGTTGCTTTTTTTTCTTCTTCGTTTCAATTGCTTCTTGGATGGTTCCTATTAGACTCCTTATAATGTTCTCATAAAGTTTATTGAAGATATATTCTTCAAGGTTTAATTAATAGTTTGCTGTCGAGTCGCATCTGATATAAAAATACAGTACTGTCATCTGATCTGACCCGCAAGTTATTCCTCTTAGGACTCTTACGTCGTTTACCTCTATGTTTGTTTCTTGTTTGCTTATCACATAGTCAATAATAGTTTTCAGGTTACGAGTATTCTGTATCCATGTGTAGCGGTGAATATCTTTGTGTTTGGAAAATCCAATAATTATTCTAACATTGTGGGTCTCACAGAGATGTATGAGCCTTTGGCCATTATCATTGATCATTTCTTCTCCAAATGGTCCTACAACTGAGCTATTGTTCGTTCTCCCATTGAAATCCCCTATCATTATGATTTTTCTATTTCTTCCAATATCTACTAAGATTTCATCTAATTTGTCAAAGAACTCCTGTTTAATGCCGACTCTTTCGTCCTCTGATGGAGCGTAGGCTGCTATAATGGTGATGTTAGTCATGCCCTATGGCCATGTAGTTTCAAGTTTCATTTTCATCTATAGCTTCCCACTTGTTAATTTTGTTTTCTAAATTGATGTTCAATTTCTGAATTGCTGATGCAATATGTAGTATCCGCTTTCAGTCTAATACCCTGTACATTTCACGTAGCGAAATTCATTTTTTTTGCTGTGTTCCTCGTCTAGATGATCCGTCCAATGGTTCGAGGCTTTGCTTGGGTTTTTTGAGTATTAGAGAACCATTCTAATGCCTCAACCCCCATCATGGAGGAAAAAATTAGTTTTAGTTTCACAGTAGGTGTTTTATTTCCCCACTATACCCTCTGAATCTGTTGGATTACAGACTCAGCAAAAATTCTTAAAGATCAAATAAAGAGCACTTTCGCCTTCCAGAAGCTCGTAAAATGGACACCAGTCCTGGGACACTGATGTGACAATTTTTCAAATGTTTAGGTCTTATTAGTCGAATGACCACCTCGTGTTTGGAAGGAAGAACTAATGGTAAATAGAAATTCTCGTCATCAAGACTATCTTGATACGGATCCTAATCAAACCATACTCATCTAAAAATGGACAAAAACTGGAAAGTTTCTCATAATAAATAATTGATAAAGCGAAACTTTCTTTTTGTGTCATTCTAATAATTGTTTTTTGAGCGGTATTCATTTCAGATTACCTAAATTCTTCTCACAAATCTCACGACCCATTTAATCAGCCAAACAATCTTATTGGAACTTGAAAAATATTTGTAGTACCAAGTGAAATTTTTTGTTTGCACCGTAAGTAACGAATTGACCTTCTCTTCATTTACCAAATCTTCATCACATTGATATTTTTGGTCGAACCATTTGATAACTGGCTTTTGAAATTACAAAGGATCCTCCACCATCTACTATCAGCGAGCCTTTTTCCAAAGCAACTTCTAGATGGATTTTCATCTCCAGGTACATGAAACCATGAGTGGTCCTTATCAGTCAATCATTGAATTTCCTGGACACGATTCCATACAAAAAGTTTCCACTGTTCCTCCCGTTTCATCCAAGACAAAACCGTCGTAGAATCAATCAAATAGCACTTCATAAAAAAGTTAAAAATTATCTAAGACAACCTGTGAAAGCCTGGCACCAACCGTCGCTACCCAGCAATTCTAGTCTTCAGTGGAGTTATTTTCAACTTAGCTTAATCCATGGATACGAAAATCTGTCCATCGGTTTCTGATCGTATGTGAAAATAGCTGTAGTTTCTTCACTGGCAGTATTGACAAACCATCTAAGAATCTTCATCTATACTAGGAATAGAAGTTCACACATCCACCTGAGAAAATTGAGTCCAACTTCAGTATCCAAGCCTAACTTTAACTTCCAAATCCTCTGAAGCAATAACTTGGGATATAATGCTACTGGACTAGAAAAACCAATTGAATCGTACAATTTGTGAGCAGTAGATAAAATTATTCTCTTCATTATCTTTTGAACACTGAGATGCTTCACCCAAACCGTAGAAACTTGAAGTGTGTCCAAGTTTTTGTTCCATAGAAGCCCTAGAATTGGATAGTAACGGCAGTTGACCTCCTTTGGGAAAAATATTCTCATCCTCTAACGTCAAACTGACCTGTTTATAGTATAGTTATTGAGTTTTAACAAAAATCATGAAGTAATCATAATTTGGTTTAACTGAACCTCCGCCAATGGCGATTGCATTGGGACCTCATTTCGACGCACGGAAAACCGTTTGGAGGTGCACTTATCAACTCCCCATACTCCCATCGTGTATACGACGATGAGGGTGGAAAACTGACGCCTAATTTCGCACGGTCACGCAATACCACGTCGTCGATGTGGCGCCACCACTTTTTTTCTGTCTTTTGCCAACGTTGGATGATTAAAAATACCCTAAAAGTTTTGAGTAAAACGACTCCTGGATAGGGTTTTTTAAGGATTCAGTTTAGACTTGAAAGTGAAACATAAATCCCCTAGATACATTAAAAGCGCATGGATGGTACAAAATAAGTTAAAAATATTACTTCCACCCTGCCGATTTCAAACTATTTATTTGGCCGGGAGATTCTGAACACTGTTGTAATTGTCGGTTTAAATTAAAGTTTAATGGGGCTGGAGAACATAAAAAAGTTTAAATTAATGTTTGTTGGGGGGTGCTTGCATTTTTCAAATCTACTAGTGTTTATAAAATCTAGTTTCGTCAAACAACATATTGTTGGTATCTATTTCCTAAAAAAAAACTGTTTTAATTCATACTTTTGTCAATTTTCTAAATTAAATTCTCAAAATAATTAATTTGCCATCATCGTCATATATTTGTTCCGGAAATTGGTAATTATTGAAATACCAACTTTGAAGCGTTTTTGGGCCACTTGTTTTTTCATCGCCAACACCTGGACGAATAAATTTCTGAGTGAATACACATTAAAATATTTAATTAAATTAAATTTATCGTTTGCCATAAACTAATGAAATTGGCTCGAAATTTATAGTGAATTCAAGGATGTATACTACTGGTTTTGAAAGAGCTGCCTATAAAACATTTCTTTAAAATCTTCATTTGTATCTTCAGATTTATGATACAGATTTTCAGTAGATATTGATTGATAGTGTTTTTTTCACTGGAGCTGAATCTGATGAATATAAAATAGCTTCTCCTTTGGTATTTTTCCAAATTAAAATTTTTCCAGGCCGCCCGTCCATAAAACAATAAGACAAAAAATAATATTTCAAAATTTACCCGCGGGAAAGCTTAATTTTTAATTAACTGCAGCCAAGTTATTTTTCCTCGTTATACCTTAAATTAATTACGTCAATTTTTTTCCATCTTTACTTCCCGGGTTGCCGAGGTGGATGGTATCTTAAAAATTCGCGCACAGGGGTGTAAAATAAAACAATAACGCCACCGGTTTTGAAGTGATTATTTTCCATTAGGGCGCTGTATTTTCGTATATACAGCGTTGAAGCTTTTTTTAAATACCCATGAGGTGATCTGTTGGCGTTCTGCTTCTTATTAAAATTGAAGAGAGGAATGAAGGTTTTTTACACATTAATGAAAACAAAGTATCCATTATTTCTAGGTGAACATGGAATGCTTAGGCTTAGCTGGAACATACATTTTGAGAATGTCATTTTCTCTATGTAAACATTTATTTATTCCTGTATACAGTGTGACAGGTGTGAGTGCACTGTGACACCCTGTTTCTTGAGGATTAAAAGTACTTTAAGGCAGTATTCCTATCTCAATTTTTATGGGAATGCGAGATCTAATCACCCTATCAAGCGTTGTCGGTCGAATATCTGGACACCATGTATATGAGGTTATAATATGCTCAACCAATTCAAGATACACTTAATTTAAAAGTTTCTTTTTATCTGTATAAATAAAAAACTTTTTTGAAATACCAGAAAAAATTGTTCCATAAGTCATTTGAAATCGTGTGGAGTTTTGCAAATAAAACCCCTGTCCTGTAACAAAACTTCCTTATTATGCCCTTTCATTAATGACTGGAACATACCCCAAAAACAATGAAGAATAATGCTCAGTTTACTATATTTCCATTTTTATCATACACGGAATCAATAAGTCCAACCAAGTTACCAGAGCAAAGCAAAATTACCGAAATTAGTTTGTAATTTTGAAGATTATTGACGATCCAACAAAGTTCTTACCTCTTCGCCTTTGGCATTATGATACCGAATCCATTTTTGTAGCCTCGGTCTCCAATACTCGATCATATAAGCCTCGGCGTACTCGATTCCCTGTCCATTGCCGAATCTGCCTTGGGTTTCTGTGGCAGTAATGACGTGCACCGTTTTCAGATCGATTTGTATCCATTCTTCCGGTTCGGTCGTGGCCTGTTTTTGAGGACACCACGCTCCTCCGTTTTTGTCCGTTCTCACCCTATATAAAATCGATAATACATTAATTACGAACCGTATTGTCTAATTAACTTGTATGTATAATTTATCGGTTTGGGATTTCTAAAATTTGAATTTATCGTCCCGGTTATAGGTAAACGTTTACATATTATTTTGTTTGGGTATATTTTATTTGCCGGACGATTATTATTCTATGGACGTAATAATTGGGGCCGATTGTTACCCGCTAATTATATATTCATTGTTATTAATTTTAATAAATGGGCCTAATTTGTTGTACAAACAGACAATATTATTTTGGTTTGTTTTACAGATCAAATCGACATTATAAAATAGAATTTATTCCCAGACAATATTCATATTGCATTTTGCAATAAATACAAAAAAAGTTATCCCTATATATACGTATACATACAATATTGGAATATTCAATAATAATTTGCTGTCCAGTGTCCGATGTGGACAGAAAACAATATACGAAATTGAATATTATGGAAAATATTTTAATACATTCAAAACCCTTGAATCAACAAAAGCCAAATGATTGCAATTTTCGGCCATATTCTTTTATCGGCCGAAACGGCTCTATTATTTATATTTTCCAATTCCCCAATGTAAAATAAACACGGTCGAGTGTGTTGGGAGAGCGAGCCTGTATAATATAATTTTTGTTTTTATAAAATGAGCATCGCGTGTGTGCGCTCATAAATCGTCAAGTACGGACCATAATTTACGAATTTCAATTGGTCGCCGACGGTTTTTAATAATTTGAAATGGCAAGCGAACGCGCAAATAATGATTAGTCATTTTTTGAGGGTTTTATTTTGATTGCTACAGGGGTGGGGCACAAAAAAAAATCAAAAATCGCTCAGACACGTCAATTTTTGTTTTTTCGGGAACATATTTTACTGGTATTTTCACCCCCTACCTGTCAACCCCGAAGTGGGGGTAACAGGTACCCCCAAAATTTCAAATGAAAGAAGGGTCGAATGATATGTCATTTGGTAGATATTTTCATTAAGATTAAATTCCCGAAGTTTTAAGTTGCTACTATTTACCCTGCCGAAATGGCGGCATGTCAAATTTAGGATAAATGCTTTTTTTCGATAATCTAAACTGTATAGTTTTTACCTGTTACACATATGCGTAGATAACAGGTAAAAACCACACATCATTTTTCCATTGATTTTTCCTAACTTTGACAAGCCGCCATTTCGACAGGGTAAATAGTAGCAACTTAAAACTTCGGAGATATAATCCTAATGAAAATAGCTATCAAACGACGTATCACTGGACCCCCCTTTTTATTTGAAATTTTGGAAGTACCTGTCACCCCCACTTAGGGGTTGACAGGTAGGGGGTAGAAATACCATGTTAAGTACCAATAAAATGGGTCCCCCAAAAAACAAAAATTGGCGTGTTTGAGCGATTTTTAATTAATTACCTAACAAATGAAAAAAACCTGTGTGGGAAGTTTTTCATATCCCACCCTGTATTTATGTACAGGGTGTTTCAAATTCGAGCCACATCATTGGAATCTCGGAAACGGTGAAAGATACAGGGTTGGTTAAATCAGGGTAAAGTTGCATAATTTGATGCTTAAAAAATTGCCGCTGATTTGAAATCTGACGTTTCGTTTTCTAGCAACCATTATCAACTTTATTTTTTTAAATATGGCCCTGGATTTTTTATTTTTGTTTTCGTTACCTTTCAATCTGCTAGAAACAATGACATATCACAATCTTAAAAAAAATAAATAATCGGTATACGCAAAATAATTAATTAAAATTATGATATATCCATCTCTGTCTCACACATTATTTTCTTCGTAAGTTTACCTTTGTCTTACACATAGAAAGCGCAAGGAAGTGCAAATCAAATTTTATTTTGAATTAAAATAAATTACACTTTGGTTGGTTATTTAATTAGAGGTTCTATCAAGACATTTAATATAAATTCAAAAAGTACCATTTAATTCAAAATAAAATTTGAATTGCACTTTCTGTAAGACAAAGGTAAAATTACGACGGAAATAATGTGTAAGACAGAGATGGGTATATCATAATTTTATTTATTTTACTTATACCGATAATTTTTTTAAAGATTGTAATGTCATTGTTTTTAGAAGATCGAAAGGTAACAAAAACAGAAATAAAAAATCCAGGGCCGTATTTAAGAAAATAAAGTTGATAATGGTTGCTAGAAAACGAAACGTCGGATTTCAAATCTGACAGCGCTCTCTTGTAAGAGAGAAAAAGTGGCCATAACAAAGTTTCCCTTTTTTTGATATATCTTTTCAAATAACGTCATGAAATTTCGGATTTTTCCGGATATCTCCAGAAGTATTCGGAATATCCTAAATATCAAAGCGGCATTTTGTTGAGCATCAAATTACGCAACTTTGCCCTCATTTGAGCAGCCCTTTATCTCGCACCGTTTTTGAGATCCCAATGATGTGGCTCGAATTTGTAAGATTATCCACTTTTTGTCAATTTGCCTTTTAACAGGAATTAGTAATGTTACTTTACCAAACTAGTAACATAATGTGACAAGTTATTCAAGTACAAATAAGTGAATTGTTGCGGAACTTATGGGTCGACCTCTGCGGGACGAGCGCAGCGAGTTCCGCAGCCATCTACTCAACCATATACTGTTGAACTGTTCAAATAAGACACTCACCTGAAACGTGTAGATTTTGAACTAATGAGAAAAATTCACAACTGAGTGAATCAGGTTAGTATTGTATTTGAACAACATATTGGTGAATAGATGGATGCTATCTATTCATCAATATGTTTTTTAATTACGATACTAACCTGACTCACTCAAATGTGAGCTATGCTCATTAGCTTAAAAACTACACGTTTCAGGTGAATGTCTTACTTGAACAGTTCAACAGTATATTGGTGAGTAGATGGCTGCGGAACTCGCTGCGCTCGTCCCGCAGAGGTCCACCCATAAGTTCCGCAATAATCCACTTATTTGTACTTGAACAATACCTTATTATATAAAGTCAAAATTTGTAAGATTATTCACTTTTTGTCAATTTGCCTTTTAACAGGAATTAGTAATGTTACTTCACCAAACTAGTAACAAGTTATTCAAGTACAAATAAGTGAATTGTTGCGGAACTTATGGGTGGACCTCTGCGGGACGAGCGCAGCGAGTTCCGCAGCCATCTATTTGTCAATGTTTAATTACGATACTTACCTCACTCATTCAAATGTGAGTTATTCCCGTTAGTTTAAAAAGTACACGTTTCAGGTGAGTGTCTTATTTAAACAGTTCAACAGTATATTGGTGAATAAATGGCTGCGGAACTCGCTGCGCTCGTCCCGCACAGGTCGACTCAGGGTGTTTTTTATATATTGATACCCCACCTACAGCCTTTACCTTTACAGGTAGAAAAAAGGTGTAAATACAAAAGTTGTACAGTTTTGGCTGAATTTTTAGAAACCATGGTCAGAAACAAGATTTGAATGTCGGAAATGGGAAATTAAGTGGGGTGTCAATATACAGGGTGTCCACTTAAGTTTGTAGCATATGGGAAACTTTTTTATTATCAATTTTACGAAAAAAAGTTATTCCTTATAAAAGTTTTTGCTTCTTGAAAAAATAGTATTAAACTATTGAAACTTGAAATAGCATGTATAGGGTGGTTACAAAATAGAAAAATAAGTAGAAAAAAAAATGGCACGTCACTATTTTTTAAAACCTTTGATATTTTTTTCAAATTATGCAAGTCATATAACAGTGAAAAAATACCTTTCATAATCACAAATAAACCTGCCAAATTTGAAAAAAAAAAATTGGAAAAGGAATTTTTGAGCTAATTTTTTCTAAAACTTTGACACCCTGTATCTCACAAACTACGCATTTCCGGACACATGTTTATGGGAACTTTTTTTCTTAAAATATTGTAAGGAATCATATTCTAAAGTTACGAACCGTACTAAGGAAACACCCTGTATATTTTCCTATTTTTTGACCACCCTGTACATGCTATTTCAAGTTTTAGTAGTTTAGTATCATTTTTCCAAGAAGCAGAAACTTTTATAAGGAATAACCTTTTTTCGTAAAATTGATAATAAAAAAGTTTCCCATATGCTGCGAACTTAAATGGACACACTGTATAAAAATACACCCTGTACAGGGTGTCTCAAAGAAGTAATATTGAAGTTGGGTTTGCCTTCAAATATTCAAGATTTCTCCGTTTTATTTTTCGTCTATTCTTAGTTTCTTGTAAATTTCTCTAAATAGAGAAAATTCAGTAGTTTGGGTTAAAATACCTTGTACTATTTCTCTGCCAATTTTTCCTCAATTTCTTCTTTCTATTTCTCAATTTTTGTCTATTTTTGGCTCTTGCATTAATTTATTGAAGTAAGGAAAATTCAAAAGAAAAACATTGGATTTCCACTTGTCTAATATTTTTTCTTAGTTTTTCTCATATTTGTTCTCTTTCTCAATTTTTGTCTTTTCGCTTCTCCTGAGTTTCCATTTTCGTGTAAAGGGTCTTTTAGATAGTTTTTTACACGGAAATATGAAGAGGATACTTGAATAAAAATTCCGGCTCCAAATCTCAAAATAATTTATTCATCATTCACAATTTCATCGTTTTATAGTACTGAAGTAGCTACCTTATGATTTAGATTTTGGAAAACTTTGAAAGGTCATAACTTTTTTTCTATTGAAGATAGAAAACTGAAATTTTCAGCGATTCTTATCCCAATAGAGGACTACAATCCCTGAAAATTTCAGCTCATTAGGACTTATGGTTTTAGAAATAAGTGCCTTCAGAGAAATTTAGAAGAATACGAAAATTCAAGAGCCGGGAATAGATAAAAATTGATCTGGAAAAATTGACAAATAGGAAAAAGAAATTCAATAACGATAGCTATAAATAGCACCAAAAACTGCACATTCTATTCCAATCGATCTGGAACTTCAACCACCTGAAATGTGCTGTACCTATAAGTAAAAATATCGTGACATAAATTATTGATGGAAAGCAAAGAAAATATAGCTACATAGCTACGCTCCCTCCGGACTGAGATTTGTGCGAATTTAAGAACCTTATTTTACCTTCGCGATCGATAAGAGCACGTTTCGTGCTTTTATAGAAATTTTATTCGGTTTACAATGCTATAGAGCTTTTCTGAAGGAAATAACTCGAGCTATTTTTCAAAATAGGATTGAAATATAAATCTATTATGGGAAAGGGATATGAGATTTATAGTTGAATTTTTCGTGATGTGGCCGGTTGAAAAATTGCCAATTTGTATATGGAGAATGCCAAAACATTTCGTTTCGCTAATCAATTCTAAAAACAGGATATTAAGCCTATCGCTACCGTGAAGAGAACAGACGCAAATTGGCAGTATAGGTACTCGCGGTTGCATTACCTACCTAAAGCTGTAAAATTCACGGTAGCGTGCAAAATTAACAACAATACGTGCGTAAGACGTAATAAGAAAGAGATGTTGGCTTTACGAAATAGAAATTTAAAGTAAAATATACACTCTAAAACAGTTTACATTTATCTTAGTCCAAAATCCTCGAAAGTTCTCTAGTGATAAGTTTCTCTAGCCAGTCCTTTCCAGAAAGTCAATCCTCTTCTGGGCGAAATTTATGTTAATGAAATATCCATGTGCTTCGGCCAGGGCCCTGGAAACATTTCTCTCTCCGGAACAGGCTCGATCTCTCACTCCGAATGACCGCCGTTCTGAAATTCATGAAATTACTGCCCGGCACTGGAGCGAGATAGAGTTCTTGGTTTCGGTCAGGGTAATGGATGGGCTGCTTTAGACTTTAGAGCACAAAAGAACTGTCCCGGTAGATTTAAAAATTAGTGTCAGAAATTCAATGTCTCGTTACCGCCCCTCGCATTATTCTCCGTTTAAGCATTTTCATATTACATCTGTTTGTTATGGGCTCCCATTCGTCACTGTCAGCCGAAGTTGGAAATTTAAATAGCTTCAGTTCCGGGGAACTAAAACGCTTTATTGTTCCAAGTCAAACAGTCGCTAATTAACAAACATTTGATTTTGCGGTGCCTCCTCTTCTTCCTTCATCAAATAGTTTTTGTGATTAAAAGGAAGGAATATTGTGTGAATGTGAATGAAGCTTTTACATGTAATTATGTGTCACATAAGATTTTGCGTGTTATTATTCTGATGAAGAATTTCTAAAACGATCTTGCTTGTTTGGGGGTATTTAAATTTTCCTGTTTTGAAGACAAGGAAAAGTTTCTTTATGATGGTAGATGAATGGAAATTATTGTTTTTTTTATTCCAGGCTCTTGAATTTTCTTTATTTCGACAATTTCAAGAGCCAGGAATAAATAAAAATCGAACTATGGAAAAATTGAGAAATAGTGAAAAGAAATTTTAAAGAAATTGAGAAAAACCTGGTAGAAAAGTAGACACAAAATATTTTATTTCTAGTAGGTACGAGCTTTTGAATTTTCTCTATTTAAAGAGATTTTCAAGAAAAGAAACAGGAAAGGTCAGAAATAAACCCCTTTCAGTCCATGTTGAAACACCCTATGCATATTATGTGTGGAAAATATAATGAAAGGACCCTGCCCAAAGTATACGGAAATTGTGTTTATGTCAGAATTGGCTTAATTTTGTATGTAATGTAGATCACGCCTTTCTGATTAAAAGTTACCATTGCACCAATCCCGAAAAATTACTATACGTAACACCACCACTGCGCCACAAGCTTACCTATTTGTGTTACATACATTGTATGTACTTGAACAATAACTTATTATCTAAAGTCAGAATTTGTAAGATTATCCACTTTTTGTCAATTTACCTTTCAACGGGAATTAGTAATGTTACTTTACTAAAATAATGTGACAAGTTAATCAAGTACAAACGAGTGGATTCTTCCGGAATTTATGGGTGGACCTCTGCGGGACGAGCGCAGCGAGTTCCGCAGTCATCTATTCATTAATATCTTGTTCAAGTATGATACTAACCTGACTCACTCAAATGTCAATTATTCTCATTAGTTCAAAAACTACAAGTTTCAGGTGAGTGTCTTATTTAAATAGTTCAATGATGAGTAAATGGCTGCGGAACTCGCTGCGCTCGTCTCACAGAGGTCCACCCATAAGTTCCGCAATAATCCACTTATTTGTACTTGAACAATAACTTATTATATAAAGTCAAAATTTATAAGATTATGATTATTCACTTTTTGTCAATTTGCCTTTCAACAGGAATTAGTAATGTTACTTTATCAAACTAGTAACATAATGTGACAAGTGATTCCAGTACAAATGACTGAATTGTTGCGGCGAAACTTATGAGTGGACCTCCATCATCATCAATATGCTGTTTAATTACGATACCAAACTGGCTCACTCAAATGTGCGTTATTCTCATTAGTTTAAAAATTACACGTTTCAGGTGAATGTCGTACTTGAACAGTTCAACAGTATATTGGTGATTAGATGGCTGCGGAACTCGCTGCGCTCGTCCCGCAGAGGTCCACCCATAAGTTTCGTAACAATCCACTTATTTTGTACTTAAACAATAACTTATTATATAAAATCAGAATTTGTAAGATTATCTACTTTTTGTCAATTTGGTTTTTAACAGGAATAATTAGTAATGTTACTTCACCAAACTAGTAATATATTGTGACAAGTTATTCAAGTACAAACGAGCGGATTGTTGCGGAACTTATGGGTGGACCCAGCCATCTATTCACCAATATGTTGTTCAAGTACAATATTAATCTGATTCACTCAGTTGTGAATTTTTCTCATCAGTTCATGAACTCCACGTTTCAGGTGAATCTTATTCGAACAGTTCAACAGTATATTGGTGAGTAGATGGCTGCGGAACTCGCTGCGCTCGTCCCGCAGAGGTCCACTCATAAGTTCCGCAATAATCCACCTATTTGTATATACGTGTATTACAATGTCCAAGCGTTTTACTTGCTACTTATGAAATTAATTTTCTCAAAAAGAAATAATTTTTCAGGATTGGTTCTTTTAAACCTGGTAACTTTTAATTAGGAAGGGATGATCTACATTATATACAAAATTCAATCAATTCTGACATAAATACAATCTCCGTATACTTTGGGCAGGGTCTTTTCTAAAAAATTTATTTCCTAAAAAAAATCACTTATTTGATTTAAATCATGCCAACCCTGGATTTCGAGGGCATATTTTTGAGGTTTAGAAGCAAAACATCCTGAAGATTCAAATTCACTTGAATGAAAAATAGCAAAGTTACAAGGTTTTTCAAAATGGAAATTTTTTTCTATAAGACTTAACATTTTGACCATTTAGTCAAAAACCACTTGAGGCACAAATATAGGAGATTTCGTTTTTTCCCAAAAATATTATAATTATTCTCAAATAGATCCATCAAAGTACAAGTCCCATAGCCTTCTTAAAAGCGATTTGAGCAATTTCCACCCCCGAATCCCCTGATTGCTTGCCGATGTTTTTATTCTAAGCCCGGTGTTTGTTCGTCAATTTACGGCTTTGTTTTCACAAAGCCGCTTTGTTTTTAGTTTAAATTGAATGCAAATTCCTATATAGAGGAGGAGACGAATAAGGGTATTGAACGGGATTTTCGATCCCCCAGAATCTATACAGGGCGATCTAATATCAATTGCAGAAAGCAAGATAATTGGAAATCGTCTTTGTATCTAATTATATATACCTAATGGAGCTACGATTTATAGAGGGATTTCCTGTTTAATTTCTAAACCTCATTGTGTCGAAGGGAGACGTTTTGAGCAATCAATTATTGTGCACGAGCATAGAGCTGAGTTAATTAACCATTTACGTTGCGGGTATTATTTGAAATAAGTAGCAGAATTTGAGTTAAGATGACAAGGACTCAATTGTTCTGCCTCATAATTATCAAGCAACTGGGTAGGTGGTTATAATATAGACTATTCACTTACTATACTGTGCAGACACGCGAACATTTGTAATTGTGCCTGAGCAATGTTATCGACCATGTAACACACACGTAGGTACACGAGAATGGGCCATTAAATAAGTAGTAGGTCGATAAACATGAACCTGAGACGTCTTTAGCAGACCTATTATTCCAATTTTAATTTTCGAAATCAAATAACTGCATTTAACAGCATTTTCAATTTCCCCAAAACATAAACGTATTTTCCAATAATTAGAAATCGTTCGAATAATCGAATTTTTTTTTTGGTTGGCATGTTTGTATGCCTCCAGGCCGAAATCGTTTGGCCCGCCCCATAACCCAGGCAGGTTTTATTGATCAACTTACGAAGTTTTTAATTTCATTTTTGAGGGCCGGAACAAGGGAAAATACAATCAACTAGGCCACTTTTCCCTGAAAAGTTTTTCACTTATCGAATAACGGGGATTTTCGTGGAAAAGTTTCGAAAACCTTTGGGTTTTTTTTTCAGGGCCTGCAATACTTATTACTTTTGAAACAGATTAAAATAAGCCCATTTAAATGATTAACTTGTAACATCCGTCTCCTGTTTACATAATCTTAAGAAATCTAAACTGCGATGGCGGTTTTCCTTAAAAAGTTCGTTTTAATGAGGCCTGCAATAACAAAATATGCATCGTAAAAACCGAGAAATCTGAAATGTCATTGAAAAATAGATCGCCATCAAGTTCGTGCTTAGTTTTTCAATTACCGAAAAATTAATGGACCCTTAAAAATAACGACGCATTTTTATGTATTGTTGATTTCATCAACGAAATATAGAAAATGGAATTAATTGAATAACTACGAGTTGGTATATTAGTAGGATTCTAAAGCCTTTGAAGGCTTCAAATTAAAAGACTTTGGAATTTATAGACTTTTTTTTGAAGTTTCTAGAAAACGACCCTTTAGAACCTTCATCAATCAAGTCTTTAGAATAACTAGTGTAAACGTTTGAAAATTTCAAAAAACAGTATTCAGAACTTTGAAATCTCTTTCCTGAAGTTATGACCCTTCAAGATCTTTAGCAGGGGCTGATACAGGCCTTTTGAAAGGGGGAGGAGGCAATTATAGTTAAAGTAAGCCAGATTGGATTAGTTTGAGTTAGTTTTGGCAGCGCATTGGGCAAGATACAGTTTTTCGAAGGAATGCCCAGTGTTGCCGGAGAGCAAAAGTTTTTCTACCAAAATTAAAGACAAAGCATACCAGATTCAGTAAAAATGTAGCAGCTTACGTTTCCTGAAATTCCTGAAAATGAGGATTATTTTTGATCCAGTAGGTTAAAAGCACGTTTTATTTCGATTTGATGAAAAGTGAAAACCTAAACTAAACACAAACTACGTCAACCAAGAACCACAAAACCAGTGTTAAATTGGTGGCGCCATCTATTTACGAATCAGAAATTATTGTTATATCAAATTTAGATACAAAAATACAAATTATTTTAGAACATCGACATTAGACTGTAGGCAGTAGGCCAAGACTCTTTGAGAATTTGGAAAAAATAAAAAAATAGGAAATTGTACCAAATATGACAACGTCGTATCAGCGTATTTTTTCAAAGCGAATGATGTACCAAATCTGGTACAATTGTACCACCTCTGGCAACACTGGGAATGGCCCATAAAAATATGGAAATAAGGGAACTATTTAGGAGAATAAGGTGCAGGGTGTTTTTTATATATATTGACACCCCACCTACAGCCTTTAACTTTACAGGTAAAAGAAAGGTGTAAATGCAAAATTTGTACAGTTTTGGCTGAATTTTTAGAAACCATGGTCAGAAACAAAATTTCAATGTCAGAAATGTGAAATTTTGCATGCTTCCAGCTTTTTTCAAATGGGATGCCCTATATTTTATATTCTTGAAGAGCACAATGCCCAGATTCCAAAAATATATAATTTGTCTATATTTGATTGAACAGTCTCTCATATATTCGGCTCCAAAAATTGTAAAATTACTATCCTACTACTACTGATTTTGTGAACTATTCTACTTATACAGGTGAAAGCTGCAGGTAAAATTTAAGGTATATTGTGCTCTTCAAGAATATAGAACCAAATATAGGGCATCCTATTTGAAAAAAGCTGAAAGCATGCAACATTTCACATTTCTGACATTCAATTTTTGTTTCTGAACATGGATTCTAAAAATTCAGCCAATACTGTACAACTTTTATATTTACACCTTCCATCTACTTGTAAAGGTGAAGGCTGTAGGTGGTGTGTCAATATAGGTACTATAAAAAAACACCCTGTACTTGAACAATAACTTATTATATACTTGAACAATAACTTATTTTACAAAGTCAAAATTTGTAAGATTATCCACTTTTTGTCAATTTGCCTTTCAACAGGAATTAGTAATGTTACTTTACCAAACTAGTAACATAATGTAACAAGCTATTCAAGTACAAACGAGTGGATTGTTACAGAATTTATGGGTGGACCTCTGCGGGACGAGCGCAGCGAGTTCCGCAGTCATCTTTTCATTAATACGTTGTTCTAATACGATATTAACCTGACTCACTCAAATGTCAGTTATTATCATTAGTTCAAAAACTACAAGTTTCAGGTTAGTGTCTTATTTGAATAGTTCAACAGTATATTGGTGAGTAGATGGCTGCGGAACTCGCTGCGCTCGTCCCGCAGAGGTCCACCCATAAGTTCCGCAATAATCCACTTATTTGTACAGTGTGTCCCATTTTGGTTGTCCATAACGGATAACTCTGTTGCTATTGGAGTTAGAAGGATGCAGTTTCCGCGAACGTTGGCTACTTTTTTGTCAAACAGAAGTTGGCACCAACAGAATTATCATTGCTCTTTTTGTTTTTTAAATACAAGGTGTTTTTGAAAAAGTTGCATCTTGGGACACCCTTTGTATATCGGTTCTCTCAAAGGTGATCGAAAAGGTGACAATGGTTTCTTATAGATATTTTTACGCAGCTTCCAGTGGCGTAGTCAGTTTTTCTCTAGAAGTGATAGTTTTTAAATTATGAACCAAACATAGGTTTTTTCAAATGAGACACCCTGTATATTAAAATAGCTCATTGGATAGCTCCGCTTTTGCTGATTTCAATGATACAACGTTCGATAGGTTTATCTCTATCATGTCCAGTGGCGCACCCAGGGAGAAGGCCATCGGGCCAGGCCCCTCCCTCCAGGCCCCCCTCTAAAACTGTATTTTCACGTATATAAAATGTAGCAACCAAGGCGTGGCACCCTGACACCTAAATTTTTTTTATTTTTATTTTTAGTCACAAGCCATAACCTATGTAGGGCTCCCCAAACATATTTTCTGGGTGCGCCACTGATCATGTCTGTTTTTGTCATAAGAAACAATGTATCAGAAAAGGATTTTGCATCTGTAAAGAAAATAATAAAGGTCTCTTTCTAACACATTGTTTCTTATGACAAAAACAGAAAAAAATTTTTTGCTCGAAAACGGTTAGAGATAAACCTATCGAATTTTATATAATTGAAATCAGCAAAAGCAGAGCTATCCAATCAGTTTATAGTATATAGGGTTTCTCATTTGAGAAAATGTATGTTTGGTTCATAATTTGAAAAATATCACTTTTAGACAAAAACTGATTACGCCACTGAAAGCTACCTAAAAATATCTATAAGAAACTGTTGTCACCTTTTCGATCACTTATAAGAGAACCGAGATACAAGGGGTGTCCCATAATGTAACTTTTTTAAAAACACCTTGTATCTGAGAAACAAAAAGAGCAATGACAATTCTGTTGGCGCCATCTTTCGTTTAACAAAAAAGTAGCCAACGTTCGCAGAAACCGCATCCTTCTAACTCCAATAGTAACCAAGTTATCCCCTATGGACAACCAAAATGGGACACACTGTACAGGGTGTCCCATTTTGGCTGCCCTTACGGGATATCTCGGTTGTTCTTGAATATAGAGAATCGCAGTTTCCGCGCTACTTTTTTGTGAAATTCACGATACCGCAAACAGAACTTTCATAGCCTGCTTCGTTTTTGACATACAGGGCAAAATTGAAAATAATCCATTTTGGGCTCCCCCTTGTATCTCAGCTATCTTTCACTTTATCGAAAAAGTAGAAACTGATTCTTGTATATTTTTTCACGTAGAATCCCTTGGCGTTGTCAGATTTTTAAAATTAGCTGTCATTATTAGGATATAACCCAAAGTTTTATTTTTTTTTAAATGAAACACCCTGTATATTTTTCTATAATTAAAACATAAATGCTTTGCCCTTTTCAAAAATATATAGCACTTTATGCGATTTTGAATATTAGCCCTGTATTTAGATAGTTTTCAGTTTTTTTCATGTTTTTTGAAATACGTATGGCAAATACATAATTTCTTCACCAGCGCCTTGCATTTTGTGACCTAGATCCAACCTTTTCAAAAAAAGCCAATCTGAATATTTACTGGAGTCACAAATTGAAACATTTTCTAATTTTGACATTTAAAGTGACAATTTTCAAAACTCGTTGACGTTATCAAATGCCTTACTTTTCATCACCAGTTACGAAAAGTAAAATTTTTCGCAACTGGTGATGAAAAGTAAATTTCACCATTAGTTCTAAAAATACAGGAACAAAATATGTGATGCTTTTGTGGCTGAACTACTCGAAGTACATTGTTGTTATTATATACTTTGTACGTACATATTATGAAGATTTAATTTTATTCAAATTAGCTACATAATATGACAATGTATGGGAAAAAATCTAATTAATTATAAATATTAAAACTTAACAGAATTTAAACAATTATTGGTGATATTGACAACATAGTTTTCTGTGTAGCATTAATTAAATGAATAAATTGAATGTTTTTCCCATGGAAGTCTCTCCAAGGATGTTGGTGACAATTTCCTCTTTATTATAGTTATGAAATTCTCCACATAGCCCTTAGCAGCTGTATTAGACTTCCGCCTCCCATGCTATTTAATTCTCAGCTCTCAGCAAGTAGGTGTAGGTAGGGATATTTTTTTATGTTTTTGACTCGAATTTGAATGGATCAGATCATAATTAACAAAATCAGAAAAAATATTGTGTGAAACACGTTGGGAAACACTATTTTTCGAAACTCGCTTCCTTTTGCAGAAATCTGCTCGTTACGAAAAATAGTGCTTTTCCCAACTGGTTGCACAAATAACTATTAAATTTAAAAAATGCAGAATTTTTATAATTCTTGTCACCTACCTGTAGTACCTGTTAAAGTTTAAAACATTTTCATTGGATGGCGAATAATAATCGAGAATACCTACAAAAGCTATGAAAAATTTGATATGGTTGAAATATATATCCAAGTTGGTTTTAACGCAAATCAAGCGATCGACCTCTATTTTGAAAGGTATTTACTATCACTGAGTGGCTGGTTGTCAATCAGTTACGATAAGATGGGAATTTTAGGTTTCCTGAAAGAAGACAACCGAGTAGAAAAATATTTTGGAGACTAAAAGCAAATTTGGAAAATTATGGATCTTTTGAAAAACCTAGATCAAAAAGTTACAAAAAAAGAAAATTCCGAAGATAGTGAAACAAATGTCCTTGCAAAGGTTGAAGAAAAAAATAAATTATATTTCATACAAAGGAATTGGAAATTCGGTTGGCATTCCAAAGACAAGGGCTGGTTGCAGTGTTGCCAGATGAAGAAAATAAAAAATGGTATCTGTCATTTGAAAAAATGGTATTTCACACACAAAAAATGGTATCTTCAATTCTGAAGGGGAAAAGTTGTTATATTTTATTGCTTTTATTTCTAAATGTCTGTTCCAACGCATCAAAACCCGTCCCAAGAACCGTTTCAAAACCACTCTGTCTGTATTACGAACTTTGGATTTTATCGTTGATTGATTCTATGCATATATTTTTGTTTTTGCGCAGAATCGTGACAGTACAATGAAGAATTTCCCGCTGTGTTGGAATGAAGCTTATGATTAGCACACGAGTCCATCTAGTTCTTGAAAACGAAAATTCGGTTAGCATAATGACGTCATGACTTTAGCTGGAGTGATCCTAATGTTTTACTGCAATTTAAAGCATTTTAACATAAACCTAACAAGAAAAAAATAACAGCAAAATGGAAACATAAAAGTCCTTCGATAAAACAACTAGACATCACAGGAACAAAGAGTTCAAACAATTGAAAATGAAGAAAATATGGTATAATATGCAAAAAATGGTAACTTTCATCAAAAAATGGTAGAAAAATGGAAAATGGTATCCTCAAAATTTTTCCAGGTATCATGGAAGAAAAAATGGTATAAATACCATTTAAATGGTATATCTGGCAACGCTGGCTGGTTGGATCTAGGTCACAAAATGCAAGGCATTGTTGAAGAAATGATGTATTTGCCATATTTCAAAAAATATGAAAAAGAACTGAAAATTATCCTAATACAGGGCTAATATCCAAAATAACATAACTTTGGGTTATATCTTAATAATGACAGCTAATTTTGAAAATCTTACAACGCCAATGGATTCTACGTAAAAAAATATATAATAATCAGTTTTTACTTTTCCGATAAGTTGAAAGACAGCTTAGATACAAGGGGGTCCCAAAATTCATTATTTTCAATTTTGCCTTGTAATGTCTGCCCAGCGAGCGGAACTTTTTGGAAGTGTTATCGTATTGCAATTCGTACACGAAAATCAGCAATGACCAAATCTCCGCCACTGGATATGTCAATATAAATCGATATTCCAAGATGGGAGGATAAAATGACGCGAGCCCTGGCCAATAGCGAGACGTAAGGTGACATTAGCTCTTTGACAACCGTATGGTTCCCCATGACAACGGCGATCCTGCCAAAAACTCCACCAATCAGGTTCATCCAGGACGGATGCTTGCCAAATTGTCAAAAGCTGATGGTATCTTTAGAAAATGTCTATTTTTTACAATAGACCAAACTGAAAAATCAGGATTAAAATAAGGATAGGTCTAACAACCACGTTAAAACATTTAGCGTTTTATTATTGTTATCAATATTTTGTTATCAAAAAATGGATTTTCAAATTAACTATACTTCATGCCTAGTATTTTCGCTTTTTTATAATTAAACGTGGCAACATGGCACATTTACGTCCGAATTCCTTCCGTAGACTCAGATCCGCTGGGTAAACAATATGTCAAAAACGAAGCGAGGTATGAAAATTTTGTTTGCAGTATCGTGAGTTTCACAAAAAAGTAGCCAACAAGTAACATAATGAGACAAGTTATTCAAGTACCTAAAAATAAGTGAATTGTTGCGGAACTTATGGGTGGACCTCTGCGGGACGAGCGCAGCGAGTTCCGCAGCCATCTATTCATCAATATGTTGTTTAATTTACTTGAACAGTGCAATGGTATATTGGTGATTAGATGGCTGCGGAACTCGCTGCGCTCGTCCCGCAGAAGTCCACCCATAAGTTCCGCAACAATCCACTTATTTGTACTCGAACAATAACTTATTATATAAAGTCAAAATTTGTAAGATTATCCACTTTTTGTCAATTAGCCTTTTAACAGGAATAAGTAATGTTACTTTACCAAACTAGTAATATATTGTAACAAGTTATTCAAGTACAAACGAGTGGATTGTTGCGGAACTTATGGGTGTACTCAGCCATTTATTTACCAATATGTTGTTCAAGTACAATACTAACCTGATTCACTCAGTTGAGAATTTCTCTTATTAGTTCAAAAACTACACGTTTCAGGTGAGTGTCTTATTTGAACAGTTAAACAGTATATTGGTGAGTAGATGGCTGCGGAACTCGCTGCGCTCGTCCCGCAGAGGTCCACCCATAAGTTCCACAATAATCCACTTATTTGTACAGGGTGTTTTTTTATATATTGACACCCCACCTACAGCATTTACCTTCACAGATAGAAGAAAGGTGTAAATACAAAAGTTGTACAGTTTTGGCTGAATGTTTAGAAACCATGGTCAAAAACAAAATTTGAATGTCAGAAATGTGAAATTTAGCATACTTTCAGCTTTTTTTAAATGGGGTGCCCTATATTTTATTCTATATTCTTGAAGAGCACAATGCCCCGATCTCCAAAAATTGTAAAAATACTATCCTACTACTGATTTTGTGAACCATTCTACCTGTACAGGTGAAAGCTGCATGTAAAATTTGAGGAACTTGGTTTCTCTGATATTATTTCAAAAATTTCTAGAATCAAATACCTATGTTGGAGACGGCTAAACCCAATATAGACAAACTATATAGAAATTGTGTTCTTCAAGAATATAGAACCAACTATACAGGGTGTCCCAGAATATGTGGGCAATCTCTCGGATTCAGATAGAACACAAAAAAATAACATGACAACTTCCTATAAAAAAAAATTCCTACGGCCCCCCCTACGAAGTTACGTGCCCCTGAAGGACGCCTCTGAAAATCGGTTTTTTGTTGATAACTTTCAGAATACTTCGTGTAATTTTTTTAAATTTTAATATGATGGATACTTACTAGATAAGACCTCTTAAAATTGACCCTTTCAAACACACTTGGCCAATCTAGTTTACCAGGGACGCACTAGCAGTAACACAATAATGCTAATTTTTTTTACACCCTGTATGATATAGGCATAGCGATAATATTTTTAGATTGTTTCAACCTTGAACTAGAAAAAAGGTACTCTTATTCGATGTCAAAAAAATGAGCTGGTTTCGAGAAAAATCTGTTTTTGTGTATTAATGGTTTTTTATTAAATAATTTTTTATGTCGACTCAACATGAGATTTTTCTAATCTTATGCATTCCATACCTATTTTAATAAAAGATTGTTCGACTCTCGACAATGCTTCAATATTAGCCCTTATTTCGCGAAAGTGAAAATTAATCCTTTCTACTATTATTTCCTCAGTTTTATTATTGCGTTAAAGCTAGTCTGTCCTAGGGTTGACAAACTATCGAAAAAAAAACTATCGATAGTGATATCGATAAAATGGCTTACCTATCGATAGTAACTATCGATCGTACTATCGATAGTTTGCTCTGACCAAAGTAATAAATTTGTGAATAATTACGAAATAAATTTATCAAATGACAACAATAACATCATAACCTTAAATAATCATTAGGCAATTCAAACCACGAGACATTCAAGATGGCGTTGCGGCCTCACATGGACCAAAAATCACAAAAAAATATCTAGTTTCCGCCCGACTTAATAGTTTACGTACCTAGTGAACACATATTTTATTGAATAATCAAAATCAAAGCTGCAAGTAAAACCCGAAGCAAAATAATTAAAATATGCATGAAAATACTGAAATACATATTCAAAAGAAACTTGCTGACCGCCACGCCATATTGAATTATTCGTTTTGACAGATGGATAGAATTCAAAAGGTCTGTTTCTGCAGAAATCACAGACGAGTCAGAACGAATTTCATTGGTTGAAAACAGAAACAGTCAGAAAACTAGTTTCAACCAATGAAATTCACTCTGACTGGTTTGTGTTTCTGCAGAAACAGACCTAATGCCACTCCTAACCTAAAAATTAAAAATTGGCCGCACAGCGCATGTCTGCCCCATCAAAAATTAATTACAGATTTCTCAAAACAGCTACAGGTTTCTTTATATTTTCCTCAATCTACAGATATCTTCATTTACATTTGGCTACTTTTGGAACTATCGATATTGGTACAGGGCTATCGATACTATCGAAAATTAAAAAAATATCGATAGTATCGATATTCCTATCGATAGTTTGTTATCCCTAGTCTGTCCCTGGTAAACCAGATTGGTTAAGTGTGTTTGAGAGGGTGCATTTTAGGGGGTCTTACCTAGTATCCATCATATTAAAAGAAAAAAAATTAGACAAAGTATTTTGAAAGTTATCAACATAAAACTGATTTTCAGAGGCGTCCTTTAGGGGCATGTAACTTTGTAGGGGGGGCCGTAGGAAGTTTTTTTTTATAGGAAGTTGTCTTGTTATTTTTTCGAGTTCTATCTGAATCCGAGAGATTGCCCACATATTCTGGGACACCCTGTATAGCGTAGGTATCCCATTTGAAAATAGCTGAAAGCATGCAATATTTCATATTTCTGAGATTCAATTTTTGTTTTTGATCAGGGATTTTAAAAATTTAGCCAATACTATACAACTTTTGTATTTACAACTTTCGTCTACCTATGAAAGTAAAGGCTGTAGGTGGGATGTCAATAAATAAAAAAACACCCTGTACATAATCTAATTGATTTTGTATGAATATTTATTTATTTGAACAAAAAAAAAACAATATACCTACATCAACTTAACCACTAATGATATACTGTTTGTGGTTAAAGTTCTTGGGACAAAGACAACCCCCCCCCTCACTCTATCCGCCACTAATCTTTAATATTTTTAAATTCTTCAGTTTTTGAAAGCTTGAAATGGAAGGTCTTCAAAATTATGTTGCAGCTTGCAGCTCATTAATACTCACTTATAAACCGGAGATTTTTAAAGTCTTTGAATACTTTGATGTCTTTAAAATCTTCAGAGACTTTAGTCAAAGACACTATAAAAGCTATGAAGATTCTTAAACACTATGTATTGAACTAAATAAGAAAACTCACCGTCCATGTTGAGGCCCCACATTTCCACTGTCAAACGATGACGATGCAGTGATGTCACTATCTTTGATGGCACCATTTTCCATTCCCAACGGTGCGATACATTGGGCTGAAAGAAGTCATTTTTTTAAAATATTCTATTCCAAATGTTGGAAGTTAATTCTAATCCCCTGATGCCCCCGTTCGGATTAAATGATGCTCAATGTGTTCGAATTGGAAGCATACGCCAAATCCCCTGTGATTGGGCGATTAATAACCAATTTTAGAAGATTATGACGTTGCTAATATTGACAGTTAATCCTTTGTGACAATGAGTTTAATATACCTACTATACGGTTCTATTACTATCGATACTACTAGTGAGTTTTTATATAATAATTTATAAATTTTTTCAGATATATAATAAAAATAGTACATGTATACATAAAAATAATAATCAATCATCATTAATGGGTATATACATAAATATTAAAGTAGAATATCAATTTGGTTGGAGTATAATGTCTGTAATAATGGCAGTATTAGCTGACTAATGATTACAGTAACAATCCCCCAAATGATCATTTTGTATAGATAAAATTTCCATTAGATATTTATTATCCATAATGATAAATTCGATACTTACATGGATCGACGCTTTGAGACTCTTTGCCGTAAAGTATCAAAATCAAGTATACTATCCATCGTAGTATCATAGTTCTTTGAGCTTCAGGACATTTTTCTGGAACAAAAAAGAATATTGGATTAGTAACTCAAATTCGAACATAGATTTTGCTTAAAATTATTATTATAATAGATGTTAAATAAAAACGAATCAAATTACCTATATTAAGGTGTGGTTTACAAAATTGATACAGCAATCCAATATAAATTCTCGTAATCCCATTTAAAGCGATCTTATTTGAAACCACCCGCTGTAGCGAGAGCCCTCTTCTTGTTTTGTTGTCTGGTTAATATTAATGAAAACCAGTAGAGGTAAAATACCTCTTTGTAGAAACATCGATTTCCTATTGGATGTCTTGTGTTGTAATAACAGCCTAAATTTGCTTTCTGGCATCATCATACCATTACTCAAACAATAAAAGCTAATGATTAATCTCATTCGAGATTTTTTTTGCTTGTGTGTTCCATTTGGTCATAATTAATGGCACCTTATATGGCGCTAAGTAATCGAGATACCTTTTCTGATTAGCCAACTCACTGGACATTAATATGGTCTACTAGATTTTCTAATAATTATTATTATTAGATTTGGAGAAGAATTTCTAATTTAATTAAAAACATTAAATCGATATACTCTTAAACACATTAAGATAAATATCGAATCCCAGCTACCCCATATTAAACCCGACTCGCATTAGCTTATCGGCATCGGGATCGCATCAACAAATAATAAAGCGAGAGTCCCGGTTTTCCGGTTTAGACCGAAAGATAGCGTCCTGCCAGCTTCGCGGAATCCTGTACCATTGCCAGAAGACTATTCCCGGAGCATGAAATAAACATAAAGATAAGTTAAGTACACCAGCGTGTTTCGACCCTAGAATTTACTTACTATAGTAAATTGCTGAGTAAAAACTGTGTAATTTTAGAATTTTGTATAAAAAAACTACATTATTTTGGTCTCCTCCACCAATTTTACAGTTTTTTTTTATATTAGATAAGGTTTTTCTACAGGGACTTATTTCATTTTTTGAGTTTCTTAATAAAATGTTTGAATTTCCATTACCTTTCAGATTTTTTCCAATAATTGGTAGAATTTTATATTTTTTTTCACAAAAGACCCTATACACAATAAAGTCTGAAAGTTTGAAGTTCCTCTGACTGCTTGAAGTAGGGGTTTTTTATTCCTCTTTAGAGGCGTGACCATTTTATTCTAGGTACAATATAGAACATGATCAATTGACTCTTCATCTGCAAAACACAAAAACAATTTTGCCTGGCAAAGTTGAAGAGCATGCAGCTATTTTATTAAAGCTCCATTAGGCTAAATTCACTTGAAACCACGTTGTGCAACTGACACCCACCAGCAAATCATAATTCAACAATTTCTCGCCGGTATTCGGTAGTGCCCCACTGCTACACTTACCTTTAATAGTATAATCGTGCAACAAATGGGATCCTAACCTACCTATTATGGTAGACGGCTTTCCCAGGGGACACCAATTACCAAAAAGAAATATTCAAACCATGATTTCTTGCCCTGGATATCAGTGAAACGCAACTTCAATTGTTGAGAGGAAGTTATTGAAAACATCTACAGCCAAATGCTTAAAGTCTAATACCCAAACATGTTCAACTAGAAGTAGCTCACCAAACTTCTGATTTGAAGTTAGAAACATAGCTTAGGTAATTATTTTTTTAACAGCTTATTCCTCCACAATAGTCTACTGCCGACTGACGAATATTAAAATAGATATTACGTATTGGGTTTATGAAAATATTATTGAAATAAACAAATCCTCCTCTTTACTTGCTGAAATGCACAAAACACCAATTTCAGATTGTTTCGAAAATGTGATGATCATTATTTGAGTAGCAACAATTGCCAAAACTACTTAGTGCAAAACAATTATCATTTTTTATGTAGGTACCCACTGTATACTTATTATCCATCAGATAATATGTACAGTGGCGTACCCACGGGGGAAAAGTACCACCAGATGCCCATACCAGCATGAAGCATCAGTCAAAGTTATAATGAGAAAATAAAAGATACCTTAACCAAAGCAATTAAATAGAGAATTCCGAAAAGAACTCCTTCATTCGACTTATATATTTGCCCCACTTAGATTTAGCAAAACATCAGAATTCTCATTCCTTACAAATCTTCATAGTGCTATTGTGTCACTGTCACTACACATCGTGCGCCATACCACGGCTTAATGGATTGGCAATGATGTCAATCTATAGAGAACTATCTGCGAGTAAAGATGAAATTATAGATAAACTGGCAAAAAGATATAAGCGACCAAATTCTGCTTTATAAAAAGCTTAATCCGACAGTTCATTGAAAATTTGCTTCCTGTTGCCCTGAATATTTTGTATCCCCCCCTAAGATTAATGTTTGGGTACGCCACTGAATATGTACAGTGAGAATCATTACAATATAGGCACACACTATAAACATTTCCCGTAATGTTTCAAATAGGAAAAAAGACTTGCTGGTAAACATCCTCCAGCATTTTAAATGTTTGAATGAATTTGGATCAAACGACTTTTTGTATTAAAATTGTATTCGCTAACATCCAATGTTCCTCTATCTTAGCCCCGGTTTATTCATCTTGCTGGTAACTATCTGCAAGATAAATTTACAGATCTACAATCCTGTTGGTCACAGGATAAATGATTGACCAATGGGATTACATATTGCGTTTTTATCCGTCAAATTGTATTACCTGATAGTTTATTAGAAAGTGAATAAACCGGCACTTATAATGTATTAAGAGCCTCTTGAAGAGCCGGGAATAGACAAAGGTTTGAAAATTGAAAAACAGAAATTTAGGAAAAATCGCGTAGATAAGTAGACTTAAGTATGTTGCTTCATCCACATACCAATTAAAGGTAAAAAGTTTGTAGCACCTATCAAAAGTAATTATTATATTCTTATATTTGATGTAATTTTGCCACATAAAAATGCGGGCAGTAAATATATTTGAATCAGACTGTCTATGAATCTCAGCGTTTGACATTGGGGGGCTTAGCCCCAGTGTACTTTGGGGGTCTAGACTTCAAATGGCATTCGTCAATGGAGCGGCGGTTTGGGATACTTTGGGTGAGTATTGGTAAGCTTGGAATACTTTGTGCTAGTATTTGAAGTTTGAGTTACTTTGAGTTAGTATTGGTAAGTTTGGGTTACTTTGAGTTGACCTGGAATCATGGTCTGAGATGGAAACACTACAGACGCTTACTAGATGGAGTCAACCGAAAAATGATGATAGGAATTACATTTGCCTATAGAACGGTGACAACCACGGCCGTGGAGGTAATAGCAGGATAGCCCCCCATAGACTTATTAGTTAATGAAAGGGAACAAATATTGACAAATGGCGCAGAACACAAGACTGCAGCAAGGGCAGAGCTAATGAGAAGGTGGCAGGAGCGAGGGGCACGATATGGGCAAAGTTTTTAGTGAGAGATGTAGAAGAGTGGACAACGAATAAATTTGGAGAGGTGGACTACCACATTACACAGGCGATGACGGGCAATGACATTTTTGGAAGCTACTCAAAAAAGATAAAGAAGCAGGAAGGTGATGAATGCTGGTATTGTGGATACTTTGGGTTAGTATTGATAAGTTTGAGTTATTTTGAGTTAGCATTAGAGTTTGGGTTACTTTGAGTTAGTATTGGTAAGTTTGGATTAGTATTGGTAAGTTTGGGATACTTTGGGTTGGTATTCGTATTCCAGACTCTTGAATTTTCTTTATGTAGAGATATTCAGAAAGAACAATTCAACAATAGACAAAAATTAAGACGGAAAAATCCAGAAATTAAAATAAGAAATTTAAGGGAAATTTCTAAAATGCAGAAGTATATGCGAGAAGAAATTTCACAGATTTAATGAGTCTGCCTAGGTATTCTCTGATATAAATTTCACATTAGAGCAGAAAGATTGTCTAAATGAACTTCGAAATGAGGATGGGACGACAAACTGCGTGAACCAGGGATAAGGTCAATCCCTAGGGAATTCAGAGGCCTGAGAGCCAGGAAGGCACCAGGTCGCGAAACAGGTGAATGAGGAAAAGCCTAGAAAGGCATCATGATCTTTTCCCTTCTGGGACTGGAACACTTCTAATAGAGTAGACACAATGAGTATGCTATTATTTCCTATTAATCAGGCTTTCGAATTTTCTCTGTTTGGAGGTATTCCGAAGAAAACAATTCAAAAGCTGGCAATAAACAAACATTTAGATAGAAAAATTTGAGAAATTGGAAAGCAGAAATTTAGGGAAAATTGAGTTGATAAGTAGACTTAAGTATCTTTTGAATTTTCACTGTTTGGAAACACCCCCAGCTTACTACAATGACCAGTGTGTCCACCGAGTTTTCAAAGGTACATTAATAGAAATTTTTTTGCATTTTTCTAAATATTTACCTGTAAAATATGTTAGTTTATCTAAGGACACCCTATATTTCAAGCTTCTACGTTAAAAATTCAATCTTGCATACAGATAATTCAAAAACAGAAGAGAATGCCTTTAGGTTTGGTTTATTCACCTTCTGATAAACTCTTAGATGTCAAATAATACAAGGTCAGCCAGTTATTTGTCAACCAATAGGATTAAGAATGGTAAATTTCATTGTAGACAGTTACCAGTTGTTAGGGATCGCTGCCACCAATGTTGGGAATCGGTTTACCAATGCCACCAATGTTGGGAATTGGGAATTGGCCGATGCCACGAATGTTGAGTACTTCGATAATTAGAACTCTGTTATTGAATAAAAATGCTTCGTTTATTCAAATTCTCGTTGAGGGGGACACTTAGTTACAAAAATTGAGAGGCAACCCGCGACTATTCAGAGCGAAGCTTGAAATCTGAATATGATGTTTCTAGCGTGAAGATGGAAGTCTGAATGTCCTCTTCTCCAACTATCTTCCACCCAGGAAGACCAGTTTTGAGCTTTCGAAAAAAGGGTATTTTACAATTTCCTAAAACTACCTAATCCTTTTTACAAAGTTTATGAATGTGCTGAAATCTATTTATTAGGTACTAAATATATTACTTAGAAAGTTTGTACAAGTGTGGACCATGACGTAACCTAAGGGACTAAGGGTCCGGACAATAAAAGAAGGTCGGTATGATAGTATTGGGCCGACAAAGATATCGTCGGCCTCTCTGTAAAATAGATTGGTTATAATAAAACAAATTAGAAATATAAGAATAATCAAATGTTAATACAATTATTGCTGTGCTATAATATTGGGGTTACAACACAGTATAAGATGAATAAATCGGACCTCAAAGATATTTTAGTTTATCTGGTAGCAAAATATATTTACTTTTGTTCCTGATCGTCATACAGAAGCCACCTGCACGTGACCAATTGCCGCGGATAAAATTTCCTCGTAAAAAGCGTAATTTTTCCCACAGGCAGCAGTTTCTCGATTTTCAACGCCTGAAAGATTAGAGAGGTGTCGAGTCACTGCGACAAATTGCCTTTGTAAAGTCGAAACATGAACGGAAGTTTGGTACCCGTGTGGTCTCGTAATTAACAACCAGGATATTGTGTATTGTTCGTAAAAGTCTTCTAGAAGTCACTAACCCCTTGGTAGTGGCACAATTTTTCTAATCAAATACTTAGCACACATATGAGATTTAGCATTTTTACTATCTCCAATAAATAAGTAATTAAGCAAGATGAGATAAAATTTTATAGCATGATGATGGAAATTTCATGTTTTTCTTGAGACTACAAAAAACCGATTGCGGAATTGAATTTCACATGCAGGATTAAATCTATGAATAATTAGAGACTTTAATTATTGCTTTTTACGATAAAAACACATGTATAACACACAAAAATGTGCATTCGTTTAAAGGCAAAATTTACGGAGTCGTTCAAAAAAACCTTTATGGGCTATAAAAACGGTTTTTATTTCTCATATTTTTCAATCCAGTAGTCATATAATACACATTTTAGTCCGCAAACAGTTTTAATGCATTTTTAATTTTTTTACGAGTCGAAACAATAATTTTTAATGGAATTTTAATTTGAATTTCAATTGCACAAGACCGTCTGATTCTTTGACTCATACAGTTGTTATCAATTATTGCAAATATATGCGTTTTGATAATAAAAGAATGTCATAGAAATGATGCATTGAATCACAATAAGAAAATAACTCTCATAAATTCTCAGGTAGGTAGCATTGAAAAATAAATTACATTTTCATCGTAATACAAACATTTTTCAGCAGAGTGCAAAATATAAAAAACTATGATGTAAAAAGAGAATAAATAACATAAATACGAAAAATATGAATTCCCTTTTAGCATCATTCCCCTATCCGGAATTTAAATTAAACTTATACAGAAAGAGAGGAGTCTCTTTTGTGAAAATACCTAAGCACAAAAGTAATTTTGCATTTACATATTTCCAGAATATCCAATTTAATGCGCTGCCATCTCTCTTTCACTTCGGAAAAATATAAAAATATGAGATACGGATACTTATATAAGATGAAGATATTTGTGTTAGAAAAAAATTAAATATTTTATGTGTTTGCAGCTTCTTTGAAAGTATAATTTTCTCTTGGGTTAAGTGTTTTCATTAGTAGGTATTCTAGACTATAGGTAATTCAAGACTTGTAATAATAAAACCATTAGAAAACACTGTGTATTTCTATACCGATTTTTTAATTTTCCAGAAGTTCTTTCATATTGTTACTTGTTAGATTTTAGTGAGTTACACGAAATTTCCCATAAAATAACAAGTACCTATGAAAGCAAATCTTTGAAGTAAAAGAATTTAATAGAAACAAAAAATAACAGATTTTCGTATTCGAGAGTCCATGAACCAAAAATTTCAGGAACACCTACAAATATTATTAGGGTTTTATAGATTCACAAAGAAAATAATTTTTTCTACTACCGTGCGTAAAGTACTCACTTTACACACTATTCAGAAGACGTAAAATTTCACTTCACGCACTAGTGTGTAAAGTAATTCACTTCACATACTAGTGCGTAAAGTAATGTCAATGACACTAATGACAGATGTCGACACTGTCAATTTGGCATTTTTCTAGTAAATTACTTCACGCACTAATGCGTGAAGTGAAAATTCTTTACGCACTAGTGCGTGAAGTATTGGTCTAAATAAATTTTTTACACATATTTGATTGGTGGTAGAAAAAAATTTTATGCAATACGTGCGTAAAGTACCTTTTTTCACGAATGTGAATTTTGACGCACGAGCCGAAGGCAAGTGCGACAATCACATGAGTGAACTTTACACTTTACACACTTGTTGCATAAATAACTATTCTAATATCGTGCATGGCAGTCAAAAATCATTCTGTACAAGGAAACAGTCTTATAAGCACTTCTAGACTTGAATATTATAATCTCAAATATGTATTTATGATAATAATTATTATACTTAATGAAATCTATAATTATTAATATTGTAAATAAAAGTTTTAGTCGGTACAAGGCGGTTATACGCACTTCATTTTCGCGTAGGTCTAGACATGGTACTCGCGAGCAGGTAGTTATTATAATGACCTGTAATTTACTGCAGCGAAATTTTTAAATTTACACCCCATTAACACTCGACTTAACGGTTACACTGCAACACATGTCTGCGCGGAGGTGCAATAACACCGGTCATTATAGGTACGATCAAATTTAAATTAATGCTTTTGAAGGAAAACTTTACGAAATTTGAAACCTAAAAGAGTTTAATAATCCCTGGTGGAATTGTAGTAAAATTGTAATGGATTTTTTAATATTAACTTTAGTATTTATGTCTTGCCTATCTTAGAAAAGGGCATTGTCGATACAATTCGATTTTTTCTATACCAGGCTCTTGAATTTTCTCTATTTCATCAAATTCAAGAGCCGAGAATAAAATTTGTATTGAATGTAGATTTGGCTTAAGGTAGTACCGATTCTCATCCAAGCAAGTCTTGTCACTATCAACGTCACATTTCATCACCTCATTAAATTTTTTTTTGTGAAATTTTTAAAACTGCTTCCAACAAAAATCCTGGTTTACAAAAACATCATCAAAATCTTCACCAAGCACAAATTCAGGCTGGGCAATGGCCTCCAATATCCTACCGTCAAGAATAATACGCCATCAGCTACAAACAAGCCTACAACATCCCATAAAATTAAGAAATCTTAGAAACTTTTGCGACTGCAATAAACCAGACCAATCATCAGAAGACTCATCGTGTGAGAGATGCATTTCAACCGCCAACGATTGTGAAAATGCTGAAAATCATAGACAACCTGAAGCGTTTCCTTGCAAACCTGACTGTCGCAAAGGTAAGCCTAATATCCTACCCAGATCTTGCTTACCCTGGGAACAGGGAACCGAAATATGCCAAGAAGTGAAAAAATTGCAGAGTCTCACTTGCGAACATATTTGTGAAGCTTTCGCTGGCCAGGAAATTATAAAGCATCTGGAATTGAATGTTTGCGAAAAACGAAGGTTTAAAAAATGCACGGAGAAAACTAACGATGGTAGTCAGTGTATGGATTTCAAACCCAAAATGGGATTGTCCAAAAAAATATATCCGATGGTGCACGCTGGTAGTAAAAATAATATCGCTGGGAGCCCTGTGAAGGAACATTCTGGTTTTATTATACCTAAAAAAGAAAATTGCGAAGACTAATAATAATAATAATTTGGAAATAAAAATTGCAAAATTAATAATATAGGTATATAGTTTCTTTTAGACAGATTCTCGAACTAATTACAACAAATTGAACTACTAGTTTTGGTTAATCGACTATTTCCAAATTTGGTCGACCCAAAATCGACATATTTTTTTTTTATTTAATCAAGACCCATTATTAAATTATTAATGAATGAAGAAAAAAGAGAGCTTCATTGTTGAAGGATTAGAATAGAAGCCTTATTTGGATTTGGGTCGATATCACCATCGTATTACAAAACGAGCAATAGTAGCGTGGAAATGGGGTTTTAAAACTCAAACTTCAAGGATTGTTTGGTCGATATATGGCGATGTACGGCCTTTGTAGGGAAACTATACACTTTATTCAAAGAAAAAATGTTTTTTGTATAAGCTTAAAAAAATTATTTTTTCTCCAAACGTCAAAAAAACATCACTTTGTCAACACCTGTCAAGATGGTAGAAATTCAATTTCTATGCTGGTAGGCAAATCCAGCAGGTTAACACCTGTCGAGGTGGTAGAAATTTAATTTCTATGCTGCTTGGCAACCCCAGTGGCAGCAAAAGTACTTTTAGTGCCGCTCGTACTTTTACTGCCGCTCAACCATCCAGTTACCCCCGAGCTTACCACATTCGTTTGGAGAAAAAATAGCGTGTTGCATACGGAGTAGAAGCACTTTTTTGTGCTTCAGCAGTATTGCAAGCCTCACTACGTTCGGCTCGCAAACCCACTGCTTCAGCACAAAAAAGTAAAGCTTCTACTCCTAATACAACAATATACTATTGCGGACATTTCGCTTCATTTTCGGCCTAGTCCCCATCAGAGCTGTCAATATTTGAAGTAAATTACTTGCAATTCTACTTCCAGTATATATTAAGTACTTTAAGTGTTTTACTTGAATTACTTTTTTTGTTACGTAGGTATAGTCTGGCAAGTGGTAACTTGGTAGAGACGAAAGGGGGAAGAAAAAAGGGGCGTAGCCTAAAAATATTCAATGACACCTAAACTGACACGGCCTGATGACAGCCATGTCTTTGGGTTCAGTGGCACCGAAAACACCAAGGAAATAAACCAATAAAATTATAAGAAAAAAATTCTCTAGTTTCGCCAATAACTACGCCACTGCGTGTTGTCGTTCAGACTCTAACCAATAGAATCATGCCTCTGAATAATCACGCCTCTCTACATCCATCATTTCGCAATGTTGCCGGATTTTTTTCTATTTCAAAATACTACCTATGCCCATATAGCGAAAAAAAAATGTCACTAACTTGTTTTTTATTTTTTCCGTCAAGTTTGACACAGCAGCAAATTCTATTGGAGTTCGCCGTTTCGCTAGCCAGACTATACTTGAACTTGTAGTACTTCCAATATCTATTCTAAAATACTTGGATTTTCACCTGAATATGTCAAGTATTTTGCTTAAAGTATTTTAAAGGGTTAGGTATCCCTTTAAATTTTAATTCCAAAATCTTCAAACCTCAATTGCTCGGTAACCATTGGCCAAATTGCATTGAAATTTTCAGCATTTGTAGTTGTTATTAAGCTCTGAATGGCGTGCAATTTACAATATTCCTATGTTTGAAGTTTTTGAGCAAATTAAGTTTGAACCACATTTTACCTCAGATCTTTCGATCTTTGTTAATTTCAATGCGATCTTAACGTAATTAGTCTTGAAATAAAGCCAATAATAAATAATTTCAATGCAGCTTGGATAGTTTTTAGCCGTTCAAGTTTCAAAGTTTTTTCGAGGCTTTTCTACTTTAATTTTTAACAAGATGAACAAAGTCTATGGAGTTAACCACCCCCCTGAATTTGTGCAAGCAATTTTCTATTTTGATTAGATTCAGTGTTGAAACCAATAAAACACCCTGTCCAAAGTATACGGAAATTGTGTTTATGTCAGAATTGGCTGAATTTTGTATGTAATGTAGATCACGCCTTTCTGATTAAAAGTTATATATACGTAGCACACCACAAGCTTACCTATTTGTATCACATTGTATATAAGATTAAGAGAGATAGGATTATCCTCAGATTAACACATGAAATAGATAGGTTTATTATGATTAAAAAATGCCCCAAACATTGATTCCCATTCTAAGATCACTTGCGGACACTTACTGCAGATGTGCCATATGTATAAATTGTCCTAAGTTGCAGGGAAAATGGAATTAAAAATTGAAAAAATTATATCGTAAATATAAAAACCTAGATAGGTATATGTATATACAATTATAACATAAAATATCGGGGTGCTTTCCAAAATTGAATAGGAATAATTATTATATAAAATAATAATCTTTTGTCACAATAAAATTTGAATAAGAATTTGTGCTAGCTGAAAATGGCAACACTGCCTAAAATCTCGGAACTTGGTTGTATTCGTCTAGGAACGCCCAGCTGAATCGTTTTATCTTTGTTAAGATAACCAGATAAAGAAGGATGCAAATGTTTCCAGAGCAAGCCCGACCATAATCGCGAATGCGCTGTAGTATTCGTAGTAAGAAATGTCAAACGGGTTTTGTTTGTAATTGGCCCGCATTGTCCTTAATCTTATCCCCACTCCATGTAGTTCATTCATTAATCCACTATTGTCGTTTAGGATTGTTGGCCGCAGAAACCAAACGATTTTATGAATGACTTGCCCTCTCTATTTATGTAGTGTTACTCTAAGGGATTATCCACTTTTTGTCAATTTGCCTTTCAACAGGAATTATAGTTATGTTACTTTACCAAACTAGTAACATAATGTGACAAGTTATTTAAGTACGAACGAGTGGATTGTTGCGGAATTTATGAGTGGATCTCTGCGGGACGAGTGCAACGAGTTCCGCAGTCATCTATTCATTAATACGTTGTTCAAGTACGATACTAACCTGACTCACTAAAATGTCAGTAATTCTCATTAGTTCAAAAACTACAAGTTTCAGGTGAGTGTCTTATTTGAATAGTTCAACAATATATTGGTAAGTAAATGGCTGCGGAACTTGCTGCGCTCTTCCCACCGAGGTTCACCCATAAGTTCCGCAATAATCGACTTATTTGTACTTGAACAATAACTTATTATATAAAGTTAAAATTTGTAAAATTTTGATTATTCATTTTTTGTCAATTTGCCTTTCAACAGGAATTAGTCACGTTACTTCACCAAACTAGTAACATAATGTGACAAGTTATTCAAGTACAAATTAGTGAATTGTTGCGGAACTTATGGGTGAACCTCTGCGGGACGAGCGCAGCGAGTTCCGCAGCCATTTATTCATCAATATGTTGTTTAATTACGATACTAAACTGACTTACTCAAATGTGCGTTATTCTCATTAGTTTAAAAACTACACGTTTCAGGTGAATGTCTTACTTGAACAGTTTAACAGTATATTGGTGATTAGATGGCTGCGGAACTCGCTGCGCTCGTCCCGCAGAGGTCCACCCATAAGTTCCGCAATAATCCACTTATTTGTATGTACGTTCATTACAATATCCAAACGTTTTACTTGCTACCTATGAAATTAATTTTCTCAAAAAGGAATCATTTTTCAGAATTAGTGCAATGGTAACTTTTAATCAGGAAGGCGTAATCTACATTATATACAAAATTCAGCCAATTCTGACATAAACACAATCTCCGTATAATTTGGGCAGGGTCCTTTCCCCAATTTCTCCTGCATTCCCATAATTTCCTTCAAATTACCCCAAGTTCCCCCTAAATTCGTCTAAATTCCCCATAGTTTTGCATAAAATTCAGTTATTTCCAATGGGAAGCTACAAAGTAGTATCAGAATTGATTTGATTGACTGATTTTTTCCAATGTTTAATTTTTGATTATTCCCGGCTCTTGATTCAAATCAAGCGCCGGTAATAATCACTCCATTAATTAATTTTTGAATGTAGCAAGTCTTCTAGAATGTTCCTATAAAAATCCGCTATTCCCATATTTATATGTAACAAACCCATATTTATTATATCTCCATATTAGCTATATCACCTATTACCTATCGCATTCTATGCCTATCGCCATATAAATATTCATGCGTATTACCCTTGCCCTACAAGTCACCAAGCATTTTCCAAGCGGAATTGCATGCGATCGGAAGATGCCTGCAATTCAATCTAAACAAAAGATACTGGAAACGAGAAATTACGATAATGTCTGACAGGCAGATATCAAAACATTGAACTCACCAGTCATCAATTCTAAGATAGTATGGGAATGTCTACAGAAACTCAATGAGTTAGGAAAACAAAGTAACTCTCCTCAAAAAGGAAGAAAACCGGCTAAGAAACAAACACTGGCTAGAACAGCCAGGACTACGACAGGCCAAAGATCTACTGGACAACTTTAACCAAAAAAGATCAGAATTGCTAGTCAACCTTAGCAAGAAAAGTCTCAAAACGCTAACCGAGTTCCTCTCAGGACACTGCAGACTCAAAAAACACCTACACAAATTAGGTCTGGAAGAAAATGGCACCTGCAGATTCTGCGAACACGGAGAGGAAACACCTCACCACCTTCTACTGAATTGTAACGCCATTAGTCGTTCAAGGATGAAGAATCTGGGAAGCCCCACCATACAGTAGGAAGATATTTCAACTCTGGAACCGCTGGATATCCTAAAATTCCTTAAGGATCTATGACTGGAGGGGCTGCTTTGAGCAGGAAGCCCTGACCTGGTAGCAGAAGGAGGGGTACAATAGATCTACCAGGTCGCGGAGCAACTGACACCTCCAACACATACATAAAACATTCATACCCTTGCCCTATGAACTCGTGATTTAAAAAAACCCCAGCCTTCGAACTCGTATAATTAGAAATACCCTCGCCCTACGGGCTCGGAATTAAAAAGAACTCCGGCCCTGCGGGCTTGCAATTTATGGCAACACCGCTCATAGCACAACAAACGTCAAGAAACTGACGTTTCAAAATAGGGCTTGTTTTTTTGACAGTTAACACCAAAACGACAAGATTGCTGTTTGTTTTGGGGGCCCCCTTTTTTTGTTTCGGGGTTCTGTTTTTTAGGCCAAATTTAGTATTTTTCAACTGCAAAGTGACCCCAAAACCCTCTGAGTAGGACAAGGAAAGAGATAGAGTAGAATGCAATTTGTGCTCAGTTTCTTTAAGAGAAACAGAAAAACTCTACCTACCCTTAATTTTAGCATTTGAAACTAGAAATTTTTGGCTGAAAATGAAGGAAACTCACAGCCTCGTACTTTAAATCGGTTTTCCCGATCGAAAAAGCACTGGAAAAGCGAAAAATCTAAAAAAAACTCAAAGAAAATTACATTTCAAAACCTACTTGATAAAACTTGAGTTTTTGTTACTTGCCCCCTTGGAAAACTGAAAATTTTTGGCAGAAAATGAAAAAAACCCAAAGCCTCGTACTTTAAATCGATTTTGCCGATCGAAAAAGCCCTGGAAACACGGAAAATCCAAGAAAAATAACATTCCAAAGCCTACTTAATGAAATTTGAGTTTTTGTCACTTATTCCATTGGAAATTTTTGGCAGAAAACGAAGAAAACTCAAAACCTCGAGTTTTCCCGATTCTGTGACTGTATGTCAATCAATGTCAATTAATCAATCAAAATAATTCTAAAATGTTAATGAGTTTTCTGCGAAATAAAGTAGTCATATGAAATGAAACTTGTGTCAACAGTGGTTTGTTGTATTGGCGCCCAACGTAGGGCCAGAAAAGTGTCATCAACTGGTGAAGTGACTCTGCAAAGTTCCCACAAGCTTTGCAAGTTTTGTTTTGTTTTTGTATGCAAGTATCTTGCTCGTTTATTTCATGAATAGTGCTGTTTTTCCTATTCATTGATATCTAAGCTTTAAGACTTTCATAAGTAGTGCTGTTTTTCCTATTTATTGAAATCTGAACTTTAAGACTTTCATAAATAGTGCTGTTTTTCCTATTTATTAAAATCTGAACTTTAATACTTTTATGAATAGTACGGTTATTCCTATTTATTGAACTTTGATCAAAAAAAAAAAACTTTCATAAGAATTTTCATCAATAGTGCCGAGGTTCCCTAATTTATTGAACTCCGAATTTAAAGTCTTCGTATCTAGATAGTGCAGAAATAAACTTATTTACCTATTCACTAGACTAACTAAAACTTGGATCATGCCTCCTAAGAAAAGATTAACTGGTGAATCAACTGCAGACTCAGAAGCTTGCTCAGAAATAGGTTCAAACACTGTCACTTTAAGTATTGAACAATTTAAGTAAATAATCAACACTGTGCTCACCTCAGCTCAATCCAGGGATGCTATCAGCACTAAAAAAATTGTACCAGAAAGTAAGGAATAATTGTACTAAATTGGCGACATTGTGTACTAACTAAGCGTCAAATTGCGAAATTTCAATACAAATGTAGGCTCTATTAATTGGGGGTACATGTCACTTCTTTAAATGATTGAAATAAGTTAATTTTTACATATTTAGTTATATTATAAATCGACTACCGATTACGGTGATCGGCTGAATAACCGAATAACCCCCGATTGGCCCCAATACATGACACACGTCAAGTCACAAAATAGTGCAAAATATAGAAAAGTTGTTCGAAAAATAACACACTGCGCAGGCGTTAGGCTTTGAGGGCTGTTCCGTTGCACAACTGTTCATAGAATATTAACCCCAAATTTTCGCACAAGTTTAGCCAATCAAGCCGTACGATTGTTTATCCATTTATTTTTGAGATCAGTGTTTATACAGGATTATGTGATATGTCAATTATGTCATAAGTCCAAGCGTCATACTCCCCTAACTCCCCCAGCATCAAATTCAGGGATACCTAAGGATCAAGAACTTCTGTGAGGACAGACGGAAAATCACCTTTTCTACATTTAAAATCGACGACAAAATTAAGTCACAGTCTGAATCGCAAGCATTTCATAGATGTCCGATAGTGACGTCACTCGCAGGCCCAGAATTTGATGAAGAGGGAGTTAGGGGAGTATGACACAATTGACACATCACATAACTGACATAACCCAGCATAATGAGATTAGGCTTGATTATCCTCGCGAAAAATTAACTCATATTCGAAACGCCAAATCCAATAATAGTATAGAATTCTACTTGTCGTGATCCCAGCCCTGGAACGTGGAACGCAACACTGAACTCACCAGTAAAGAGTAGAGCTCAGAACTCGAGTACGGTATTATACAGAGGGAAGAGCGACACTCGACTCAATACCAGTAGCACGAAATGTAATCCAAATTGTACTAAATTTATGAGAGAGGTACTAGCGTACTAGGCAAAACGTGATTGTGCTAGATTTAGTACAATGATACTAGAAATAGCATCCTTGGCTTAATCTAATGTACCCTCTACTCAGTAAGAGCCAGTGCTCGGTTTCAGAAAACAAGCTAATTGGGTCTATTCTGTAACTCAAAACGAATCGACAATCGAAAATTTTGAATCTATCATAAATAGCTATTACTTCATACTTGTACTTCAAGTAATTTCGTAATGTATATGTACGATATGTACCGGCTCTGGCCCCTATGTTTGTCAACACACTTCAATAAATTATTGAAGAGCTATTACAAAAAAAAATATTATTTGTATGACGTACCTAAATTAGATTTTTTAGGACTTATCTGCACATACGTATTTGTCCTAAAAAACCTTATTTTATGTGCCTTTGTTACAAAAATAGCAATTTTTTATGCACAAATCATGACCGTATCTAATTCGCAAATTAACACAGTATTTATTCCTCCAATGTAGACCACCATTCGATACGGTAATGGTGGTAGGCTGTAAAAAGAAACCCATGGTACCAAATCCGGTGAGAATGGGAATGTGTAGGCAGCTCGTAATTACGTTTAAACAGAAAGTAAGGTGATTATGTACAACTGATAACAGATAAGCAGTATTGGTAAAACATATGTAAATTGCAAGTGATTAATTTTTTCTACGCAATAAGCTTTTATTACTGGCAAATGGAAATGTTGTGTTTTTGTTCGAGTTGATTTATTGCGAATGCATTCAATTAAAAAAAAAAATATTTGAAGGATTAGCTGCCACTTTAGATTTAACGCCCGCTAAATTGGGACTTTTGCGCCAGGAAACTGGCTCAAGGGGTAAGAAAATTCCATTAAAGAAACTTTTTCTTCTAAAAACTCGAAGAAAGTGACCAAACTTTTAGAGGGACGATACCCCGAAAAACCTTAAGGGCCAAATTGGCTAGTGTTTTTTACTACGAGGGTCGCAAAATAAACAGCTTGGCTTATAATTAATTTCTTTTAAAAGTTTACGAAAGATTAAAAAAGTAAATAAAGTCAATTTAAGAAAGTTTGAAAGGGGGCTTGATAAGTGTTTCAATGTTGTGGCATTTTAATGAAGTTCGTAAGTAATTATTGCGAATTATAAAACTTTTCCTATTTAATTAGCTGTATAACATACCCCCCTTTTCCTGTTAAATCCCAACTTTCCGCATCGACGTTTCCGTTAATTTCCATTTGCTTTGTCTGCTAATATTCGAAACAATTTTCTTTGCATTAGAGCCAAGACCAAACTATCTTGTTAATCGACTAAATCACTATTTCGGGCTTATCTTTGTAATACTTCCCGAGTTTGGACCTTATTTAATTTCACTAGCGAGTGTAGTCAAGGATAATGGACAATTGGATTTTTGTTTGATAGTATGACTGAAGTAATATGAATTTTTAAAAAATCCCAGTATAGAGGACTTCAATTCCTGAAAATTTCAGCTCATTCGGACTTAGAGTGCCTTTCATAGAATTTGAAACCAAATCTCAGAATAATTTAGGGTGTGGAGTTTGGAGGATCCCAAAGATATATTAGGACCGAAAATCTCAACAAAAAAAAAATTGAAATTTCATCGTTTTAGTAAGATTTTTTATCGCATTTTGTCTTCAAATGATTAGAAATGTTCTTATTTTTGACAAGACAACAAAATTTTTGAAATCATAACAGACCTGTGCCTGGTGGCCCATGCCTAGTTTTTCTTTTCGGTAACTTAGAAACCGTTGACATTATTTTGTGACATTATTCAAAAAAAAAATCAAAATAGTACATTAAAATACAAGTTTCATAAGACGTGATTTTATCGCACGAGCCCTATATTAGAAAACGAGCCGGAGGCGAGTTTTCTAAAGGGCGAGTGCGATAAAATGTCTTATGAAACGAATATTTTATACTATTTTTTCTATTTTGGTATTGTTTAATTAAAAAAACAAATTTTCCTTGGAAATTTTATTCTCATATTTCCTGATTTCATGTTAAGGTTGGTAACACTACACGCCAAATATAGAAATCTTCTTTTTTATTTTTATTTTTACTAATAATAGGGCTGCTCGCACAGCAATCACAAACCAGTCAGAGCGAACTTCATTGGTTGAAAACAATCAGAAACAGTCAGAAAACTAGTTTCAACCAATGAAATTCGCTCTGACTGGTTTGTGATTTCTCTGCGAACAGACCTAATAAAATCGCAAATGACAGTTCGATGGCCATCAGTCAGCCAGTGTTACCAACTTCCGATAAGTAAAAAAGGAGTGTCACAAAGAGCTTCTTTTCGAAACTACTTTCAGTGTCGAAAAGACTTCGATATGAAACCAAAATAGAAAAAGAATTTTCGGAATCGCGTCCAGTGAAATGATTCCGAAGATTTTGAAAGCAGCTCGTGCTGCTACAGCAAGGCTACGGCCTGAGAAATCAAAATCAAAGTATGAGAAAGTATATGACCATTTCCGTCAATGGAAATTAATGAATAACGTGGAAGAAATGCCGAATGACCGAATGAGGACCACATGTTGGCTTTTTTTATGAAAAGGTAAATCAATTAAATATAACTGTTTCAAATCCTGTGTTCATAAGATATTTTTTCCTGAATTTTGACAGAAATTTGAAATACAAATTTAGTTTTCATGACATTGACATTGTCAAGGTTTAAGGTTCTTCTACACGACACTTTAAAGAACGTTCGCTTTTTATTGTTTCAGGCGGGGTTGTCCTGGATCAACATTCCGATTCGTCTATCCAGCAAACGCAAGAAATGGAAGTTAATAATTGTCATATTGTTACTATTCGTCTCCCAATTTATTAATTTTGACACACGATCGTGGGAAAGGGAAAGCCTTTACAAAACACAATGTTTTTCTATGCAACGTTTCGTAGTTATATTACTACTTTTTCAAGCACTACAAAAAATAAAAACAGAACATGTACGTAAATTTTTTTTTTAAATATTAAAATTTCTACCTGAAAAAATTAGTGTCTCTGTGCCCTCGAACTTACAAAAGTTTTCGTTTCAGGAAGAAAACAGAAAATATCATCCAAACACATAGTTATAACAATAGCAATAGGTACTTAAAATTTTTGAATGTCAACCGTTGGTCGGTCATTAACTACTGGTATGAAAGTTTTTGTGTGATGATACATATTGTTATTTCTTCTGCCCTTGAAGACTCTTAAGTGTCCTTTACTTTATTTTATGGACTACAAAATATATCTTCATTATTTATCTATTTATCTTTTATCTATACATATATATAAAAATCAAAGTTCACGGGGTATCCGGATATGCGCTCCAAAACCACTTATCCGATTACGATGAAACTTTGGTAGGTTGTTATGGCCATCCCAAGGAAGGTTTGTGGATAGGTTACGCATTTCGGAAAAGAAATTAATTTTGAATTAATTATTAATTTAATTGTAAACAAACTCATTCACATTACATAACATCATAACCCAACTTTTTTTGACAGCATGAAATAACGTTGCCATATTTCTTTATTTAGGCTTGCATGCAACCGACGTAACTTTATTATTTTTTGAATTCGAGAATGGCTGGACCGATCTTGAATTAATACCACGTATCTCTATATAAGGTGAATTCGATTGACTCAGATTAGATCGATTTGGGTTCAATTTAAGTGAACTTCTTCTGATCTAGATCATTTTTTTGTTGATGAGGGTGCACTGATCCAGCTTGAATCGAACACAGTGTGGTTCGTTTAAATTGAACCAGATCGATCTAATCCGGTCAATCGAATCGGCTATAGAGAAGAGTGATATAGGCTATTTTTTATCCCGAAAAAAAAAAGTTCGGTTGCGTAAAACTCTGATACACTGGAACGCCTATAAACAGCCCGGGGCGCTCTAGAGCAGCTCTGAAGTGCTTAAAATGCGTCACTGAACTCACTGGCAAGCAACTCTGATATCGGATTTAAAAAAAAATAAATAAATAGAAAATCAACAACAAAATTTGAAAAGAAGTGTATTATTTCAAAATGTATTTACACGCTGGCAACGCAGCGGGTCATTAGCTAGTTAATAATAGTTGTTCTTGATAATTATATTCGATTGTTTTCTACCATATAAGTATTTTTAAAAAAACAAAAATTACTATACTCGTGAAACCACAGAGCACGAAGAGACTTTAATTTTAAGTTTAAGATCGATAAATGAAAATTTTAAAAAAACATATAAAAACAATACCAATTGAGAAAAAATAAATAAAAAATAGACACAATACATATAACATATACCGCACCTCAACCATCTTACTGGAAATTGAGACATTTTTCACAATCAAGCTAAGTTAACCGTGTCATTCAAATTAATCTGGATCATCTGCCCTACGTTGCGTTTGTACCAATTGGGTTCTCTGTCCAATATTTCAGCTCTGTCAAAATGAAAGTTATGACCAGTTTCAAAATGTTGGGTGGCCAATGCTGTCTTCTCTTGTTTATGCTGATTATAATTTTTACAATCATTTTTATGTTGATATAACCTGGTTCCCAAGTATTGCTTAGTTTGACCAATATAACACTTCCCACAAGAACAGGGGATGCTGTAAATTATATTTGACTGTTTTTCTAGTGGAGTGGGATCTTTAATGACAGTGTACAAGGAGGATGTTGTTTTTGTATTGTAAAAGGCCAGTCTTGCATTGGTTCCGCCGAAACATTTATTGATTTTCTGTGAGAGGCCATTGATAAAAGGGAATTTAAAATAATGAACATTTGGCTCTGGACTGCGATGATTGGTGGTGTTCCTTCGATATCTGCTTATACATTGGTTCACAAAGCTGGTGGGATAATTGTTATGTTTGAGCAAGGATTTGATTTTTAGGATATTGTCGTTGAAAAAGGAGGGGTGGCTCAGTTTCTCGGCTCTGTGAAGAAGGCCGGTAATTGTGCCTATTTTCTGAGATGCTGGGTGGTTGGAAAAGTAATTTAATATTCTTCCTGAACTGGTAGGTTTGATGAACCAGTTGGTTTTCAAACTTCCATGGTCTTCTCTGGTTATCTCAGTATCTAGGAAGGCTATTTTGTTGTTCACTTCCCTTTCCAGTGTAAATTTTAGATTTGGATGATAAGCATTGAAAAAGTCTAGAATGACATGTGAATATTCAGCAGCTATGGCTGTGATCGAATCGTCAACATATAAGCAGAAAAAAGGCACATCAAATGGAAGAGTTTTCAAGACCGTTGAAACCAGGTCATTCATTAAAATATTAGCCAGAGTGGGGCTTAGAGGGTTGCCCATAGCGCTGCCATCCATCTGTAAGAAAATGGTGTCTTTAAAGGTAAAATAGCTGGAATCAAAAAAAAACGATATCATGTTTACCAATAAATTTTTAGGAATGTCAACGTAAGCGGAGATGAACCTCCAGTCTTTTGAAATAATATCTATTATAAGTTGTTTAGGAATATTTGTAAATAATGAAGTTACATCCAGAGATATTAGCTCATATCCAGATGATAAAACGACTGATTTAGAAATTTCTACAAATTCAAACGAGTTCTTAATATTGAAGGTATATGTTGTATAATGTTGTAGTGATTGGAAATAAGACCTGATGTAAGAAAGATGCAAGATTGTAGCAATGCGTATTAATACAACTAACAATGGGCCTTAAGCTAAAATTATTTTTGTGCGTTTTCCTAAGTCCGTATATTTTTGGGGCAGTGGAGTTATGAACTTTCATTCTTTTTTCTTGGATTTCGTCAATAACACAATTCTCTCTCAGCTGCTTGAGAAACAGGTTGGCCTTCTCCTGAAATTTTCTTGTGGGATCCCTGGTGACGGTTTTATACACTCTTTCATCGCTTAACATTTCACCCATTTTGTCGTCGTATTCTTTCCTATCCATGACTACAGTTGAATTACCCTTATCTGATTTGCCCACCATAATGTTTGGATTATCCTTCAGAAACCTCTTCGATGTCTCGACATCTCGAACGATTGCACTGTATGTTTTTGGTGTTTGGTAGTCATTATAAAAATTTGTCAAGATATTTGTTGTCGTTGCTCTAATGCTATTTTTCTCCAATTCGTTTACTGCCTGATGGGTGATACAGTATTCTAAGTCTTTAATCATGGCTGGTATCGGAATTTTTGTAGGTTTCAATGGCAACCCGAATTTTAGTCCTAGTGATAGAGCTCTTTTAACTTCTTCTGGAAGAGTTACTTGAGTATAATTGATTAAATATTTCTTATCAGGTGTGATCAGAAAATAAGAGCTCCTTCCCAATAGGTTTTCTATCTTTTTTAAATTAGTTAGCTTAATTTTTTGAAATTCCAACGTAGGGGAGATGAACCAGATTAATTTGAATGACACGGTTAACTTAAGATCGGACACTCAGGGCTTAAGTGTCATTTACACAAACATTTTGAAAAAAATTGCCAGGAATAATTCAACTTGATTGTGAAAAATGTCTCAATTTCCAGTAAGATGGTTGAGGTGCGGTATATGTTATATGTATTGTGTCTATTTATTTTCATTTATCGATCTTAAACTTAAAATTAAAGTCTCTTCGTGCTCTGTGGTTTCACGAGTATAGTAATTTTTGTTTTTTTAAAGTCCATAAAATAAAGTAAAGGACACTTAAGAGTCTTCAAGGGCAGAAGAAATAACAATATGTATCATCACACAAAAACTTTCATACCAGTAGTTAATGGCCGACCACCGGTTGACATTCAAAAATTTTAAGTACCTATTACTATTGCTATAACTATGTGTTTGGATGATGTTTTCTGTTTTCTTCCTGAAACGAAAACTTTTGTAAGTTCCAGGGCACAGAGACACTAATTTTTTCAGGTAGGAATTTTAATATTTAAAAAAAAAATTTACGTACATGTTCTGTTTTTATTTTTTGTAGTGCTTGAAAAAGTAGTAATATAACTACGAAACGTTGCATAGAAAAACATTGTGTTTTGTAAAGCCTTTCCCTTTCGCACGATCGTGTGTCAAAAGTTAATAATTGTATTATCAATTTTTATAATAACCAGAAATAAAATAGTTATTTATGATATAAGTGCTAAAAGTGACATTTTATTTTGTGAAAAGGGAAGTTTGGGACACGACGCCAAAGGCGGAGTGTTCCATCCCTTTGAACAAAATAAAATCACTTTTAGCACGAATATCATACACTATTTTTTCTACAAACGCACTAAAAGTGATTACTTTTAGCACTAGTGCTAAAAGTAATCACTTTTAACACCAGTGTCATAAAATGGCATTTTAGACACTGACAGCATCCGTTAAAAATGACACTTTTAGTGACGTTTGTAGAAAAATACTTTTTCCTATTTTTAATTTATTTGATTGGCGTGAAATTGCGAAATGCTGCAATTTCGCACACTGTGAATAAGGCTTAACAGAGGAAAATTGATTTACAAATTGGTTGCTATCAATGACGTTACTATGTGGTAAAGTGTTGCTATCGAGGTAAGTGGCACTTTACCACTCAATTTTGAATCAGTTATGTATCACATTACTGTCAAAAATGCGATAATAGTACATTAAAATACAAGTTTCATAAGACTCGCCCTTTAGAAAACTCGCCTCCGGCTCGTTTTCTAATATAGGGCTCGTGCGATAAAATCTCTTATGAAACGAATATTTTATACTATTTTTTCTATTTTGGTATTGTTTAATTGAAAAAAACAAACTTTTTTTGGAAAATTTATTCTCATATTTCCTGATTTCATATGTTTAGGTTGGCAACGCTACATGCCAAAAATCTTCTATTATTTTTTATCGCGAATGACAGTTCAATGGCCATCAATCAGCTAGTGTTACCAACCTCCGATAAGTAAAAAAGGAGTGTCACAAAGAGCTTCTTTTCGAAACTACTTTTAGTGTCGAAAAGACTTCGATATGACACCAAAATAGGAAATAGCTATTTATACAATAAGTTACGAAATGAGCGTCTTTTAGGCACGCGACGTGAAAATTGTCCAACGAGGCAAAGCCGAGTTGGACAACACGTCGAGTGACTAAAAGACATCGTTTCGTAACGTATTGTATACAAGATTTTTTCTACTGGCATTTTATAATAAAAAAACACAATTTTATTTCATGTGAATAAGTCGATTACACCCAAAATCTTTGTTACCTGCTTTTACTTGACACCTGACACTTTTCATGCGATTTTCCTTTCAAAATTCGACATCAATAATTAAAATCCTAGAAAGTAGGTAATAACACAAACTTCTGTTTTGAGTAACCCAAACGTTCAATTCAGTAATTCCATTTTCAATATTCATAATAAATACAAAACAAAATTCAAATATGTGTTTAGTGTGTTTTTTATTTCTGAATAATGAATGACACTTTTAGGCACTAGTGCTTAAAAATTACTTTTACGCACTCATAAGTCACTTTTACGCATTCAAAAGTCACTTTTACGCACTGAGTGCCTAAAAGTAACTTTCACGCACTCAGTGCCTAAAAGAATGTCGTTTCAAAACTGAAATGACAATCGAAAAGTTGCTATTATGAAACGTCAGTAGAAAAAATAGTATAAGCAACGCATTCGCAAAGGGTTTTACCAATCTCGCGAGGCCTTAGAGCACTCGCTCGCTTCGTTCGTCACGGTCACGTGGTTTTTAACTAATAGGAGCCCCATCTAAACCATATAAAATAGTTTACCAGTCTTACATTTAATTCTAAGAGTGATCAAGTGGTTTTTAACTAATAAGAGCCCCATCTAAATCATATAAAATAGTTCACCAGTCTTACAATTAATTCTAAGAGTGGTCACGTGGTTTTTAACTAATAAGAGCCCCATCTAAACCAATAAAATAAATTTAAATAGATTTGGGTTGTATTTAACGGAATGCCTTCTTTCTATATAGTCCAGAATCATAGAATTGGTATCTACTTAAAACTTAAATCAGGTCACTAGACGCAGCAACAAATCATGTGATATTTCTGAGCTGCTTTCGGGTGCCACCTTTTGAGCGCTCCCGAGTTACTCAAAAGTACTCCAGCAACAGTTTGACCCATTCGGTATCAAGCGTTCGAGTGCAAAATGCATGTAGAATGACAGGTCACTGACAGGTGTGAAGCGTTCCAGGAGCTTCGCACTCTGCACCCGAAAGCGGCTCTGGTTGTCGAACCAATTTCTTGCTGACACATGTTTACTTGTTAGCGTAATCATAGTAAACTGTAAAATGACAGTGAACTTTTCCAACATAAGGGATTATTAAAAATTCTCGCGATACACCCTATACAAACAGTATATTTAAGCCAATAAATTCACCAAACGTCAAATCTCAAAGGCGTATATTATTTTATATCAAAGACCCAACCTGTTCGAGTACCACGTAGACAATCGAACAATGCGGACATAAATTTTGTGGGCATGTAAGACCTAAATGCCTCCTAGTATAAACACCTACTGGTTCTTTAATTCCACTATAATAATGCACCTGTTTTCGAACTACATCTTCCGCAACAGATAATATTTAATGTAATTGCGGTTTTGAAATACGAAAAATCGGCCGTCGTGGATGATTTAGGAGTTGGTACTACAGGCTATCTTAGCGACAACTGTGGTACTATACGATGACCATATTTGTTAGCGTGAATAGATTTACGAGGTAATAGCTAATCAGGGTTTATGTTACAGTACAGGAAATAGCTGATTTTAAGATAGCAGACCATATTTTGCTTACCTATAGTTGCAGGAAAGCTAATTTCAGCATAAGAAGAACGAGCGTCTGAAAAAAAAAACATTGTGTTAAAAATCAGGATTTTAAGGATTCAATAGCAAGGGTGTCAAAAGTCAATACGAAAAACTTCAGAAAAAACAATTGGTGAGTATAAAGACTTACCTATAGTTGAAAAATTCATGGAAAACAACTTTTCCTGCGTGAAACTATATCTCCTAAGATTAAGGAGATACTTGTTTTCCTATACGTATATGATTTTTTCCAAATATTCAAAGTCTATACCCTTTATAGTCTCTAAATTCCTTGTAGCGAAGTAATTGTTTTTGTTACGCAGAGAATTCCAGTTATTCCCGGTGTAATTATAAGACAAGAAGCGTCAGAGAGAGAGAAGAGAGTTCCCTAAAATTGGGGACCAAAATGGGAATTTCAAATTCCATACCGGATTGGATGGTGAAAGTTTTTGACTGTCGGCTATACACAAAGTAAGTAAATCCCCGAATTCTCTGGATATTTTCGTGGAGATTTATGTTCGTTTGGACACAATAAGGCGAATAGTTGCAATACTAGTTCTTCTAAATTTTTCAATTTGAATGAGTCTCCGGGACAATAATTAAATTTCACGCCCTCGGACCCAATCAACGTGCGGCGATTGAAGAGAAAATAAAAAAAGTACCGCTACTGGCCGCATCATCAGGGTTGACAGTATAATAGTGGGTTGATGGCGATCGAATCCCAAATACGGACAATTTAAATCCTTGAAAATTAGAGCCGGGGACCATTTGCAACTCTTTACGGTTTTCTGAACAAAGCACTTAAAAACTGTTTGGCGCTAATTACAAATTGACAACTCTCCTATTTTCCAGACTTATTTAAAATGCATCGAAACAGAAAGAGAAAAAGAAAAGCCATCAGCGAATGTGTGGAATAATGGGACTGATTTATCGCATAATTAAGCTTTTTATTTATTCCAAGTAGAAGTGATTTTTGATTGAAATGATTGTTTAAACTAATCAAATCCCCCTCATGCAATAAGTCCTCCCATCCGTATAAATTGAATATTCAAAGGTATAGAGGAATAAGATAAAGGCTTATTTTGTCGTCTTATCCTATGGATAGAGATGTGCAAATACGAAAAATTGCAATTACATTATAGCTGAAAAATTCTTTAAGTAAACTAAAAAAAAAAACGACATAAAATCCCCCTGGCTGGGGATGTCGAAAACACAGCTTTATCGGTTGTAAAAAGGGAGTCAGCTGGATATAAATTCCCGAAAACCATTTGTTTTTTCCGGTTTTGTAAGTTTTTATAGGCCTTTACTGTCTTTTATGGCGCATGATTGTTTTGGCCATGGACTATTTGTGTAATTCTTCAGTAAATTAGAGTTTTTTTTCCTCACTTTGGTTTTGTCTTAACATCTGGAAAATAATTGTGAAGTTGTTCACTACATTGCAACCAAGATTTTTTTTATAGCAATTTTCTTTGTATGTACAGGGTGTTTTTTTTTATATATTGACACCCCATCTACAGCCTTCATTTTTACAAGTAGATGAAAGGTGTAAACTTAGAAAAGTTGTACAATATTGGCTGAATTTTTAGAATCCATGGTCAGGAACAAAAATTGAATGTCAGAAATGTAAAATGTTGCATGCTTTCAGGTTTTTTCAAATGAGATGTGCTATATTTGGTTCTATATTCTTGAAGAGCACAATTTCCTGATTCCAAAACTATATAGTTTGTTTATATTTGGTTTAGCCGTCTCCAACATATTTGGTTCTAAAAATTTTAAAAATACTATCAGAGAAACCCAAGTATCTCAAATTTTACCAGCAGCTTTTACCTATACAGGTAAAATGGTTTACAAAATCAGTAGTAGGATAGTATTTTTACAATTTTTGGAGCCGAATATATGAAAAATTGCTCAATCAAATATAGATCGGGGCATTCTGCTCTTGAAGAATATAGAATGAAATATAAGACATCCCATTTGAAAAAAGCTGGAAGGCATGCAAAATTTTGCATTTCTGACATTCAAATTTTGTTTCTGACCATGGTTTCTAAAAATTCAGCTAAAACTGTACAACTTTTGTATTTACACCTTTCTTCTACCTATAAATGGAGGTAGGTGGAGTGTCAATATATAAAAAAACACCCTGTACAAATAAGTGGATTATTGCGGAACTTATGGGCGGACCTCTGCGGGACGAGCACAGCGAGTTCCGCAGCCATCTACTCACCAATATACTTTTGAACTGTTCAAATAAGGCACTCACCTGAAACGTGTAGTTTTTGAACTAATGAAAAAAATTCACAACTGAGTGAGTCAGGTTAGTATTGTATTTGAACAACATATTGGTGAATAGATGGCTGGGTCCACCCATAAGTTGCACAACAATTCACTCGTTTGCACTTGAATAACTTGTCACAATATAATATTACTAGTTTGGCGAAGTAACATTACTTATTCCGGATGTTGAAAGGCGAATTGACAAAAAGTGGATAATCTTACAAATTCTGACATTATACAGGGTGAATCTGAAAGTGAGTTTTTTTTTAACAGGGTATATATCTCGCCAAAATAAGTTGTTTGGCAAAAAATTGTTTGTAGAAAAAATTTAAAATAACGGAGGTACAGGTATTTTAGGGTTATGTGCATTAAAAATCTAATTTCAATAATCTAAGATTTATGTAGAGAAAATATGATACAAATTATCAATAGTAATATAACTAGTGCAATGGAAATTATTGATAATTTTTGGGAAATTTGCCCGAATGCATAGTGCACGAGTGCCTTTTTCAGTTAAAAACGCATGAGTGCAAATTTGTCGAAAATTATAAATACATTTCTATTGCACGAGTTGTATTTAATGAGAGAATTTCATAAATCAAAAATTTAAATTTTTTGTCAACAAATGTCAAAACACCAGTTTTTGCACCAGTTAATATGCAATTATCTGATAATTTGCACTAGTGCAAACTATCGCGTAATTACAATGTGATTGGTTCAAATCAACCATCAAAACATGTCAATTTATTGTTGGAATACCAGTTTTGACAGATGTATAAAATTCTCACAAAAATTGTTCAAAATTATTCCCACTTGTCTGATGCTTCATTTCCCTCCTAAATTTTGTCTGTTTCGCTTTAAAACGAAAACTGATAGGTTGAAAATGAAATGTTTTCTGATGGAATAATGGAACTATGAGTACCTACATATAATGGTTTTTTTGACTAATAATGGTTTTTTGCGGCTTTTTTTTTGAGAAAATGTAAACAAAGTGATTTATAGTGGAAGTCTCCTCTAACCTCAAAATAGCTGTACCTCCGTTATCTTAAATTTTTTATATAAACAATTTTCTGCCAAACAATTTATTTTAGTAAGATATACATCCTGTTAAAAAAAAGCCTCACTTTCGAATTCACCCTGTATAATAAGTTATTGTTCAAGTACAAATAAGTGGATTGTTGGGGAACTTATGGGTGGACCTCTGCGGGACGCATTTTTCCGTTTCCTATTTGGTTACCGCTACACAGAGCGCTAATCTTTTAGGACTTGTAAAATTATATCTGGCATTGCGTTTCCTATTAGGCCAGCGCACATTGTCCACCGCTACATAGTGCGCTACTTCTATAGGACTAGGACTTGTTAAATTATATCTGACGTCGCGTTCTCTATTGACCCTATTAGACCAGCGCACGTAAATTAAATAACTACGCCCATATTGCCAACTTTATGCTGTTACATGACTTTTGACATTGATGGGTTGGTTTTTAATAATAATTAATAAAACAAGTAAAACAACTTGCAGAGTTTAACTTTTTTTGTAGCAGTGAAATTCTTTCCAGCAGTAATAAAAAAAACTTATGGCAAACTTTTTAATATACTTATTAATAATAAGTATTTGTACTGTAACAGGAAAAAAAATATTAGTGGCAGTAAAGAAGGTTACTGTTACAACCAAGGTACTTTTTGCTAACTTAGTAAATTGCGTTCTACTACTACAATAGGATCGTTTTGCAATTACAGCCAAAATTTCTCTATGATAGCCCAAAATCCATTAGTAGAGTTTTTGGCTAGAGGATTTCTCAGTGTAGAATCAACAGTGGCCGAGTTTGTTTTTGTCATCTTCTTCGTCGATTTGCCCTGAAATTTTGACAGGCACGTGACTGAATATGGCAGTTTCAATTTACGAATCACGTGCTTGTCAAAATTTCGGAGCAAATCGACGAAAAAGATGACAAAAAGAAACTCAGCCAGTAATAATAAAACGAGACACAACGAGAAATATTACAAAATTATTGCACCACCTGTAACCACCATGTAACCTTAAAAAATGACAACGATAATGCATTGCAATGGATGTCTGCAGACGATCGCAGAGGGTGTGCGCTGGTCTAATAGGAAACGCGACGTCAGATACAATTTAACAAGTCCTATATGATTATCGCTCCATGTAGCCGTAAGCAATGTGCGCTGGCCTAATAGGAAACGCGATGCCAGGTATAATTTTACAAGTCCTAAAGGATTAGCACTCCATGTAGCGGTAACCAGATAGGAAACGGAAAAATGCCTGCGGGACGAGCGCAGCGAGTTCCGCAGCCATCTATTCATATGTTGCTTATATACGATACTAACTTGACTCTTGACTCACTCAAAAATGAGTTATTCTCATTAGTTTAAAAAGTACACGTTTCAGGTGAGTGTCTTATTTGAACAGTTCAACAGTATATTGGTGAATAGATGGCTGCGGAACTCGCTGCGCTCGTCCCGCAGAGGTCCACCCATAAGTTCCGCAATAATCCACTTATTTGTACAGGTTATTTTAACATTACTAATTCCTGTTAAAAGGCAAATTGACAAAAAGTGGATAATCTTACAAATTCTGACTTTATATAATAAATTATTGTTCAAGTACAGGGTGTTTGAGGTTGTCAATATGTTTGTTTTGTTTGTCAAGTTTGTTGGAGATCAGGACGGCTTGGGTCTTGTTAATTTTAATTTCCCATAATTTTGTCCAGTCAATTATGGAGTCAAGATAATTTTGTAGTCGTCTGAGTATGTGATGTATTATCCGTTGACAATCCGATGTCTACAGGTAGGTACAGGTAAAATCACCTTTCAATGGTATTTGATAGGGAAAGGTGATAAATTCACCTGCACCTGTGGACATCGGATTGTGAACAGGATATAAGTACTTTTGTGAAGTGCAAATGCAAGTGTCATTTGCGTAGATGGACATTTGAGTATGGGGATTATTGGGGATGTCAGCCGTGTAGAGATTATAGAGCAGTGGAGCCAGGACAGAACCTTGATGAACTCCCGCTTCCATAAGTCTGACATTTGAGAAAGTATCTTTGTTGAGTTTGACACGAAAACTTCTGGCTTCAAGGAAATTAATGAGAATTTTGACAAGAGATAATGGCAGAAAATATTTGTCATGAAGTTTGACTATGAGTCCAGCATGCCAGACACGATCAAAGACTTAACTCACATTTGAGTGAGTCAGCTAAGTATCGTATTTAAATAACGTTTTGATGGATAGATGGCTGCGGAACTCGCTGCGCTCGTCCGGCAGAGGTCCACCCATAAGTTCCGCAATAATTCACTCGTTTGTACTTGAATAACTTGTCACATTATGTTCCTAGTTTGGTAAAGTAACATTACTAATTCTTGTTGAAAGGCAAATTGACAAAAAATGAATAATGTTACAAATTTCGACTTTATTTAATAAGTTATTGTCCAAGTACAAATAAGTGGATTATTGTGGAACTAGGGTGGACCTCTGCGGGATGAGCGCAGCGAGTTCCGCAGCCATCTACTCACCAATACATTGTTGAACTGTTCAAGTAAGACATTCACCTGAAACGTGTAGTTTTTAAACTAATGAGAATAACTCACATTTGAGTGAGTCAAGTTAGTATCGTAATTAAACAATATATTGAGAAATAAATGGCTGCGGAACTCGCTGCGCTCGTCCCGCAGAGGTCCACCCATAAGTTCCGCAACAATTCACTCATTTGTACTTGAATAATTTGTCACATTATGTTACTAGTTTAATAAAGTAACATTACTAATTCCTGTTGAAAGGCAAATTGACAAAAAGTGAATAATCTTAAAAATTTTAAGTTCATATAATAAGTTATTGTTCAAGTACAGGTGAATGCTGCAGGTAAAATTTGAGGTACTTGGTTTCTCTGATATTATTTTCAAAATTTTTAGAACCAAATATGTTAAAGACGGCTCAACCAAATATAGACAAACTATATACTTTTGGAATCGGGGCATTGTGCACTTCAAGAATATAGAATGAAATATAGGGCATCCCATTTGAAAAAAGCTGAAAGCATGCAAAATTTCACATTTCTGACATTCAAATTCTGTTTTTGACCATGGTTTCTAACAATTCATCCAAAATTGTACAACTTTTGTATTTATTCCTTTCTTCTACTTGTAGAGGTAAAGGCTGTAGGTGAGGTGTCAATACATAAAAAACACCCTGTATCTATTCAGAGTGATTCACGTAGCCTGTGTATTAGCTTGCAGGTGGATTATATGTTATTTTTCCTCCACATGTAAATTGGGAAAATTCTGATGTACGGGATGTACCTTTACAATAATTATTATTCAATTAGGTGCAGTATATTGGTCTACCTTTGACCCATAAACGTCAACAGATTTCCTAAAAATTCCCAAAACCAGAATAAAAAGGCCTTTTTCTCCCTCAGGGATATAAACCTTTCGTTTGCTTAATCGTCCAGAAAAATTGGAATTATATTTCGAGTTCGATTAACAGAGAGAGATTTGAAAGGAAATTTGAAAAAGAATAAAACGAGTCTTATTTAAGATTGGGAATTGAAAATTTTTAATTAGTTTTGTTATTCGAGGAGTTTGAGTTCGTATTGCCACTATTTCAAAGTTTAAAGATTTTAATTATCATTATTGATCCTCGAACAAGTCCAAAACTCAACACGTATCAGTAACTGTCTTCGTTATCGCACCTTTTTTCAATGATGGTCATCATTTAGGTTAAGCGGGGTCGTTCTATAGAGACTGTTCAGTGCCAGTCCATTACTTTTAGAAGGTTTTCAGGGGTTAAACGGCCAGTATTTGCCAGACAACCCCATATAAATAATGAAAATTTATTTGCGCGAAAATTCCCTCTGCGGTCGGGGAAAGCAAAAAATCGAGCAACGAGTGACACCTAAAGATGACATGGCAAGATTACACGATATGGAAGCTCAATAGCTCATTCACACGTCCATTCTCGAAGAAATAAAAGGGTCCGAAATTCGATCCGGCAAAGCCAATATCTCTTTGACGGTTTACACATCTCAATTGTCACGATCGCCATTAGGTGTGACGTAAATATTTCTCGAGTTTATTAGTGAATGTCCCGTTGAAAATGTTCGCACAGAGATTGGTGGCGTCGGTGGAATGGGAAATGCGAGCAAACAGGGTTTAATTCGATTGCGGCACATGATTTTTATGATTGAGGATGACGTTTTATTACTTAGGATCGACCCAATTTTCAAATTTAAATGCAAATCGTAATATGTTCTATACCTTTTCCATAATATGTATTTCAGAGACCGTCAGTTTAATTTCAGAAAGCCTCAATTGCAATTTAGATTCGTAAATTGTCTTTTGAAAAGAGTCAATTGTATTTCAGGTTAGTTAATTTTCTTTCGGAAAGAATCAATTATATTTTAGATTAGTTTATTTAATTTTAGAAAGTGTCAATTGTATTTCAAAAAACTAGATTTTATATATCAGAATTTGTCAGATGTAGTTTAGAAATCATCAGGTACCTACGCAGATTTTTCCAAATCAACACAAGCTAGGTGTATAGGTGACCCATTATAATAGTAGATTATACCACGAGTCAATAATGATAGCTAACATTCCGAGGGAATAATAGCCATTATTGCGAGTAGTATACTCTACTTTATTTACGACAAATTAATTTATTTGAGATTTTCAATGAACAAATTTCATCCGTCTCATAATTTTCAATACAAATCCACAAGCACTACACGTTTGACACTGACACTTTTGTGGAATAATGACCATTAATCCCGCTACTCGTCATTAATCCCTGGAGGAATAACATATGTCATTATACTGCCAAAATCACAAATATAATACGCACTTTATACATTAGTCGAAAATAAATTTTATTAATAGGTACACTAGGTACAATGATAACATCTGAACTACATTTGACGAATTCTGGAATACAATTTACAATTTCTGATCTACAAATAAATAATCTGAAGCCCAGATGATGACATTTTCTGAAATACAAGTGACCAAACTGAAATACAAATGACTATTTCTGAAATACAATAACTAACCAAACTGAAACACAAAGTTCAGAAAACGAACTACAATTGGCAAAGTTGAAACTGGAATACAATCGACGCATACTGGAATAAAATTGATGAATCTGGAATACGAGTGATACATTTTGAAATCTACAATAACTGAATTATTTGAAAATACATCAGTGTCACATTTCAAAGTTTTTCTGGAAAAATAGTAAAGGGAAAAATTTGAAACTTTTTACATATGAAGAGGAAGATTAGAGGCTCATTTTTCCAAAATTTCGAATTTTTCCACTGGAAAATAACAAAATGAACAATGTTGGAAATCAACCTACAAAAACTGAATTACTGGAAAATACAGTCTCACGCATTTCAAAGTTTTCCTGAAAAACTGGTGAAGGGAAAAATTTGAATCTTTTTGCATATAAAGAGGAAGATTAGAGGCTCATTTTTCCAAAATTTCAATTTTTTCCTGTGGAAAATAACAACATAAAGAATCTTGGAAATCAACCTATAATAACTGGATTAATTGAAAATACAGTCTCACGCATTTCAACGTTTTCTTGGTAAACTAGTAGAGGAAAAATTTAAAACTTTTTGCATGTGAAGAGCAATCTTAGAGGCTCATTTTCCCAAAATTTCAAATTTTTTCAGTGGAAAATAACAACATAAAAAATCTTGGAAATCAACCTACTATAACTGAAATGATTGAAAATACAGTCTCACGCATTCCAAAGTTTTCCTGGAAAACTAGTAAAGGGAAAAATTTGAATCTTTTTGCATATGGAGAGAAAGATTAGAGGCACATTTTTTCAAAATTTCAAATTTTTCTAGTGGAAAATAACAGCATGAAGAATCTTGGAAATTAACCTACAATAACTGGATTAATTGAAAATACAGTCTCACTCATTTAATGTTTCCTGGAAAACTAATAAAGGGAAAAATTTGAAACTTTCTGCACGTGGAGAGAAAGTTTAGAGGCTTATTTTCCCAAAATTTCGATTTTTTCAGTGGAAAATAACAACATGAAGAATCTTGGAAATCAACCTACAATAACTGAATTGATTGAAAATACAGTCTCAGGCATTTCAACGTTTTCCTTGAAAACTAGTATAAGGAAAAGTTTGAAACTTTTTGCATATGAAGAGAAAGGTTAAAGGCTCATTCACCCAAAATTTAAAATTTTTCCAGTGGAAATAACGTCATGAAAAATTTTGGAAATGAACCTACAATAAGTGAATTAATTGAAAATACAGTCTAACGCATTCCAACGTTTTACTGGAAAACTAGTTAAGGGGGAAAATAGAAACTTTTTGCATGTGAAAAGTAAGCTTAGAAGCTCATTTTACCAAAATTTCAAATTTTTTGAGTGGAAAATAACAACATGAAGAATCTTGGAAATCAGCTTACAAAAACTGAATTACTGGAAAATACAGTCTCACATATTTCAAAGTTTTCCTGGGAAACTATATTAAAGGGAAAAATTTGAAACTTTTTGCATGTGAAGAGGAAGATTAGAGGCTCATTTTCCCAAATTTTTTAATTTTTCCAGTGGAAAATAACCACATGAACAATCTTGGAAATCAATCTACAAAAACTGAATTACTGGAAAATACAGTCTCACACATTTCAAAGTTTTCCTGGGAAACTAGTAAAACGAAAAATTTGAAACTTTTTGCATGTGAAGAGGAAGATTAGAGGTTCACTTTTTCAAAATTTCAATTTTTTTCCAGTGGAAAATAACAACATGAAAAATCTTGGAAATCAACCTACTATAACTGAAATGATTGAAAATACAGTCTCACGCATTCCAAAGTTTTCCTGAAAAACTAGTAAAAGGAAAAATTTGAAACATTTTGCATGTGAAGAGGAAGCTTAGAGGCTCATTTTCCCAAAATTTTAAATTTTTCCAGTGGAAAATAACAACATGAACAATCTTGGAAATCAACCTACAAAAACTGAATTACTGGAAAATACAGTCTCGCACATTTCAAAGTTTTTCTGGAAAACTAGTAAAGGGAAAAATTTTAAACTTGTTTCATATGAAGAGGAAGATTAGAGGTTCACTTTTCCAAAATTTCAATTTTGATCAGTGGAAAATAACAACATGAAGAATCTTGGAAATCAACCTTTTCTGAAATACTTATGGAAAATATGTAGCTTTTCATACATTATGAATGAATAAAATTTTTCCTCAAACTACTATTGTATTGTTGGTCTTTTCAAGTATATCTACTACACAATCCACTCATTATAATTAAAAAGTGCTAAAATACAGAGAGGTGGCTCTAGACTATATGGGCGAACGTGTAATGAGTCAACACAGTTAGTAAAACTGAAAGAGCACAATTGTGTGCGTTGGCTAACGAACGTCGTCCATCTTTGTCTGTACTTCTTTAACAAATTGTGCTAATTGCAATGTTGAAAGAACAAAAGAACAGGCGCGTTTTAGGTTTGCCTCGGCAATTATGAAAACTGCATTTAGATAATTAAACAGAGGTAAAAACAAACAACATATAATGGAATAATTGACGCTTTGTATGGTTTAAACTAGTCCAGGATCAGTGGCGTGGCCGCAACAAATTAATTCACCCGGAGAACTTTACTTCATTTAAACCCAAAACCCCTAACAAAGCCTCCTAAGCCGCTCAAAAATCTCTTATTTACGACAGAGTCTTCTTTGAGCTCTCCCCAGTAACAAAACGCTTTAAATGAAAAATTAATGTCATTTTCGCTTTTAAGAAATCTAATCTCGAACGAGAGAATTTACGCACAAAGAGAAAAAAAGCTCTTTGGGATTTTTTAATAGGGCGATATTTTAGAATACGTAGGTTATTTGGCAGAAGTCAGGTAAGAGAATTACTTTGCTGAAATAAAAATTGAAAATCAATGATAGGAATATGGTGTTCATTTGTACTGCTTCTTGTGAACTAGAGAATTCGTTATTACTTATATCATCAATAATTTTAATGTTCACTACAGTTTTTTTTCAACAAGTTTCACCATGTGTAATTAAGTCCCAAGTTTTATAATACAATACTTTATGCTGTTGGGGTTCAAAGACGATGCCGGCTAGAATTAGTATTATACAACGAATGTCCTGTTCACACCAATTTCTCGAAAGTCGGTACTTTTATTGCGGGAACACCAATTGTTGTAATTATAAAAACCAAATTGAATATAGCCCATGGGAAGTACTATTGTCGTCAAAGACATAGTACCTTCTCAGGTCTTCTTTTATAATACAGATGGTGAGCATTACCTCTATAGGTTAATTTTGGGTTTATGTTTGTTCAAACATTTCGTAACATTTTAGCACATGATAAAATATGTTGTTAGGATTAGCTAATAATAAAGGAAATTATAAAAATACTCTTTTTTAGGGAGGTCCAAATTTGCCTTCCTTGGTGGGAGAAAGTTGAAGGTAAGGTATTCAGATTCTGAGCTTCACTCAGAAAAGTCGGGTTGCCTTTCAACATTCTTTACAATGTGTCCCCCTCAACGAGAATTTTAAAAAACGAAACCTTTTTTTTAATATATTACCAAGTTTTAATAATTAGAGTACAACATTGGAGCTAGCAGAAAACTCCGGGTTTTCAATATGCTTTTCTTGCTCCAAGCAGATCTCAGGAGCAGATCGGCGTTCACTTGTCCCATATTATAAGTTCAGTAGATCTTTCTGATTTGTTGAGCAGGTAGAGCAAGTACAAATGAATACCCTATTATAAGAAATACACACAAAATTACTTAGGAGGTATAGACACGAATAATTTAACCAATTAACTCAAATTGCTCTAACGATATAATTGTGTTATTGTCTAACTGTCAAAGTCTTCTAAAAGCGACACGATAACCATTCAATTCATCGAGGGCAGATTTGTAATTCGTTTTGGGCTTGTGCGACCTAATTATTTCATTCATTGTTAGCGAGGGAAACTGTTTGATTGATTAATGATTTTTTCGATTGAAAATTTTTCTAATAAATTAACACTTCTTCTACTCCTACATGGAAAATGTATGTTTCTGAACCAAATAAATTTAATACCCTCCTCCAGTATTTAGATTCGGAGAAGAATAATTCACCGGGCACAAACAAAGACATAAATTTCTTTGGAATAGTCTTGTCTTTTTGTACCTGTTGTTCAAGGTTTTCTTAGTTTGCGTGGCGATTTATCGGTTCGTATTTAAATTAGGAATATTTAATATCAATTCTTGGCTCAGAATCCGAACCCCAGATGTCGGCAACAGCGAAATTAAAGCCCCGACGTTATAGTTTTTGGAATTTAATGCCGACACTTGAAATAAACCCCTTCGATTTCCGTTATTCCGCCAGGCGAAATAATGACGGTAAAAGTCACTGCCAAGATCGCATTTTCTCAGCAATTGGCAACATTTGTTCGTAAGGACTGGATGCTGTTTGCTTGATAGCTCCTTTATATAGCTTAATATAGGAAGCTAAATTGTAGGACCGTTCCCCTTATTAGGGAAAAATACGATTAAGTCGCGAAATTCAGACGATAGGGTGCATTTGTTGCATTTTATGGGAATTTCTCAGCGTGGATATTAAAACAATCAGTTTATGGCAAAGCAATTTGACATTTATACATTTTTACAACCAATTCAAAGGCAACAAGCCTCCAACTCGAAAAGTTTTCGCCATATCCATACCGCAACTGGCCATTGTAAATGCAAATGTAATTTACCGAATTTCTATACAGTCAATTCACCTCTTCCCCCAGTACGCCGATATCCTAAATTTGCCAAAACATGCACCAGGTAAAGTGAGGGAATTATTTTATATGCATCCGAGCTTTAAATTTATTATTTTATGTGTGTGCCGCAAATGTGCCTTTAAAACAAACCCATTTTAGTTTTATAGGGTTTCATTAGCGCAAATAGGCGACGTTGCCGTATCTCATGAGCCCTTTAAAATGTAATACCCAATTATTATAGTCGATTAGGATTAATTTATTTGAATATATATGAATAATGCAAGCCAATTTTTAGATAAATGAGACGTTGCATACTTAAAACTCACTCTGTATATTGACACCCTACCTACATCCTTTACCTTTACAGGTAAATAAAAGGTGTAAATACAAAAGTTGTTGACTGAATTTTTAAAATCCATACTCAGAAACAAAAATGAATGTCAGAAATGTGAAATATTGCATGCTTTCAGCTTTCTTCAAATGGGATGCGCTATATTTGGTTCTATATTCTTGAAGAGCACAATTTCCCGATTCCAAAACTATATAGTTTGTCTATATTTGGTTGAGCCGTCTCCAACATATTTGATTCTAAAAATTTTACAATTTTTGGAGCCGAATATATGAGAGATTGCTCAATCAAATATAGATCGGGGCATTGTGCTCTTCAAGAATATAGAATGAAATATAATAGGGCATCACATTTAAAAAAAGGTGGAAGTATGCAAAATTTCACATTTCTGACATTCAAATTTTGTTTCTGACCATGATTTCTAAAAATTCAGCCAAAACTGTACAACTTTTGTATTTACACCTTTCTTCTACCTGTAAAGGTGAAGGCTGTAGGTGGGATATCAATATATAAAAAAACACCCTGTACAAATAAGTGGATTATTGCGGAACTTATGGGTGGACCTCTGCGGGACGAGCGCAGCGAGTTCCGCAGCCATCTACTCATCAATATACTGTTGAACTGTTCAAATAAGACACTCACCTGATACCTGTAGTTTTTGAACTAATGAGAAAAATTCACAACTGAGTGAATCAGGTTAGTATTATGCTTGAACAACATATTGGTGAATAGATGGCTCGGTCCACTCATAAGTCCCGCAACAATCTACTTGTTTGTACTTGAACAACTTCTCACAATATATTACCTACTAATTTGGTAAAGTAACATTACTAATTCTTGTTGAAAGGCGATTTGACAAAAAGTAGATAATCTTCCAAATTCTGACTTTGTACACTAAGTTATTTTTCAAGTTCAAATAAGTGAATTGTTGCGGAACTTATGGCCATCTACTCGCCAATATACTGTTCAAGTAAGACATTCACCTGAAACGTGTTGTTTTTAAACTAATGAGAATAATTCACATTTGTGTGAGTCAGGTTAGTATCGTAATTAAACAACATATTGATAAATAGATGGCTGCGGAACTCGCTATGCTCGTCCCGCAGAGGTCCACCCATAAGTTCCGCAACAATTCACTCATTTGTACTTGAATAACTTGTCACATTTTGTTACTAGTTTGGTAAAGTAACATTACTAATTCTTTTTGAAAGGCAAATTGACAAAAAGTGAATAATCTTACAAATTTTGACTTTGTATAATAAGTTATTATTCAAGTACAGGGTGTTTTTTTATATAATGACACCCCACCTATAGCTTTTACCTTTACAAGTAGATGAAAGGTGTAAATACAAAAGTTGTACTGTACAGTATTGGCTAAATTTTTAAAATCCATGGTCAGTAACAAAAATTGAATGTCAGAAATGTGAAATGTTGCATGCTTTCAGCTTTTTTCAAATGAGACGCCCTATTATATTTGGTTCTATATTCTTGAAGAACACAATGCCCCGATTCCAAAAATATATAGTTTGTCTATATTTGATTGAACAGCCTCTCATATATTCGGCTCCAAAAATTGTAAAAATACTAACCTACTATGTCAAAAATGTTGGAGACGGCTCAACCAAATGTAGACAAACTCTATAGTTTCGGAATCGGGAAATTGTGCTCTTCAAGAATATAGAACCAAATATAATAGGGCGTCTTCGAAAAAAGCTGGAAGCATGCAAATTTTCACATTTCTGACATTCAAATTTTGTTTCTGACCATGGTTTCTAAAAATTCGGCCAAAACTGTTCAACTTTTGTATTTACAGCTTCCTTCTACCTGTAAAGGTAAAGGCTGTAGGTGAGGTGTCAATATATAAAAAAACACCCTGTATAAAATATCGTGGAAGACTTGAAAATTGTAGGTAGTTTAATGTTCAAGAAATGTGCACATGCATTTACATCTACCTGTCAACTGAGCGTATGAATACTTGGTAATCCTGGTATATTATTAGGTTACAGGTAGATGTAAATGTATATAAAATGTGTATATTTTTTGGACCTTAAACTATCTGTATCTCGAAAACTATTCATAGTATCGGGTTGGGCCTATGAGAATTTTTTTATCAGGAAGTCGAGGTATACCACATATCAAAATTTCATTGAATTTGACAGAAAACCAAAATCCCATAAGATGGGGTCCTTTGTGAAACGTTTAATTTATTATTAAAGAAAATCGTACCGTTCTCAAGCTGGAACGCACGAAAGGAAAGAGCACGGCAAAGAAACTCTCGATCTAACATTCTTCAAAAATCAAAACATACTGTGACATTTTAATAATATTATGTAACTGTGAGTCAATAAAAGTTTAAATTAGGTAACGTCTCTGTCTTTGTGCTAAATTTTCAATTCTACACACTACATCCAATCAACACCACCTATATTCAATATTGAAGAGTTTTTGGTTAGTTAGCCAGTCTGCCGGCAGGTACTGAGGTCCCATTCGAGAGGCTATTCAGCCAGTTGTTATTTTGAGTCAATATCTCTAAACTGATCTTTCAATTTGTTTGCTAGGATATTCGTTTGTCAGGGTAGGAAAGTGTTAGTATAGCTTCAACAAGGCCCTAATGCACGTTCTGAATACCAAAAATTTAAATCTCAGCACGAAAAACAATACATAATTTCTTAGGTTTTTTAATTTACTTTCCATCTGCGTTGTTCACAGTATGAAACGATTTTTGTTAAATACATGAACAATGCATATGTTATAAACAAACAAAAAAACATAAAAATGAAAAAAAAAAAAACTTGTATAAATTGAACTCTCAAAACAAACAACATTTATTCAACTCACCTGTGAATGCTCCTTATGACACACAAACTAATCACAAATTGGATTGAACAATCAGTTTAATACAAAATAAAAATTGAATAATAAACAAAGGCGGACACTAGCTTGTTCTCTAGTCTCTATTTACTCTTCGGTACCTTTATGTGGCACATCGTCGTTGCCATAAATTTCACAACGCAGACATGGTTGCAAAATTTACTTTTCTTTACTAAACGTTTTAAATATTTAGGATCTGAAGAAATAATATTTCAAATAGGTGATTTTCCTCATTATACAATAAGTGTGTAAAGAGAATCTTTGCGTTATATTTAGTCTGTCAGGACACCTAAACGAAAGGTAAGTCTTGTGCCTATATCTATTCTTTAAAGAAGTAGTGTGCAGCCTCATTAACTTTTCAATTTGCTAATTCAATTCCGCCCGACAGAACTCCTTAATTTTACTTTAACAAATAGTGAACTTTCCGAAACGCCTCGGAAATCAAGGCTAATATTTTTGCACCACCCCGAGTTATTTACCTTCCAGATTTAAGTTGATTTTCGTTCCGCAAGGAAGTTCCCTAATTGAGCGAATCTCCATTCCTTGAGCTTTTATTGTGTTACTACCGCGCTCCTCTGCTACTTTTCCCGAGATTAGATTTCTTAAAAAAAATTTTCTTGCATAGAACAAATTCTAAACTGAGAGCCGCAAATAAACATCTTGACAAATAATTGGTTTATTTTTCCAATAAACTCTCCAAGGTGGTTTTAATTAAGAAATTGGATCGGACCTTAGGGGTTACTTGCTCTCTGCACAGTCAATGAAAGAAAATCTCTTTTAGGAAAAATAATTTTTAATTAATCCATCGACTGGCAGCGAAAAGTTCTCTCGACTTGTAAATAAATAGGAAAATTCTTTAGATTGAAATGGCCTTTTGATGAAAAGTTTGCCCCAAAAGGTTTTTTGCTAATTGGAAATTTATTTAATTTATATTACTTGATATTTATTTGAAAATTTTAAGATGGGATCATCCTATAACAATAAATTTTAATGAAATTTGTTCCACATTTGCACACATTAAAGACAACAGAATAAACCCATCGATGCGCGACAAGGGATGAATAATAATTATTCGACATGGAAATATTATGGATCGCGCATACATTACCCTATAGTAGCATTATAACTTAATACTATAAGGGTTAGAAGGCATCGAGAGCACAAAAGCATCAGTTTGGTATGCAGCTAGCAGTGTCAAGGTAAATCGGATTTGACGTGCAGCTGGCTCGATTTTGGATGAGGGTTTGAGCCATTATAAAACGAAACATTTATGATTGTCTCTCTAGCTCAAGACAATGATTATTATTATTCGAGTTCAGTCTTCAATCAATAAAGACAAGGGAAAGGATTAGTCGCAAACGTAAACACAACTGTTTTCAAACTTGGAACAAATTTTGCAAAGATCAAGAACTTGCGTAACTCAAACAAACATACGGGACGCTATTGTGCGGATGTTGAACTTTTGGGGAAAACAAATTGGACGTGTACTTTTGAAATTTCGAATAAAGAAGTTTGAAGCTTAACATGTCATTATACATTAGTATAGGAGAAGTACAAAGTTACAATAAATTTAAACAGTAATCTAAAGTCAAAAAAGATGCCATGTACGAGTACGTCTGCAATAACAATGGAAAGAGCTACCTTTTCGAACGTGGACGTAACATTTGCATTGATTGGTAAACTAAAGAGGGTCCATGTCAGAATAAGAAAATACAAACATGAGTCTGCACTGAATTCATTTATTTGTTCTGGGAAAGCAACGAAGAGAGATGGTTTTGTTAAGTACCTTTACAATAATTATAATAGAATCTCATTTAAGTAGATGTATTCGTCCCTCCTTGATTGGTATTTTGCATATTGTGAGGAAGCTTTATTACAAATACACAAAAGAAGATGTATTACCTAATTGTTTGCCAAGTGATTATTGTAATCTTTATTGGTTGATGGATTTCAGTTTTAAAACGTCATGCTTTATGGCGCTTTCAGCAGAGCATCATCTACTTACGTCAAGGGAATATATTGCAACAACATCTCAACTTTGAATGTGTTATTATATTTCTCAACAATAATAACATAATATACAGTCCGGACCAACCTACTAGACACATAGGGAATAATAAGGCATAACTAGACGACATATAAGATTTTCAGGTGAAAGTGCGACTTCATACAAACTTGAAGAAAGTTTATGAGCGGTCGTTGCAAAGTAAGGATTGCAGGTTGTACCGCTAGAGGGCGGCCAAAGTCGCCCAATAGAAAATCTTCAATATTGGTCTGACTTTGGCCACAACATAAACCGAATTTTCGCGACGAACTACTTCCATGATTTCATGAATACAAACACTTTCGCGAGAAACTCATGACATCATATTGAACATAGTTTGACAAAAGCATGGACGCAGCTTCTAGCCAGCGTTCAAACTCATGACGTCACAAACGAACTATGGTTCGTCCTTGGATGAACTACATTTGTCACGAAAATTTGGTTCTATTTAGTTGGTAATTAGGCACTAGATGACGTCACACACATAACCTCACAATGACGTTTTTGTCCCCCTATCCAAAGTGACGTTATATGATTACGTCACTTAGATCGAGTTAGATGACGTTATAAGATTACGTCACCTGATTAGAACCAGGCAGGGAAAATTACAAAGTGGATTTAAAAAAGCAGGAATTTACCCTATCAACAGAGTTAGTTCCTGTTTTTACCAAAGAATGTTCTTTCAATTAAAACCATTATAAAACATTTTGTTCTTTTTATTATAAAGAGATTGCTATGCTTAGGTATATTCTCAAAAGCCTAAAAAAACAATACAAACCTATTTGGCGATTATACCTATGGCCAAAGTCACCTATATTCTTGCGCGTCTTTACGTTTTATAAATAAAACAATGTGTGGCCAAAGTAACCTAACCTCGTTGTCTGACTTTGGCCACCCTATTTTTTTTTTTTTTAAATGGATTTAGAAAGCCTTCAGCTTTTCGCTAATTTCCAAGTTGAAAGTACTAATATAGACCTACAAAATAAGACCAAGAACAAAAATTTATAACATTTGGTTTAAAAGTTATGACAATGTGAAGTTCAAAAGTGGACCAAAGTAACCCAACTTTACGGTATTTTCAAAATTTTTAGAACCAAATATGTTGGAGAATAGGGCATCCCATTTGAAAAAAGTTGAAAGCATGCAACATTTTACATTTCTGACATTCAATTTTTGTTTCTGACCATGGATTCTAAAAATTTAGCCAATATTGTACAACTTTTGTATTTACACCTTTCATTTACTTGTAAAGGTGAAGGCTGTAGGTGGGGTGTCAATATATAAAAAAACACCCTGTACTTGAATAATAATTTATTATATAAAATCAGAATTTGTAAGATTATCCACTTTTTGTCAATTTGCCTTTTAACAGGAATTAGTAATTACTTTACCAAACTAGTAACATGATGTGAGAAGTTAATCAAGTACAAACGAGTGGATTGTTGCGGAACTTATGGGTGGATTTGCGAGTTCCGCAGTCATCTATTCATTAATACTAATTAATAACCTACAAAATAATTGACTCGCAACTACCCATATACTTGTATGAAAAACTTAGCCGTAGGTCCGATATTAGCGCTAGAACAACCTGTCATTGTAATCTGTTCAATGTTCCAAAGTATGGCTCTGCCCTTTATCAGCGATCTTTCACTTATAATTCCGTAAAAATTTATAATTCCCTGTCTCCCTTAGTGAAGTCCTCTGCCCTTCTGTGATAAGTTTCAGGAGAAATGTGAGAAAGTTAATCACTAATTAAGATTGTAACATTTGTTACTAAATTTGAGTTGTGAAAAAAGTTTCGTTTCTATGTTAAGTATACTATTTTTTATTTTATTTTTTCCTTTATTGAAATTATGTATTTAAATTATGCTTTGAAATTTAATTCATTTCATTATAATGTCGGACAATTTGTAAAAAATAAGGTGGTTAGATAGAGTAGCTTATAGCTAATCTCACCACCATTACCTCTTTTTGTATATTGTAACTTGTATTAATAAAGGCATTTATTATTATTATTATTATTGATACGTTGTTCAAGTATGATACTAACCTGACTCACTCAAATATCAGTTATTCTCAGTAGTTCAAAAACTATATGTTTCAGATGAGTGTCTTATTTGAATAGTGCAACAGTATATTGGTGAGTAGATGGCTGCGTAACTCGTTGTGCTCGTCCCACAGAGGTCCACCCATAAGTTCCGCAATCGTCCACTTATTTGTACTTGAACAATAACTTATTATATAAAGTCAAAATTTGTAAGATTATGATTATTCACTTTTTGTTATTTTTCCTTTCAACAGGAATTAGTAATGTTACTTTACCAAACTAGTAACATAATGTGACAAGTTATTCAAGTACAGTCATGACCACAAAAAGTGGGACACCCGTTTTTCCCTATTGTAAAACAGGCTCACTAACTATACCTACGACAATGACAAAGATTGTCATATTTGACAAAAAATCGATTGTAGAGAAAATACTGATTTACGCAAAATAGCGAAAAATGACAAGACCTGTCAGTCCGGTGTCCCACTTTTTATGCTCATGACTGTACAAATGAGTAAATTGTTGCGGAACTTATCGGTGGACCTCTGCGGGACGAGCGCAGCGAGTTCCGCAGCAATCTATTCATCAATATGTTGTTTAATTACGATAATAACCTGACTCACTCAAATGTGAGTTATTCTCATCAAAACTACACGTTTTGGGTGAATGTCTTATTTAAACAGATCAACAGTATATTGGTAAGTAGATGACTGCGGAACTCGCTACGCTTGTCCCGCAGTGGTCCACCCATAGGTTCCGCAATAATCCACTTATTTGTACTTGAAAAATAACTTATTATATAAAGTCAGAATTGGTAAGATTATCAATTTTTTGTCAATTTGCCTTTTAAAAAGAACTAGTAATAGTAATTTTACTTTACCAAACTAGTATTATATTGTGACAAGTTATTCAAGTAGAAACAAGTGGATTGTTGCGGAACTTATGGGTGGTCCCAGCCATCTATTCACCAATATGTTGTTCAAGTACAATACTAACCTGATTCACTCAATTGTGAATTTTTCCCATTAGTTTAAAAACTACACTTTTCAAGAGTGTTTTATTTGAACAGTTCAACAGTTGGTGAGTAGATGGCTGCGGAACGAGCGCAGCGAGTTCCGCAGAGGTTCACCCATAAGTTCCGCAATAATCCACTTATTTGTACACGGTGTTTTTTTATATATTGACACCCCACCTACAGCCTTTACCTTTATAGGTAGAAGAAAGGTGTAAATACAAAAGTTGTACAGTTTTGGCTGAATTTTTAGAAACCATGGTCAGAAACAAAATTTGAATATCAGAAATGTAAAATTTTGCATGCTTCCAGCTTTTTCCAAATGGAATGCCCTATATTTCATTCTATATTCTTGAAGAGCACAATACCTCGATCTATATTTGTCTATATCTATTCTACTATTGATTTTGTGAATCATCCTACCTGTACATATGAAAGCTGCAGGTAAAATTTGGGGTTCTCGGTTTCTCTGATAGTATTTTTAAAATTTTTAGAACCAAATATGTTAGACACGGTTCAACAAAATATAGACAAACTATACAGTTTTGGAAACGAGAAATTGGGCTCTTCATGAATATAGAACCAAATATAAGGCATCCCATTTGAAAAAAGCTGAAAGCATGCAATATTTCACATTTCTGATATACAACTTTTGTATTTACACCTTAAAGGCTGTAGGTGGGGGCTTCGGTTCAAAAGGGCGATATTTAAAATCGCGATATTCAAAACGGCGGTCTCATTTAAGCGACATTTAAAACAGCGACATATCAAAACAGCGACATTCAAAACAGCGACATTCAAAAAAAGCGACATTTAAAACAGCGACATATCAAACAGCGACATGTCAAAACAGCGACATTCAAAACAGCGACATTCAAAAAGAGCGACATTTAATAACAGTATCAACAAATTAAAACAAGGACTTATCAAAAGAGGTGCAGAGAGGTCTATCTAGAGGTCTAAACGCCCCTAACACAATCTAATCTAATCTATCAAGAAAGAGACATATCAAAAGCGCCACATTTGCACATTTGAAACAGCGACATCTAAGTAAAGCAGCGACATATCGAAAGAACGACATATCAAAAAAGCGACATCTAAATAAAAGAGCAACACATCAATTTAAATTAATAATAATCGAGAAAATGCAGACTTACTCAAACTAACCCGTCCGCCTAGTGGGATCTAGTACTCGTAAGTTAGCATTTTATTTAAAAAACAAAGCGCAATCAGAAGACGCTACGCTATAAGTGAATTAACTTTGTTTTCTGTAAATAACGAAGACTAGATCGCACTAGACGGACAGGTTATCCTGGGTTAGTTTGAGTGGTAGGTAACTTTGTTTTTTCGAATAAAATGCTAACTTACGAGAACTAGATCGCACTAGGCGGACGGGTTAGTTTGAGTAAGTCTGTATTTTCATGAATAATATTGATTTGTGTGCTCAAGAGACGCTCAATATAACTAAATTAACTTTGTTTTTCAAATAAAATGCCAACTTACGAGGACTAGATTGCACTAGGCGGACGGGTTAGTTTGGGTTAGTTTGAGTAAGTCTGCATTTTCTTGATTATTATTGATATGATGTGTTGCTCTTTTGTTTAGAGGTCGCCGTTTTAAATCCCGCTCTTTTGATATGTCGCTGTTTTAAAGTATCGCGTTTTTGAATGTCGCTCTTTTGATATGTCGCTGTTTTAATATGTCGCTATTTTGAATATCGCTATTTTTATATGTCGCTATTTTGATATGTCGCTTTTTTGATGTCACTATTTTAAATGTCGCTCTTTTGAACCGGCGCCGTAGGTGAGATGTCAATAGGTCTGTTTCTGCAGGAATCACAAACCAGTCAGAGTAAATTTCATTGGTTGAAATTAGTTTTCTGACTGGTTCTCACTGTTTTCAACCAATAAAATTCGCTCTGACTGGTTTGTGATTTCTGCAGAAACAGACCTAATACATAAAAAAACACCATGTACCTATATCGAGAAAAAGTCCAAGGTTGAATAGAGAAAGAGAACAATTTTCCCTGTTCCACCTCCAGCATGGAGCGCTAGGAATACTGGAGGTGGAACAGGGGAAATTGTTTTCGTTCTCTATTTAACCTTATACTTTTTCTAGACCTTTCATTCTATTGCATTGAAATTGGCCTGCAAGATGTTCACTTGCCAGACCGGTATATGGCTCCAACGCGATGGTACATAACCTCAATAAAAAAAAAAGCTAATGATTGGCTAGTAATGTCCCTTGATCTACATCCTTTGTAGATTTTCTTTCAGGCTACCGTTTATCTCAACCATTAAAGAAAACTTACCTTATCTGAAAGTAAACAAAACTTATAAATCTGTTGAAAGTGTTAATCTTTAGCAAATTATTATTAGTTGGATTCGTTATTGAAAATTTTCTAAATTTCAAACTTGTAGTAGTGCAATTCCCATTTTACTAAGTACCTATAACGGCTTTCAAGAACAGCAGTTAAATGCCCATTTCCACCGCAAAATATCATAAATTCAACCGGTAATTATTATTGCACAAGGTCCGCCATTCAATTAAACGTAAAATTAAAATCTCGAACAAACTAATAAACAGATAATAATATTTGACGTCGAGGCTGGACCCCTGAGAAGTTCTAGACGCATTAAGCGCTTGTGTGTTGCTTAATGAAAGAACCATATAAATATAAATTGCAATCAGCGCCAGCTTTAGACCACCAGCGAAGACTCAAACGCTGGAAAAATGACATCAATAAAATGTTGAAATTGATTGAGGGACTCTTTCGCGTTCTGCATTTATGTAAATACGACTTATACGACCCACAGACGACTTATTTGGATTGATGAAACTTGTTATAAATAGAGAGAGAGAAATTTATGATGTTTTTTTTGGAAGAACTATTCCTTTAGCCAATAACAATAGTTATTTTACGTTTTTAATGGACAATTTTATCATATAGAATCCCCATTTCAATCTATAGAAGCCAGTATAGCGATTCTGAATAAAACAAATCGCAATTTGCCATTCCCGGTGCCTGAATGTGATGGAAGTTGGGAGCGGCTTTTCAATTTTTCAACTTTTTAAATATTTTAGTTTCCGCCTACCCTTTTACTACCCCCGTGTCACCGTGGATAACAGGGCAGCTACAATTCCGAGTGAAACGAGGTCAACGTTAAATATTTTATTTAGTTTAAATCGTTCGCTAGGTTCGGAGTTAGTGAATATATTTTTAATACAAGGCGTGAATATAATGGCTCAATTTTCACGTTATTGAAATTATTAATTCTCCATCACGGATTTGGATTCGTGATACATTAGCTGGTAATCTTCATGCTAATAATATAAGGTAGCCAATATACGGTCTTTCTTCGTAATCGAACCGCACAATCTAATCTGGTATGATTCCATATAATGAAAATAGATTTTCCTTTATTTGGAAGATGGCATTACCGTATCTAGGATATGCCATTACACACGTACGTTTTGTGCGTTGTAAAGCCGCACAACCAGATGCGGCATGATTCTTTGTTACGGTGCAAGATTCTTTTTTTTGTTTTCCGTACTGCAATAGGAAAAAGGAGTTTTGTTTTGAGGAAATCAATTTTAAACGATAACGTTGAAATGTCAAATAAGTATGCATCAACATAATTCAGTTGTTGAGCTTTCATCATAGAGAAAAGGATATCAACTTTCCATCAGAGAAAAATACAAAATGCATTATAATGGCTTCAAACTAGTGGTATCAATGATTATTTTTATGAGAATTACAAAAACACAATTTTATTATTTTTATAGAATGTTATAGAAAAACCAAAATACATTTCGAAAACTCTCTGATGCCCTTTTAGGATTATGGCCATCTTATCGGCCAGACCTTGTGCCTATACATACTAATGGATTTCGCAACAGTTCTGGTATTTTATTTATAAGGGTTGTTATAAATGTTAAGACCAGTTTTAGTTAAATGGTCTATTGATTGACTAGTAATTCCTTGTTTTGTCAAGTAAAGGAAGGAATTGAGAAAAAGCTTAATGGTTAATGAATATATTTGCTGTTTAAAAGGTAATCACCTTTTTGGGATAATAAATGACGAGTTTGCTGCAAGCTTAATGTTTTTTTTTGCCAGGTGTGTGTTTGAATTATTAGAGTTAGTACTAAAAGTAGCAACCAAGAAACTATTGCCTAATATAGGAAAATGTTTAAAAACTACATACAATACTTTATTGATTAAACAAAACCCGTCATTAGTTTAATTTTTATGCCTGACTGATATAAACATTTTTGGTCTATTAACTAGGAAAATATAGGGTGTCCCACGACGTTTTTCCCAAGTGATAACTTCTGAACGCGTCATTCAATATGAAACTGCGACATTCGATGACGTAAAATCTCGTGGGACACCCTATATATTTTTTAACTTTATTAGTTATAAACGCATAATGGTGCGTATTGGTCTGTGAAAGTATAATATTGCAAAATATGGCAGTAAAATGTTTAGTGTTTGTATATGTGTGGAACAAATGTCAACCGCGCGACTTATAGAGCTCATTTATTTTTAGTGCCCGGTTTTATGTTTACGTCGCTCTTTGAATAATATCCGACACGAACACGCCAAAATCGCAAAATGGAATTAATTAACGTTGTGTAAATTTTTCATTTAGTCCGAAAAATCCTCCGGGGAAATCGCTTTCGCAACTAATTCCGATAAATGACACATTATTATCGCATTAGGTCGTATCAACATCAACTTTTACCCTTTTAGAAATATTAATAAATTAGATTTGTCGGGTGGGGCACAATTTGTACCGGAGTCACGTAGTTTTTCCAGGGGTTGGGCAAGTAAAATTTCCTTTTGCGAGAGTGCTACCATGTATAGAATTTACGTGTCATGTTATTTGAAATTATAAATTTTAGTATCAAGTCAAAGATAACATTGACCTATTATTCCAATTTGTGATTTACCATTTTACCTTTAGGTCCTATAAAAACAGCCCGCCCCCTCAACTTGTATTAGTAAAGGAAACACAGTTGCGGCAAAAATTTCCATAAATCCCAATGAAAACTGTCACCGCACTCTATGCGGGGTGCGTTCCTGGCCCCCCTCAGGCCAAGAACATCAAAATTCAGGACCCTTTTCCCTTTATAACTATATTTTCCCGTCTTGGCAGAGCAACACGTTCGTTTTCGGTTTTACGCAGAGTGCCACCATACAATTATTGTATTTCCTTTTAATAATGAAAAATAGGAAAGTATTTAACACAAATTTTCGTTGCAATTGAATCGCGCGGGCAAAATAGTTTCAGCGTGCCAACAATGGAGAAAATGGAACAATGTATTGTGAAACAATGGAATCGGCATTTAGGGATATTAATCATAAAATTATTGCTTTCACAATACTAATGGAAACTCGGGTGGCTGAAATGGAAAATGTATTTTGTATGGCATTATCCATTTATACGCTCGTTGGCGAGGGTGGAAGTTTGTGTTTTTGCATCTTGACCCTGATTTGGTATTCACAAAAACATTGAGTCAGTTTTAGTTAATTTTATACATATTTTTGTTTGCTCAGGGAATTACATTTTCCAAAAATTATAGTTACATTTTTGAACTTGAAGACGACTTGGCATTTGAACAATCTTTCTATACTCATAAAGAAACAAAATTTTTTGTAGTTTCATTTTCGACAAAAAATCCTCATATCGATGTCTAGACTCAGTTCCATTTTCTAAACCATTAGACCTCTGACTACCACCATCAATATCTACCAGGTTCCGCTTACGCTTTAAAGTTGCTTTTCTAAAAGGCGCACCTGTCTAAAACGACCTTTATTAGGTTTTTTTTTTTTTTTTTGCCCGGGTCTAAAGGAAAAATGAAAGAAAACTGGGGCCGCTTTTGTTTATATTTGTATGGAACGGGCCATTAGGCTCAAAAGATTGAAATTGCTTTCTTTTCCGAGCCAGCGACGAATGCGGGGGTAGTGTTTTTAAGTGCAAAAGTTGAATACAAAAATTGGGCTCTTCAATCATCTAGGCTGTTTAGCTAACAAGAAAAATATTATTAAATTAATTGTTGAAAAGACTTTGTTGGTGGCTACCCAAACACTCGAAAAGCACCATGAATGACGTCTTACTTAAAAGACTTTTCATTGAAATATTTTAATGAGGGGACTCTGGGCCTCTCTTTCAAAGAACAAAAAGTACTTTGTGTGCCTCCTGTCTTTTTGAAGGGGTTATTGCGTATTCAATTAAATTTTATAAGTCTCCGCAAGATGGTTAAAACAAATTCGTTTTAATTTGAGAGGTTATATTAATATTATCCTCTTTGGGGGTTTTCGAAAAAACCTTTTCAAGAGATTAAATGAAAAGAGAGGATAAAGGATTTGTTCTTTAGATTTTTAAGAAGGATTTTAAAATGCGGTGAATCTCTTGGACAATTTTTTCATACACAACTATAGGCAAATAGGTACTTCAAAAATTTAGAAGATTTAATTGAGATTGAGTCCTAAATTTGAAAGTTCAGACTGTTCAAGTACAATACTAACCTGATTCACTTAATTGCGAATTTTTCTCATTAGTTCAAAAACTACAAGTTTCAGGTGAATGTCTTATTTGAACAGTTCAACAGTATATTGGTGAGTAGATGGCTGCGGAACTCGCTGCGCTCGTCCCGCAGAGGTCCACCCATAAGTTCCGCAATAATCCACTTATTTGTACAGGGTATTTTTTTATATATTGACACCCCACCTACAGCCTTTACCTTCACAGGTAGATGAAAGATGTAAATACAAAAGTTGTACAGTATTGGCTAAATTTTTAGAATCCATTGTCAGAAATAAAAATTGAATATCAAAAATGTGAAATAATTGCATGCTTTCAGCTTTTTTTAAATGGGATGCCCTATATTTGGTTCTATATTCTTGAATAGCACAATTTCCCGATTCCAAAACTATATAGTTTGTCTATATTTGGTTGAGCCGTCTCCAACATATTTGGTTCTAACAATTTTAAGAAACCAAGTAAAGCTTGTTTCGCCAGGGTTTGTACTTGCCACCAGCATTTGCCTTCCTTGTTTAACAAATGAAAATTGACTGAAACAAATCAATGACGTCAAAAACGTTCGTCGGTTCTTAAATCAAAAGTCATTCATTTTAATTTGTCAAAAAAATTGAATGTGTCATATGAATTAATCTACAACCCTTTTTTTTCAAGTTTCAAGGTCAAGTATGAACCCTGGTGAAACGAACCTTACCTCAAATTTTAACTGCAGCTTTCACCTATACGAGTAGAATGGTTCACAAAATCAGTAGTAGAATAGTATTTTTACAATTTTTGGAGCCGAATATATGAAAGATTGCTCAATCAAAATATATAGATCGGGGCATTGTGCTCTTCAAGAATATAGAATGAAATATATAGGGCATCCCATTTGAAAAAAGCTGCAAGCATGCAAAATTTCACATTTCTGAGATTCAAATTTTGTTTCTGACCATGGTTTCTAAAAACTCAGCCAAAAATGTACAACTTTTGTATTTACACCTTTCTTCTACCTGTAAAGGTAAAGGCTGTAGGTGGGGTGTCAATATATAAAAAAACACCCTGTACAAATAAATGGATTATTGCGGAACTTATGGGTGGACCTCAGGGGGACGAGCGCAGCGAGTTCCGCAGCTATCTACTCACCAATATTCTGTTGAACTGTTCAAATAAGACACTCACCTGAAACGTGTAGTTTTTAAATTTATGAGAAAAATTCACAACTGAGTGAATCAGGTTAGTATTGTACTTGAACAGTATATTAGTGAATAGATGCCTGGGTCCACCCATAAGTTCCGCAACAATCCACTCGTTTGTACTTGAATAACTTGTCACTAAAGTAACATTACTAATTCATGTGGAAAGGTGAATTCACAAAAAGTGGATAACTTTACTAGTGGTGCCGCGAGACGAGACTATAGACGAGACTTAAGGTTGGTCTCGTCTCGTCTCGAAATCTCGAGACGAGACCGTGACTTAGTCTCGGTCTCGAGTGCCAAAGTCTAATCTCGTCTCGAGTGGTTTCGAGTTATACAGGGTGTCCGGAAAATAGCGTAAAAACTCTTTACTACGTAGTGAAGGACTCTTCAAGGAATCCCAGAAAAATAATTTAAAAAATCTTGTGGCATCCTTAAGAAAGTTATTCGCATATTAATATTTATTGAAATTTGCAACACTGACAACATGTCAAAGAATTATATTAAATACCTATGTAATAACCTGTAGAATTCGAAGGTGAATTTTGACATTTACCTCTTTATATTACCAAGAATAATGCTGGAGAAGGATTTTTTAAATTATTTTTCTAGAGTTTCTAAAAGGATCACCTACTACGTGGAGAGCTTTCACGCTATTTTTCGGACACCCTGTATTTATGGTATTTATTTTCTCCTTATTTATCATTTCTTTATAATCGATTTTTGACTATTCCAGGTTCTTAAATTTCTGATTTCTTCAAAGTTTATTTTTATAAGAAAGTAAGAAACATTCCAAGAGTCTGGAATTTCTTGTCTCTATTTTTTATTTCTTCACTGTCAATCTTTGTCTATTCCAGGCTCCTGAATGTTCCTTACTTTTTTAGAAAAATAAATTTAGAAAAAAACAGCAATTCAAGAGCCTGGAATAGTCAAAAATCGATTCTAGAGAAATGAGAAATAAGAAAATATTCAAGAAATCTTTTGTGATCTCTTGAATTTTCCTCAGATTTCTCAGGCTTTTCTTATTTCCTCTATACACTTTCTTAGGTAATATGTAGTTAGTATTCCCCAAATTTTGCAAAGAATCATCCTTATGGGTAAATATTTTTGATGCTTTTCCGGAGATTCTTTGAAGTCTCTCTAACTTTTCTAAGCTTCTTCAGTACTTCTTCGGACTTTCCTAGCGCTTTTTTAGGTGATGGTGAATTCTTTCCAGGCGGATTCTCCCTTGAGTACGAGAGAATAAAAAAAATTCAAGAAATTGTAAAAGATTTTTTTTATTTTTTCTCCTTATTTCTACAATGATAATCGATTTTTTCAGATTCTTGAATTTCTGATTTCTTCAAAATTTATGTTTATATGAAAACAAGAAACATTTAAGAGACTGGAATTTCTCGTCTATATTTTTTATTTCTTCAGTGTCACTTTTTTACTATTCCAGGTTCTTCAATATTTCTTATTTTTTTATAAAAATAAATTTAGAAAAAAACAGGGATTCAAGAACCTGGAATAGTCAAAAATCGATACTAAAGAAATGAGAAATAAAGAGAAGAAATTCAAGTGATTGCAAAAGATTTCTTGAATTTCTTTCTCAATTTCCTAAGTCTTCTCTCATTTCCTCTATACACTTTCTTAGGGAGTAATTGTCAGTTCCCAAGTTTTTCAAATAATAATTTCCGTACTTTCTCGAACTTCCTTCGAAGTTCCTCTAACTTTTCTGGACTTCTTCAGTTGGTACTTTCTCGAACAGCCTTTACTTTCCCAGTACTTTTTTAGGTGATTTTTCCCTCGAGAATGAGCGAATAAGGAAAATTTCTGATTTCTCCAATGATTTTTTTTGAAAAATAAAAAACATTGAAGTGCCTGGAATAGTCAAAAATCGATTCTACAAAAATGACTAATCTGGAAAAGAAATTGAAGAAATCTTGAAGGGTAAACCTCCTCGGAATTATGGTGTAGAAGCATATGCGATTTTTTGGGATTTTGTGTGGTTCCAGTGGGATTCCAATGAGATTCCTTACTTTGCCTGATGAGTTGATGTTTTCAATACCGTGGAATTTCAGTAGTATTGCGTCGGATTTCAGTAAGATTCTAGTAGGATATCGAGGGATTCCAGTAGTATTTCATGGGATTCCGTTAAAAATGGGAAACCATCTTGGAATTATAGTGTACAAGCATGTGTGATTCCAGTGGAATTATGTGGAATATCATGGATTTCCTGTGGGATTCCAATGGGATTCCAGTGGGATTTCAATGGGATTCCTTAGTTTGCTTGATAAGTCTATGTTTTTACTTTGTACCTATGTAGTGGCGGCTAAACTGAAAAACAAGATTTTTTTGTTCAGAGTCTTTGCTTGCTAGCATTCAAAATAATTCCAAAAATACACAATAAATTCCATGGAATGCCTCGTTAAAAGTAGGATTCTGGTGTAGCTACACATTTACTACACAAGCTGGTTTACAGATGCTCTTTAGGGTATGTAAGATCGATGTGGAAAAAAACACTCGAACACGTAATTTTTTTATTCAAGGGGGAAACTTTTTAGGTCCACCCATAAGTTCCGCAACAATCCACTCGTTTGTACTTGAATAACTTGTCACAATATATTATTAGTTTGGAAAAGTAACATTACTAATTTCGGTTGAAAGGCGAATTAACAAAAAGTGGATAATCTTACAATTTTTGACTTTATAAACTAAGTTATTGTTCAAGTACAAATAAGTGGATTGTTGCGGAACTTATGCGAGTTATGTAGCCATCTACTCACCAATATACTATTGAACTGTTCAAATAAGACATTCACCGGAAACGTGTAGTTTTTAAACTAATGAGAATAACTCACATTTGAGTGAGTCAGGTTATTATCGTAATTAAACAACATATTGATAAATAGATGGCTGCGGAACTCGCTGCGCTCGTCCCGCAGAGGTCCACCCATAGGTTCCGCAACAATTCACTCATTTGTACTTGAATAACTTGTCACATTATGTTACTAGTTTGGTACACTAACATTACTAATTTCTTTTAAAAGAAAGTTATTGTTCAAATACAGGATGTTTTTTTTTATCCCACCAAGTAGATGAAAAGTGTAAATACAAAAACAATAAGTATAATAATTCCTCCCCTTGCAAGCAAAATAAATAACGTCCAAATCCAAAGTAATTACCAAAATTTGAAAAGAAACTTTTCCTCATCCACGACCGACATTTTCATGCTGCAACAAGACGGAAAGGAAATCACTCTTATAACTGAAAGTTGAACGAAATAAATCCTTTTCATGAATGCGGCTATACAAAAATTCCAAAGCAAAAAAATTCAAGTCGCTGGGATTTCATTGTTATAGAGAGCGGAGTTCGGAGTATTTTTATATTTTCTAGAGACGAATAAAAATGATAGAAATTGATTTACTAAAATTGTCTTTCTGAGATAACAAATTCTCTTCTCATTTTTTCTTGTCTCTATTTCCCCGATACGACACCTTGAGAAAGTTGTGTCATATACATTATTAATTTTTCTTTCAGTTATATTCCCTTACTTCTGCGAAAATAATAAGACCCGACGTCTCGAGAACAGATGGAGGGGCATTTTTATTTCCATTTTTCGCTTGTATTACGTCCGCCGAATATAATAGGGAATTTCTTCTTATTATTATATTTTCCTTTCATTTTCGGAACTAATTAAGTTTGTCATGTATTGTAAAAAATTATTCAGATTTCAGAACATATTGTGCCTACCTTTAATTAAATTTGCGACGCTCTCATATTAAATCCAATAATTGCCAAGGTAAAAAATTTATAAAGTCTTTGTACTTACTTGTACCTTAATAATATATTTATCCATAATCAAACGAACATTGACGTATAATTTCAAAAAGTTTCTGGAAACCGAAACACATTAAAAATTAATGCGCATGGTTTATTAAATTATAGTCATAAAAGGTCTACCGTTTTGTTATTATTTCATTATGCGACTATAAAAGAAATATTTTCTTTCTTTATAGTTGATTTTAATATAATAAACGGAATTTTTCTTTTTTGAAATTACAGTAATTGAGGCTTTTAGAAATCTGACTCACGGAAATTGATATTTTGGACTTTAATAGGGAAATTGATGTATTTAGGAAATAGGTAATTTACTTTGCTATTAATAGATAAATGTGTGTCATATGCTAAGTAATTCTGTAATATGTTTGTGAGATGGATGATATTCCAATAAAAGTTCTTTTGGCAAATATACTAAAAGTTGAGGTGGCACCATCAAGGGAGCAATGATGACTGTTTGCCGAAAAACTTCGCCCTTCGGAATGTTTACATTTGTCGCATCTTTTATTTATGACGCGTTCGGCTTTTTCACTTTAGTTCACTCTTATCTATTTATCTTATGTTCTTTTGAGCGGACGTTCGTAAAACGAATATGTAAGTGGAATATTTCGCGTTCCTTGCTTTGCAACGAAGGAAATTCGGGCGCTTGGAAAATGATGTGCTAGACAGCCAATAATATGTATGAAAATGGCTACCGCGGGCTGTATATCAGAAAAAATTATTCGTTTTTTGATGGTGTAGTACGTAAGTATTGTAACGAGCCAATTGCACACGAATGGAAAAGTTACGCACGTACCCATGAAGTTCCATGGGGGCATTCGTGCGGAAAAGTAGAAATTTCTGTATACAGACAGGACAAGCTACTAGACACATAGGATTCAATGGGACCAGTTGACCGATATCCATTTCACTGCAGGATTGTCACGGTAGATCATTGATCGTCTCTGCATGTATTAAAATTTGTAGATCTCCAACAGCAATGCCTCAATTCGCCGTGTATGTACAGTGTTTTTTTATATATTCACACCCCACCTACAGTCTTTACTTTTACAGGTAGAAGAAAGGTATGGATACAAAAGTTGTATAGACAAACTATATAGTTCTGGAATCGGGAAATTGTGCTCTTCAAGAATATAGAACCAAATATAAGGCATCCCATTTGAAAAAAGCTGAAAGCATGCAACATTTCACATTTCTGACATTCAATTTTTGTTTCTGACCACGGATTCTAAAAATTTAGCCAATACTGTAAAACTTTTGTATTTACACTTTTCATCTACTTGTAAAGGTAAAGGCTGTAGGTGGGGTGTCAATACATAAAAAAAACACCCTGTACTTGAACAATAACTTATCATATAAACTCAGAATTTGTAAGATTATCCACTTTTTGTCAATTTGCCTTTTAACAGGAATTAGTAATGTTACTTTACCAAACTACTAACATAATGTGACAAGTTATTCAAGTACAAATGAGTGAATTGTTGCGGAACTTATGGGTGGACCTCAGCCATCCATTCATCAATATGTTGGTTTAATTACGATACTTTTTGACTCACTCAAATGTGAGTTATTCTCATCAATTTTAAAACTACACGTTTTTGGTGAATGTCTTACTTGAACAGTTCAACAGTATATTGATGAGTAGATGACTGGTCCACCCATAAGTTCCGCAATAATCCACTTATTTGTATAGGGTAGTAGATAGTCAAAGCGGGTTCTAGAACCAAAATCCGACCATAACCTCAATCTTGCATTCTTGACACAAAGATACGTCGGCGCCATCTTGTCATCTGTCAAACGTCATGGCGTCATCTGTCGAGAGTGCGGTGAATTCTTGCAATTGATCGACAAGGGTTCGAAATTACAATTTCCTAAAGGCGCCGCCGATCTAGAGATTTTCCCACGGTATCGAAAAATTTCTCAGGCTCAGGTGCCCCCGTTACTACTAACCTGTCTCGAAAAGCTGCCTGTGTAGACAGACCTGTCTCGAAAAGCTGTCTTTATAGACAGCCTTGTCCCATAAAAAAGCTGTCTGTGTAGACAGACCTGTCTCGAAAAGCTGTATCGGACCTGTTTCTGGACCTGTATAGCTGTCTACACACTTAATTGTCTCTGAACCTGTATATTTAGAGCGTTTTATAGTCTATACGAAGTTACTTGGACCAGGCCTTAAATAGATAGCGCCACCGATAAAATCATGACGTCGAAAAATTTGGGGTTGCACAAGGTCAAATCAACGAAATTTCAGATCAAAGGCGCCGCCGATCTAGAGATTTTCTCACGGTATCGAAAAAACTGTAGACAGGCCTGTCTCGAAAAGCTGTATCGAACCTGTCTCTGGACCTGTATAGCTGTCTATGATCTATTTTTTCCCAAGATAGATTTTGACATTGTCAACTTTGGAACATAAACAAAAATAATGCCGCTTATTGATCGTAAGATACCATTTGCACGGCATGCATTGTAAAACTGATGTCAACCTGCAGCGACACATCATTTTGTGACCTTTCAGGGCCAAGAGCTATTGTTTATGTTTCAATGTCAAAATCTATCTTGGGAAAAAATAGACCATAGACATCTATACAGGTCCAGAGAGGTTCGATACTCGAGACAGGCCTGTTTACAGTTTTTTCGATACCGTGAGAAAATCTCTAGATCGGCGGCGCCTTTGATCGGAAATTTCGTTGATTTGACCTTGTCCAACCCCAAATTTTTCGACGTCATGATGTTACCGGTGGCGCTATCTATTTAAGGCCTGGTTCAAGTAACTTCGTATAGACTATAAAACGCTCTAAATATACAGATCCAGAGATAATTAAGTGTGTAGACAGCTATACAGGTCCAGAGACAGGTCCGATACAGCTTTTCGAGACAGGTCTGTCTACACAGACAGCTTTTCGAGACAGGTCTGTCCACACAGACAGCTTTTTTATGGGACAAGGCTGTCTATAAAGACAGCTTTTCGAGACAGGTCTGTCTACACAGATAGCTTTTCGAGACAGGTTAGTAGTAACGGGGGCACCTGAGCCTGAGAAATTTTTCGATACCGTGGGAAAAACCTTGACTTTTATGATTTCTAATTATAATGGACCTATTAAAAGTGCCAACTCCTTCGAATAAGGTATTTTCTATTTTAAAATTTCTTCTATTTTATATATTTTCATCATCAAAATGCTTTAGTTTGAGGGCGCGTTGTTATTTTCAGATCTAGCATACTTAATTTTCACACAAAAATTTCACGCGTTTGGGTTTTATCTGCTTGGGTACGAAAATCAAAGCCTTTCAATATTCATATAGGTAGGTACGTAATAATGATTAAGTAAAGAAAATATAGGTCGACATATTGCGAAGTTAAAGTACTGGCTGGATGAACGGGAACACAATATACATAATTTTAGTTAAAAGAGAGAGAAAGATCAAATAAATATCTTGATTGCGCCTTCAAGGTTGAAGGCGCATGGAAAAAAGTCCCACTTTGGTTGGCATTACCACACATTTACGGTTTCGCAACGTTCCCGAAACGGTATCGGGACGTAAACTTACAGTTCCGAGGACGATGCAGGCACCAGGGCCTATTTTACCATAAGGCCCATAAGGCCCGGTGGAAAGTGGGGCCCCGAAAAAGGCTTGAATTTTTCAATTCGAAAATAAACACACAAAAAAACATATATCGTATATTCCAGTATGTCCAGTATTTTAATATGCCCTTTTGTGTGGGTTGTGGTTCCGCGGTCCGAAGATAATCAAATTACTCTGGTTCCTGGAAAAGTGGTTACTTTTGGACTTTGGTTTCCTGGGATTTGATTAACCAAATGTCAAAATATGTAGTTACCGGTTATCGGATGTCGGTTCTGTTGGTCTTATCGCTATATCATCATTATAGGATATTGGGGGCCCGAAGTTTTGCTTGGGCCTTGGGGCCCAACTGAATTAAAAATAGGCCCTGGCAGGCACATAAACGTTACTGCAAAATCATTCCCCATTTTGGTAACAACGTGGTGAAGAAATGGTGATTAACGGTTCCCGATACTAGTAACACCAACTTTAAAGTTATCTTTGTAGTTGAGGATACGTAGCGGCGACTAAAATTGCTGGTTGGGTTAGTTTTCTAGAAAAATATGAATATGTAAGAAGTTGCTTTTTTTTGTAAAAATTAATCTTTCAATGTCCATGTTTTGATCTTCGATCTGTAATTTGTTTTTCATTTGGCTCTCACCTTTACTTTTTCAACTGAAGCTTAAATTATCATTTACAACTTCAGTCAAATAAACCTACCTACACAAAATCCCTCATCACCAACTTTTATAATGAAAATACCAACCTAAATCATTTGTTTGGCTTTCGACAACACAGTTTCCTTCAGGAAGAGCATTTCGCGATTTATGTTTACCACTATATGCCGGGGGTTGGGTCTCTCGGTCATTATATTTGCTGGAAATATGAAAAACGAGCCCGAAAAGAAAAGGGGTAAACAAAAACAAAAAACGAAAAAAAGACGGACGGGCTGCTGCCGCCCTGCGTGGCTGAATTTATTTTTGCTTTTAGGCAAATTTATGCGGCCTTAAAACTTGTCTACATGGCTAATAAAAATGCATTTTAATACACTCTGAGAATTTTCTTGTACCGTTTATTCGAAATTATTAGACTCATTAAAAACGTTGTTGACTTTCTGTCACGATGTTCCGATGATTCAATTTATAGATTAAAGCGAGCAAGCGAGTTTTTGTTGTCAAATTATTATATCTCCGTTTTATAATTTGAGTTGAAAAATAAATAATTGCTTTATCGGTTCGTTAGTTTCATCTCTATCTAAGTATAAATAAGTAAATGCTAATCCAAGTTGAGGATAAGCAAATAGCGGGTTGATATTATTTTGTCATCATAGTTTTATTTGTTTAAGAACTACTTGGATAAATAAAAATTGATAATAAATGACTGAATTCAACTACATTTTAGAAAATCCAATTAATATTCTCAGTTGCTTGCTTGCAACATTCAAAGCCCTCTTGAGACAGACATTAGCGCAAATTCTGTCACAAAATCAATAAATAATTTTCAAACAAAAGACGATAAATAATAAAGGCTGCAATTTCCGAGAAGTTGATCATGGTACGTCGAGAGAACTCCTTTAATTGACAGGAAAACAATTTGAACGTGTCCCGAATGCATATTATTTGTCGGAAATGCAGTAATATACGTTTCAGTGTTAGCTTTTTTAAGTCCAATTATGGTATTATTTTCATCAACTTGATACAGAAATAATTGCCGCATTATCTCATCAAAAGGCGTCTAAAACATCAGCTTAACGCGAAACAAAAAAATTGGCTCAGGTTTTCACAAGCCACTTTACAGGCCTGATTATTAACCGCTTGATAATTTATATGTTGCAAGGTGTGAGATTCTTGAAAGGATTAAAGATAATTGTTTTTGTTGAATGGTACTTAATGATAATGTGTGTGGATATTGATTGTAAATAATAATTTTGCATAAAAATTTTGGATGTTGATTTTCCTACAATAATGAATTCATCATTCATCCTCTGTTGAATTTTCCAATGTTCAAGTCACAAAACTTTGATGAATTATTATAACTTTCGCGTGTTTATTTTCAACGCACTAAATAATATTATAATATGAAGTCAAAAGAATGAATAACCCCACTTTGCTTAATTTTATTGTGTTATTGCGTGACAAACGGATATTTTGTACAATAATTACTTCAAAAAGGAGATTTTAGTATGGAAAAGTCGATATTATACTATACTTGCGCACAATCGTTTTGTTATTTGTTCTTTGTTGTTGGCCAACTGCTCACTACTTTGTACAAAAGAAAAAATACCTCAAAGATATGGAAAAGTTTATTCAGGTGAGAACTTTGGAAAATTTAGCACTAGTTGTTCCTTGGCGGGCTGGGAGTGTGTACACTGAAAAAACAGCTCCCCTTACCTCAAGGTATTCAGTGATCTTGAAATAAATTGTCTTATATGAAGAGTTAATCTATTGCATGAAGAAAAATTACTTTGTGTTGAGAATTTCGTGATTCTTGATATTTTTTAAAATTACTCTTGAATCACATTGCTTTCAGGCGAAATTATATTCTTTTATACCAAGAATAATCTTTTATTGCATAATTGTTAAGCTCCTTGTTATTTGGGCCAAGAATCTTGTTTTTTGATGGAATATTCCAAAATCTTATCCAAAATTCAAGTTTCTGCCGATGCCCTCCAACCCAGTTGTGTAGTGCCTAGCAGTATAGTGTAACGTGCTGATGCCTACGACCTACTCGGACGTGTGACTACTTTTCAATTTGAACAGTTATATCCCGTTTCCTATGGGTGTTGCCCAGGATATCACTGCGTCAACGTCAGGGGACCAAAATTATCTTGCAATCCTGTGGAAAATACTTGTGATGGCCCCAATACAAGAATTTTTGGAGGCAAACAAGTTGTCCCACTACTCCCACTTGTTGGAAAAGTTTGAAGGTATATAATATAATGTAAATTTTACAAGTAGTAGGTATACCTAATAATTATGTTTCCAATTTAGCAGTTTTATTTATTTAAATTGTAATAATATAATGATTTTTTAGTCAGTGGGCCAATATTTTGTAAAAATTGTTTGAATTTTTAGGCTAATAAATATTTTCAAAAGTAAAAAAAATCTGATATTTCTTTATGACTAATAATCCTATCATCAAATACCTATGGATTTTAGGCAAAAAATTCTCATCTTCACTCAAGCGCTGATGACCTTTAGTGAAAAAATTGAGATCTTCAGCTAAGTACTTTGATCTTCAATGGAATCGAACAAATTTCTTGGAACAAGAAATGGGAAAATTAAGTACCTTGGGACAAGGAAGTTGTGTTCAATACATAGGGATAGTGTTCTTGAGACAAGAACTTATTTCTTTCCAGTAAAGTATTCGAACAATCCTATTACAAGAAAACATTTAACTTTTTTGAAGAGAATATTCACTTGGCCATATCCAAAGTCGCAATTTCATTGAATGAAGTGCGTATTACTTTGAATTGAGGAATCCTTTTTTTCAGTGTACTTACTTCTGAGAAACCACTGGAAATGTTCCATAATATAATCTTGCATAATATGTTCACCAGAGGCTTTCCGTTGTGCAGTATGAGAGCAAAACAGCCGAAAACAAACTGGATAACGAAAGGTATTAAAATGTCCTCAAGAAACCTTAGATCTTTACATTCTATTGAAAAATTTACTAATAATCAATATTTTATAAATTATTATAGTATCTATTGGAAAATTTATGGAAAAATTATTAAAGCAGCAAAACTACAATATTATCAGAATAGAATGTCTAATGCAAAGAGCCGTTCCAAAGAGGCTTGCTCTATTGTAAACAACCTAAGGGGCATATAGGCACCAGAATTTCAAAATTACTATGGGGGTTCGGGCCCCAAAAATCAATATAAGTAGAATCAATTAGATAGACAGGACTAGGCTACTAGACATATAGACTTAAATTTAAAAAAAAAATGCGAAATTTTTGGGTCTATGACTATGTATTTGAATATTCACGTAGGACTTGAATTGATTCTTTGTTTATTTCAATTTGGAATTATTAATAAAATTTAAAGGCCTTTGGGGGAAGGGGGCAATGCCACTTTGTCCCCTTTCCTGGGCTACGCCAGCGCAGTACCGGTTCGATTCGCCTTAGCCGGGTACAAGCTAATTCGTCTTATTACTCTCTATGTGTCTAGTAGGTTTTCCGGTCTGTATATAAATTGTCCATGATAAACTAAGTAAAAAAAGCCAGTGTATTGGTACATCATGATATATTCATGTGATGTGAACATACCTATCATGAAAACGAACGGAAAGGAAATAATAATACACAGTAAAAAAAATCCCGTGTATAATTACACGACAAAGTGGTAGACACGTTGTGTGTAAAAACTATACACCATTGTTCGTAAAGTGCCGTCCACTTAACCAACAGTATTTTGGTAAACTGATATCTTACACAATACAGTGTTGAATCAAAGTTATATCCTGGTTCCGTGTTACTCTTATGACAATGTGTAATTTTTTACACCATTCTCATTAAATGAACACCAAAAATGTTTAAATTTACACGGTAGACGAACGTTTATACACCCAATAGTGTGTCGGGTCAAGCCCTCCGTCCTCTACCTTCTTTTGTGTAACAGTGATCAGTTCCAAGCGTGTTAATGCGCTGATGGGATGGTTGATGTTCATTTGTCGTTGTCTACAATAAAAATCATTAGAAACCAAAACTAAAGAGTTACGCCATAAATGAACAGTTTTTTAATGTGTTTTGTATGATTTTTGGAAAAGTCGCACATTTTCACGTCTATTCTGGTTGAAAATATTTGATCCGATAGCTATTTTTATTTTATTTTAATGTTTATCCTCAATAATTTAAGTTTTACCAGTTTAATTTAATATGTTTGTGAGGAATGGTGATTACCTATACCACCTCCCATTGAATTAAATAGGTTAAGCTGAAAAAGTTAAGGATGAAACATCAGAAAATAAAATAAATATCGAAATATCAAATATTTTCAACAGACTAGTCGTAAAAAATGCGACTTTCCAAAAAATCATACAAAAAACAGGATGTTCCATCCTGTACATTAACACTATTCGGTGTATTCTATTTAACACTGTTTTGTGTAAATACAACACGCATATTTGGAAATACGTATATACACTGTTGTGTGTATATTTAATATAACTTAGTGTAAAAGTTACATGATATGGTGTATTATGTTTAACACCGTTTTGAGTAAATTCTTCACGCAAATTCTCGTCAAATTTACCAAAAACCTTGGTGTTAAATATACACAAATTGGTGTGGCCTTATATAGACCACTTTTCGTGTAAAATTTTGCATGATTTTTTTTACTGTGTAGAAAGACTTTATTGAAAATAGAGGTTTAAAAACTACACAACAAAATATTCAAAATGTTTGTTGAAGTAGGTATAGCAAAAACAACAAAAACATTCAACATACAAATTTGACATAGAAATTAATAGTTAGGAACAGAAACTCAATATTTCCGTGCCTACTCATTACACCCACTATACATACAATACCAAAATAACTATGGGGGCTCCGCCCCCATAGGAAATTCACTGTGGGGGCTCAAGCCCCCATTGCTCCCATGGTTCCGGCGCCTATGCTAAGGGGTAAATATAGCTGTGTAGAAAAGTCAGCTGATCTTCAGCCAAACATTCTGAATGAATTTTACTGTTCAATTGTAAAAAAAATTTCAGATATGATAAACTCCTCCTTAGATACCCTCACTTATCTTAATGGTTCAAACATAGATGAAACATTTACTTTAACTGAAACTACTGTAGAAGAACTTAAAATCATAATTAGGGATATAAAAAGTAAAAATTCTGACGAGATGTCTGTCAAAATTTTTCAAAACCTAAACAACGATATTCTGTTCGTATTGTCTTAAGCCATTATCAAATGTTTTGTAATTATTGGCGAATTCCCCGACTCACTTAAAGTTGTTTTATATCCCTATAATTTCAATATAATATAATGGACGTGCATGAACTGCGCACTTTCTTAATCTCTTAATGAGGGTTACTTTTAGAACCTAGAATACTTACCACGAATTGCGCATTGGTGCAATTGCAGCTAATTTTATAAATACCCTAATGGGGGCGGCCTCGAATTGCGCACTTTATACCTGGGCCCTATCCATTTTAACACGAATTGCGCACTATACAAAAGAGGCCCCGAATTTACAGTACTCGAATTGCGCACCCGAAGATTATGATAATTAAGTATTGTAAAAATGGGTTGTACCCATTAGGAATAATTATTTATAAAATTACCTGCAATTGCACCAGTGCGCAATTCGTGGTAAGTATTCTAGGTTCTAAAAGTAACCCTCATTAAGAGATTAAGAAAGTGCGCAGTTCATGCACGTCCCCTAATGAATGGTCCAGTTTAAATGTTGGTAATTGCAAGTAATTTTATAAATAATTATTAACCCCTTTTCCTAATGGGTACAACCCTAATAGAAGGTCAGTTTTAGTTGTTCTTTAGACTGTGAAGGTGCTTGTGGTGAAATTTAAATTCAAATTGAAATTAACGATTATTCATTATGAATCCAACTTTTGAGTATAGTGAACGAGGAAAGGAAGTTCTGGTTTTGGAAGGTGCAAAGTTTTCCTTCTCCAAAGTTTTAAAAAATGGCAAGTCATTTTGGCGCTGTGCTATTAAAACTTGCAGAGCAAAAGTGTGGACGTTGGGACCAGAAAAAGTTTTATCCAGAAGTATTCTAGAACACAATCACTGGAAGGATTCGAAGGTGCTAAACAGAAAAATTGTGAGCGCAAGTGCAAAACGGAAAGCGACAGATGACCTTGCGGGAAAACCTTCAAAAATTGTCTATACGGCTTTGAAAAAACACGTTGAAGCTATGGAAATGTTGACTGTAAGAGATATACCATACATTCGTAATAATATATAGGTATCATGAAAGAAAAAAGATACAGCCAGCGTTGCCCAAAAGTGCAGAAGAAACCATAAGAATTTTGAAAAACTTTTCTTGCAAAACTATCAAAAGTGAAAACTTTATAACTATTTTCTGCGAAGAAATGAGTATTATTGTAGGTACTTACTTGTGAAACAAATCTCAAGTTTCTATGCAGTGAGGATAAAGTGTACTTAGATGGAACATTCAGCTATTGTTTAAATCATTTTACATAGTTATTTTCTCTACACGTGCTGATTAACGGACATTACATCCCATTCGTATTTTGTCTTTTACCTAGTAAAAAATCAGAAACCTATCGAGATACTTTATATTTGCTAAAGAAAAAATGTTCCGATTTTGGTTTAAATTTCTTGCCAAAGTCGGTAGTAGAAACTTTGGTAGTAGTAGATTTCAAAAAAAGTATACATAATACTCTACTGTTTATTTGGCCTCATATAAATTTAATACGTTGCCGCTTTCACTTAGTATAAAGTTGGTTTAGAAAAATTCAGGAACTAGGTTTAGTGATAGAATATAAAAACGCTGAGAGCGATGTTGGAAAATGGTTAAATTATATATATGGTCTGTCATTTCTGGATCCCGAAGAAGTTTCGGACTGTATTGTTATGGACCTATTTAGTATACAACCTGAGGACCCGAGATTAATCAAATACTCCGATTATTTGATAGATACCTACATTAGGGACAATGCAACTTTCCCACCGCACACATGGGCAAGCTCTACTGCCAGTATGGACAGGACAACCAATTGCTGTGAATCATTCCATGCAAAATTCAATGGGAATTTTTATAAAACCCATCCATACTTGTATATATTTGTAAATATCCTAAATAAAATTCAGACAGAAACGTACATAAAATTACAAAGTATCGATAAAACTTGTAGGATTAAAAATCCTGAGACAAGGGGACGCCATCAATTTTTAATATGCTCGGGCAAATATTCGCAATAATTGCGTAATCGCTACTTGCCGAATAGCAAATATTTGTGATTCGAGACTCCCCGAATACCGCATGTCTGTGCCCACCTTTATATTCCTAATAAAACAAATATCTATTAAGTATATTATGGACATATTATTTTTATAATACCTAATAATCATAATCTTCGGGTGCGCAATTCGAGTACTGTGAATTTGGGGCCTCTTTTGTACAGTGCGCAATTTGTGTTAAAATAGATAGGACCCAGGTATAAAGTGCGCAATTCGAGGCCGCCCGATATAATATGGCCCATTTCAAGCTAAAACTGTCCTATTAACTATGGGTCAATTGTTAGTATTTTCAGAGTTATCGCAGAATTTAAATTAAGAAAAATGTTAACAACGTGACAACATTGTACAGGTATTATCTCTGTCAGGATATAAATGTAAATAAAACTGGTAAATTCAAAAAGTCTTTTTTTTTGCACCGAGTTTATTTATTTCCATCTGTTTACGTTTTGGCTTGTTATTGGCTTTCAAATAATATAAATAATAACTTGCATTTTTATCACTTTTCAGTTGGGTGCTTTTCTTTCTTTTGGGAAATCTTTCCCTAGTTTCCTTGTAAATTCTGGCGGCTAAATGAGCATTTTGCTACGTTTCTGCCTAAACAAGTATCTACATACTCGATGTTTGTGAACATTTTATTTTCAAAAATAAATGAATTTGAATTACGCGCGTTTCCTAACTAGACCAAATCAAGAATCATTATTCAGCTCCACCAAGGTTCAACCTTCAACCACCTACTCTTGTATTCTTGTGCTGTGTTGCCAGATGTTTAAATACTCTTTTACAAGTGAAATTTGTAAGTTGTTTTTTTCAATTTTTTGTTATAGTTGTTGACTAAAAATGCATAATTACTTAATAATTGGATAAACGGTTCTGGTGAACATTAGGACCCACAGAATTTAACAATTTTTGAATATGCAATAGAAACATTATTGCATTTTGGACTTATTGAAACAAAAAAAACGATGGATGAACTGAGATTCCCTTTACGAGTGGCGTCTCTAAGAAAACAGTGATACAACAATATCGATTTTTCAGAGATACTTGTTCATGGAAATTACTTCAAAATGATGATTTGTTTCTATATGGTGAGAAATATTTAAATTTAATAAAATCAAAGACAATAATAAGTTGCTTGATTATTTCAGTGGTCCCAGAGGGTAACTTGAAAGATAATTTTTTAATTTATAGAAATTGTTCTGGTATGTTGAATTTTTGCATGCAGAGCGATTAAGCTGATAAGAACAGATATTATTCATTGATCTGTGTTAAAGGTTGAGAAGAGGATCACTATAATACCTATTTTTGAAGTGCGTGGACATGAATTTATGAAAAAAAAAAAATAATTTCTATTTAATATAAGAAATCACATTGACACTGCTGCTGAGCATTTTTTAAATATTGTGAACCACATTGGTCAGCATTATCCATTTGTGTAATTTTTTTTCACTTACCTATGTATTTTATACATATTTCAATAAAATTGTTTTCTTTTTTTGATTTTTCTTTTGTTATTATTATTGGAACATTTATGAATGTAGGTGAATAAAGTTAGGTTGGTTTATGGTTAATTTTCCTTCAATGAAACGCTTTATTTAAAAAAAAATATGTATGCGAAATGGAAATAATTAATTCAAATTCACGTTAATAGAAAAACTTGGTAACATTGTAAGTACCTAGTAATGTTAGTGGAGTTTTAACATTGAAATGTTGTGTAAATGGCTTGTTTTATTATTCTTTTTGATGCGTTTCCTCCTTTCAAAAGTGCGTTATCCAGCGATTTTTTTCTTTTAAACTGTTCTATACTAATAGAGGTTTCCTCTAAAAAAAAAATAAAAGTGAAATTCTGTTGGTCCTTATGTTCACCAGACCCGGATAAACTAAATTTTTCTACATCTCATAATGATTAAAATTTTCTTTACCTTTAAAATATTCGTTAAAAAATGTCAAAACTTCAAAGGCCTTTTTCTCAAAAATGGTTGAGTTTGGACCCCATGTTGTGTAAACTTTTTTTGTTCAAAATGGGTCATATTTTCACGTATTAAAATTTTTGTAGTCAAACCTGATACACCCTGTATACATATAAAACTGGCTCCTTCAAAGATCCAGCTAACTTTAGACCTATTTCACTCTTAAATACCCTGTCAAAATTAGTAGAAAAGATGGTGAAAAATGGACTGATTCAGTTTTTATCACGTAACAATATAATTAGCGATGGGCAGTTTGGATTCCAGTCATCCAAAAGTACTAGTAATGCTGTCTTTTACTTTCTAGAGCAACTATATTTGAAACTGAACGATAGAGAGGTTGCAGCTGCAGTTTTTTGCGACCTCTCTAAAGCATTTAATTGTGTTAGACATGACATACTCTTGAGAAAAATGTACATTTATGGAATTCGGGACACGTTATTGAATTTCTTCAATTCTTATACGTCTAAGGGCTGAATTTATAGTCGCTCCTTGAAGTTTCCTCAGACCTCAAGGAAGCCTTGAATGTTTAGAATTGACATGACTTATTTGTGAAAATAGGAGCAAGTATCCATTCTAAACTCACGACCTACAAGAAAGACTCAAGGAACGACTATAAATTCGACCCTAAAAGAACCCAAATGGTTAAAAATAATAATTCCATATCATCATTCCTAACAATTGACACAGGGGTTACACAAGGTTCTGTCCTGGGACCTATATATCTTATTCTTGATGTATATTAATGACCTTCTTAAATTGCCACTTAAATGAATGTTTACTGGTTTTGCAGATGATATTACACCTCTTTGGCACCATAAAGACCCACACATCTTGAAAGAAATGGTCTCTAATGACCTCCATTAAATAAAAGTATGGTGTGATTCAAATTTTCTAAGTCTTAATACTGAAAAAACGAAAGTATTTAGTTTTAAATTTACATTTGACAATCTGTAACTTGGAAATCAGTCAGGTCTCAGTGAAAATACTTTTCTTGGAATTATTATTGACTGCAACTTGAAATTTTTTCAACACAATAAACTCAAATAATAAAATAGCAGCGGGAGGTTATACCGTACGCCAAACTTGTTATGAATTGGGTCAGTCTATGGCTAAAACCAATTATTTTGCTCTTGACGAGTACCACTTGCGCTACGGAATCCCTTTTTGGAAGAACTGCAGTCAGTATCTGTTCCAGTCAGTATTTACCCTTCAGAAGCGTTGTGTTCGATTTATTTTTTTGGGGCAGGTCTCAGGAAGCTGGATATTTTTATCTTAGAGACACAAGAGGTACCAGGGTACTACACAAGTACACTCCTATTCAACGACGAACTATAACCTGATACCTTTGCCCATACCAAGGTTCTCACTTACACAAAAGTCTCTCATTTATAGAAGTATAAAAATGTACAATAAGCTACCATTAAATTGAGAACAGACCAAAGTTATAAATCTTTTAGAAATAAAGTCAAACGCTTATTGGCCGATAGAGCATAATATTATCAAAGTCTATATTATTCTCTTGACGAATATTTCAATGACAACCTTTAACAGGTTCTTATAACTGGATATACCTTACTTGTATTGTTATTGGTGTCTGTGTCGTGATTTTAGTGTCTAAAGTTCAACTGCATGTTGTATGAAACTCATTTGACAGGGTTTACCTAATAATAGATCGATAATTTTCCTAAAGACTGACAATTATTATTATTATTATTATTATTATTAATGTTATACAGTGTGTCCCGCTTAAGGACTGACCACCCTTCTAAAATTTTTATTTTTTCACCGATTCAATTCATTTTTTTTTGCCTTATAGCTACTCGAATTTGGCACTTATTAGGCTCATAATTTTATTTCTGCGGCTGTACTGGTGTACAGGGTGTCCACATTTATAGGCTCAAATTTCAATATGTACTATTAGGGATTTTTTTAGAAAAAATCTGATAGCAGATTCTTGTTTAGAATGGTCTAAAACCCAAATGTACTAATTTTTGTTTCAATACGATACAGGGTGATGACAACAAATTTTCACAATTTAATGAATCAAACCATAAAAATGTTAGATTTAGAGACAAGCTTACTATGTACTAGTTTTGGTTAAGGATGTTCTAAAACTATGTTGTATCAAGTTTTGTTGTTCTCAAGGCCTCAAATAATGAAATTTTTCCCGTTTGGTCCATTAAATTTTGAAAATTTGTTGTGATCACCCTGTATCATATTGAAACAAAACTTAGTACATTTAGATTTTAGCCCATTCTAAACAAGAATCTGCTATCAGATTTTTTCTAAAAAAATCCCTAATAGTACTTATTGAAATTTGAGCCTATAAATGTGGACACCCTGTACACCAGTATAGCCGAAGAAATAAAATTATCCGCCTAATAAGTGCCATATTTAAGTAGCTATAAGACAAAAAAAAAATTAATTGAATCCGTTGAAAAATTAAAATTTTAGAAGGGTGGTCAGTCCTTAAGCGGGACACACTGTATACATATAGTCTATGCACCGAGAGTTTACCCCTAAGTTGTAAAACACGGCATGGCTATAAATCATGCGAAATATAAAGAGAGGACGACTCTACCTGAAATTCCCAAAATGTTTTGTGGTCATGAAATTTTGTGAAGAAATATAATTTTTACAGATAGGTATTTACATTTCGTATTTATTTAAAATGCAATATAATATTCATCTAATGCTGAGTATAGATTATTATACTTTTATTATTATTATTATTACATATTGTTTACAAGTAAAACATAAATATTATCTAACTTAACACAAAATTTTGTTTTGTTTGGGAAGCACTGGAATTTCGGTATAAATCTTGTTCAAAAACTTTGACAGGCCCTATATTAGTTCAGGTGCTGGTGTACCATTTTTCAAAATTACTTTAAAATATAATTTTGCCAAGTAATATTTTTTTATGGAGTAAATTTTAAATAGGCAACTACTCTATAGACATTGATTTTTGACATAGGTAACTCAAAAACTTTAAAATTAGTTTGAAAAAAGACTTTATAGAACTAAATGTAAATTCTTTCACTTGGTCTTGTACTAATTTATTGTCAGCCCTGTGTTTTACAACATAAGGGTAACCTCTGGATGCACAGACTATACCTACTTATTTACTTGTTCTTTGTTTTTAGTGTTTTAAGGATTTGGCTTTTTCAATGAAATGTATTTGTAATTTTTTGTCAATATTTGATTTAATTTGTTTTGGATTTCTTGAATAAAAATAATCGAGTAATTTACCACCCCATATCATTAAAAAGTTGTTAAAGAAACTAATGCCAGTAATTTATTTCAGTTATGCAGCAGTCTGGCCATTCAAAGGTAAAATAATACCGTGTCTTTAAAAAGTCCCTCCTGGCTCCTATACACCATAGCGAGTCCATGTAATAAATCGATTCCAGACGTAGATTGAGGCTCTAGATTAAATAGATAAAGACTGGGGGGATAATTTAGCTATATACCTAGAAGGTGGCTATTAATTTGGATATTTTTGCTTTTTGTTCGCGAGAGGTCAATGGATTATAATATGTATGTATGGAATAAATAGACGTATTATTTGAATTATTATGTACAAATAAATTTAAATATAATTTGTTTTTGTTTAAATATAATGGGACAGTTTTATTATAATATGGCTCAGTTGCAGATAAACCACATACTGATGGATTAGTGCAATAGAAGGACAAGCTTGGTCCATTTCATATAGACTAATATTTTTGTATATACGAACTTATGTTTTGCATAAATGGTCTGAAACATATATAAATTGTTCCATAAGATATCCAGACAATTTTATTCTGAATCATTCAGGTGTGTAAATAGGTGAAGCGATACGACTCCAGAAATGGCAATATATTGCAAGCATGCGAGCCAGATTTCCTGGAAATACCACTTTATATAGATTGTCTATATCGATGCCTTCTTTATTATTGTCTAAAAATTATTGACGCTATAATACTATGCAAATAAATTTTTCCTCTTGAAAACCAAGGATGTGCATAAGATCTCTATTTTAATACAAAGGGATGAGATGTGCCAACTGTTGCTTGAAACAAAAATTTACATAATGGGTTTAAATTTTGCCTTGGTAGCTGAACGGGCAGTTCTTTCTGGCAAATTTATGCTGGCATATCTTTCTCAAAAAAGCTATATATGGACTCTCTTTATCTTGCAACATATTATATATCGTCTGAATAATATTTTATGCATAGGGTTTTATATGATTCTATTTCTCAATTTTGCGACTAAGAAATTAATTATTGGGACTTAACGCCGAATAATTAAATAAATTAATACAAATTTAAGGGACATGTAATGAAATTTTGAAAATTAAACTAAACAAAAGTATGTTTTCCTACCTTATATCGATTATTTCTCAAAAAATCCAACTGTTCTTGTAGTTAAATCAAAGTTTTTGAAAATTCTTACTAGATGCACAAAATTATCGCGTACTTTTGCGCTCTCCCCGAACCACCGAGTAATATACTCCCCACGTAAGTTTATATCCGACTGACTCTGTTTCGAAAACATAATCATTCCGTCTCGATCGCGCGCCTGCTCTCAGCCGGTATATTCCTCTTTGTCTTTCAGCCGGAATACCGAATCTGCCATCCTTATCCGACATATTTTATATGGCGATATAGGTGCTAACCAGCAGAGCCGATATGGATATTTCGTATATGCTAAGTTGGCACCCTGAATTTTTCATATGCACCTTCAACTCCCATCTTCTCCCGGCGTTCTACAACAGGTGTGTTTCTTATACTCTGGAGGTTTCATAATCTAGGAATAAATTCAGTTTGGAATTTTGTATAGGTTTTTTTTTTTGAACAGGAAGATTGCTAATAGCCGATTCATAACATTGACGTTTTGAGACTGAAGTCATCCTCAGGGTTTAATCAGTATAATCTATAGGCTCTTGAATTTTCTTTTTCATTAACAAATTCAAGAGAGAGAAAAGGAGTAGACAAAAATTGAGAAATAAAGAGAAGAAGTTTAAAAGGAATTGAGAGAAGATTGGCAGACAAAGACAAATAAACACGAAGTATTTTGTTTCTCTTCCAAGCTCATGGATTTTCTTTATACAAAGAAATGGACCCCGCACATCACATGGGTTTTCTGTCAAATTCAATAAAATTTTGATAAGTGTTAGACCTTGATTTCCTTATAAAAAGTTCTCATTGGCCCGAACCAATCCTATAATTAGTTTTTGAAATACAGATACTTGAATGTCCAAGAAACGAACAAGGTGTTTTTTTATACAGGGTGTCCTTAAATAAACTGACACATTTTGCAGGTCAGGATGTCCTTATAGATAAACTGGCACATTTTGGAGGTAAATATCTCGAAAACGAGAAAAGCTAACGAGATGCGGTTTGTCCCGGGAAAATAAGGATATTTTAAGGTTTTTTTTTACCAGTATTGCCGAATCCCAAAATTTGCTGAAATTTGGTTTTACAGACATACGATTTTTTGAAATCGGCAATAGTGTGAAAAAAAACTTTAAAAAATCCTTATTCTCCCAGAACAAACCGCATCTCGTTACCGTTTCTCGTTTTCGAGATATTTATCTACATTTTGTAGATAAATATCTCGTGTCAGTTTATCTGAGGACACCCTGTATATTGACACCCCATCTACAACCTTTATATTTACAGGTAGATGAGAGGTGTAAATACAAAAATTATACAGTATTGACTAAATTTTTAGAATCCAGGGTCAGAAACAAAAATTGAATGTCAGAAATGTGAAATATTCCATGCTTTCAGCTTTTTTTAGATAGGATAATATGCGCTATATTTGGTTCTAAAGCCTGTTTTTTTTTAAAGATAATTCCCCAAATCAAAAATTTAGTAACTATGTTGGCAACACACGCCTTCTCTACATAAAAAAATTGAAAGCATTGACAATTTTACATTGTATTGCCAACATAATGTCATTTCGACTTTTATCTTTAAAAAAGATTTTATATTCTTGAAGAGCATAATTTTCCGATTACAAAACTATATAGTATGTCTATATTTGGTTGAGCGGTCTCCAACATATTTGGTTCTAAAAATTTTAAAAATAATCCAGGTATTTTTAAAATATAGGGCACCCTATTTGAAAAAAGCTGGAAGCATGCAAAATTTCACATTTCTGACATTTAAATTTTGTTTCTGACCATGGTTTTTAAAAATTCAGCCAAAACTGTAACTTTTGTATTTACACCTTTCTTGTACCTGTAAAGGTAAAGGCTGTAGGTGGGGTGTGAATATATAGAAAAACACCCTGTACAAATAAGTGGATTATTGCGGAACTTATGGGTGGACCTCTGCGGGACGAGCGCAGCGAGTTCCGCAGCCATCTACTCACCAATATATTGTTGAACTGTTCAAATAAGACACTCACCTGAAACATGTAGTTTTTAAACTAATGAGAATAACTCACATTTGAGTAAGTCAGGTTATTATCGTAATCAAACAACATATTGATAAATAGATGCCTGCGGAACTCGCTACGCTCGTCCCGCAGAGGTCCACTCATAAGTTCCGCAACAATTCACTCATTTGTACTTGAATAATTTGTCACATTATGTAACTAGTTCAGTAAAGTAACATTACTAATTCCTGTTAAAAGGCAAACTGACAAAAAGTAGATAATCTTACAAATTCTGACTTTATATAATAAGTTATTGTTCAAGTATAGGATGTTTTTTTATACATTGACAATGCCACCTCACCTATAGCCTTCACCTTTATAGGTAGATGAAAGCTGTAAATACAAAAGTTGTACAGTATTGGCTAAATTTTTAGAATCCATGGTCAGAAACAAAAATTGAATGTCAGTAATGTGAAATGTTGCATGCTTTCAGCTTTTTTCAAATGGGATGTCCTATATTTGGAAGCAAAATTACGCGATATTAGACAGCTTTACTTTCAACAGCTGCTAATGTGTATAAACCTCAGATTAACAACTAAAAACGACAGATACAACAGTAAACAAACAATTCGCGATCCAACATCCATAAGGTCGATTTTTGCATGAAAAGCCTGGTTGCCAATAATCCGATGTGATTTTCAATATTAAATATTTTCACGGATAATCATTATTTCAAAATATGTTTTAACATAATATAAATGTTTTTTTTATATCAATCTTTGTTGAAGCATAACTTGAACGCCTTTTTGAAAAAAATAATTAGTCTTTTTATAATTTAAATTGGTGAAAATTCGGGAAGAACCAGGAATATATGGCTCGAAAAACAGCACATCGGCAACGTTGCATCTACGAGCAGCCAATCAGATGATTTTAGGTGACTTATGGCAGCCATAATGGATTTCGCACTGTTGCTGTGAAGTGATAGAGATAAATTTTGTGATTTGAGTGTTAATCAGTGGTATTTTTGGATTTAAATATGTGGAAAGTGTGGTGGAGAACGTTAAAATGGTAAATCGATGTATTATCTTTATTGATTCCAAGCACATTTTAATATTTCGGCGGTAAGAAATTTGACATCATTTTACGCTTGACATTGGCGTAGATACAGGATATTTATGGTAATTTATTGTGAATGGCAAAATTGAGAGGAAACTGAATACACCGCCACTGAACAGTGTTGCCATTTTATAGGTCTATCTCTCTCCTACTCATGTCAGGGACTAAAAGATGATTGATTGTAAACATTGGGCGATTTCTAAATGGCATGTTTAGTCTCTAGTTTTATTATTAGTCTGAGGTATAAACCGTCAAAAAATAAAATTAGAAACTATCACACACGGACACAACACAAGGCAACGAGATGGGTTTGTAGTGGTGCCGCCAAGTAAAAAAGAAATTTATCACAGATCTTTTTTATATTTAGCTCCCAAATTTTACAATTTCCTACCAAATCACCTAAAAGCGGTAATATATAAAAAGTCTTTTAAACTAAGAGTAAAAAATTGGCTTTGTACGCAAAATAGAGCAGCAGTGCATAATTTATTTAAAATAGTTATATAAACTTAATTAAACTTTATGAGTGCAAATTTTAGTGGCAACAGTTTTAGTTGAATATTTTCTCAAAAGTGACAATTTACCCAAAAATGACTAAGTAATATGCTCAAAAATGACAATTTAATTCATAGTGACAAATGACCCAAAAATGACAATATACCCAGAAGTGACAATTTTACCCAAAAGTGACAATTCACCCAAAAGTGACAATTTACCCAGAAGTAGAAACAAAGTAATGTTCTCCAAATTGTAAACTACCTTTTGTTACCTTTTTTTTTTATATTACCAAATTTATTTATTTTGTTTATTTTATTTACTTTATTTGTTTTTTTTTTGTTTTATTTATTTTATTTATTACCACGGCACTAACAAGCGAAATTCCTTTGCTTCAGTGTCCTTGTTTATTTCTTAGAGTTTAGTCGTAAGTCTATTGTGAATTTTGAATCTTGAAATAAACTATTTTGATTGATTGATTGATTGGTTCTATATTCTTGAAGAACATTTCCCGATTCCAAAACTATATAGCTTGTCTGTATTTGGTTGAGCCGTGTCCAACATATTTGGTTCTAAAAATTTTGAAAATAATAATAAGGCCATAAAGGCCTGTGTGGAACAAATCTGAAGGCCTCCACCACGCCAAATCACCAGTTGTGACGTAGACAGCATGTCGTTTCTCGCCTTGACGTAGACTGTTTTGTTTGCACCACAGGTTATGATTCCTCGGGCTTTTGCTTTATCCTTAGTTGGTTTTACTACATTAATTAATATTCTAAGGGCCGGTTTATCAATAGAAAGTTACCCCATGAGTTAGGGATAATCCTGGGTCAAAGTTGTGACAAGTGTTTATCTATCCAGGGTCAACTGCTAGCTCGAAAGTTATTCCAGGAAAAAGTTAACCCGAGCTCTCACGGCAAGTTAGCGTATTTGACCCTGGGTTAACCTCAACATTTTCTGTTATTTTTTGTCTGAATTTTGTTGTTGTGGTTTTAGCTTAAATTTTGAAATTCTGAAGAGATGGAGGACTTAGATTTCAGTAATGATGATCGAGATGTTCTAGAATTTCTAGAACATGAGCGACGCCCCTACCACGTAAATTTGAAATCAAATCCCTAATCCCTTTGGCGATTTTGATGACGTCGGCGCGTTTTCGCATAAAAAAAGTAAGGTTATGAGCAAAAAATGTCAAAAAATCGACGAAAGTGAGTTGGCAACGTTGCATAAGTAATGCCAACCTTCAGAGAACCCGAGAGTTTACCAGCCCTGAGTTGAAACAGTTTGGATAAATACTTTTCGAATTGAGTAGGTAGGGTAGTTAGCCCAGAGTTAGAGTTAACCCAGGGCCAGCAAACTCTGCGAGTTATCCCTTGATTGATAAACCGGCCCTAAGGGCCGATACTTTTGCTCTCGATTAACAAATTTGACACGGCTGTCAAATGAGAACAAAAGTACCGACACTAAAACACCTCTTTTGTAGATTTCGTTTTCATCTTCCTCTTTGCCTATTAGTTAATCAAAATTTAATAATAATTTTCTTCATAAATTTAAATTCTAAACTACGACCGTTAGTGCAAATAGCTGATGACTTAGTTAATGACGTCTGACGTGGTGACACACTCGGTGACAGACCAATATGGCGGCGATTACCAAAAACGAGGCCGATAAGCAATCCTTTATGTGTATTATCCTTCCCTAGTATTATCCATTGTATTATCCTTGGGCTGATCCCGCCAAATTTTAAACTGTCAAATGTCAAATGTTTTTGACCGATCGTATGTTGCGATTTGCTGAGTCTAGAGATGAGGCACAGAAAACGATTTATTAATGCCACCGCAGAGACTAGGAATGGGACGCAAAAATCGAATTATTTTACGCTTTTTGAAATATCAGAGAATACGGTACATTTATGCGTCCCAACAACAAATTTGGGGACGTGGGACATGGACCTTGAAATAAGGGACTGTCCCGTAAAATACGGGACGTACGGCAGGCTTAATAATTACTATACTCTTTTAACATCCCTCGTATTAAGTTGAAATTCTAACCTACCTGTGTATCAATAGGAATGTTCACTATTTTTCTAGGTCCACAAAACACGTATTAAATATTAAAACAGCAAGAAACCCTTCATTTTTTCTAATAAATCCAAAACAAAAAAACGAAATTAGCGAGGCTAACAAAACGACCCCTTGCGGCGAGAGTAGCGCTTGTGACGTCACGTTGCAGAATTATTTACAATATAAGTGCCTACAATGTATTTGTCTCTCTTCCGCTCATTGCAAAAAGTATTTGGACAATTAATAGAATTCACTATCCAGGGTGCCTCCTAACATTCAATTACCAATTAGTTCATCAGTATCTTTATCTAAATGCATATGAAAGAAAAAGACACTAATAGTAATAATAATATTAATATTTTTTATTGCCAACAAAAATCGCAGAAGCAACGTCACAAAAGGCTGATCCAAGTAGAAAGTAGCGCCACTGTACTTGCGCGCGCTAACTTGTTACACATTGTGATGTCAGAGAGTGTTTCTTGCTTTTAAACGAATATTGATATTTCGTCTCCGTTTTTCTCATAGAATGAATTTTCTGATTTTCGTAAAATTTTGTAAATTTACTTAAGAAACGATGCTTAATAATTTGATGATTGTTAAACTATTTACACCTATTACAGTGTCAATGAAGTAAAATTTTGACATATTACGAGGGATGTTTATATAGTGTGTGCCAATTGCAATGTTTCTCACTGTACATTTCTTGGACATTAAACTACCTGTATCTCAAAAACTAGTCATAGGATTGGTTTAGGCCCATAAGAACTTTTTATCAGGAAATCAAGGTCTAACTAACACATATCAAAATTTCATTGAGCTTGACAGAAAACTGAATACCCATAAGTCCATAAGAGGTGTGGGGATCCTTTGCAAAAAAAACGAGAATTCAAGAGCCGAGAATAGGAAAAAATGAGAACTAAAGAAAAAAAAGTTAAGCGAAATTGAAAAAAAATTAGTGAACAAAAGTACACATAAAGCCAGATTTATACAGGAAATGAAATAAAATAAAATAAGAAATACTATAGCAAATAAGAATAATTGGAAATGAGGCGTTTACACAGGAAAATATAAAATAAAATTAGAATTATTTTGAGCCAATCACCACACGCCTGAACTGTCATTGGTATAATCTTGTTACCCTGTTGAAACTCTCGTTGAAACTACTTCCACAATCAACTTCAAGACCCGTTTGTGGCATTTTTAGTTGGAAGAAACACTAATGAAGTCAATAAAATAAAAAAATAAACAGAGTTCATTCACAAAAAAACCACAAAATGCACTTTAAAAAGCTTTAAATTACATACTCTCATATACGGGATAATGAATTTCTGCCACAACGCACTTTTTGACAGGTCGTTGGAATGCCTAATTGACGTCGTGACATGCGCAAATCGCATTTTTACATAAAATAAAATAAGAAGTTAAAATCTATGGTTAAAAGTTAACCAACTTTTTATTTTTCCTTATTTCTTATATTATTTTATTTTTGTGTATGAACGCCACTGTGGCTTCCCATAAGGCAACCTTTCAATTTTATTTTATTTTATTTTGTTTTATTTGCTGTTTAAACCCAGCTAAAGTATCAAAAACCATCAGATACCTACTCCACTATTACAAAATTAATAATCAAACTAGCACAAAATAGAAGAAATTCACTGTAAAATTTGCCCGAGTAAGTGATCAAAGAAAAACTTAATTCCAAGCTCTTCTCGAAAACTTTTAATTTTTTTTTATTTATTGAGTATTCTTCATTATCGTTTATTCCTGGCTCTGGAATTCCTCTTATTTTTAATTTCCTTATATGAATAAATTTCATTTTAAAGCAAATGCTACCATGTGCGATGGTGGTGTAATGGTCAGCATAGTTGCCTTCCAAGCAGTTGATCCGGGTTCGATTCCCGGCCATCGCATCAACTTTTTTTTTAAATTTTTTTATTTTAAAAAGAGATTAGATTCTTACCCCTGAAAATTTCAGCTCAATTGGATTTATAGTTCCTGAGATAAAATCGTGTTAAGCAATTTGGGGTGATTTATCAATTTTTCAATTTTTCTGAGTGCCTTTTTTCATAGATTTCAGCTTCAAATCTCAGAATAATTTAGTGTATAGAGTTTAGTTACATGTTTTGTAATTTAAATTTCATTTCGGTTTTCAATACGCACCGCAAAATATACAATTACATTTATCACTGAGATTTATTCTTTTTGTTCTCGTTTTAAAAAAAACCTACACATTTTTACAATGATTATACACTTGCATATTAACCAAAATCAAACAAATACGCATTGCATTTCGATGCCCAGCTTTTTATTTTTGCTTTTGACAAAAGGCAATATACAACAAATGGAAAATAAAATGATATTTTGATTAATTTTTTCAAATGAAAATTGAATTAAAATGCTATACATTTTCATACTGTTAGAAATTATTATGACTGTTATAAATTTTTCAAGCTGAGCAAATTGGCCCAATTATCCAACGAATTCGAACCGAATCATCTAGACAATGATTCTAGAAGCAACGACTTCCTATAAAACAGGGAAAAATTCAATAGATAGAGCTTTCCTCCAATATCAGAATATTTTTCTAATTCGTTTCTGACGTGTCATCCTTAAATTATAAACACGTCCAAAATAGAATATCGAAATCGCCAAACAAATGGACAAAATATGTTCCAGCGACAACGTCAAATCGGATATTCACGGCGGAGTTGCATTCGAAAATTTTAAATAATTCATACAGTTTGCGAGAGAGCATAAATTTGAATTTAATTTCATCCTCCTCCCGTTGATATGCTTATAAAGTGAGTTTATTTTATATTTACTGTGTCCTATGGTGATTGACAATTATTATTTTTGATATTAATATTTTGTATCTACCCTACCTCGATAATTTAAAAGTTTCTACAATTGAACAATTTAATACAATTTACTCAAGAGAATCTACTTTCTTTTGCTTGTAAAATGTTTCTTCCTTCTTCCCACTTTTGAAAAACCCCATTTCTCCACCCTTTTCGTAAATATTTGCTACTCAATTCCTTTATTTATAATGATCAGCAGCAAAATTGAACCTTTGAAAACATATTGCTACTGCAATAAAGATCCTGCTGTCGAAAACGGCGCACCGGCGACGTGTTATTAGATGGCGAACTAATGGCAGTAATGAGCGACCCGAAACCGCGAGCCTTGTTTCCAACTTTCGATATTAAGGTCGATTCATTAGGGTCTTTAATTGTTTCCCGCACCCCAACACGGGATACTATAGAGCGAATCAAAATCGATTTTGTTGATACAATAATTCTTGGAATTTTATAGGTATTTGATTCTCAATGATTTCAAATAATCTCTGAAGAGATATTCCAAAGTCTAGTTGATAAGACTAAAGTTTTCATTAATTAACCCACTTGAAAATTGGAAATTTTTGACAGAAAATGATGCAAACCCAAACCCCCGCACTTTAAAACCACTTTTGCTGCTGGAAAAGTTCCGGAAAACTGGAAAATTCGAAAAAAAAAAAAAAATCGGGACAACAACGAAAACGCATCACTCATATTGTTCGACTGTCAAATGTCATTGTCAGGCTTTATAAATGACATTCCAAAGCTTACTTGATTGAAGTTGGCTACAAGCGGTGTTGGCTATCTAAAAAAATCATTTTAAATGGGTAACTGAATGAGAAAGCTATTAAATAATGAATTAACAATGATTTTAAAACTTAAAATTCTCTTCCAAAAAAAGGTTATTTTTCAATACATTTTTCTCGCTTACCTTTCGCCCTTAATTATAACTTAAAAGCTGTAGTTTTTGGCAGAAAATGAAGAAAATCCAAAGCCTCGCACTTTAAATCAGTTTTCCCGACTGAAAAAGTCCTGGAAATTTTGAGGAAAATTGGATAAAAACACTCAAAAGTGGCAAATGACAATAGACCTATCTATTTTTGCCTGTATGCGCGCGCAACATGAGGCAATGCATTTTTATTGCCTAACTAGTACAGGTGTAAAAAAATCCTTTTGCACGCTGGGCATCTCCCTGTCCTTGTTCATTGCCCGTGGTCTGACAAGGATAAAATTATGCTTGATATTCAACTTGACGCAGCTTGACAAGTGATCGATTTTCAATTGTTTGTGTTTTTGATTGACAGATAGGTTGCACGTCACGTGGTTTTCCTCCTTCCTTTTTTATCCCGTGTAAATAATAAGAACGGATTGCTATACGTAAGTCTAACATAATTTGGTACGTTTTGCCTCGTCTTGCGCAATAAGCGTTCTGCGTCTTTTTCTATCTAATAAAAATTTCATATTATTACCTCTTTGTCTGGTGAAATAGATAGGTCTATTATCACAACTTGATAGAAAGCGATGTTGCCACAATTGCAATCTCAAACCGAATGTTGTTCCAGATTTCTCCTCATTTTCCGATGAATTTGCAGCATGGAAAAGTAACAAAGGACCCTGCCCAAAGTATGCGGAGATTGTGTTTACATATGTCAGAATTGGCTGAATTTTGTATATAATGTAAATGTCTTCCTGATTAAAAGTTACCATTGCACCAATCCTGAAAACTGATTCCTTTTTGAGAAAATTAATTTCATAGGTAGCAAGTGAAACGCTTGGACATTGTGATGAACGTACATACAAATAAGTGGGTTATTGCGGAACTTATGGGTGGACCTCTGCGGGACGAGCGCAGCGAGTTCCGTAGCCATCTACTCACTAATATACTGTTGAACTGTTTAAATAAGACACTCATCTGACAGGTGTAGTTTTTGAACTAATAAGAAAAATTCACAACTGACTAAATCAGGTTGTACTTGAACAACATACAGGGTGTCCCACGGTGGATGGCGTATTAGACGTTTATGGAGAACTAAAAAGCGGATCATTTTGAAAATTTGGCAACCGGGATAAATGACCGTGATCTACACTTTAAAAATATTTTTGTTTATGCGGTGTTGCCGCTTCTACTCTAAACCAGTGACAACATCGCTATTTTAAATGAAACACCCCGTATTTAATTGCATATTTGGATTCTACATAAAATTCTGAGCAGAGTTCATGTGATATACCCTATACCTAAGTTCAACTGTTTTGGAAATATTGACAGTTGAAAATTGACTTTTTGCAACTTTGGCAGGCTGTAAAACCTGAACGGTTGATTTTAGAGAAAAACCGATTTCACATTCCCATCTTGGATTTTTATAAACTATCATTTGACACCAATTTTGAATTTAATCAATGATTAAAAATTCCAATTAAATTTAATCTCCGGTTAAATTCAAAGTCGGTGTCAAATGATAGTTTACGAAAATCTAAGATGGGTTGTAATGTAAGATCGGTTTTCCTCTGAAATTAACCGTTTAGGTTTTACAGCCTGTCAAAGTTGCAAAAAGTCAATTTTCAACTGTCAATATTTCCAAAACAGTTGAACTTAGATATAGGGTATATCACATAAAATCTGCACAGAATTTTACGTAGAATCCAAATATGCAATCACATACAGGGTGTTTCATTTAAAATAGCGATGTTGCCACTGGTTTAGAGTGGCAATACCGCATAAACAAAAATATTTTTAAGTGTAGATTATGGTCGTTTATCCCGGTTGCCAAATTTTCAAAATGATCCGCTTTTTAGTTCTCTATAAACGTCTAATACGCCATCCACCGTGGGACACCCTGTATTGGTGAATAGATGGCTAGATCCACCCATAAGTTCCACAACAATACACTCGTTTGTACTTGATGTCACAATATATTACTAGTTTGGTGAAGTAACATTACTAATTCCTGTTAAAAGGCAAATTGACAAAAAGTGGATAATCTTACAAATTCTGACTTTATATAATAAGTTATTGTTCAAGTACAAATAAGTGGATTGTTGCGGAACTTATGGGTGGACCTCTGCGGGACGAGCGCAGCGACTTCCGCAGCCATCTAATCACCAATATACTGTTAAACTGTTCAAGTAAGACATTCACCTGAAACGTAATTTTCAAACTAATGAGAATAACGTACATTTGAGTAAGTCAGTTTAGCATCGTAATTAAACAATATATTGATGAATAGATGGCTGCGGAACTCGCTGCGCTCGTCCCGCAGAGGTTCACCCAGAGGTTCCGCAACAATTCACTCATTTGTACTTCAATAACTTGTCACATTATGTTAGGTACTAGTTTGGTGAAGTTACATTACTAATTTCGGTTGAAAAGCAAATTGACAAAAAATGAATAATCATAATCTTACAAATTATGACTTTATGTAATAAGTTTTTGTTCAAGTACAAATAAGTGGATTATTGCGGAACTTATGGGTGGATCTCTGCGGGACGAGCGCAGCGAGTTCCGCAGTCATCTACTCACCAATATACTGTTGAACTATTCAAACAAGACACTCACCTCAAACTTGTAATTTTTGAACTAATGAGAATAACTGACATTTGAGTGAGTCAGGTTAGTATTGTACCTACTTGAACACTGTAGGTATTAATGAATAGATGACTGCGGAACTCGCTGCGCTCGTCCCGCAGAGGTCCACCCATAAATTTCGCAACAATCCACTCGTTTGTACTTGAATAACTTGTCACATTATGTTACTAGTTTGGTAAAGTAACATTACTGACATTACTAATTCCTGTTAAAAGGCCAATTGACAAAAAGTGGATAATCTTACAAATTCTAACTTTATATAAGTTATTGTTCAAGTACATATAATGTAACACAAATAGGTAAGCTTGTGGCGCAGTGGTGTGCTACGTATAGTAATTTTTCAGGATTGGTGCAATGGTAACTTTTAATCAGAAAGACGTGATCTACATTACATACCTACAAAATTCAGCTAATTCTGACATAAACACAATTTCTGTATGCTTTGGGCAGGGTCCTTCCTTATTTATTTTTGGAAAAAACAGTGATTTTAGTGAGTAAAACAAACAAGGAGATAAAATAGGATACTTCAAAAAGAAGCAAATGTTATTATGAATTAGTAAAACAAAGAGAGAGATAAAGTGGAATAGGTACAATTTAAGTGCTTGGTTGGTCTAATAGTTGCAGAAAAAGGCGCAAATCCAAAGCCCCGCGCTCAAAACCACCTTTTTTCGATTAAACAGACCCTGGAAAAGAGGAAAATCCAAAGAAAAACTAACAAAAATAACATTCCAAAGCCTAATTGACAAAATTAAAGTTTTCTTTATATTTACCCCATAGATTTTTTCAAAATTCGGAAAAGTCAACTTTCAATTTTGGGAAATCTTCGGTGAAAAAGAGGTATTTTCTTCTGGTGGGTAGGTACTAAGATACCCTTATGATTGGCATTTTTCGAAACTATGAAAAATCATTACTTTTTTTCTTTTAGCGCCGGTTTATCAATAGAGAGTTACCTCATGAGTTCGGGATAACCTTGGGTCAAAGTTGTGAGTTGTGACAAGTGTTTATCTATTCAGGATCAACTGCTACTAACTCGAAAGTTATTCCAGGAAAAAGTTAACCCGCGTTCTCACGGCAAGTTAGCGTATTTGATCCTGGATTAACCTCAACATTTTCTGTTACTTTTGTCTGAATTTTTTTGAATGTTGTGGTTTTGGCTTAGATTTTGAAATTCTGAAGAGATGAAGGATCTAGATTTCAGTGATGATGATCGAGATGTTCTAGAATTTCTAGAACATGAGCGACGCCCCTACCACGTAAGGTTGAAGTCAAATCTCTAATCACTTTGACGATTTTTTGACGTTGGCGCGTTTTCGCTTACGAAAAGAAACAATTTTGTTCTAGAAAAAATCGAAAATCGAGCATAGACTCGAATTCCCAACAGACAGGTACCACGTTAGTACCTATGCTTGTGGTCTACGTACCGTACACAATACCGAAATTTTCGTTACGGAGACAAAAAATACCATAAAAAAGTAAGGTTATGAGCAGAAAATGGCAAAAAATCGACAAAAGTGAGCTGGCAACGTTGCATAAGTAATGCCAACCTTCAAAGAATCCGAGAGTTTACTTGGATAAACACTTTTCGAATTGAGTAGGTAGTTAGCCCAGAGTTAGAGTTAACCCAGGGCCAACAAACTTTGCGAGTTATCCCTTGATTGATAAACCGGCCCTTAGAGATAGAAAGCTGAAATTTTCAGCGATTCTCACCCCAGTAGAGGACTACAATTTCTGAAAATTTCAGCTCATTTGCACTTATAGTTCCTGATATAAAATCGTGTTAAGCAATTTGGGATAATTTATCAATTTTTCAATTTTTCTGAGTGCCTTTTTTCATAGATTTCGGCTCCAAATCTCAGAATAATTTAGTGTATGGAGTTTGGGTGATCCCAAATGATCATTTCTTCATAACAAAAATCTAAATAATCCATGAATACTAATTAAACTAAAACTCCAAAGTCGTAAACACACGGATGGCAATACGACCGACAAATGACGACGACTCCGGAGCAATTTTCTTAAGTACCTCGGTGGTATTCTTAAAATCGTCCGCTCTATAATTTTCGACACCCTACGAGGGGAATAATCGAACTCGACCATATAATTATAGTAATTTCGCCAGCCAGGCCAATTTCGTTAGACATTTTCGCTATACAAAAGAGCTCTTAAGTGTTTTCAGAACGATTGTTAAGGAGGATGCTTCCATTTTTTTTTTTATTTCAAACTTGCACAGAGCAACGGTAATTTTGTTAACACGTTTAAAAGGATTTGCGTGCGTGAAATAATATAAGTTAATTTGAGTCACAACTAAATAGTATTTATAAATATTCCAAACCTAACTTATCTCTTATTTTAATCCCCATTTGAGACACGGAATTACTTATCGAGGTTATTTATGTAATCTTAAAACGCTATTTAATAAAGTTATAATTTTTTTTGCACTAAATTATGCATTTCAGTAGCTACTTGATTATTACAATTTATTATTATCGTTTTGCATATTGCTATAATAAATGCAAAAGTTACTAACATCATTAGCGAACAAATTATTCTTATATTTAAATAAAAATCCATTCTAATCTCACGAGCCTGCGGTTGGCAAAAAGGGAAATTACTTGTCCCATAATTGCCGTTAAAAAAGCATGTCTAAATTGAGAACAATGGGACCGAAATTAACTGCATTGTACCGAAAATATTCTCTTTGGGATGACGATTCTACTGGGTTTTTGTTCTATCTTAAATGCAAATTGTGAATGGTTTGCTTGTCGGGGTTGGCATTTACATTTAAGGGAGGAAAAATATTGATAATGATAAGAGTTTATTCAGCATCATTTTGAAGTTTAATCTTGGTTTAATTAAATATAATCCCTATAAACCTCTTTGTGAAATGTAAAACAATTTTTTACCATTATAATCCTTGGAAAATAAGCAAATATTTCACCTGTAGTAACCTTCGACTCGCACAAATCCATCATTTAACTTCGTATTAAATCCTATTTCGGTATTCTGATTTATATCCAGTCTTTAAAAGAATTCTGACAGAAAGTACGTATCACGTTTTATATTCCTTTACCATGATCTGTCTAATATTCTATTTGGTAATGATATATCGAATTTGGAGTTTGGAAAATTGGATATTTACGAATATAAGGTTATTTGCCTGGTATTTACCTGATGGAACGATTTAATGAAATTAAAAACGGGATTTTTGCAAGGCAGGGTTCAGTGTAGATAAATTGTAGTTAAATTTAAGTGGATTAAATCGATTTTCAAAGTTGAGATTCTTTGGAAGATCAAGGTTCAATGTTGTTTTCTTACTCAAAAACTGATCTATAGTTTTTGGAAATTTTCAGGATTTATTGTGGAATATCTATAATTCAGTATGTCTTATCCTCTTCTCTATTTTTGACATAGATTAATAATTATAGTGATGAAATTGATCTAGGTTATTCTCATTAGTTCAAAAACTACACGTTTCAGGTAAGTGTCTTATAGTATGTTGGTGAGTAGATGGTTGCGGAACTCGCTGCGCTCGTCCCACAAAGGTTCACTCATAAGTTCCGCAATAATCCACTTATTTGTACTTGAACAATAACTTATTATATAAAGTCAAAATTTGTAAGATTATGATTATTCACTTTTTGTCAATTTGCCTTTCAACAGGAATTAGTAATGTTACTTAACCAAACTAATAACATAATGTGACAAGTTATTCATGTACAAATGAGTGATTTGTTGTGGAACTTATGGGTGGACCTCTGCGGGACGAGCGCAGCGAGTTTCGCAGTCATCTATTCATCAATATGTTATTTTAACTACGATACTAACCTGACTCACTCAAATATGAGTTATTCTCATTAGTTTAAAAACTACACGTTTCAGGTGAATATCTTACTTGAACAGTTCAACAGTATATTGATGAGTAGATGGCTGCGGAACTCGCTGCACTCGTCCTGCAGAGATCCACACATAAGTTCCGGAACAATCCACTTATTTGTACTTGAACAATAACTTATTATATGAAGTCAGAATTTGTAAGATTATCAACTTTTTGTCAATTTGCCTTTTAACAGGAATTAGTAATGTAACTTTACTAAACTAATAACATAATGTACCTAACAAGTTTTATTCAAGTACAAACGAGTGGATTGTTGTGGAACTTATGGGTGGACTCAATCATCTATTCACCAATATATTGTTCAAGTACAATACTAACCTGATTCATTCAGTTGTGAAATTTTCTCAATAGTTCAAAAACTACACGTTTCAAGTGAGTGTCTTATTTGAACAGTCCAACAGTATATTGGTGAGTAGAGTTCCACCCATAAGTTCCGCAATAATCCACTTATTTGTACAGGGTGTTGTTTTATATATTGACACCCCACCTACAGCATTTACCCTTACAGGTAGAAGAAAGGTGTAAATACAAAAGTTGTACAGTTTTGACTGAATTTTAAGAAACCATGAACAGAAACAAAATTTGAATGTCAGAAATGTGAAATTTTGCTTCTAGCTTTTTTCAAATGGGATGCCCTATGTTTCATTCTATAGCTATTCTTGAAGAGCACAATGCCCCGATCTATATTTGATTGAGCAATCTCTATAAAATATTCGGCTCCAAAAATTGTGAAAATACTCTCCTATACTACTGATTTTGTAAACCATTCGACCTGTATAAGTGAAAGCTGCAGGTAAAATTTGAGATACTTGGTTTCTCTGATAAATTTTTAAAATTCTTAGAACCAAATATGTTGGAGATGGGTCAACCGAATATAGACAAACTATAATAGTTTTGGAATCGGGAAATTGTGCTCTTCAAGAATATAGAACTAAATATAGAGCATCCCATTTGAAAAAAGTGCAATATTTCACATTTCTGACATTTAACTTTTGTTCCTGACCATGAATTCTAAAAATTTAGCCAATACTGTACAACTTTCGTATTTACACCTTTCATGTACCTATAAAGGTTAAGGCTATAGGTGGGATGCCAATATATAAAAAAAAACACCCTGTACAGTTTTTGAATAATCATCCAGTTTTGTATAGAGTTTGATGTAAACGAAACTGAAGTTTAAAACAGATTGGGATATCAAATGTTGAGATTTTTACAAAGCTAGTTTCCAGTATTTGGAAGAATTGCGGTAAAATTTTGACTCATTTAATTTAATTTTCAAAGCTGTTGCAAAATCAGGTTTTCAATGTCTTTTTCCTAATTTATTCAAAAACTGATCTATGTAGTTTTTGGAAATTTCCAGGATTTATTTGTGGAATATCTATAATTCATTATGTCTTATCCTCTTCTCTATTTTTGACACAAATCAATGAAATATTATAGTGATGAAAAAAATTGATCTAGGATTAACGATTCAATTGTATCCACGTTTTCCATTATGGGGTTCGACAATAATAATAACGGACCTCCATTATAAACGAATTAAAACAACATCCGTTTATTTAGGATAATAATTAATTGGCAGTTGAGAGCTAAAGTTACCTTTACAGAATTATATTTTCCAATAGCAAATAGAGGTATAGCTATATATACATTTTCCTAATCCAACTGATGAATCAATGAAACTAAAATGTAGCTTTTGTTGGCAATATTCTATAGAAGATAATTTTATAATGAATTTGAAAACTAATCTCCAACTAGCTTAATTATTACACAATTTAACGTCAATATTAAAGCCTTTCTGGCTCGCTTGCAAATCTCTCTGGGAGGGCCTCGATTTAATTATGGTTCCTAGTAAAGATAGAGTTGATTTCAGTAGCTGACCTCTTCCACATTGAACAGCGCTTGACCGCTTAACTAAATTATCTAGAGGCTCTTTTGCTCTCTCGGTTTTATTTTGAAGTAGCTGCCTCTTGGCAATTTTCATTAACTTTTACATTTCACACACAAATAATCCTAATAATTCTGATGTATTACACCTATATAAGGTTACCAAAAAGTAGTGGTAGTAAATAAGCAACAAAGCTCTTCACCGACAAAGTTGGACATAATCCAAGTCTTGCATGTAAGACACAATTTATCGTTTTATAATTGGCAACGTCTTAAGACTACCCCACATAAAAGTACGTCTGCAATGTCCCCATAAATAAAATACCCTGTATAAATCTCGAGTCAACCAGAGCTCTTTTGAAGTCGGAGTCAGCCAATGGCAGTAAATACTCGGATTATTTGCTGGTGTAAATTTTAATTTTTATAAGTGCGTGAGAGTTATTTATGAATGTGCACTAGATTTTTTTTAATGAGAATTAAGAATTGAAATCGCTTAAGCAATAAAAGGCAGCTTAGCAAAAGCCGGAGTAATTTAAACCGCCCAAAATGCATAAACCTTTTAGCAGTTTAAAAGTTAATAATGTTTCCGTTCCGGTCGGGAGAGCGGCGGCAATTTTTTCGCCCGCGGGATATTATTATGATAAACTGATTTAATATCTGGAGAGTTTAATAAAAAATATATTTTGGGGGGAAGCAAGTGCGACCCTAACGTGCGGTAACACCGTCGTCTTAATCGCGGTTTTCTGGAATGTCAATTTCCAGATTTAAGCTTGAGTTTTGGAATGGATGGAACTGATTTTGGTTTTTCAATTTATGAGTGTTTCTGTTTAAATAAACGCCCTTTGTGAATGTGGATGGTGGATGGTTGAGGGACTAGTCAGAAACAGGAGAATATCAATGGCGTACACTCGATTCATTTACGAATGGAGAACCATACGAAAATATACAAAACTGTAGGATTATTCAAAAACTGTAGGTGCAGGGTGTTTTTTTTATATATGACACCCCACTTTACAGGTAGAAGAAAGGTGTAAATATAGAAATTGTACAGTTTTAGCTGAATTTTTTACCATGGATTCTAAAAGTTTAGCCCATACTGTACAACTTTTGTATTTACACCTTTCATGTACCTACTTGTAAAGTTGAAGGCTGTAGGTGGGGTGTCAATATATAAAAAAACACCCTGTACTTGAACAATAACTTATTATATAAAGTCAGAATTTATAAGATTATCCACTTATTGTCAATTTGCCTTTTAACAGGAATTAGTAATGTTACTTTATTAAACTAATAACAAAATGTGACAAGTTCTTCAAGTACAAACGAGTGGATTGTCGCGGAATTTATGGGTGGACCTCTGCGGGACGAGCGCAGCGAGTTCCGCAGTCATCTATGCATTAATAATACGTTATTCAAGTACGATACTAACCTGACTCACTCAAATGTCACTTATTCTCATTAGTTCAAAAACTACAAGTTTCAGGTGAGTGTCTTATTTAAATAGTCCAACAGTATATTGGTGAGTAGATGACTGCAGAACTCGCTGCGCTCGTCCCGCAGAGGTCCACCTATAAGTTCCGCAATAATCCACTTATTTGTACTTGAACAATAACTTATCATATAAAGTCAGAATTTGTAAGATTATCTACTTTTTGTCAATTTGTCTTTTAACAGGATTTAGTAATGTTACTTTGCCAAATTAGTAATATATTGTGACAAGTTATTCAAGTACAAACAAGTGGATTATTGTGGAACTTATAAGTGGACTCAGCCATCTATTCAACAATATGTTGTTCAAGTACAATACTAACCTGATTCACTCAGTTGTGCATTTTTCTCATTAGTTCAAAAACTACATGTTTCAGGTGAGTCTTATTTGAATAGTTTAACAGTATATTGGTGAGTAGATGGCTGCGGAACTCGCTGCGCTCGTCCCGCAGAGGTCCAACCATAAGTTCCGCAATAATCCACTTATTTGTACTTGAACAATAACTTATCATATGAAGTCAGAATTTGTAAGATTATCTACTTTTTGTCAATTTGTTTTTTAACAAGAATTAGTAATGTTACTTTACCAAATTAGTAATATTTTGTGACAAGTTATTCAAGTACAAACGAGTGGATTATTGTGGAACTTATAAGTGGACCCAGCCATCTAATATGTTGTTCAAGTACAATACTAACCTGATTCACTCAGTTGTGCATTTTTCTCATTAGTTCAAAAACTACATGTTTCAGGTGAGTGTTTTATTTTAACAGTTGAACAATATATTGGTGAGTAGATGGCTGCGGAACTCGCTGCGCTCGTCCCGCAGAGGTCCACCCATAAGTTCCGCAATAATCCACTTATTTGTACATAGGAAACTGTATGATTTGGCGTTGACAACATTTTTCGAACAACGTTATTTTAAGTATCCTAAAAATACATTGGATATAAGCAAGATACCGCTAACTAATTACCCAATTTGTAACGATTCAAACGCAATTGTAACGTGCTCCTGATTCTCAAATGCAAATGCGCTCATCCAGAGGGTTGGGTCGGAATCCCAAAAAAGATAAATCCATGTTTACGAGAGCGTTCCAAAATGACGTCGCCTTAGGCTCGTTTCGTACACAAAAAGCAAATATTTGTCCAGGGCTGGTAATTTGGACTTTGGCGGATGCATTATCGGTCGACGCAGTGTTTGCGTTGCGGTCCCGAAATGAACGTTTCGTGGTGCAAATATTAAATATGATGATGAACTGGATGCGGCGGCGCCATGGGTTAACAGGCTTGTTGATGAGGATGAGCTGATTTGAGATTATCTATAATAATTCTCAATTAAATTGATCATATTAACACATTGATGTATGTATTTTTTTTCAACAATTACGCTGTATTATATTTGACATGAACTATTTCTATTAATGGAACACTCTGTGTGTATCTAATCTAGTTCAAAATTATCATTAGGCAGATTGAAATAGAAGTCGTTATATAGTCAAGCAGTATACACTACTGTTGTGTACACATTCGAAATTGTATGTTCGCATTCACTGTTCGAGCATCACTTCTCTCATGCATGAGCGGGACGATATTAAATTTGAAATAAACTTGTTACGCTGTCAGTTGCAAAAACGGACCAGCCCTCTCGTAAACTCTATAAATTTAAAACAGTCGATGTAATTATAACAAACTGTTATATCCACTATAGCGAATGGTATCCTATTCAAAAACTTTCAAAAAATTAGTTTAGGTATTACATAATATGATTAATCATTAAATATTATTATAACGTACGTCATCGCAAAAACTACAAAATTATAACTATTGTTTTTGGCACGATTTCCTTTCCAGAAAACAATTAGGAAAATGAAACTTTCTACTAATTTTGGCGACTTGCAACTTCTCGGAATTAAATTACCAATTAGAACTGTTTGCCATTAGAGAGATTGCGCTAATAGAAAAAAAACTTTTCCCCAAGGATTAATTTTTCCGCCGCATTTAAATTTTTTCTAATACATGACGCCTCCATCAACAATTGTAATCAACTAGATTGATCATTACCCATTTGTTTTTCCCAAGAAAAAATTTGGTTTGTTGACATCTTCCAAAGTGAAGATGTTCCGTAATAATGCGGTGACAGCTGAACAATGCCTTTCCCAAACAAAAAATCTGATTGAGAAGATTGTTTATGGACCACATGCTGAGTTACAGTCTTGTGTATGTCTTAATTGTTTAGTAAATTAAATTTGTTTTTTTTTGCATACATTTTTTTTTTATGTAAGAGGGTGTCCCAGACAGATGTCAATCCAATTTTTTTTTCGGTGACTAAATTATTCGTTTGCCTGCTATGAGAGAAAATACGATCCGAAAAATCTTAAATAAATAAATACGTTTTGGGGATGGCATGGAAGTACCATAATCAGTGACGTACAAATTTATAAGCAGATAATATTTTTATCTCAAGAAGTCATTTGCAGTAATGATAAACAAACTCTCATAGAATTATATCCTTGAATAATATGATAAAATTATATTTTAAATTATAAATATATTAGCGCCGCCACTGTAAAAGGGAAGTATCAAACTACCAAATGCATTATCTTACGATTTTGTATCAACATTGGAGCTTTTTTCGCGGATTCCCTTTCATCTGTGATGCTGGAACATGTGCCTCTATCTCGCAACATGTTTCTTTTTACACGTCACTCAAATCCCGTATGTGTGGAGGAAGTGTTTTAAAATGATTTGTAAAAATCTTTTGACTGATAGAAATTTAATATTCTGCTTTGAACTTTTCAGATTGATTAAAAAAAATACATTTGACTTTTTTCAACTTCTCGACAGTCTTAAAGTTTGGCATCAGCAAACAAGATACTTGAATTTAAACTTTCAAATTCAATTCACGAAGAAGTTTCTCCAATTACACAAAAGTTGCGCATAAATATTTCAAAAGCCAAAGTGCTCCCTGAAAGAATTACGGTGCATTACCAATTCAAAAACACGGAGAATTTGATATTTTAATACCACAAAAACCACACAATAGGTAACCCGACACCTCCTCCTAATGGGGCAAAGTTCCCTTTTACAAAAATTTTTATCCCCCCGAGGAAAACTGGCTATAAGTATACGCGCTGGGGATGCTCCGAAGCATCATCCAAAAAGTTAAGAGTTTTGTTTGGCAAATTGTAAAAGCAATGTCTGTAGATGCTGATACAGAAGAAAAGCTACAAGATTTCTCACTTACATCAATTAATTTGGAGCTGAATTCAAAATAATCTTATTCAATTCAAATTATGATTATATCTTTTTTTTTTTTAATTTCCTCATTAAAATACTTTTTCAAATGAGAAAAATTCCTGGCTGGAAGGCCACAAATAAAAGCGAAATATACGGTAACGACCCCCACAATCAATATGGCAAGTGCACTTAACCGGATCCCTTTTCGGGCTCAGGTGCGTTCGCTCGGTCTGTTCGTCGAGAATAATCCTAATAACACCCCCCCTTTAAGCCCTTAACCCACCCTTTTTCAATGAATGGAAATATACGGGCGCCATAGTGAATCTTCCTCTTGGGAAACTTTTTTTTGTGCTCCAATTATTATCGGGATTCGTTGCACTCTCTGCAGCTGGAGAACAATCGAGAGGGTTTTTTTTTTTTGTTTCAAAGATTGTGTTGTTTTTACCCCCCAAGTGTCATAATTGGCAATAGCACGAAATTCATACATTACATGGGGGGAAGTCTAATCAAACAAAATTAAAAAACGCTCGTTTCGTCAATCAACGATATTGCGGAATTAAAATTAGAAAATTGCAATTTTGAACCAGGTCCAGCAGGCTTTCAAATATGCAGAAAATTTGCGCCTATGCACTCGTTAACCGTTTAGATTAAAATTGTAAAATTTTATAGGAAATTTTCCAACTATTTTATAAATTATATATAAATATGATTTACTATTTTTTTTCAACTAAGCTTGGATAGTATCGCTTTAGAAAGCGTCGTAAATAGATTTTCCATTTAAAACTCTTCCACCATAGCAGGAACTTTCGCAATATGAAATATGGAATAATCCCATCGCAACTGAACATTTTAATCCCTGGTAACAAAATAAGAAAACTGTCTTCGCCTGTCCGAAAAATGGAAAACTTTCTTGTTGGCAGCACCAGACTGGCTTCGCTAGAAAATCTCTGGAGAAATCTCCGGGCCCGTATTAGGAGGGCTTTCCCCGAGATCGAAATGCGGCGCCTCTGATGAAGGAAAATCGAGAAAATCTCCCCCGGAAAACCATCTGGATTTGTTTTTCGGCGGGGCGAACGCGACCCAGATGTGTCTCGCCTAGATTGACCGGCTCCGCAGTGTTTTAGGATATAGCTTGTTGCTTTTATGTTAACTTTATAGATTTTACTTTAGCGTACTAAAAGTTTTTTAATATGCATCGACGACTCGCCCATTTTGGGCCACTCAAAAATTAATAACTGCAAAATTCACGTTACACGGAAAAGCTTTTAGTGACCTTCTTAGAAAAGTCGATTGGAATTAAAATATGGCTGGAGTTTCCGATTCATTAGATTTTCATTTTTTGATCCGACGTGCATATTTTGTAATAACCTCTGAAAATTGTTAAAAATGAAAATGGAACAGTAAGGCTTTTATTGATTGATTGATTTAATCAACGGCAGCAAGGCAAGGTTTAGCGATTCCCTGACACCGCAGCTAGTTCGCTTATTGTATCCCTTGCTGTGAATTTCTGCTGAAATAGGTTTGACACCTTCGCCAGGGCCAGTAGCCTCTTTATTGGTGACTTCAGGGAACCCTCCTCCTGCACAGATTCCTCCTCCAAGAAGTGTCGGGTTCTCCAGTAAGCGAGTCCAGGAATAAGATGTGAGAGGCTGATTCTTTGTATTCGTCGCATAATTTACAAATGGCTTCATCTTGGTAAACTCCCATTTTGTGTAGGTGTTTTCTTAGTGTACAGGGTGATCCAGTATAAAGTGAACACCCCCCCTACCTTTTCGGTAAAAAAAATATTTTTGAAAAAATCAAGATAGCCATTTGGTGTATTTTTTCTCTAGGAGTTTGAAAATGTTTTTCGAAAGGACCCCGCACACTTGTTATGGGATTTCTGACCGCGGTCAAATTTAACCAAATTTCAGTATGTTATAGATCTCACCATTCTAATCAATATTTACCATGGGCACAACTCAATCCTATGACTTGTTTTGGAGATACAGGTAGTTTAATGTCCAAGAAATGCCCACATTTTATATGCATTTACATTTACCTGTCACCTAATAATACCAGGATGGACAGGTATTCTCACGCTCAGGTGACAAGTAGATGAAAATGCATATAAAATGTGTGTATTTCTTGGACATTAAACTATCTGTATCTCAAAAACTAGTCATAGGATTAAGTTGTGCCCATGGTAGTTATTGATCAGAAAGGTGAGATCTATAACACTAAAATTTGGTGAAATTTGACCGCGGTCAGAATTCCCATAAGAAGTGTGCGGGGTCCTTTAATTAGATTTTTTGTTAAAGCGCTGTGACCAAAAAAGTAATTTTTTTAAATGGAATAACCTATATTTAAATCAATTATTTAAACGCCCCTATTTTTCTCATTTCAAATATATAATTAGTTTATCTTTATTTCAGTAATTTACCATATATTCTCACTTTGAAATTCACATAAATAGCCGAAAAGGTATCATAAAACATAATAACCAGTAGTTTTATTAAAGGTAAAATTATTTAGATTTACCTTGATAACTTTTCGACAAGCCCGAAGGGCTAGAGTTATACGCGAGCCCGAAGGGCTGAAATTATACGTGAGTTTAAAGGGCCGGAGTAATATGCGAGCCCGAAGGGCCGGAATTATACGCGAGCCCGAAGGGCTGGAGTTATACGCAAACCCGAAGGGCCGGAGTTATGCGCGAGCCCGAAGGGCTAGAGTTCCCATGTAACGACATGAAATTTCAATAAATTTCGGTGAATTTTTAAGAAATTACTTGAAGCTTTATTAATATTCCCAGAAATTCCAAACAAAAGAGAATTTCAGTGAAATTCCGAAAAATTCTTATCAAAATAAATTAAATTTTGAAAAATTCCTTGAAGTTTCGGTTATGAAGAAGCACTTTTTTGTGCTTCAGCAGTATTGCAAGCCTCACTACGTTCGGCTCGCAAACCTACTGCTTCAGCACAAAAAAGTAAAGCTTCTACTCCTAATAGAACAATATACTATTTTCTGCGATTGACAAGAAATGTCAGCATTTTTGACCAGTTGACAGGTCGCAAAACTCATTATTCTGGTATTTCAATTATGTTTCGATAGTTGCTAAGGAATCAATGAATAACAATACGGGAAACACTTTTCCGGCCTAGGCCGGGAAAGTGATTCTCGTAGTGCTGAATAATTGGAACCAAAAAACAAACATTTAACAGGTATTTAACCGATCGCAGAAAAAATAGTATGTGTATTTCGGTGGAAAAGCACATTCTCGGCCTTCGGTGTTTGCCGGCCTCGGCTACGCCGAGAATGTGTCACTTTTCCACCTAAATACACAATATACTATTATATGATTTTCATGGTTTTTATTGAATTTGAGATAAATTTATCCCTCAATAATTATTGAGGGCAAGCACCCCAAAACAAATGTTGTCTGCTGCGCAGTGGTTACCTTACCGTAATTCGTGATTTTTTAGCTTCTTCACTTGAAATAGTCACGAGCCGCCACTGCAAATTACTAAGATAAAGATAAACAAACTATATATATTTGAAATTAGAAAAATAGGGTCGTTCAAAAAATGGATTCAAATATAGGTTATTCCATTTAAAAAAAATATTTTTTTGATCACAGCGCTTCAACGAAAAATCTGATTAAATTTCCAAAAACGTTTCCAAATTCCTATAAAAAAAAAAAAACAGCAAATGGCTATCTTGATTTCTTCAAAAAAAAAAATTTTTTGCGAAAAGGTAGGGGTGTTCACTTTATACTGGATCACCCTGTACAGTGACCGGTTAAGAGTCTCGTCACAATTTTGATCTGGTTCCTTGTGAGCTTAAGAATATCAAAGGCTAATCTTGTCGTAGAATAGTTCACCGTTGCCTAGTGGTGTTGCCTCGATATTTAATACCAGTGGTTTTTGTATTCTTCTCAGATCCACTTGTTCAAGCAGCCACGTATCGAGGTTATTGATATTCCGAATACGGGTTCAGGGCTCATAAACTGCCTTTCTGATCCTTGCCTGGCTAAAGAGTCCGCGTTTTCATTGCCAGCAGCGTCCGTGTGCCCCGGCACCCACGCACGAGTTACCTTTTTATGGCTGGCTAGGGTTAAAAGGAGTTGCAGGCAGTCCCACACTAATTTAGAGTTTATCTGTTGGGATGCTAGAGCTTTAATAGCTGCTTGGCTTACTGAGAAGATCGTGATATTCTTATGCTCATATCCCTTTCACATTGCATCTATTTCGGCTTGGAATACGGTGGTGTGCTTCCCCAGTGGAGAATACCATTTTGATCTTAAGGATAGGCCATATACTACGGCACCGGTTCCACTGTCAGTGTACCATACTAACTTTACATTCTGGACTAGTGAGTTTTCTGTTTTGTTTTCCCATTTAATCTGGGTTTGAAACGGTTTGTGAGTATTTATTCTCGAGGTCATAATCTTTTCTCAAATAGTGAATTTGTAACAATGTTTGATATCCTGGTATGTCCGGATGTTCTTCTCGGATTCCAGTTCTGGCTTAAATTGAGTCTGTAAGCCCTCATTCTTCCCTAAGCTTTGATAATGATATCAAATGGTTTTCTTAATAACAGTTGGAGTGCTTCCCATTGTACCCATTATGCAGAGACAAGACAGTCTTTGAAGTTTAGATAGCTCCATTATTGGTTTGCTCTGTTCGACTTTTGGCCACCAGACTATTGATCCATAGGTTATTCTGGGCCTTACCACTAGGTACTGTATAGATCCAATTTACTATGTTGGGTAGAAATCCCCATGTTTTTCCCACTGCTCTTTTGGTTACCTTTGTTGGTGACGTATTCAATATGAGCGTTCCAGGTTGGCTTTGCATCCAAGATAATTCCTAGGTATTTGACTTCCCGGACGAATTGTATTTGCTTTTCGAAGAAATTGAGGTTTGGGGGGACTTGATCGTCCAGTTTTCTTCTTTTCGTGAAGGAGATTATAGCTGTTTTTTCAGGGTTGACACTCAGGTTTGCCCCTTTGACCCAGTCTCCCACGATTTTAAGCGCTCTTTGCATTTTTGCAAAGGTAGTTGGTAAGTTTTTCCCCATGACTACGGTTACTACATCATTTGAGTAACCCTGGGTATAAATATTTCTGTTATTAAGGTCTACTAGGAGTTCGTCTACGACTAGGTCCCACAGTCTTTTGATACCGACAATACCAACATTATTTAGAGTAACCGGAACTTGTCATTCACCAAGCATATTATCAATCCATTTGCTTATGATGTGTGTGACTCCGTGCCTGCACAAAACAGTGTTCATAGATTCAAATGAGGTACCTCCTTTTCATCAATTGCGCGGTCTATCATTTAACACCAATTGCTGTTTAGCAAGGTTTACCCAATTGATAGGCATGTTGGTTTTGGTGTAGTGGTTTTTCTTTAAGAGAAATTTCCCTGACATGTTTATCAATCAGTTTTTCAATCGTCTTCATAATAAAGGACGATAGTGTAATTGGTCTAAACGCTTTTGCCTGCAAGAAGTCTTTCCCAGGTTTTGGTATAGGGACTATTCTGATTTCTTTTCAATTTTGGGGTCCTGTGGCTAGCTAGGCTAGCTTTCAGTAGCCTGCCGAGTAGCGGTATTATGATGGACTTGCTCTACTGATGGAGTAGAACAGGTATAGTGTCATCGGACTCTGACAATTTAAAAGGATCAAAAGAGTTTATTGTCCATTCTCTTTTGATGTGTCCCAGTTCTCTTTAGTAGTCTGGATTTTGTGATTACTATGAAATGGTAAGTTCCTTTGTTATGATTTCGATTGATTCTGGGAGGTGAGTGTGCAGTAGAATCTGCAGAATCTCTCTTTTAGAATCTGTGAAAGTGCCATTTGGTTTTTTTGAGAGTCCCAACTGGATTTAGGGATCTTCGGACAAAATTTTTTGAAGTGTCATTGGTACCTTGGTGTTTTCAACCTCTTCGTAGTATTTCCTCCATGATTCGATTTCTACTTTCCGGATCTGACTGAGGTTATTATAGCCTCCTGTAGTTTACTAGCTGCCAATTCTACATCAGTGGCGTTTTTAATATCAGTTTTGACCTGGTTGCAGTTAGTAACCAGACCAAAACACATATCCTTCCCGGTTTGTTCTCCTCGGATCACGAAACTGCTCTGCTGGTCTCTCATCTTGTGAGATTTCCATACAGATATGTCTGTGATCAGACAGGGATGATTCTCCTGACACGCGCCAGGAGGTTATCCTGGGAGCTTATATACTGGCAGAGGTTAAAGTAATGTCTAGAACCTCTTTAGGAGTTCTTGTAACAAAAGTAGGTTTATTATCCCTATTGAGAATTTCCAAATTTTTTGATATTATGTAGTCTCATCTTTAATATTGACGTCGTTGCTACTTCATACAGGGTGGTGTGCGTTTGCATAGATCTCCACTATCATCTGCAGGTTTAATTACCTGCAGTATTACCCCAGCGTGCAGAGTTTGTTGAATGGAGTCATGTGGTAGGTAGGTTGAAGCCAGGACGGCTTAGTCACTAAAACAGAGATAGGTTAGTTTTAAGGTATGTTGTTCATTTTTAACAAATATGCAAGCTCTGACGTCGTTGGAGTGTTGATCATAAATAATCTTACCTCTGGCTTCGCCTAGAGCCCCAACTCTCCTCTTAAAAAGCCAGGAATCTTGGATCATGGCTACGTCAATATTCTCAGAGAGGAGGTTCCTGCAAAGGATGACCGTGGCCGCCTTATTGTGCTGCAGGTTTGCTTGGAGACCCGCAACTTCAGGAGCCAACACTTAGACCCCTGTCTAATTTAGTTTATGTTATACTTCGAACATGATGTAGGTACTCATGTATTTTGTTTGTTTTGTTTTGACTTTGTATGCAGATAAATGTAAAAAAAGTCCGACAAATACCATTTTAAAGTTACGTGATATTGGTGGCAAAAAACGTATGTTCTTGATTATGTCGTTGATATCACCTACAAAAAGCTACTGGTGGTTAATTACTATTAAATTTTAGGATATGTTCCCACTAGCATTTTACAAACGCGTTTCTGGAGTAGTATTGACCAATCAGATGGGAATTTCAATACTTGCAATTGTTGCGAGACTCACTTTTGTCGAATCTGCTGTCAATTGTAATACATTCTGAACTTGGATTCGGTACCCGTTTTCTATTTGCTTCTTTGCGAGTTGGAAAAAGGTTAATATAGTCAAAATTATTAGCTGTGTTTGTTCGTTGTAACATTTTCGAAAATAACTTTGACAAACTAATTGATGACAGTGACGGATTCTATTTCAGGTAGGAATATTATGAACAATAATTAGACATCAATTTTTTTGTCAATTTTACTATCACCGCTGTTTTAGATGTATTCAACAAGGATAGAGAAAAAATCACGTGACTTTAAAATGGTATTTGTTGGACTTTATATTATTTTTTCTATTTTGGTTTCATATCGAAGTCTTTTCGACACTGAAAGTAGTTTCGAAAAGAAGCTCTTTGTGACACTCCTTTTTTACTTATCGGAAGTTGGTAACACTGGCTGACTGATGGCCATCGAACTGTCATTTGCGATTTTATAATAGAAGATTTCTATATTTGGCATGTAGTGTTACCAACCTAAACTATGAAATCAGGAAATATGAGAATAAAATGTTCAAGAAAAATTTGTTTTTTTTTTAAATTAAACAATACCAAAATAGAAAAAATAGTATAAAATATTCGTTTCATAAGACATTTTATCGCACTCGCCCTTTAGAAAACTCGCCTCTGGCTCGTTCTCTAATATAGGGCTCGTGCGATAAAATGACGTCTTATGAAACTTGTATTTTAATGTACTATTTAAGGCTTTGTCAACAAATTTTGGTAAATTTTTTTCTGACGATAAAGCATTATTATAAGGCTTAGAACTAATTTGAGATCGTAACTGTTGAAATAAATTTGTTGAGAATTAAAATTTGTGTTGACGGCCTTTCGGGCACTCCATAAGTCCTGGATCATTCAGTTTGTACCTATTGAGGGAATTCCAATATGCCCAATGGATTCAAAATATTAAAATTTTAAATTGAGAATTTTTCCTAAAATGGTGTACAGTTTTTCGGATACGGGACAGGTCAGTGTATGCATTAACCTGCAAGCTTTTCACGGAAGTTTAATTTGTTTCACTCTTTTTCAGCCAACTATTGTGCACATTATAATTTCGAATGCTACTTAAAAATTATCAACTCACAAATCGTAGATCCGTCACTGAACAACCATGATGATGATTGTCTTTGGGGTTGAAAATAGCCTTTTTTCTTCATGGTTTAATGTCAAATCTTATCGTTATTAACTGAGAAGACGCAAATTTGCTATTCAACATTCGATAGTAAATGAAAAAATTCCTAGTTGTCTCAATTAACTAGAAGCTTATTCAGAAGAAACTCTACCTACGAATTCAGCTGGCTACGCCGTTGCTTTGTCCTTAAACTCCCCTTCTCCATTTCCCAAAGCCCACTCGACCGAAACTAAAGGAAAATTCTTATTTCTAAATTGGGCTTTTCATTTAAAAATTTCCGTCCCATTATTCTCAGCTTATTATTCGATATTAAAACAGTCAATCAAGTGGGGGTCCCCAGGAAAACGCGTTTGGAATATTTTAACTTTTAAGGCTCGGACCTACTGCTATTTCTTCAGATTTTTTTTTTGATTTATTAGTGAGGAAATAATTATTTGGCACATATTTTAAGAAATTGTGCAAATTACTTTATTCGATAGTCAATCACAGCGTATAGCCCGAAATAAAAAGGAGTGCGCTCTCAGAATAATAATTTTTCTCTAAAAAAAGCTTTCCGTGTTTTTTCGCCGGGTGGGTGCGTGACTGAGCTTTTATCCAAACAGAATAAAAAATATTTTTCGATCAAACACGAGCTCCCAAAATATTTACGAAATTGTTTGTTTGCCTATAAAATTTGGGGAAGATTTTTTTTTTGCTGTTATATAGAGGTGCGTCCCTCTATATAAAATTGGGTTAAAACAGTAAAGCATTTAATAATAGTTAGATTCGCTTTATGCTATTACTGGAAGAGGCACGTTCCAGAAACCTCACTGAAATGAAGCTAGACTTTAAGTGACCAGCAGTAGCGGTTTTCTTTGTGCCTTTTCGCGCACAAAGTGACCAGCAAGTGGCAATAATTCACTCTAAGGCTACGTGGTTTCGAGGGTCATGTCCGTTAATTTTCGTTAAATTGAAATTTGCCTTCAATTACACGGAACGGATACCCAATTATAGCACTTCAATTTCTCAAAAATCCATTTAAATCTTAAAACTATTAGTAGCATTTAGTCGCTATCCAACAAGCTTTTGATAAACAGCTTTATTATACCAGGGCCAATCCCATTCAAAGCGACTATTAATATAGATATTGACAGGTCGTTAAATATTTATCTCTCTTCGAACATCTATGGTATATTTTAACATGGTTATTATGGATCGATTTATCGCCTGGGTTTATAGATTTCCTGGTTGAATAATATTACTTGTAGATATTAAACAAGTTTCTGTTTTCCCCTGAAACAGATGACTTATGGATCCGTGGACGAATAAAAAATGATACAACATATTACTTTGGAAAAAAAAGTCATTACGACGACAGGTAGAAAGAAAAAGTGTATATGGCCGCAGGGCCTTTTCTACGATATTAATAATATGGGGTGCGTGGAAAGGATGCTGGAAAATTGAATTTTTGGCCCTTTTGTGCCTATATGACTGGCATGTTTCGAAATTTGCTGATAAGAAAGGTAAATATAAAATAATGCTATACAACAAAAATACAAGAGTCTTTTCAGATTTATATTAAATCACTCATACCAATGTAGATAAATATCTGCCGAAATCACATTAGGTGGGTGATGCAAAGTTTGAAATCTTTTGTGAAGAACTTTCGCATTCAGACTGTATTATTATGCAAAAACCATAACATAAAAAATTCTCCAGAGTTAATTTAAAATTATATATTTCCATCAGCTGACGGTGAAAGGCAAAAAAAAAGAAGCCGGCTGGAATAACTCGAATTTACGCCGTTTTAGGCGGTGTAATGAAAACATAAATTAGCCAAAAAGACCAACTCATTTATTAGTCCGGAAGAAAACATATAATTTCTGTTGGAATTATTCTAATAGAGCAAAAACGAAAAAAATAATAAAATTCCTACTTTGTGGACAAATTTACCAAAATATAACGAATTTATAGAGTACGATCATCGATCGTAATGTGGAAAATGATTAATGGAAGGTAAACGGGGCAATCCAGCGACGTCAGGAGCAAACTTGCGTGCCTTGAAGAATGACTTCGTCTATTAATCATAACCTTACTCCTGTGCAGAGACCATGCCAGAATAAGCAACTCTCGACTATGTTTACGTTTCATTAAAGTTCAACTAATAAATGTACATATTTCAAACTAAACTAGAAAATCCCCAGACTAAAAATTCCTGTCGGCCAGTTGTCACATGAACGTTGTGTTCCTGAAAAACATTTTAAAATGAACTGCGATTAAAATACCGCCATGGCGAAATTTATGTCCCGCTAGATTGCGTGCGTTTATCGGAAAAGTTTATAAAAAAAAAATATGGAAAATGTGAAAAAAATTGATATAGTGGGAAAGTTTCCATATTTGAGGTTGCGTGTGCAAATATTTTTCATTTCGTGTCACATAAATGTGAAGGCGGACGCATTTTATCCGCTTATTTTTTTTTCTCTAGGAGAAGGGAAAGCATATTATTTATGTGCTTTAACGAAAGATTAGGCTCGGTGGATATGCAAATCCAGACATGGAATAATGGATAATAATAATGGGGTGTAGACTCTATGTTTACTTTAATAATGGCTTAAATTAAAAAAAATTAATTTCCATCGGAAATGCAACATTTTTTGCCCTAAAAACATCCCAGGCGCACTTGAAACGTTGACAACCCAAATTAAAAAAACAAACCCAAACATCACTGTCTGTGTTATTTCTTCATCTTGTTACATGAGGCACATGCTGAAAGCACACACTGGCCTGTCAAAACTCTAGTTTCGGTTAAAAGATAATATCCGTTCTTGGATGGTGATGGCTGAATACTTCCCTTATCCTGGAAATTGTATCTTTACAGGTAATTAACCGAGTCACTTTACATTGGGATATTTAGGTTGAAATTGAGGGACTAGAATTTTTTCCTCTATCCGTATAACTTCTGTATAAAGCAAATAACAAACACATTTCTGACGTGTGAAATAACAAATTGAATGTAAGGATTTTTTTCCCTTAATTTTCCGATTTTCCAGGACTTTTCTTTTTTTTTTTTAAAAAAAATTAAATATACATACACCTTCTTGTAAATTATTTTTTTTCTAGAAAACTATCCCAGAGAAAATTATGAAATTTTCTGGTGAGAAAATGTCAGAACCTCATTGTAGCAAAACTTCAAAATTTTTCACTGGAAATTAAGGAAAATGAAAGGATAACGCACACCTGACATGGGATTTTTGGGCTCTATGGATTTTGTCCATTTTTTGATATGTTGTAGAGGGTTTAATTCTCAACAACTTTTAAATGGGACGAAATATTGAAGGTATTTGAGATAATATGATCGTTGAAAGATGAACTTTTTTGAGACTTTTTGTGTGGAGAATATACAATGACATTTCACTAAGTGAAACGTATACGTGAAACGTATACGTGAAACGGAGAATATACGAAATACTGGGCCCGGATCACGAGATTCGATCTCGATTGAAATGGATCGAAAAACTCGATAGTTGACTTAAAATGCATCACGTCACTCGAATTATCGACTCGATTCTATTGAATTTTCTTGACTAGTTCCAAGCTATCGAGTAATAATTTTTTTCCGTTATACTATTGCAATTTTTCACAGTTTGTCTGTTTGAGGTGATTGGTTAATTGTTTATTAATAAAGAAATATGCTGCCGATTGTGCGTGAGAGAAAGATTTTGATGAAAAGCAGGCCTGAAAATGTCTATTTGCTTCGGAGAATACAGAGATTGAGAGTGTAGCAAAACGCCCCAAGTACTCTATGTTAATTAGTTAGATGGTAAATGGCGAGCGGTATATTGATGGTGTTTATATACTTGGAGCTTGCTATCTAAAATCTGTGGAAGAGGGTCTATTTGCAAGAGAGAGAAACAAACTAATGAGGTGTACTAAATTATATTTTATTTCACATAAAACCCAAAAATCAATCAGCCAAATATCTTCCAATACTTTACATCCTTCTTTAGTTCTATAAAGTCAATACTTCACATCCGTTCTATATTGTTATTTTACGGATCACTGAAATATCCCTACTAAATAAGAAACGCCCTATTCATACTATTTCTCAAAATTATAATTCAACTCATTTTACTACATCCGAATCATTCCTAATAACTATCCTTTACCTAGTCAAATAATTCCTTAAAATCTCTAAGTCCTTTACTTATGAAAACCCAAAATAATTACCTATTTGTTTATCAACTAATTTATTCTCATAAAATCTTACTATAACTTGAAAAATAAAATCCCTAATTTAATAGTTCTGCCTTTAAAATCATCAGTGTCTCTTGATGAATAACAAATTTCAAATACAACTTCTCAATACGTCTAAAGATAATCGTTAGAAGTTTTATCTCCTGAATGACCACAGTCCTTAAACTAATCTCTCCATTATATTGAATGATAATCGTCAACAATCTAGTTTAAAACACAAGTTTCTTTTCTACACATCCCATTTCCTTTTCAACGGACCAAATTACTATCATAAAATTTTTTTGACAGCTTTCCAATATATTAAGACAATTCTATTTTTCAAGATTTCCTATTCTATTTAATTAAAACAATTACAATTTCTCGCCATCCCTGGCTAATATACAAAGTTATTTAAATTCTTATGAGTTCGATATTATAGCCCTTAATTTTTTTAAAGAGGACGAACCAGTTCAAACTTCTACTCAAACCAAAACTGTTCATGTTCTGTTATAGTTATTTACCTAACAAATGTGGAAAGTGATACTTTACCGCACGCAACGGCAGTTGACCGAACGACGCGAAGCGGAGTTCGGTCAGGCCGTTAAGGGCGGTAAAGGCACTTTCCGCATGTGTTAGGTACAAAATTTTACCTATGAGCATCTACATCTCCAAAAAAAGGCATTGAAAAAATTAATTAATGAATCAGATTAATTAATGAAATAAGATTTAATTTAGAAATGATCAAAAATCCATTTTCTGAAAAAGTAAGGAATTTTGATTATAAATATCAAATTCTACTTTACCGCACACTATGCGGTAAAGTGCACTTTACCGCATACTTTGTAGTCCACTTTACCGCATACTATGCTGTAAAGTCAACTTTACCGCACACTATGCTGTAAAGTTAACTTTACCGCATAGTGTGCGGTAAAGTGATACTTTCCATTTTCAAATACGTGCGGTAAAGTGCACTTTACCGCACGCTCGTAGGTAAAATGCATTATAACGTTCCTTCTTAATTTCTTTTCACTATTAAATGTCATTATATCTGAAGGTAATTAAGTTATGCGACAATGTTTCCTTTATAAAACACTCAAGTTATTAAGTTTATTTTAATAAAGTTCCACCGTGATTAAAATCAAAAGTTTTCTAGTAAAATTCACACAAAGTTATGTTCATCAAAATAAATCTTGTCACTATAAGGTACTTACATTTTGTCCATAAAACACACGTAAAATTACTTAATTAATTACTCAAAATATTTAGCTAGCACGCACATAAATTATTGAACGAATTTCAAATGTTATTACTTTCACGATTTTCCGTAAATTTTCTAAGTTAAATCATACCCGAGGCAAAACGCCATAAAGGTAACTTTTCGCGAAACTGGGCAGACTTTACCTCAAACTGGACTGGACTGTTATCTTAAGTGGCAACTTCAACTGATAAATGGCAACTGTCCTCCCCGCAACTCAAACGCGGCTTTTTATATAAAATCGATGACGCCACATCTCTTTGTCCATGACAATTAAGATGATGCAATTTCCTTGGAATTTTATATCATTTTTTAGCCTGGAAACGATTAATTATGTCGCAATAATCTGATTTATTGAGGTCAAAACATTATTGGTTCAAGAATGCCATATATCATCAAATTAATTAACATGCTGGCCTTGGCTAAGAAAAAAAGTTCATTGATCGGTTATTAGTGATGTCATCACCTCGTTTTTATCTGTTTTAAGAATTTAATTTAGATGATGACTGGATGCAATACATTAGCGTTAATTTGTTTTATTTTTAATTTATCGATACAGATTTAAAAATACCGGAATTAAATTTTGATTATTTGATAAAATTTAATTTTTACAGTAAAGACATTTGTAATTATCGGGTCAAATTTCTGGATCATCACAAGAGATTTAAAGAAATATCTCGTCTAGGTGAAAATCGCATCCTTTTTTTAGCTTATTTGGTAACATAGCTGCTTAACATTGCCATTAGGTTTTCCCATTTTTCTCTTAAATTGGCTTTGACTGCAAGTCCTGTATCATACCTCCGCCAGTCAGAAACAATCTCTGAATTTCTTTCCAGCCAATCTAAAATTGCGCGTTTCTTGTTGTGCCCATGAACCGGAATCTACGATGTACGATTTTTAGACGTGTTGAAATGAACCTTTCACATTCGTAACAAACAGGGATGCTGAATATCAACACTTGAAAATATACTTGGAACAAGCGCTTAAGGAATTGGAAAAATAATGCAGATATAATGGACATATCGCTCAATGAATCAATCAAGTATCAATTGCACAGGATTGACGACCTAGAGTACATGACACGTAACTTGATAGAGAAATACGAAAAATGGAGGTAAATTTGATCTAGACGAAGCAATTATAGATCGGAGTATACAAGGCCAAAAACCCAAGGCAATATCCCTACTAAATAGAATATTTTGGGACCAAAATAACAAAAGAAATAAAACTAGAATATACACCATCATAAAGGACAGACAACTAGGTGGATGAACATGGCAACAGACAGAGAGGAATGGAGAAGACTGGGGGAGGCCTACGTCCAAAGATGGACTGAAGAAGGCTGAATAGATAGAATAGAAAGGACAGAACCGCAAAAATGCTGGAACCAGGTGAAATGGACTTTTGGAGAAGTGCGACAGGCAAGGCCAAAATGGAAAGGACAACAAACCAGGGAATTAGAGAAATTATGAACGTAAGCGAAAGCTACACAATAGTAGGTAGATAAGTTGAAGACAAACAACTGATTTGGTAGTTTGGTTCTGACATGTACGTACAAAGAATGGCAGATACGAGATTATACAAGCAAATCATTGAGTGGAAGCCAGGGGGAAGAAGAAGACGCAGCGGCCCAAGAAAAAGCTGAAAAGTGGAGTAGACGAGGAAATGAGAAATAGGGGCTTGGAGGAAGATGCCTGGATTCACAGAAACGGTTGGAGATCGAATCGGAAGACGTACAACATTATAGACCGATAATATAGGGTCTGTTTCCACAGAAATCACAAACCAGTCAGAGCGTTTTTGATTTGTCCAAATTGCAAAAAACCAGTTTCCTGACTATTTTCAATCAATGAAATTCGCTCTGACTGGTTTGTGATTTCTATGGGAACAGACCTTATAATACATCCTAACGTACCCAAGAAAATGCATGTTTATATTTTCTTCTGTTTTTGGTCTTTTTGTCCTTTGCGCTTGCTCACTAAGTTTCAGAGCGTGTCCAAAAAAAAAATCGAATCGAGTTTCTCGATTCTCCTCTCGATCGAACACCATTAATGAGTTTGTCGACTCGATAGACGATTGCTCGATTGAACGGGATCGAGTTTCGTGATCCCATAGCTGGTCATACTGGTGTTTATTAGTCAAAATATTGACAGGTTCACATATTTTACGTCACTAACAAATGTCAACATAGGCTAAAGCTGGGACGGCACTGGCCCCAACATTAGCCCCAGTGCGGTCCCGGCCTTAGCCTATGTTGACATTATTTTGTGAATGACGCAAAATATGTGAACCTATCAATATTTTGACTGATAAACACTAGTAGAAGCCAAAGCACCAGTATTTTGTATACTCTCCAGACAAAAAGTCCTAAAAAAGTTTATCTTTCAACGCTCATATCTCAAAGCCCGTAATACCTACAAGATTTTGTTCCATTTGAAAATTGTTAAGAATTAAATCCTCTACAACATATCAAAACACGGGCAAAATCCATTATCCATAATCCATAAAGCCCAAGAATCCCATGTTAGGTGTGCGTTATCCTTCCAAAAGTTCGTAATAGCATATCACATATCAAGGTGGAAAGTGTGGAAAGAGATTTTAGTTAGACCGAGGCGCAGCCGAGGTCTAACTAAAATCTCGAGACAGTAATGAAACCTTTCACCGAGGTATGTGTACTATTTTATTTACAATCATTCGAATTCTGAAATTTTCATTTGAATTAAAACTAAAAAAAATACAATAATTAACAATTTCATTTACTTTCGGCCCACGCGAGGAGAGTAAACTTTCGACCCACCTAGAATATACTATTTTTTCTTGGGTAGAGGGGGCCAAAATAAAGCGAAAATGCCTCTCGACATTTTCTCGTTTGAGGCCTCCTAAGCCCGGAAAAAAATCCAGAAGAAAATTCCAAAATCAATGGGAAAATTTTCCAGCCCCACGTGGCCCCATTAACTCGGCCATAACTTTGGAATGCCTGGACCGATTTCAATGAATCATGTCTTATTCGATAGGGAATTAAATTGTCTACAGAGAGGTTTTATTCAAAATTTCGATAGTTGTCTTGTTTAGCTTTATCAGCCTTGAGTTTGAGTTGAAACTTTTTAGGAAGTCTCTTTGTATTACATGCCTTCATATTTTAATTCTTTACTCAAAAACTCCTTGAGGCACAAATATGAAAATTTTGGAGGTTCCAAAAACCCATAAAAATACAAAATCTCAATAATTTTTTTTTTTGAAATTTCATCGTTTTAGTATTGAGATAGCTACCTTAAGATTTAGATTTTGGAAAACTTTGACTGAACTCCCAAAAATAGGTACATAATTATACCACCCCAGGAAATGATCTTTTTCAGTCACATCAGAGATCCCTCATCATTAAAAGTCCATCTAATTTTTAAATACCACTTTTTGCGCTCTGTTAATTTCCTTTTCGCATGTATTTTGTGTCCGCAATTCTCCCCATGCAGGTCCATTATTTTATCAATCGCATGCATATGAGAGCCATAAAAACTTACCCCCTTTATTTAAACTGGAGGATTAACCATCAGAAGTTGTAGAGTGCAAAAACCTGAAGAATTATGGGATATTCACAATTCACCTAGTTTGCAATACTCCTTTGGTGTTCTGGTTTTCTGTGGAAAGAAAAAAAAATTAGGTTATATAAAATTTAACAATAAAATATAATAATAAAATATAACTGAACATTTTAAATTCGATTCCAACTCCATGTATCGTATAGTCTAACTTCCAAATAGTCATTAGCAGATCGAGTGGCGGAATGTCCCATCTGTCATAAATGGCGACACTATAAGAGATATGTGTATTGTACAGTATGTGTATACGAATGGACCCGCATCCCTATATCCTTTTTTTTTTTGCATAAAAGGGAACAATTAGAAAAAAAATTGCAATAAATTTTATTGAGTTTAAAACACGAAAAACCTCTTTTCCAACAACAACTTTCGCAATTCTTTACAAGTACCTGAATTATGCGAAAACAATATACTATAGCTAGACGCTAGAAAGTTCTTCTCCGACACGCGGATGCATTATTGATGAGCTATTCGGAAAAGAGCACCCATAAAATATAAATAGCGATATACAGAGGATAAAGTAGACGTGGTATAAAACCTCTTTACAAAATACTACACGTGACAGTCTATATGCGACACCGAACGGCTTTCGGGAGCCCGGCAATACGTCCCCGGGGAAACTTCGGGAAGCGTGGAACGCCCTAATATGAAATTACGTCCACGGTAAATAAATCCGGAAAGTTTGGAGGTTATTGAAATAAATTGGCCTCAATTGATTATCATGAATATTTATTATTATTCACGAAGATTCGAAAAATTTGAAAAATCCTGCGAGTGGCCTAGCATCATCGGGATTAAATCTATCCTGCTTGATATTCCCCCGACATTTCGAAGCAGGAAATTATTTTTCCGCTTTATAATATCCAGACAAGGATCCCGCTTGCATTTTAAGCAGCCTAGCATTTTGATTTCGAGCATTATTCACGATACTATCTCGCTGCACGCTATTCGATGCGAATTTTGTTTTCGATTATGCCCTATTTTCGATGTGTGAAGGATTTTTTTTTTTCGACCGAATCCTGACAGGCTTTAGCTACCTGCATGATGGAGTGGGCGATGTTAAATAAAAATTAAAAAAAATGGCCACGTGAAATGAATAATTTTTGAGCTATTGTGTAAGGAGAGTGAAGTATACAATGAATAATAAAGAATATTGATTATTTTTATATAAAGCTTATACATTTTGAAGTAGATTTCTTCTAACAGCTTCCATTTAGAGTAATCTGGATTCAGTTTCACGAGGCTCTTTGCCTCTTTGCAGTTAAAGGACCTTGTAAAAAGATTCTGACTGTTTGAGACATCTTTGATCCAGTCATTCGTCTTGAAACTGATTGTTGAAGCAGTTCCTGATCTTGGGTTTTCACCAGCCTAAAATAGCTACTTAAATTGAATAAACTAGGTAAGTGTACGTTAAAAAATATAAAATTCTTTGCTTCATCCAATAGAGATGTTTCTTTCTGCGCATACCAAAAACACCTGATGTTAGTTCCGCCACATACCATTCATCAAATGACAAATCTCGAAATACTTTGCTAACAAACATAATTCCATTGTTGCGATCCCCTCAAAGTGTTGAGAGAAGATGAAAGCGAAATTTCCCATCCTCTCCCTCAAAAACCGCAAGTAATGCTTTGCTAGTAGTTCGGGTCGAGAGAAAATACCCTTCCTTAAAGATTTGCATTATGTAGGCGTTCAAAGAAAAAGTGGCCTCTAAAAGGTTTTTTCGCCTAAAAGGATAATACAACACACAGCCACCGAGGATAAAAGAGTGTTTTGGATTTTAAATGTGATTGATCCCCATAGTCAGTCTGTTGTAAATTTAATTAAATACTGTCAGAGATTTATTTTTTTCCTACTAAAAATAGAACCTTTCAAAACATATTAAATTACTGACATACGTGATGCAGTTACTATATCATAAAACAGCATACTCGAAATGGGGTTAAAAGCTAGCTTTTAGAGGCAAAATGTCATTGTGTAGGTTATTAGGTTGCGTTTTATTACATCAATATTATTATACATTATATAGAGCCGAAAACTTCCTTATTCCTCTCCTGCGTCAAGTTCCCAAATTATATGCTCTATTTCTAGAGTAGCGTGGAGGCTATATACACGCGACACACCTGAGACCGCCATAACTCATACGTAAGTGAAATTATTAGGTCTACTCCTGGACACTTATAAATTACTAGATATAAACTGGATTATGCCCAACTATTTCCATTTTGCCAAATCCTCCGGCGTTGCCTTTAGAGAAACGGCCGTTGTGTTTGCGGTACCGCACCTGGGGACTTCTAGCTTTGTTTTGGAAGTTAGAGATATTTTCGAAGGATATTTGTGTTGGGAAGTTTTGAAGCTTGAAGCATAAAAGTTCTGGAGAGTTGTTAAAAATAAATGAGCACGTCAGGCTAAATCTTTTAATGGGGTTTAAAAAAAACTGCTTCTAAACGATTTTTAACCTGTCTATAATTAAATTTTTATTGCCGACCATATGTTTTTAAGAGTAGTACCATGAAATTAGTATTTCTGTCAAGTGTGTAGTAGAAAACACAAATTGTTTGTAGCTACAAATTCAAATTGTATAAATAGATGGAAAAAATTCTTAGATAGGTACCGTCCTTCCTCCTAGATCCGTCCTGACATCGGAAGCATTAATCCATCCGAAAGTGGCGAACTGCGGTTAATTTTGTCAACAGCGATATAAAATGCTTAAATAGCAGTAAATTTTTCGACTAAACAGGATAGGCATAAATTTCGGTTAAAACCAGAGGAGCTGTCAAGTGATCCCATAGAGATGTTTATTGCTTTCGACGTTGCGGTGGATGCGGATGCATCAACCCGGATTTGTTTGAGGGATTCTGTTTTATTTAGATCAAATTTATTAATAGAGACAAGCGAAAGATTACAGCCACAGAAAAAGATAATACCACATCACCATAAGTTTATTGGTACCTAATTGTTGATTTGGGTATGTTTGTTTTTGATAAATTGAGAGCCCGTTTTCGTTGCTCAATTTTTTGCTTTTGAAAATTCCAAAAATTGATAGTTCCTATGAAAATTGGTCTGTATTATCGTGTAGAAAAAAAAATGAATACCCCACGTGATCCATTACGTCGCGTCAGACCCGTTACTCCGTCGAATTGAATACATCAGGGTCCCGAATCACCCTCATCTTAAAACAAAAACGCACTTTCGGCGTCGGCTTTATCTTTGTTTGACCAGATCGGGACAAAATTGATTGCGTCTGCACGATCTCCAGGGTGTAAATCTAAAAAGACAGCAACACTTGTCTTGCCTTGTTTTGAATGCGTGCAACAGTTAAGGCGAGTGGATTCGTGCTGTGAACAATAAACATGCTATCGAGAAGGTTTCCTTTTTTTTTTTTCTTCTTTATACTTGGCCGGGCTACTTTGAATTTTTTACCTGGTTTGCATCCAAAGAGGCTTTCAAAGCAAATTGAATTTAAAATCAAAAACTTCCCTATTTGAGAAATTTGTATCATGGTGCCTGGAAATCGTTAAACTTGACAGTTATAAAAAGAGATTAATGATGAGAATAAAAACATTCAATCAGTAATTATTGGTAACGACTAACGAGACAAGCAACATAAGATAGACGTTATAGATTAAATGAAAATGAGGAAATGCCCGAAGACAACCTGACAAACCCAGCAAAGCGTAAAAGTATAATTATTTCTCCGAATGCAAATATTTAATCTCCAATTAACGAGACTAGCACAAAAATCACATCGCTTCCCGTATCCTTAACCGAAAATTAGAAAAATGAGCAACACATAGAGCCCAGAGAATAGAGAAAACCGGGGCTTTTGCTACGCCACAAATTTCTCTGTTTTGTGTATATGAAGTTTCCGGGCTTCCCGTGTTAAGTCGAACGGACGGAATTGTTGTAATGCCGCGCCATTAACCCGCGATTACTCCATGTCGAGAGCAGGGAACAATTTTAAGCTTTTCTCTGTTCTGATGTTTTATCTCAGGAGCTGTTGTAAAGTTTTGGTTTTAGTGGGTAACTTAGTAGCAACTGAAAAAGTTGTTTTAGTCTATGTTACAATTGCAATTCCCATACACGAAGTTGATTTTTACATTGACAAGCTCATTGTTCTCACTTATAGACAAACAACATCTTTGTTTTAAGATTTATTGTTTTGTCATACCACACAACACTTCTATTATTTTTGTCTTTCATTTTAGCACAGACAATAAATTTCTTTTTCCAATGGCGATTGTATGGTAAACACTCTGTCATAATTGAGATGTAATTGTCATGGGACAAGTGACGGGGTATCCGGCCAGCACAGCATGACGTGACGAAGCAAAAAATATTTATGATGATCCGGACTAAGAAGGTAAGCAAAATTACATTTTCTATTTATGTGTCTCCCTGATTTAAATGAAAATGCGAAACTCCTGCATCATTAAAACTCTTTTGTAGGGTGGTTTCTTTTATATTTTTCATCGTGAATAACGCACGTTACAATTTCTCGTGCAATTGAATTCAAAAGCGTCGATATGCGATTTTTCTGCTTCCATATTTGTTGATGTGTTTATTAGTCGATAGGCAAAGAATTCTGTGATAGATTAAGCTTTGAAAAAATACTGTAAATTTTTGCTCCCGTACTAAACATCGGCTTTTATGCAATTAAAAAAAAAACGGTAGGTAGCGCGTCGAATCTTTTCATCACCATCCATTTTCCATCGTGCATCCTAATAGAGCTTGGCAATAAAGAGCTTAGGAGCATGCAATTACATTTTTAACGTTCAATGAAAAATGGAATCCATTTATGTCTAAATTATTTGTTTGAATGGAGAAACACCAGGCAGCACTTTTTGTCTGGCTGTATCATCGACATTTTAGAGACAATTTTAAATAATTATCATAACTTGAGGCTTTTTGTAATAAATGATTGAAAATCATTGTCACGTCTGTCGCGAAATAAATCTTCAAAGATCAATTAATTGCAGGAGCGCACTGTAACGGAAAAAATGAAAAAAGAATACGATATTCTTTTCGTTGCATTCGAGGAATCTATATTCGCCAAAGCGTCCGGTCTTGGGGAGGATTTGTCACAGACACGCTGTCGCTGAGCATTTAATACCGAATACTCATGCCCGGTCACGACGCTATGTTTCTCCAATCTCAATTGTTGAGAACAAAGGAATAAATTGTAAAAATGTTGCTTATCATCATCAATTTCCCCTTTCCAAAAACTTTGATAATTACCCTAAAATGTTCGCACATTGGACAATGCTCTTCCCCCTTTTAACAACACCGATCTATATCTATCTGGCTACAAACTAAACTTCCAAAATTGAAAACGCAGTTTAATGGTGTATCGCTCGGGTCATGATATATGGACAGGTCGATGTAAAGCATGTTGGCCTGCCCATTAATCACTCGCGAGTCCAGGGGATATACGGATCGGCGTTGCCAAGAATTTGTGGTTTTAGTTTTGAACTTTCTCTATCAATTCTGATTATTTTGATGCGGCACGAAAACGATGGCAGGATTATTCGAAAATCTTTGAGCTATTGAGCCATTCATGGGATGAAATATTTTTTATTAAATGAATCTATAAATAATTGTGGATTGCGTTTGGAGTCGTTACAGCTTGTTTCAGCCATTCAAGCACTGTTACATTTCCACATATTTTGTAAGTGACTCTGTTTTTAGTTGGTGTCCAAAATTTGTAAGTTTCTCCCAAAGTGAAAAGAGACCAGCTTCGTGGGTAGGGTGTTAGCCTTTTGTAGAAGTGAGCAGGGTATTCACAGATTAAATTTCCTGTAGTTTCTGTTACTGCAGTGGTCGTTGTCTGATAGGGATGTCATTTTTTTTTTTTAAACACCGTTTTTTCCATTAACCGATTAATTTAGTAACAGTTTTAACTGCCCGGTTATAATTGATATAAAACACCGGTTATTCCGACAAACTGGTTGTTCGGTTATTTTTCCGAATTTTATCAAAAATAATTGCATAAATTATATTATAATGTAACATAAGTTAAATAACAACATCTCTTTATTGTAAAAAAAACTAGAACTGTTACCTACATGTTACAAAAAAGCATCAAAGAATACCCATACACTTTTCTAAACTGATTATTTCTCTTCTGTCAGTTTGAACATGTGAACGTGTAGGTACCTGAAAACTTTGCCTTAACCTACATGTCTTTTTCATTTTTCAATCCTGAAAGGGAAAGATGTAAAACAATCAGCTGCTGAATGAATAAACCGAAACTGAAATAAAATACTAGAGATGAGCACTACTATCGGTTGAAGACTGGAAATATTCGACTGTTGTCGCTTATTCAATATTTTACAATTTATTTAATAAGACGAGAGAAAAGTCTACTACCGGTTATCTATATATATAAACGTGAAATTCACTCACTCACTGACTGACTGATTAAACACGAAATCTCGAAAACTACTAAACCAATCGAGATGAAATTTTGCAAACAGGTAGGTAATAGGTTGGAGATGCTCACTAAGAAATAATATCAACATGGCTTTAAGCAATCGCCTTAAATAACCAAAAATAAGAAACGGTGTAGTGCGGGAGTGCGGGGAAAAAAGTATAAACAGAAACAGACGACGTGTCAGCTGTCAAATTCAGAAATATGACAAGCAGAATCAAATTTATAGCGATTTCCATTTGCAGAATCAGTGCAAAAAAAAAATGTGTTTTTGTCGTTATATTTTCATGCTTTCACCAGAAACGATTCGGAACCGATTCTGAACAAATTCCACCGGTCCCAGGCTAAGCTAACTTCAAGTTTGAGACATGACATTCGCAATTCGTTCACGTATTCGACATTCTGGAGCAAGGTTCTGGAGTTTTTGTTCGGTTCCAAAACTGTTCGCGATAAAATAGGAACCCATTCACAAGTTGGGTTCGGGTTGCTCACTCCGAGTTACTCCGATCGCACTCCAGCCGTTATCTGATAAGCTAAAAGGTAAAGTCTGTTTTTTTTTTAAAGATAATTTCCTATGTCAAAAATTTAGTAACTATGTTGGCAACACAAGCCTTTTCTACATAAAAAATTTGAAAGCATTGACAATTTTACATTGTATTGCCAACATAATGTCATTTTGACTTTTATCTTTAAAAAAAAAACACATTTTAATACCCGAACGGCTGAATTGCGAACGGAATCAGTTGGAGTGCACGGGGTGAGCAAGCCGAACCCAGCTATAACTGGGCATGCGCTCTACGATAGTCCTCAATTAGTTCCGGATTGGTTCGGAATCGGTTCAAAATATGATCCGCGAACAAAGCTATTAGCAGCGAGTGGCACTTCAAAAAAATTTAACGTCAGCTGTCAAAAAATAGTCTTCATATTCTGCAACCACAAAGCAGAACAAAAAATGTGATTTACAGAGAGGTGCTGCAAAAATAAGAGTTACATGACCATGTCTGATGCAACTATCCCCTTAGCTCTTTGAAAGAAGATTACCTAATGTTACCTACACCCTATAAATACAAAATTTGTATAGGGCGTGCAAAGCCGTGGGCAACAGCTAGTTAGGTATAAACCCCGGTTATCCGGTTATAACTGGAAGCACTGGTTAACCGAAAAGAAAACACCGGTTTTTCGATTTTAACCCCCGGTTATTGACATCCCTATTGTCTGATTCGCCCATTGTTTTTAAGTGCAGGGTCACTAACCAACGACTGTTTTAATGTCCCTTCTGTTCATGTTAAGAAGTTGTTCAGATCTTTTTGCTGAGATGATCTGTATTATAACACTCAACAAGTCATGAAAGTAAATCACAACTCACTGTCTTACAATCGACATTCATATTTAACTTATTCACGCTACAACATTGTAAATTTTATTCAAGACAGGATCCATCAATGATGTTGTAGACCTGAAGAATGATAATAATGAAAGCCATCTTCAAATACAAAGTCCAGGTCTAAATCTGACAACGTCGCCGTCGTGTCCCTTGGCCAAAGCCATTCACAGGGCTTCATTATGCCAGGGACGAATGGGACGATATGACCAGCAGTGGCTGGCCTTTAATTATGGATACGTCACAGTTTAATTTCCGGGAATACGTCATCAGGTAACTGTGGCCCGGTCCCGTATCTCGGCTCGGTCAGTGATTGGCACGTCCGAAAAAGATTGGAGAAGATTTATTTTGTTTTTGATAACAATTTTATTGAAATTTGATAACTGATTCATTGATAAGTATACAAGGCGAGCAAGTAAATAGAAAAGTTTTTTAATTAACTGTTTAAAGTTGACGGTTCCGCGATGAATTTTTTGCAACTTTTTAATTAAAGTTACTCTTCGAAATGACTAGAATAAATTGAGAATATCATTATTAATGTTTCATTAGCAATTTCTTTTTCTCTGTACAAAGGGTAAGCAGTATATCTTTGAACAGACTACCTACATAGCACGATGACAAGTGAGTTACTTTGGGCATGCTGTTTGGCATATTATACCACCAATACGTCATCAATTTCAATTCTGGAACTGGCATATTAAGTCCCTAATCCGGTAATGTAACAGAACCTTAAAGTTGAATTAACACCAGAATTAGCTATTCCTTAACTGAACTGCTAACTGCTGTTAAATGACACAAAAATGTTTCTTGTTCTATGTATGTAAACGTAGATAGAAAGTTGAAATTTTCGCGCGCGATTCTTATGCCCGTATTACATTTGTGTATTTTTCTGTGTATTTATTCATGTAGTTCAGGGTGACAACCGAAAAACTTCAAACGCAACATAAATCCGCATTATGAAAAAAACAAAATAATGTTGGCACCCTGAACTACATGAATAAATACACGGAAAAATACACAGATGTAATAAGCGCATTATACTCGGCTTCGGCAGGACCGCCTCGATTCGCCTAAACCAGGTACAAGCTAATTCGTCTAACTACTCCCTATGTGTCTAGTAGGTTGGTCCGGTCTGTATGCCAAACCAGCTATTCATGATACCGAGTATATCTCATTTTAAGTGTTCATAATTCCTAAATATTTTATATTATCAACTTCTTTTAATGGAATTATTTCGAAACAGTTTCAATACAATACCCATAGTTTCTAATCAAATTTATTTCAAATATTCAATCAATCATCAAAATAAACACTCATAAAGGAAATCTTGCTTCCAGTAAACCCTTAAATTATTGAATTTTTAGCTTGAAAACCATTGAGAGTATACATACAGTTTGAGTTGATTGGTAACATAGAGTTAGACCATTCATATTAGACCGATCTTTATAGCATCTTAAGTGTGAATTGATATTTAGGTAATTAAAAAACCATAAAATTTAAAAGCATTTTTATTGAGGTTTTCTTATACAACCTTTTAGTTGTCCATTCTTCATATTATGCATTAGTTGAACAAAATATAAGCAAATCTGACAGTAAAAAGACCATCTGGCACATCCCTGTTATGTGGGTGCATATATTGCAGTTTTTTTTCTATCCCAGAAATCCACCCTTTGTATTCGAAATAATAAATAAATCTCTTTTTAATGATTTGAGGGCGCATCTGTGGTGTATGAGTCCATCCCGGCGGGAATTTTCTTTTTAAATGTGACTTTAGAGATTAAATAAATCCATTTTATTTATTTTAGGAATTTTATTGCAATAGTCCTCGTTCTGGGACGTTCTAGAACTTTTCACTTAACGTCGTTTCTGCCTTTTCCCGAGGAGTTCTTAAATAAATTTTGTCCACACTGAAATATAAATGAGACCGGTCCCGAAAATTCGGAGGAACACAATCAAGAACGCTGCATTATTAATATTTTCGCACCGTTATTCGTTCGTTTTTTTTTTGGCACAGAAGAAATACGGAACGTTTTCTTGTTCAATTTCTAAATAAATAAGGGCGTTTTTGAATGTTATCACAGATTCGCAATATGAAGAAGTACCTATGTGAACAAAGAAAATTAAGTTCGTCAGCTAGTATTTCAATGTTGAAGTTTAAATTTAACCAAGTGACCCAACAAACAATGTCAAATGCTGAAAAGTTACTTCTACGTTCCACTTCAGCTCCCTTTTGTCTATTAGGCCACCACTTGGAAACGACTGAAGATCAAAATAATATGATCATCATGTAAATATTTTTATGGCGTATTAAAAATTATTCTTCGAAAACTTGATCTTCAATAGAGGGGACGTTTACTATGGCCGGAGGCCGGAGCGTTTTCCGAAACTGTCACCCTGCGACTTTTTCACAAAATTTCTATTTCGAAAGAAATTCATGTCTAATGTTGAAGAGGGCAATAACCAATTTTAAACAAGACATTGAGAATAATGATTGATGTTTAATTGAAAATTTTCACATTTTCATTGAAATTATCAGCCAAATAAAATTGTGAAACAAATTCCCTATACCTATACAGCTTTCACTTGAGACATATTTCCTTTACAATTCCCGAGTATTAATTCCTTGAGTTAATTACATAACATGATACACCGAAATATTAAATTCAACGCCAGAGTCTTCAATTAAATACATGTAGCGATTCGCCTATTGTTTCGGCCCGTCATTTACCAAGAAATCCCTTGCAAACCTAAAGACTGAAACTAATTTCCCTAAACGTTTACCTACCCCCGTTCGAGTTCCATTCATCAAAGTGCACAATAAGCCCTATTGTCTCTATATTAGGCATTCCGATATACAATAATGGATAATACACAATTATACTGTCAGGATATTTGTCTTAACATAAACAATTATGTTTAACTGTGAGTGAGAAATCATGTGGAAAAATGCACATAATATCGCAACAGCAATTCTAATACATATTACATTGTATGCTATCTGTTTTTGTTGAATTAATTCCAGAATAAATGTCACTCGGAGTAAATTGATGAGGGTTACGTCTTGTCTTTTGATTCAAATCATTTAATTTGTTTTGTTTTTGTGTAGGTAGAGTTTAGTATCTTGTACATACATGAGCTTATTTCATTGCAAATAAAGACACGTATAATTAAAATTGGCACAATATAATTAAATTATCATGACCGCATTAATATTTTGCGGTTCAAATTGCATTAAAATTATTAATTGATATTTTGATAGGTCGTCTGATTATGACATTAGCGATTTAATTATTATCGTAATTATTCGAGAGGAAACTCGTTCCTTTTATGATGATATTTGATGTTTCACCCTCTATAATATAATATTCAGTTATACACGCGTATCAGACAACGAAAAGCACTTTTTAGGAAGAGTGCTCGAACAGAGAAATTTTGAAAGGGCCTTTGTGTGCATAACGAGGCCATGACAGACGCATTGTTAATGCCAAGACATGCTTAGTAGCATTCGAATAGAGCCGTATGTCAGATGGTAATTCAATTTTACCGGAAAAGGGATGTTTTTTTTTTTTTTTCAAAAAACAATTTCAAACTCATAATATAATAAATAAACGTCACAGCTGGCGTGTGTGCGGGGGTGGCTTACGGCCGGGATAATTTATAAATGGATTTGTGTGACAGATTATTAAATCCAAACGCGAGTTTTACTATAATCTGAGGATTTATATTGAACCGCCGTTTATATGTTCTTATCGATTTGCCCTTTGTAGAATTATTATTGACCATTAGAGCCGCAGTTGTATGGGAGGATTATGGTTGTATGTGTAATCCCGGTTAAGTATGATTAATTTAAAGTTTGACGTTATTGGGTATGATAATGGTTATTTCCGTCACAAGTCTAGGAGTATTTTTAGTACTATACATTTTTATGTTGAGATTTTGCATTTATATACTCAGTTGGGACCTCCTAACCTCCATACACTAAAGTATTCTGAGATTTGAAGTCAAAATCCAGGGATGTCCCGAAGACTTCTTATTGGGGGGATGGCGTAGGTGAAATTTCCCAACTGGTCTTTCTTAAAAATCCCAACTAGCAGACGCGTAGTCAAAAAATTCAGAAAAGGAAGGCTTTTTGTGTTTGAAATTAATTAAGAAACATTGCATGACCGTAGGAGTGTCTGAAAAAAAATTGCGCCGCAGGCAGGTCAAATGCTTTATATGAAAAAAATAAAATTTTGAGAATCAAAAAGTAGGTATATGCTTATAGGCGGAGAGCTGGCTACATAAAAAGTGCCCGCATCAGGTACATGGCTAATTTATATTGGAAATAATAGTATCAGTGTAGGCGAATATAAATATGAATGTCTGCCTTTGCAAAACTGGGGCGAATTTTGGGTGGGAAAAAATTCATAAGGTACAGGGATTCTATTTACGGAAAAAGTTTGGTTTCATATTTGAGAAAGTGTAAAAAAAATTGGCAGACATTTTGCGAGGGGTTAACTCGCCGGCAGACCGCGCTAAAGAATGCAAAAATTAATTTAAAAAAAAATCAAAAGGTACACGAATTCCAATTATTGTATTTTAAAGTTTAAACATTCAAAGAGTCATTTACAAAATGGCAGACAAAAAAATGAGGGCTAAGGCCGTGGCAGACGACGTTAAAAAGTGCGCTGCACATCAACATTTTTAATCACATTCTTGATATTTAACTGCAGAAGAATTATTATCGATATTTATGAAATATATCAATGAAACTCATTATTTTATAACTTTTATTTTTAGGGAATTTTAAAAACAATTTGATTTTTTTTTCAATGTTAATATTATGGTTGTTTATAAGTATATCAATTTATGTTAAACGATTAATTAACATTAGTCAGTATTTGGTTTCTTCACGTGTGAAAAGTGAAGGTAAATGCTCACAAAATTTTGAAAGTGAAATTAGCCAAATAACTTGTCGCAGGTATAAGGTCTAAGGTCCCAGATTTGTATAGGTATATTTGGGAGCAGAATATAATATAAATGTTGATGGGGGGGAACAGATATTTTCGTGTATAATAGAGCAAGCGACGCAGCACAAGGTGATGCCGCACAAGGTCACTGAGAGCAGTGTTACCAGATCTCCTGTTTTAACAGGAGAACTCCTGTTTTCACTCTCAACCTCCTGTTCTACTGTTTTCACCATGAAATTTACTGTTTTCAGCCTCAATGTCTATTTTTCTGCTTTTTTCTATGAAATCTTCAGTTGGTTTCAGTAATTTTCCCTATTACATTGCGCATGAAAGAAAAGAATAACGATATACTCCAGCTGTACGCCATTTTTTCATTTGTTGTTCTGATTGGATCGGCTTGGTTCACCATGACTTTAATCAGTCAAGACATTAGAGAGTTATTGGACGTGCAATAAGGACAAGCAGTATTCAAATTAGCCTTATTTTGACATCTACGCATGCGCATTTGGGTCCGAAAATAAGGATTCCCTGAATAGTCCGGGAGGTGGTGTCACTTTTGGACTAGTGATCGATCTTCACACGAATTTTTTAACGGTGGGTGTGAGTGTGAGAGTCTGTGGAACTCATCGGAAAAACTATAAAAAAAAGTTTATAATCTGAACATGAAAATTTGTTACAATGTCAATTATTGATAATTAAATGTGAAAATGTTCGTCAGTCACGCTTCCGACGGGGGGAACATCGTCAGACAGAGGTTTGAAGCAGTCGGAAAAGTTGAAAAATTCAAGTGACCGATCTTCACTTATAATTTTATAGAATGATTATTTGAATCAAATCAAGCATGAAAATGAACGTCAGCCACCTCTATCGTGGTGGATTCTGCGTCAGTCAAATTTCCAAAGTCGAGGGCAATGACCAAGTTTCTTTGGCGCGCTGCATCCTATGCAGTTCGACTGACGAATAATTCACCAGCCGCGTGCTGACTGACGATTGTTTATCGAATGTCAAAGACAATTCTGAACTTACAGAACGGGAAAAAACTGCAAGAGGCGTATATTTTAGAATGTTCACAAGATCCTCTTCGGTTTGAGAGAGCGTTGAAGAAGAATAAAATCCTTACGTTTGCAGATGCAGTAGAAAAGAAGCAGATGAACGTCAATGGAAAAATTGTCGAGGTAAAATTGCAAAGAGATTTGTTTGGAAAGGTCTTGAGAGTATCGTTGGAGAAAACATTGAATATCGAAAAAGTTTTGACTTACCCCTTAGTCCATTTCCTTTAGCGTTTGGCCACTTGGAAGGAACAATAATATGTAAAACCGATAAATCCGTTTTACTGCATATTCTGGAGAAAGAAGTGGAAAGTCATGAGCCCGAACAATGTGACGTCATCGTTTTCGATGGTTTTCACAGAGTCCACGCTATGACAGAAATTCCTGTATCTTTTGGAAACATTTCACAAAAAATCTCACATTCTTTCACTGCGAACCGCGCAAAAACCATCATTATTGCGTTCAATCGTTACGTTTCCCCATTGAGAAAAAATAACGAGCACATAATGCGTAGAAGAGTAGTGGGAAATCGTTTTACCATCAATGGACCTCAGCAGAAACGATCATCGAATTTTAAAAACGATTTAAATAATACTTATTTCATGGGAGTGTTGGTGAGATTTTTATGTGAACATTGGAATCAGGTCCATATGAGTCCTTATTTTGGCTTTTGCTTTGGTGACCGAACTGTTTTCGTAAACTATGAGAAATGTTTCAAGTTCGAAGTCATTGATAATAAGGTTTTTAGAACAGTAGAGGAAAATTTGTCATGCTCTGAACATTTGGAAACTGACTCTTTCATTTTCATGCTTGATTTAAATCAGATAATCAATCCATAAAATTTCAAGTGAAGATCGGTCACTTGAATTTTCCAACTTTTCCGACTGCTTCAAACCTCTGACTGACAATGTTTCCCTTGTCGGAAGCGTGACTGACGAATATTTTCACGTTTAATTATCAATAACTAACATTCTAACAAATTTTCATGTGCAGATTATTTACTTTTTTTCATAGCTTTTCCAACGAGTTCCACAACCTCCCACACTCACACCCACCGCGGTCGCGCTGACTGACTTTCAATTTTGATCACAGTAATGATGAAACTCTTCAATAAATCACATTTGAGTCGGGGATAAATCACTAATAAAAAAGTGACACTACCTCCCGGACTATAATAAGGTTACTGCTTGTCTTTATTTGTGTATGGTTAGTGCGAGGCAGTAAACTTCCCTTATTTTAAATTTCTGACATTTTGGACGACTTTGACGTTTCGTAGATCCTTAATACTGCGAGGCAGTATTTAATAGTTTCAATAACTCTCTCCATTTATTTAATAGTTCCAATAACTCTCTATTGACAAATGGTTTGATTTTAGGGAGTTCCCCAAGAATCGTGAGTTAACAGGATTGCTCATCCTCATAAGGCTTACGTTCGCCAATTTCCGAGTCGATAGGGCCTGCGAGTGACGTCACCACTCTTAACAGCATATAGCAGCTTATAGTGGTCACGTCACCCGCAGGCCTCAATGAGATACTTGCAACTCAAGATGCGCTTGTTTTTTTGTCGATTTTAAATGTAGAAACGGTGATTTTAACAAGATTATAACATTGAGGAATTCGTTTTTTGACCTATACTGTTTTCAACTCGGCTAATGGCTGAAATGGTAGACACTTTCAGCTCAATGAGCAGTCGAGCTCCTAATTTTGTAACTACTGAGTGCATAGGTGGGTTCGGCTTGCTCACTTCGTGCACTCCGAGTGACTCCATTCGCACTACAGCCGTTCGGGTATTGCTTTTTACCGTATTAGGGGTGACTCTATTAGCTTTATTCACTCCACTCCAACTCCGCGCATATTATTTTCAAAAAATGATAAGTTTACTCTCGATTTGCATGAAGAAGCGAATTCAAAAATTGTATATCATGCGTGCAATATCGAGTCAACAGCGAACATTCTAATAAAATGCTCAGATACGGATATTTTAATTATTATGTTGGCTAATATGATTCACGTACAACACAATAGCATAGTTTATATTCAAACAGGGGTTTCAAATAAGCAACGAATAATTGACGTATCGGCGTTTCATGAAAAGTTAGGCGAGATAATGTGTCAATCTCTGCCAGGATCTCATGCTCTAACTGGCTGCGATTTTAATCCCGCATTATTTCGTAAGGGAAAGCAACGTCCTTTACAGATCTTAAAGAAAAATGGTAAAAAACTTAGGTACAAAAAGCATTCGATCAAATTGGACATGAAGACTGTGATGAAACCGCTGTTTTTCCGATTCTTGAAAAGTTCATCTGTAATTTGTACAACTTTCCGTTGTTGAGCTCCGTAAATGATGCGCGATTCGCCTTATTTTTAAAAACCTATAAGGTCAACGATTTGGATGAACCTTTCCAGAAAAAAAAATTACAGAATTTTGACTCATCCACTTTACCTCCTAGCCAGGCTGAATTAACGCAGCATTTATTGAGGACCAAATATATTGCTACAATATGGAAAAATGCTCATAAGAAAATTCCATCATAATATTCACTACCAGAAAATTGCGGATGGATATTAGTAGAGGAAAATTATCAATTTAAATGGTTCGTCGGACCACAGCTGCCTAGTACAATACAAGATATTATTGATACTGGAACAAACGAAGGTAATATATTTTTCCACAGAACATATAACTTTTCTTTTCTATTAAATGTCTAAAAATTACTTCGCTTTGTGCTTTGTAACAGGCGATGAAGGCCTTAATGCAGAAAGCGAATCAAATGAAGAAGAATATGGCGATAGCGAACGAGATATCACGTCCGAATCGGATTCCAATTGCGAATGTGACTAAAAATGTTGATGTGCAGCGCACTTTTTAACGTCGTCTGCCACGGCCTTAGCCCTCATTTTTTTGTCTGTCATTTTGTAAATGGCTTTTTTAATGTTTAAACTTTAAAATACAATAATAGAATTCATGTACCTTATGATTTTTTTTAAATAAATTTTTGCATTGTTTAGCGCGGTCTGCCGGCGAGTTAGCCCGTCGCAAAATGTCTGCCAATTTTTTTAAACTTTCTCAAATATGAAACCAAACTATTCCCGTAAATAGAATCCCTGTACCTTATGAATTTTTACACACCCAAAATTCACCCATTTCACTGCGTACCCCCCCTTCGCGCCCCAGTTTTGCAATGGCAGACATTCATATTTAAATGCGTCTACACTGATACTATTATTTTCAATATAAATAAGCCATGTACCTGATGCGGGCACTTTCATGTAGCCAGCTCTTAGTCCATTAAACATATAGGTTTCGTAAGGTAAATTTCCAGAATTTTTAGTAATGTCCTAATACATATGTCCATGTCCTTCGTGACTTCACATTTTAGGTAGGAAAATTCGTTGTAAATGAGTTAATTTGGGGGACGCACGGACCCCTCTCCCCCTTTGGGAACGTTACTGGTAAAATCAACATTTTTACTAAAGAAATAAAAGTGAAAAGTATCTATTTTTTTGAGATTGTTAGTATTTGTATTATAATTTTTAATTTCTAATAATTTCAAGAAGTGGTTTTTAATTATACTTTCTAATCAAGTGAAGAAGGTTTTAACCCCCAAAACCCCCGTAGCTACGCCCCTGTCAACTAGCATTTTTTTCAAGCTGTATTTCATTTTTTGGAATATTTTTTCATTTTTCCCGTGAATCTTTATGTTTTCAAGTTTACCGATTCTCCCAACTTGTACCCAATATCCCAACTAGTTGAACTGGTTGGGGGGGACGTCCTTTCCCCCATTCCCCCCGATACTTGCGTCCCTGCTAAAATCTATGAAAAAAACTCAGAAAATTGAAAAATTGATAGAATTAACCTAAATTGTATAACGCGATCTTATTTCTGGAACTATAAGTCCGAATGAGCCGAAATTTTCAGGGATTGTAGTCCTCCACTGAGCAGAGCTGCCGAAGATGCAGTGACATGGATATAAGTTAACTGGTCCCATTGAAGTCTATGTGTCTAGTAGCCCGATTCAGTCCGGCCGGCTCAATCAGTTTTGCACTGAAATTGGAGGTTCTGAATGACTATATCAAGGAAACAAAACCAAAATAATAAATTTACTAATAAATCACCGCGCTTGCTAAAAAATTTAAAAAAAAAGCAGTAACGAAGGAATAAAACCAACAAAATTTAACTCTCCATTCTAGAAAAATTGCTGGAGCGTTTCGTCAAAAAGCACCTCCCCAATTCGACAACGTCGCCCTTCATACTAATAGCCGAAAAAAGGGCGCATAAAAACGTGCCGAAATAAAAATTCCGACCGTCATAAATTTAAAGTGCAGGTAGAAAAGGCCGATCTAACATTTACATGCTCAAAAATGGAGAAGGCTCGGGTTCACACCTCGTTCGCTTATAATAAGTGGAAGTTTTGCAATCGATTTTTCTTTTTTCCCTGCAAAATTGTTCTGGTGTTCCAAACAGAATCGAAAAATGAAACCAAACGATTAGGCAAATTAAAAAGGAGATCTCAATGCTCTCGCATAATTTTTTTGGTGTGATTTAAAATTAGGAATCCTCTCTAAAATGATTCTCCGAAAAAGAATCTCTTCTTTTTGTTACTCGGATTTTAATGAGAAGCTTTTATTGTCTTAAGAAGGGAGCTTAAAAGTTTAAATACCTCTCTCGCTTCAAGATTTTATTCTCTTTTTGCTAATTTAGTTTTCTATTAAAACTGGTACTTTGGGAATTTATTATTGACAATTCAAAATCAAAGGGTTCTGCACCAATATGAGATTAGATAACTTTTTAATAATTGACCGCCACTGTACGGCATAATAATATCCAGTTTTCCGTTTTCCAGGACAAAAGAGGGGTTTTTGTCAATTTTGTGCTGACATTCTTTCCACATATTATCACGCCACTTTCTTGGATCAGCGCCTGTCAGGAACGCTATATAAAAGTGTTATTACCTTCATAGAATTTTATACCGGAGGATTTCCGCCTTCACGTTTTAGCAGCAGGCAAATAATGCAAATTGCTATGCACGACTATCAAATTGATTTAATTTTGAAGTTCGAAATTCACCAAAAACTAAACAGTAATCTCACTTTCTACGAATGGCCTCATAAATATTTCGTTGATTTTGAATATCTCGTGATCCGAGGCCATTGTTTCACCGATTTTGTGGATCGCGTGTTAGTTAAATATTTGAATATCACAAGGCGGTTTTGTAATTGAGCTATAGATTTTGTTAAAATGTATTATATATAAGCTATAATTAATCAAAAATGTTCAATTGCAAGTTCGGGCATAGTGACCGTGTAATTCCCGAAAATGTTTGAAAGGCCGCATCAGCGACGTTCTTTTGTTGTTCCAGGATTGTTCCGGGCATAGAGTGTAATTGTTCCGGTGCCGCCATTTACAGCGCGCCACGAGAAATGCTTCTTTTGTTCACGGTAATTGAATCTTGGCCCAGCACGATTGTGAGGGCTCGCCAGGATTGTATAAACGTTACCTAGATTTCGAAATCAATTAGCCGCCGGTTGTTTCTGCCAGACAAGGCCCTGTTTGTAACCTACCGCCACCACCCACCCCCGGAACCTGGGTGCTGCTTTATAATGGAGGTTAGACCCGGGCCGAGCGGCAGCAATCCCGGAATTGGTGAGGTGAAACTAAATATTTTGCGCATTACGTCGGTATTTAGTGTAGCTTGGATATTAGGGCTTGGAAAATAACATTATAGAGATTTTAGAAGCTAAATTAGATTCCGTTGTAATTGACAGCCTCAAAGCATTATCCTCTATTTTAATATTAACTTGGTTAAAGAAAATCAAATTGAATCCTTTGAAGCATCTTGAAAATATGATGGTTAATTAATTACAGTATATAGATGAGGAAGCTAAAATAAGCATTTTCCAATATATAAAATATTTGAAATGTTCACTATAAAGTAACTCTAACGAAATTCATATTAAATGTTTAGCAATGTTTTACGCCCCCTCAAAAAATATTAAAAAAAGCTAAAGATGATGTATCGACCAAACAAAATATCAATTTTATCGCCATAATTCTTGTCAAAAGTTTATAACGTTGAAAGAGTTTTAGCATTTACACTATGGCTTTAGAAACATATTATTTCGAATTGCAGGCGGAATGGGAAATTTTTATGGAGTTCATTATCCCAAAATTTAAATTTTTCCAATGAAAAACAACCACAGAAAAAATTCTTGAGAATTAACTCAATAAAAAGAAAAAAAAACAGCTTCACACATTTAGATATTTTTCTACAAAGAATTTAGAAATTCCTTGTATGAAAAAAAGAAAGTTCCAGTTGGAAATAACGTTCCACATATAAAATCATAGTGTAAAACTCTCTTGTTTTAGGGCAATCCACCAATATATTTTAAAGGAGACAAGGGTGTAGAGCAACAAGCATCAATCATTCGCTGGGTGGCAGTTTAAATTTAACTTTGCAATTGCAGGGTGTAAATTGTTATAGATATAGAGGTTTTTGACGTTGATCCCTTTAAAGAAAATATAATTTGAAAGTTAAATTATTATTCTTCTATTCAACTAAATGATGATGAAGTTTTGCTATTCAATAATATACGGTTGGGAAACAAGAGGCATAAATCAAAAAATCAAACAAACACCTATTATACATCAAAAACAAACACGAGAAAATATTGCTTTCCTTTCAACGGGCATTATTATACTTATACGATATAATAATTACAGGGTAGAAAACAAGATTGATTAGCTACTGAGTATACAGGGACGGACCAAAAGCATTTATTTATTTCTTGACATAGCACAAAAAGTTTGTCAGACAATTTTTCTTCTTAAACGTCTTTAAAAGTTTCGTCCTCTCAAAACCCCCAAAGGGCAAAACAAGAATTGCCCATTTTTTTTTTATGGTTTCGCATCCATCATCTCTTTAGGCTATTTGTAATATTAAAATATCTAAGGTCGTTTATTTTACTCGTAGGGGGGTGGTTTTGGTGTTGCACGTGATCAAACCCCCTACTTAATTCCGTTTATTACGAAAAGCTCCCCAGGACGAAGAAATCACTCTGACAGAAATAATCGCGGACCTCATGTGGCGAAACCTCATTTCTGACAGCTTAAGCCTTAATAAGGAATATTCGTTTACGACGAAAAATGCCGACGTATAATCAATTAAGCTATTGGATCATGGAAAAACTTCCGCCAGGGGGTTTTTATTAAAGGGAGACGATAAGAAAGGAAAGGTTGCCACCATATAAGAATATTATATCGTGAGCATTGGAAATATTTGAAACTTTTCTATATTCACTGCCCTCCCTAAGGTAGAAATTTTTCTTACATGGGGGTACCTCCATTACAAGGGATAAATTCCATCCATCAGGGGTTACATTTTTGCACATGGGGCTACATACTACTTACAATGACTCAGCCGCCCAAAAACAACATCCAGTTTGGATTCCACGGGGACCACAAAGGAATAATCCGTTATATTTTCCGCCCCCTCTAACTTCTAATAATATCGCGTTGTTTCGTGGGGGATTAGTTAATTTAAACAAATATTAACTTGGGGAATTAAACATCATCTAAGGTACGTTTGCACAATGAAAATTAACGATAATGGCCGGAATAATTATCCACTTTCAATTATTATTATCTCAGTTGGCTTGACAGCTACCATATTTAAAAGCAAGGAAATCTTTTATCGTTGCCACCCATTGAGTCGGTAAATTTTTCAGTTAAAAAGGGTATTTTTACAGGCGCCCTTTCTTGTTGTTCCTATAGACAAATTATAATAAAAAACGCATCCAACATCAACACGTTTTTCGAGGTTCTGATAAATGAGGGTTCTTTGTTTATTATGGACCACTTAAACCGCCTCTCGTCTATTTATTATACCGAGGAACACTGGTAAAATATTGTCGTAAAATCGAAGAAGACTCATAAAGTGAACTTATTTACATACATTTTTTATGGTAATGAGCTTTGCTGATAGATCGTGCTGGTTTTTCAGCTGCTCGCTAGCATTTTTTTGAACTTCGGTACCATAACCAATACACAAATCTTGATCAGTGATCACAAAAATGATAGGCAGATGAATGACGAAAAAATCATCATTGGCAGAACTATCTTTAATCATTCAATGTCACCTAAGAAACAAAATGACGTTAAGTCATCCTCAATACAAGTTTCACCGTATATCAAACTTCTCTTAGTTCAAGGTGGATCTTAAGCCACGTGAATGATGAACTCATTTTAAGGCTGCGGTCCGAATATAACCAGGGCTGTGGTTCTGCGGTCCGAAACTAATCAAATTAGTCTGGTTCCTGGAAGAGTTGTTACTTTTGGACCTCGGTTTCCTGAAATCTGGTTAACCAACCCAATGTCAAAAAAGTTATCGGCTATCGGATGTCAGTTCTGTTGGTTTTATCTGTAATTTCTGTCAGTTATTTTTGATTTCATATTCGTATTCCTCAAGTAACCGGAATTTTCAGTAACCATTTGTCAACCGATTCGGTTACTTTGGTTAACATTTGGTTATATTCGGACCATAGCCTGAGTTCACCTTACTGCTAAGGGTAAGTAACATTGAAATACCAGCCCTAATTATTGATCAGCTTCAAAAAATCACAATAATTTCTTTATAAAAAAATAATGTTCTCTTCTTACAAGCCTCACAAATTAGATTATAGAAAAATCAAAACATCCAATAATATAATTTACGGCATCGACCTAAAATGTTATAGTTCTTCCTGTTTAGCAATTTATGAAACCACACATCAATCCAGGACTTGGTGGTTTAGAAATCAAATGGCTCCCGTGGGAAATCCCTGAATTGCCTTCTGGTCAATCAAGCTTGGCTACGTTTAATAATTTAATACTGTAAGTCAAAAATCTCTTTCTCTTTCACTCTCAACAACCGATAAATTTATTTTCGAATTAGAAAACGTATTCGACGGGTACCAATTAACAATGTTAACCGAAAATTATTTATTACCACAATGGGTGTTTCAGCGCGCCGTTAACATTATTAAAAACTCGTAATTAAATGGAAATGTAAATATACATGGAAGAAAAAAGTTTTTGAGTTCTGTCTGCATGGGAGAGGCGCCAATTAAAATTTTTGATTTATAATTTTTCGGTAAATTGTATGCATGTGTTTAGGAACAATTAACATGTGTATCTATGGTATGATACTATTTAGTAAACTCAAAGCTAGGAATTTTCACATCATGATACACTCGACATAACTTGTAGTGGACGTAGCGTAAAATAATTCGAAGCAATTAGAAAATACGAACAAAGCAGGATTTTATGCTAATTAATTAAATTATTAATTAATAGTTAGAGCAAGCCGTCGAGCAGAAGATAACGAGTTCGTTTGGGGAATAATTTACATTTTCTAAGTAACGTTTGTTCCATGAACCGTTTGATAATGTGATTTTAATTTAACGCAGGTAAATAATTATTATTCGAAATTTATCGCTCGACAAAACAATAATCAAAATTCAACATGAAGAGACATTAAACCTATAGGGACAGTATCGGGATAATCGATAAATGGCCCTAGGCCAAAGTGTCCTCCCGAAAGTTCGTCGTAAAGTTAGTAACTTATCTGTGTTCCCGGTATTCAGTAGGGGCATTACAATGAACTTGGCGTGGACAGAAAGGCAAGAAATTCGCATTTGGAAGCTTCGTTCCAGAATTTTACTTGAAATGAATCTAATTCACTTTAGAAGTTCCATCATTGAACAACTATAGAACTAATCTGATTACAAATAAAGAAATAATGCGATACATATAGAATGATCATAGGAAAAATGGAAAATTCTGGATAATCCGGAACGTATTTGGTCGAACAGAAATTTCGGACAGAAGCGATACACTCGGAATAGTTAATTGAAACATCCAGATCCGGAGACGTGGCGGCCTGATAATGACGTTTCGCAGCACGCTGAGGATTATATCCTTCTCCAGCTAACTTTCGGGTACACTTTTGTCTCTGCACAGAATATTTAACTTGATAAAACAACTTCCGTGTCTTTTGACAAAGTTTCAATTTCGTGCGAGCACACCGAAGTTAAATGTTATCTTTTGGTGCATAGAGAAACATAGAAGGAAAACGATATATATGTGTATAGTGTTAGTAAAGGGAATCTCTAATTACCCGGAGCTTTCATCTTCGGCTTACCTTAATATTTTGAATAATTTTCCCAAATTAAACTGGCCACAGGTATTAATGTTAGTCAAAACTAGAATTATCCGGCATTTTGTAATTTTAAACTTTATACAACTTGTTTCGTCTTTAAAATAATCTTCGGACGCTTTCTACAACTTTCGAAAAGTAACTCATTAGAGCCTTAGGAAACTCTCTTCAGTATTGCGTCTTTAGAATTTATGTTCAGATTTTGTATTTAAATTATTGTAATATTTTGATTTTTCATTAGGATAAGAAAATGGCTCTGTTATACAGGGTGTTCCTGAATATCATGTACAAATGGAAGGGGGTGATTCTTTGGTTAATTTTATGACTGAAATTTCTAATAAACATAGGTCCGCAAACGCTTCGTTACCAATCTACAGGGTGTTGAAATTTTAATGTATTCATATTGGAAATAAGGAAGAATATGGCGGCGAGAGGTGTTACTTCTAGATTCCTATTAAAAATGAGCAAGAATATGGCTGCGGATCCTCTACTGTCGCCACTGTAGGTAGAAAAGGTTTATTGAGTCACTTTAGTTTCATCTATAGCTAATTACAGCGATTTGTTTTTTAATTTTTTTTCTCGATAAGAGTGGGTGATACGAAAAAACTACAGGTGAACAAAAAGTTTCTAAATAAGGTAGAAAAATTATTTTATTTCTTAGAATCGTCCAGCGGCGTACCGCGAAAAAGTTCAGAAACAGAAAAGGGCGCATGACCCCTGAAAAAACATCATCCTGTAGATTCTGGCAAACGTTTGACATGTGCAATCATTCAGCTTCTATTGCGTAACCTATATTCTAAATTTGATCTAAATCCCTCAAAAACCTTAAAAAAAATTAAAATTTCAACACCCTGTAGATAGGTATCGAAGCGTTTGCATACCTATGTTCAATAGAAATTTTATTCATAAAATTACCCAAAGAATCACCCCCTTTCGTCTGTACATGATATTCAGGAACACCCTGTATAATTAATAGTACTGACAGATAAATTCGGATTTGAACTAAACATTTGAATTCGAATGATGTCAATGTTTGAAATTAAAATTTTTAAATTAACATCGTCACGTTTGACAAGCTAATAAACTTTTATGAAAAGTCAGGTCCCACGTACCTAATCACGCTCTGAACTAATAAATGATTCAAAAAATGCTTTAGCCAACAAAATGACTTATTTAAGGGAGGCCCATCAATTTTTCACGTGCCATGCCACAGAAACCCCGTTGTTCGTTGTTCTCCACACCATTTGCATATAAATCAACTTTTTCACGAGTTTTCCTTTAAATATTTAAAAATGTCTGCTCGCGGTAGCTTTATCTTCACAATGCAAAACAATGTATGCATTTTTAATAGACTCGCAAATACTTTGTCCAGTTTATTATGCAGGCGATGCCGGCCTTAAACACTTTTCTTGCATATTTTATGTATGTACTTCGTGTAATCTGTTTTAGGCACGATTCACAATACTACGGTAACGTTAAAAATATGCCTTAAAATAAAGGTCCATCTTGAAAAAATTATTTTGGCTCTAAATAATTCTTCCATGCAATAATTGTTGTTTCTTTATCAATAATTTCACGCTGTTGGATTTTCGTGTCGAAGTTCCTTGGTGCAACTAATCCCTAAAGGGTTTCATGCTACTCGAAAATGTCCACAATGCACGCGAACCAATCAATTATTGATGCCGTTTATGTGAGCTGTGTTTTACATCCCAAAACTTTGTATTCCGTTTTATCTTTGGAATTTTTTATTACCACAGAATACTTTCGGTGGTCGGCTTTTAATGGTCCACCCATATATTATGTATACCTTTCAAAGGGGCCGAAGAAACTAGGTTTATGATTTTTCGTGCTAAAACTACATCAAATTGAAATCATTTAGGTCACCCTCCCTCTCTCGAAAAAACAAATACGCGCATATTCGAGTAACCCTTAAAAGGGAATGATTAATGCGGGAAAAATAATTTGAAATAATGGCTCCCTCTCCATAAATATTAATTAAAACCGCAAATTAATCTGCGCTTAAAATTAATCTACGGTTATAGCGGAGGAGGGACAGAAATGAATATAATATATATAGGGGCACATCTGATAGAGACAAGCTGGCAATATGCTTAAACGCCAGTGATCGGTATTAATAGTTTGAGTAAATGATGAGCTATTAATTGGTTTTCTCATAAACGCGTCGCGATTAGTTATATTGTAAAAGAGACACTTTGGATTATCTCTCTGTTTGGGGAGAAACAATGAAAAATTGATTCTATAGCAATAATTAATTTCAAAGGCACACCTGCTGCTCAAAAATGTCGTCGTCATTTTGAAATTATGAGTAACATGAAATTTCCCCTATTAGCAAACAACACAATAATGACAATTTTCCCTAAAATTGCGCGAAATCTCTTCCGAAAAACGACCATTAGATATTTCCAGAGGGTAGCGCTCTCGAACTGATAACGTCAACACAAATATTAGGATCGTCGCAAAAGTGGAAATTAACCCGGAATTTGGCGGGCAAAAAGTGTTTTAAATTACCTGTTTTTCACAGAGAGGGGGGTCCTAAACGTGCCAGCATTATCTCAGTTATTTTACGGTTTCAGTCAGGAAATAATGTTATTTTATGGAAAAATCAATTATGAATATTGTTACATCAGAAAAGAAATCGTTTTGCCCGAAAGATAAGGCCCCTTTTGTAAGGCGCCAGTTTCAGACGAGGTTGTTTACTCTGGGCTGTAAAATGCAATTGATAAAACTTCATGCCTTCCTGTTAGATCTCACAATGTCTCGCTAATGCACCAACCGATAAGTGGGTTGTAATGACAACATGGGGAAGGAGAAGAGTGCCTATTGCAGTTAGAACTGTTATCTAATTTATAACCAGGAGGAACTGATAATTAAGTGTGTACTTATTTAAGTAACTTGGTGACTAATGCAAAATATACAGCTGTTTGTCTACATTAGCAATAGAAAATTGCAATTTTTGTTTTTTTCAATTTAGAATTTCTGCACCACCTGTTTTCTCGATAAATTATCAATCTGTTTATACTTAAACATCTTGTATAGACGAAATTTCCAAACGCCAGTTTCTTGCGGCAATTTTAAAGCAGCATCAACCCTATACATATTCAAATATGAAAATTGGGAACCAATTTACGGCAGCTAGAGTAGACACTTGTAAGTGCCGCGCGGAGATGTGATTTTATTATTTAGCGCGTCTTTTTGGCCAAACTTCCCTTCCTAATTGACGGAGGGAAATTAAGTTAGAAGTTGACTAAGTGGTTGTTTTTAAATGGCAGGTTTATTAAAACGCCGCCTTGTTATGGTAATTTTCCTTTGTCTTTTAAACTAGAAATTTACCACACAGGGTGTAACGGTTTTGTGTTATCTGCATAACAATCCTCCCATATTACGCTCGACAGAAAATAGTTCCAATTCAAACAGTAACTAGAAGATTTTGGAAGAAAAGATAAGTCAAGTAAATGAGCAACTTTTTCTTCATAGGTATCTACTCTAGCTGAGTTCGGAATGGGATTTTAGTGCAGTACTAGTGCATTTTCAATTTCTTGGCTAATATGCTACTTTGTTTTGCTCTAGTGGATATGATTCTATATAGAACTATAAAGAAATAAACTTTTTCTTCATAGGTATCTACTCTAGCTGAGTTCGGAATGGGATTTTAGTGCAGTACTAGTGCATTTTCAATTTCTTGGCTAATATGCTACTTTGTTTTGCTCTAGTGGATATGATTCTATATAGAACTATAAAGAAATAAATGAATAAACAACTATCTTTTCTGTGCTCAGATTTTGTTACCTTGAGTATCTACTGCCTTCTACTGAAAGTTTTTTGGTGCAGGTTTGCAAGTTTGGTTAATTGATCTAGGAAGATTTGATTCATTACGGCAGGGTTGTTTATCTGTTTGACTTTTCAGTTCGATCATGTCATTGAACAGCTGTCTTGTCTAGGCGTTTTCTTTAGGCCTGTTCTACTTTTTGATATAGGCATTTTTCAATATTCACCAGTCATTTTTTACACAACCCACTTTCAGTTCATACTTTTGGGGTGAAACTGAACACGTCTTTTTCTATAATTTTCTTCAATGTCAAAATTAGAAGTTTGAGAAATGGAAGCCTTCTTTTCAAATCGAAAGGAAGAATTAGCCCTCTTTAATCTGCGACCTCACGCTATGTGGTCTTCCGGTCTCGGCCCTAATTATTTTTGGGGCGAGACTTTTTGGAATTTTGTGCCAGGGAGCTCAAGTTTTGGACTAATTTCTTGTTGATAATTGTCTACAGTCGTCCCTTGGTCATTTTGGATTTTGTTTCGGTAAGTTTTGAGATTTTCTTCAGGAAATATTAACCTACAACACGGTGTTTCGTTTCTTCAATAGGACTGTTCCGAGCAGCTTTTGGAAGTTTAAGACTTCACCTTTGGTCAAGAGCATCCCTCAGTTTGAGGTAAGATTATTTCTGTTTGGGGCTCGATCTGTTTTTTTATACGAACGTCGTTATAGGGTCCTAGTGCTAGGCTATACTCAGAAGATCCTAGGTTGTAACTAGACGGCTCCTAGGCCGTATTTAGAGAGATTCTAGGCTGGATCTAGATTGCTCTCAGTTAGGGCTTTGGTAGCCTTCCTTCAGCAACCCTCTTGGTTCCACTCTGATAAAACCACGTTGAGTTCTACGTTAAACAGATACAACGTGGACAGGATTTCCATAAGACTCACTTGCCAAACCATAGTCTATCTACAATGAGATCAAACATGTAGATAACCTCACTTTAGGAATTTCCAGATTTTCACATACTATCTAACACTTGTATACATTTAAGTTGCACTTTTTACTATTTAGGCAAATCTTATGTAAATCACCTGACACTGAATTACGTCAGTACGTGCCCCTTAAATAAAATTCTAGAATTCTATCCTGAGGTTGCCCTAACAATAATTTCCACCTTTCTGGTGTTAAATTTGCCTCTTGGTAGAGTGTAACTGAAATTGTGGTTTTAATCTTTCACAAGTGTTAATAAACAGTTAAAACTGTTTATTTTAAATTCACATATTCATTATTTACATTTTTTTTTTATTTATTCAAAAATTTACAAACTAGGTACAAGCCTATATCTAAACACTTTTTTTAATAACGTCCTGGCTATCCCTACTTAACATTGTAATTATTTTTAATAATGAAAGCCAGATGCATTATTGTACCTAATTAGTTGTTTTATTGGTAAGCTCTCCAATTGCACAGGTTTTGTTATGACATCATTGAGTAATCTTCCTAGTTAAGTCACAATTAACTTAGTGGCGCTCAAAGGTAAGATGTATACAAGGAACCCATAGACTCATGGCCTCCGAACTGATGCTGACTAGCCGTATGCAGTATAATCAGGCAATTGCCAAATAAGTACGATATACCGAGTAAACGGTGTCCCACGAATAGACGATAATTTTTCTATCTCTATCAACGTTTCCTCTTCATTGATTCCAAAAAGAAAGAATTACTTGACGTTAAATAATTGTTCAAAATAACTGCTATTTTTTTTATGAAAGGCTGCTGTTATGCACATCTCGTCTGTCGCCTATCGGGCTTGTTCTTTTTTCCACCAAAAGCTTATGCTGATTTCCACCAAAAATTTACTGTTGCATCAGCTGATTTCTGTCACGTGACTCTTTGATGTCATTGGTGGAAGCACCACATATCCACCACAATTACATAAGAGAACGCTTTGGTGGACCAAAATCGAAAATATCTATATAAATTTTATATAATCTGTGCTTCTAATTCAGAAAAATTGAAATGGACAATGTGAGCAAAGCTGCCATTGTGACCATTGGGTCAAGAAGAATATAATTGCAAAGCGAAATAGAAGACTTCTCAGCGGATCTCAATTTCCTTTGCAATCAGTTTTTTTTACCTTAATTTTTTTACTGAATATGACATTGTAGCTAAAAATTACGTCATCAGCTTCCTGGTTCTCCATTTCTCATTTTATAGCTTCTAACAAATGAGCTGAAAAACAAATCAAAGACTGCGGGTCACACAACAAGCAGTAGTTAATTTTTTAAGGTTATGTGGTCTACCAACGCAACACCACCAGAGTAATCACAGAAAATTTCTGTTCGAGCTTGGTTGCATTAGGTTTCCACCGGTTGAAATCCACCATAAATTCACCGGTAGAATAAGAACGCGGTGTGGTGGGCCATCATATTTCCACCATCGATAAAAGAACGCTTTGGTGGCATCATGTTTTCATCTGGTGAATGTGTGATGGATAAATGAACGCGCCCCCTATCGATCGATTCCTTCTCTACTGCTTGTTTTGGGAGATTTTACGTCTAAATAAATAACTAAAGGGTAAGCTATCCAGTCACTTACCGAATTTGTAAGCCGGCGCACGTTGCCAATAAAAATTTCCTGCCAACGACAAGAAACATATTTTCACTGGACGGAGATATTACCTTGTGGCCGTATGCGTGCCGGAGCGTTGGAGGCAAGAACTTTTTCCCATAAACCGAGGAAAGAAGACCCTTTTTTCACCCAATAATTCGATTAAAAGTATCGGAGTTTACTTGCAGAATTGAAAATATGGACATAGACGGAGGCCAACATATTTTTACCTGAATAAACACTATTAGATGATTGAGCATTTGTGAATCAATTTGTGGCTAGATTAGGCTTGAATCTCTCGCTAATTCCCGTCAATGATCTCTAAGCCCAAAAAAAACATCTTTTGTCCCCAAAGGCATTTATTAACCCGAAGCCATACTACGTGTCAGGACTGTTGGATCGGTATCGCGCTGCTCCGTCCTTTTTTTTTTTCGACATCTTGACGGATGTGGCGAATTTGTCAAGACATGGCACGTATTTCATTAACATAACTTTAAGTTGAAGTTTATTTAATTTGGCAACAGCGCCGCAGCGCTGCGTCGCGAAAATTAATTAGCTTCGGCTTAATTTTTTTCCTTCGACGTTAATTAGACTTGTAAATGTTGTATTCACATTTTTAGCTCTATTTAAGCTGCCACCACAATTTTTATTCAAAAATAAACTACATAAACTAAAGTCTGCGTTTTGGCCCAAACACAAACTAAGCTCGTTTAGTTTTTCAAACAAAACAGAACGAACGAAACACACGCCGGTAATTTAGAATCCCTCCGCGGAAGTTTTAAGTAGTTTTAGGAAAAGTTGGGCACCATTTAGTTTTTCCGAGGGAGAGGGAGGAGGCGAGATTAGTTAGTTGTTTGAAGTGAAAAAGAAAGCGGACACTGTAAATTGGAAAATATCAATTTTCCATCGTCAGGGGTTTCGAAAGGGAATACTTTGAACCCTTGCTGGTCCTTTAGCATCCCCATTGCGGTCAGTGCCCTTGACATTTCCATTACGTATACGCAAAGATTTGGTTTTATCAGGACGCTTTTGATGTTGGGGACAGTTATATCTTGCTACTACACATAGATAACATTATCATTATAATTAATTAATTCACTCAGAACTTATTGTTCGAATAACCTTTAACGTGCAATAAATTCTAATCGAAATCAAACACCAGCCAACAAACTAAATATAATTTAAGGTGGGTATGAAAGGGGGTAAGGCCGTTAAAACTTATTGGCAATAAATATCTCTCGGGGGTTATATAGGGTGACATTTATATATAAGTTTCGGGAGCACGTTCCTAATGTTTTGACGCGGATAATGCCCTCAGAAATAGTCTGATCGGCTCTATATGGATATATCCATCCGTGACAGATGTAGGCGGCATTCGATTAATGACGTTCATAAATTTTAAGAGGGGAAATGGACACCTTATGTACAGTATGAATGCAAGTAGCGGAGCTATTAGAAATCATCCAAGCGACAATTATTATTGTAGGCTAGGCTTTATATACTAACGGATTCTTTAGTTAAAATCTAATATTTAGTGATAGTAAATGGGTTTTAGCACGCAAAAGTAGTAATTTCAGTATAGAAATTAAACAACTCAGAGCTTTTGAATGGCATAACATATGTTTTGGTATAAAGTAATATATGCAAGAATCTACTATTCGGTGCTTGCGAAGTAGCAGAGATACCTCAAAAATTTAAAATTAATAACATAAATTTAGTATGAAATTTCAGGACAAAAGTGTTCGCCTCCGATAACACCAACAGCCTATTTTGTCACCACAAGCACGCTCGAGTTTCAACCCTCTTATCGCAAGTCTTGTATCGTATATTCAATATGCCCTCCTCCCAAAGAACAAATTGACTGTTTCTTTCACCTTTTCTCGCGGCAGGGGCCCCCGGGGGCGCCGTCTTCTACGGAAATAATGTCCCGAGAAAACGGCCCTGTTGCATATTTGTCACCCAGTTTAGAGCCAGTTCCCTTTAAATATACTGCAAATTGATTTCGCCTGCAATGCCTATTTTACGTCTGGCACACTATATAGGTATACAGGTGTAAAACGGTGTTTGTTTTGGAACTGGAAACGATGGGCGCCTGGAATTGGGGGTAATTGGTTTTCTGAGGGGAAATAGGAGAGTCTTTTTATTTTTATTATCAAATTTCGATGAGGTATAGAATCTAGGCTGAAAAATTAAGTAATAGTATATTACATTACCGAGTAGGGAAGTGTTTCATTACTGTCGAGAGATTTATATTGAAATATTGAAATTGACTATTAATCTCGAGACAGTAATAGACCAGGCAAATGTAATTTTTTTAATGAAGTTCAAGGGGACAGTTTTTTTTCAATGGAAATCGATGTAATATATATGTCCAGGAAAAAAAATATTAAAATCCCAAAAAATCCATTGTGAGCTAAAAACGCCATCTTGAAAAAACATGGCCGTCCGTTCAAATCTTCAAAAATCAAATATCTTCTTGTCCCTTGGAGCAATTTTAACGGTTTTTTTTTTTTGTTTTTCTGTTTTTTCACGAAATTTTGAGCTAAAATTTCAAAAAAATTATCTTCCATTTTAGATATGACCAAGAATACACGGTGTATAAAAAATAGTGTACCGAACTTCGAAGGGTGATACTACATATGAAAATAAGAGAAAAAGTTCCTATGAACAGCTCTAAGATGCTTTTTTGTTTTGTGAGTAACCACCCTCTACCCCTATGGAAAGTATCCTTTCAGAACTGTTACGACTTTCTTTACTATCACCATTTGCTTTCGCATCGATATGTATGCGAGAATACCAAATTTCAAGGCAAATAGTTTGCCACTGTTCTCGAAATTGAATAAAATCTATTATTTTCATCTACCGTTTGAAGGGCTGTAACTTCTTTAGGGAGCATCTTAGAGCATATGTTCACAGGAACTTTTTTTTTTATTATCATATGTAGTATCACCCCACAAAGTCCGTACACTATTTTTTTTACACCCTGTATAAATTTCCCAAAGATAAAAACAAAAATAAAAAACGAAATAAAAACTTACAGCCTTATTCAACATCCTCTTTTAAATTTAGAAGCGCGTTTAAAACTTGTCACTTTGAAAAAATTATATTCTGAGGAATGCAAATTTTAAAAATTGATAGCTTTTAAAGTTAAAAGAAGATGTTAAACGGCTGTTAGTCATTGAAAAGATTAAAAATATCCTTGTCTAGAACTTAAGCATATTTGAAGTCTATTCCATTGCTGTGAAGAGTGAAGGCATATAGAACTGCAGCAACCGATTTGTTACATTCACATTTTTTTTTGTCAGCACTTTCTACATTTACAGTCGATCAGACTTAGGGCGGGTATTATAAAACTACTTTGAAAGTTAACTTAAAGTTAACTTCCGGAATTACATAAAATTCAAAAAGTTAAGTTAAAAAACTGCTTTGACAGTTAACTTGAAGTTAACTTTTTGAATTACATGTAATTCCAGAAGTTAACTTTAAGTTAACTCTCAAAATAGTTTTATAATACCCACCCTTAATAGTTCTTCTGGTGCAGGAGATAGCTGCATTGTGATTGGAAAGATTTCATTTTTCGATACCCTCCAAATTTATCAGGGGCAGAAAACGATTTAGTGAGAACAGTATTTCAACGTTGGAAGCTAGTGCAGATGCGGACACCTAATTGTAAAGGATTTGGTCACCCTGCGCCAAGATTTTTTTTTTTATCCAAAAGATGTTTTAAACATAAAAGAAACATGTTTTAACATTTTATGTTAACAAAAATGTGAAAAAATTAATTTTTTGAACTTTCGGTCAAAATGACCGACGTGGCGTGGTGGGCTTAGTTTCACCGAATTGACCGTTGTACGCCGCGTCGGTCACGATTCCAGTTCTGTTTTAGTGTTCATGTCATTACTTTTATATTTTAATTCTTCTGTTATTTTTCCACACAGTTCATGTCATTACTTTTATATGTCTAAATAAATGTTTTAAGTAAAATTAACGTGTACAGCTACCTAATTACAAAAAAAACAATATAGGAAAAAAATCAGAAAAAAAATCAAAAAGTTTTTATTGGCCATTTGCTCCCTAGGCCGATTCGGTCACGCCGAATGCATAGTACCGTACAGCTTGGGACCGTTGGAGCTCCGGAAGCAAAAATAGAATCGATGAATTTTTCGGTCATATTGACCGAACACGGACACGTTTCGGTCATATTGACCGAACTGTCGAGCGTCCGCTTAGCTATAACAATATTGTAGTGTTTAGAAGTTAAACAGCCGTAGTAATTAAGTTTTGGCCGATATTCCTGTGACTTCTTTCTCAAAAAATATTGTAAAGCCTATATCGTTCTTCATAACTGTCTCGGGACAAATCTAATCCGTAAATAAAAGAGGTAAATTCAAAACCAACGTTCAGTAGTTCATTTTGCCTAACGCTTCTAACGTTGAAAATCTGTTCTCTCTAAATCGTTTTCTAAGTGCCTAATTGTATTAATTAAACTTTTTTCTTTCCATGGCCTAAAAAATCTGCAAATGGTGATTACATTGATAGAAAATTTTCCTATATTTCCACGACATATTATCTTCAAGTACAGGAATGGAAGAGAAATTTCCTAGCGTTTTTTATTTATTTTTTTTTTCTCCAGGAAAGGACCCCGCACAAAAAGATAGGAAAAGTGGTCCCGGTCAAATCGTCTGAAATTTTGGTATGATATACTTCTCGTTATCCTAATTGAAAGCTGCCATGGACGCAAAAAAATCTATCGACGGGTTTTGGAGTTATAGCTTCTCAAAGACGTTATTTTGGATATAGATGTCAAAGTTCAAATTGTATATTGAATATTATCTCGTTTACATAATTTGGTCAAATACTATTGAAAATAGAGAAAATAAACTTCAGAAGATCAGAAATACTTAAATAGTGTTAGTAAATACAATATGTTAGGAAATGATACAATAAAGGTGCTGTTTGTTTGTTATTAGTCCGGGTGTTCACCTATTGTTTATCCTTTTAAATATTAAAAAACATACATAGTTTGCTAACAATTAGAAATTAACACATTAATGAAGATAATCAAGAAAAAGCGAGGAGGTGCGTTTTAGTTTTGATTGATAATACGTTACGTTACGTACGCGTTATTTGGGACTCTGTTTCCGGCATATGATACACGATGTAGTAACTCGGTTGCCGGATAATGGATATTTGGTTGGTGTCGCGCATAACCCAAATACTAGATAACTGCTACTATGCGTGAACAAGTGCCCAGCGTTCAGGATCCTGACTTGCAGATACAATAATGACCTCTTTCAATAATAAATCATTCAATGAAAATCTGGTGCCTAACTGCATTTCTGAAGCGCGAAAATTTGTTCAGATTGGGGTGATTCTGTAACAGGTCTATTTGCAATTCATTAATTGCTCCTCTGCGCATAGTATCCTGGATGTATGACGGCGCAAGATTTATAGACACCTGCCGTTAAGTCTCTCAGATATAGAGTATGATTTTTATGTAAGCGCCTTCACTGCACATTTCTAAGGTTTTCTTGTTCGATTCCTAACTTGCAAATTATTTACGGTAAGCGACCTATGCCGTATTTGTTGGGCCAGTTCAACTGTTGCTCCTTCCATTAGTACTGGCTCCCGGTATTTATTGAACATGGCCCCACAAATTCTGTGAAGATCGCCCAAATATTTTCAGTGGACCGGTGTAGATAAAGTTTTATCGAAAAAATGAAACACAGATTTAAAATGTTCGTTTCTTGCTTCAATAATCCATCAAGTTTTAGGTATTAGGGAAGATGCCTATAACCTTATGGAAAATAAAAGGACCAATAAATGTTTTCGTCGTTAGGAGCGCTCGCGTCATCCATCTTTTTTCCTAAACATGAATTAAATTTTTAAAATGTCAAAAAGATTTCTGTAAATGCATGTCTGCCATGTAAATGCGAAATGGCAACACTGTAGCACCCGTAGCACAGTACCGCAAGCACATTATCGATTGCTAGGTTGAGTTCGGCTTTACACTGGGGTGAATTCCGAGCGCGCTCGAAACGTTAAAACCAAGTTCATTTTAGCTCTCAGAGTGTTCTCTTTTGCGTTCGGGTTACAATCGAGCCCGTACCCTGAGTTTGCTCTCTTTTCTCTGGGATGGATGGATCGATGGATGGAGAACCAGAGAAATTAGTTATCAACTGTTACTTTTGAAAAATTATAACCTTAAATATTTAAAAAAAATAATTAATTCGGTTTGCGTTGCGTTTCCGTTTTCTTTGCCCGATTTTTTAACTTTTATTTTAGGTCCATTACTAATTTACCTACTCGTTTATTAGTAAAACAAAATTAATATCGAAGCAAAAGCAAAAAAAGCAATTTTTTTTGAGATTATTGACAACTGTGACAAGGGTTTCAGGATTTTTTTTCTTCGATTTGCGTTCGGTTTATGACCTCGCTCCAGGGGCCTCATTCTATAAGGAACGAACTGTTTGATTCGGTAGAATTTCTTCCATTGTGACGTCATTTTCGGTTTGGTAGCGCGGAAACCAAACCGAAAATGACGTCACAATCGAATAAATTCTACCGAATCGAAAGGTTCGTTCCTTACAGAATAAGGCCCCAGGGCGCATTTTACTGCAAGCTTAGGTACAAATCGACATAGCAATAATAGACAATTTTCCGCTAGGATAATCAAACATACTCGAGTATGCTGGGTTATGTGATGTGTTAATTGAGTCATACTCCCCCACCATCAAATTTTGGGATAATCGAGGATCAAGAACACTTAATTTCTTCTGAGAGAACAGACCGAAAATCTCCTTTTCTACATTTGAAATCGACGAAAAAATTAACTGATTAGCATAGCTTGAATCGCATGCATTCCATCGAGGTCTGCGGGTGACGTCATCATTCCTTGCCTTCGGTATTGTGCTCAAAGAGTAGAGCGTGCTGAGCGGAGCCATAACCACGTGACCAGCAAGCGAACAGAGCAGTTGAACGCTGTATCAGAGTGCTCGAAATTTTAATAAACGAACGCGAATGAGCCTGCACCGAGTACACTTTTAAAATAAACGAACGGTAAATTCAAGCTCGGAGAACTCAGATCAAAATACCGAACGCACGGATTATAAGCTACTGATAGTGACGTCACTCGCAGGCCCAGAATTTGATGGAGAGGTTGAAGGGAAGTATGACACAATTGACACATCACATAACCCAGCATACTCGACTATCATCGATTAAAGGCGATTAACCGGTCGGTCATAGTTGACAGATAACCAATGAAGCAAACGTCATTTGTCAACCAATCGGTGATAAATGACGGTAAATGCATTGTTCATCTGTCAATATAACCGATTGGTTATTCGCCTTTAATCGACTTATACTTGATTATCCTCGCGAAAAATTGCCTAATAGACCAATATGTTTTTAAAAGAAAAAATTGGTACGCCCCTAGGGTTTTCGACAAATTGAAAATAAGTTTTTGATTCATTGCCTAATTTCCCACAAAAAAGGTATCCCGAGTTTTTCTTGTTCTATGTTAAACGTCACGAGATAAAAAATAAAAATCAATGTATTGTTTGGAAAATCTTGTTATTGGATACACCACTCTATTGAAAAAATAAGAGTCGCTCTAGGTCCGGTCCTGGAAAAGTGGAACTCAAACGTATTTTCTAGAAAGACGCTTGAAAAAATCGCAAACACTCTCTGAAAATTTGAACAAAATCGCTAAAGGCATTTTGAATCTAGACAACAAGTCTAAATTTTCTGAAAATCTCAACACCCTGTATTTTCTTAACGAAACGTTTGAGGACACATGTACAGTTGCGATCAAAAAAAAGTAGTACAAGAAAAATCTCCAAAATCTCCTGGTCTATTATACATTAATTCAATTCATAACCAAAAATGACATATTTTTGGCATTTTTCGACAAGTTTTTAACCTGGAAAGCTTCAGATGACATTATTTTGACATTTTTCCACCCGTTTTTAACCTAGAATATGTCTTTACCTGTCAAAATTTTGTATGTTACACCGGAAGCTCAAATTGGGGTTAATAATTTTTGTACTACTTTTTTTTGATCGCAACTGTACCTATGCAAAGAGTGATTGTCCTATTGGTACTCTATCTATCATAACAAAATGCTCACTTATTTCGGACTCACCCTGGAGTGCGTTTAGAAATGGAGTGTCAAGGTAGAGTAGTTGTTTGTCAGAGTGATCTGACGTTATCACTTAGAGTGCACTCTGGGTGCGCCTTTTGTGAACGTAATTAATTGGGGTATTGCACTAAATGTCAAAGTCAAACCCGGTAAAAACCTCGGGGCGTTTTTCAACCCAGTCCCTGAGTGGGCTAAGGGCGGGTATTATAAAACTACTGTGAGAGTTAACTTAAAGTTAACTTCTGGAATTACATGTAATTCAAAAAGTTAACTTTAAGTTAACTGTCAAAGCAGTTTTATAATACCCGCCCTAATTTGGGCACACTCTTGGCACGTCAACTCTCGATTTCTGAACGATTTCAGCGTAAAGCCTAGTACTCATAACTGCGAAATTCGCACTTTTTTGACATTGCTTCCACAAGTTGACGTTTGAAACACGCATAAAACATCAAAATGTCGACGCATTGTCAAAAAAATGCGAATTTCGCAGTTATGAGTACTAGGTTTAACGCTCCGAGTAAGCACCTCTTAATTTATAAACGGTTTAGAGTTACTCTAGGGTCACTCTCACACCCAGAGTGCTATTTCTAAACGCAAAGCAATATTTATATTCATAATTTTTGACAAATTTGCACTCATGCGTTTTTAACTGAAAAAGGCACCCGTGCACTAAAATGCATTCGGGACAATTTCCCAAAAACTATCGATAATTTAATTTCCATTGCACTGGTTATTTATTACTATTGATAATTCTTGAATTTAACTTAATTTTTTTTTTTTGAATTTGCCAAAACTATATGCTATACCAAAATTCAAAACAAAATTTAAATTGTAGGTATTTGCGTGTAGGTACCTAATAAATAGGTACACACAATAATAAAATCGTTAACTTTCCCCAGAAAGATGAGAAATTCCTTGAGACCTGGCAACGCTGTTTAACAACAAGAATACGATTCTACATTATGCTGTTTAAATATTTTGAGACCCCTCAATCCCTCTCATGTCCCCTCATTCGCCCATCGGTCGTTGTTTACACAAAATGCCATACATTTGTTGGTGGCAGCACCAATCAATGATGTGTTTTCCGACATCAACCGTCGCCGAAAAAAGACGGGAGATGGTATCTGCATTCATTTGAGAAAGATGTAGTGATGTGACATCGGTGCTCAGACATCGATGTTGAACATCGGTTCTGATATCGCTCGATACTATCGATGTCAATAAAATATCGATTGAAAAATATCGATGGTTTTAAACATCGATGTTCGATGTTGAGATTATGTTTTTCTGGTAACTTTTTGGTGTTCTTGTAAAAATACTGATTGAAAACATATTTAGATACATTTATAAACAAAAAGATACAAAAATAAACATTATTTTGGAAAAAAGCAAAAACACGAATAAATTAATTACAGAATGAATAGGAATCAAATAATATAAACAGCAAAACTACTCCCAATTCTCGAGTTCCCAAAAAATACGACCTAAAACAAACTGTAAAAATAAAAAGGCTGATAATCTTTTCCTTTTCCTTTCAACCTATTTCTTGTCTGAGCCTAGGTTTGCTGTACTTTTCGCAATATGAAATATCGATGGTTCGAACATCGATATGTCGATGTTCTGTAACTTCTGGCATCGATGCTAAAACATCGTTTATCAAAGGCAATAACATCGATGTTTACGATACATCGATGTTCAAGTCCCATCACTAGAAAGATGGGAATAATTTTTGTCGCAAGCTACGATTATTTCTATAGAGGTTAGGCATCTTCCTCTACTTCCTCAATCAACGGTATTAGTCTTGACAGGTTAGCTTCTTCTGTGGACAATTGATGTTTGTGCGCCCTTAGTTTAATTTTCATCCTACATTCAATTTCCAGCCTTTCCAACAAAGGCCTGGCATCTCGGTAACTTCGGTGGCATCGCTGTAACCTCGGCCCAGAATAAATATATTATTACGTAAGAGCCAGTACTAATGGGAGGAGCAACAGATGAGCTGACTCAACAAATACGGCAAATAGTTTGCAAGTTAGAATCGAACAAAAAAATCTGCGGGTTAGAAAATGCGCAGTGGAGGAGCCTATACGAAAATCTTGCCTTAGAATTTCCACATTTCGATCTAGAATATCTTAGGGATTAACTATAGGTGTCTATCAAATAAATCTTGCTCCATCTGACATCCAGGATACTATGCGCAGAGGAGCAAAGGAGTAAATAATGAATTGCAAATAGACCTGTTACTGAATTACCCCAATCTGAACAAATCAAGAGTGTTTTCGCGCTTCAGAAATGCAGTTAGGTACCAGATTTTCATTGACTATGATTTTAATAATGAAAGAGGTCATTATTGTAGGTACCTGCAAGTTAGGATCCGGAACGCTGGGCACTTGTTCACGCATAGCAGCAGTTATTTGGTATTCGGGAACATATTAGAATTTATTTCTATCTATACATTAATATATTTATTTTATAACATATTTTTTGTAGACCTGTGTAATTCATGAATGATTCGTTCGAAAAGAACGAATCACTTCACTGAATCAGAAAAATTGATTCTTTGAGATGACCTGAACTAATTCACTTTTGCATCACTGCCACTCCGAATCAGTGGGACTGTTGCTATGCGCCTGGCCGCTACGAAAATAATGAACGAACGAACGAAACGAATTGAACGAGAACGAAAGTAAATGTAAATCTTAAATTAATGTTTGAATGATTGAATCAGATAAAGACAGAATTAAGACAAGAATCTCATGCTTGCATGGGTATTTCACCCATTATTCGTGCGTTGTTCGTTATTCCCAAAAGCTTAATTAGTTCATAAGTGAATCATTCTCTTTCAATAATAGGTATTTGACCAAATTAAAAAAAAAAAAAATAACACGCTATAATTCGCAATCAACCCTACGAACAAATCGTGCGTCTGTGGAGAAACAACAGATGAACACCCGGACTAATAACAAACAAACAGCACCTTTATTTCTATCATTTTTTAACATATGTTCCTATTTACTAACACTATTTAAGTTTTTCTGATCTTCTGAAGTTCATTTTCTCTATTTTCAATAGTATTTGACCAAATTATGTAAACGAGATAATATAATATACAATTTGAACTTTGACATCTATATCCAAAATGACGTCTTTGAGAAGCTATAACTCGAAAACCCCTCGATAGATTTTTTTGCGTCCATGACAGCTTTTAATCAGGATAACGAGAAGTACGTCATATCAAAATTTCAGACGATTTGACCGGGACCACTTTTCCTATCTTTTTGTGCGGGGTCCTTTATATTCTTGGTTATATCTAAAATAAAAGCTAATTTTTTTTGTGTAATTTCAAGTTCCAAAGACCGTGAAAATTAAAAAAAAAATGTTAAAATTGATCCAAGGGACAAGAAGATAGTTAATTTTTGAAGATTTGAACGGACGGCCATGTTTTTCAAGATGGCGTTCTTAGCTCACTTCCGATTATTTGGGATTTTTAGATTTATATTCTACGATAAGAGAGCTATCGTTTTCAACAAAAAAATAAATGTCCGCAAAAACTTCATATTCATCGTAAATTTTTTTGAAATTTGCCTGGTCTATAATGAAAACTTTCCTCCGAGGTTTGTATACTATTTTTTATTACGCATGCATCATAATCAACCATTATCGCACGATGCAGCGTGCATAAAACGATGTTTATGATGCGCCTACCTTTTCAAACGTTTGATCTACCTTTATCACCTACATATTTACCTGCCGTGTAAATTACTATTTCCCAAAATTAAAGAACACATTTAAACAATTTTTGAGATTATGATGCATTCGTAATAAAAAATTGCGTATGACATGCGCGTATAAGAGCATTTAAAGCCCTTACGACTTACAAAACACTCCGCTGCGCGTCGTGTTTTGAAATATGTCGCGCGTGCTTTAAATGCCCTCTTATACACTTATATTATAATATACTATTATTTGCATGCACACCATCAATTATGATTAGTCAATCAATTTTTTTAATATTAAAAAAATACAACAAATATGCCAAAATGTGTCATTCACCTGTTTTGACGTTTTTACCTGACATGTTCTCATTGTTGTCAGCAAAGGTAAATAAATTAGAGTGAGGGAAATCGGTGAGGGAAATCGAAGAGGGAAGTGACACAGGTAAAGTGTCACTTCCAAATTTTTAAAAAGTCAGTAATGACAAGATTACATATATGATTGCAAATAATAGTATATTACATACCGAGTAGGGAAGTGTTTCATTACTGTCGAGAGATTTATATAGTCAATCCAGACGCGAAGCGTCGAGATTGACTATTAATCTCGAGACAGAAATGAAAACTATCCTCCGAGGTTTGTATACTATTTTATTTGCAAGCACACCATTAATTATAATTAGTCATTCAATTTTTTTAATATTAAAAAAATACAACAAATATGCCAAAATATGTCATTCACCTGTTTTGACGTTTTTTACCTGACATGTTCTCATTGTTGCCAGCAAAGGTAAATAAATTAGAGTGAGGGAAATCGGTGAGGGAAGTCGAATAGGGAAATCGGTGAGGGAAATCGAAGAGGGAAGTGACACAGGTAAAGTGACACTTCCAAATTTTTAAAAAACCAGTAATGTCAAGATTACATATATGATTGCAAATAAAAATAATTATTTATCTGCAAGCGTTTGGTTATGACGTTTTCACATAAGCATTTTTCTAGTATTTGAGTTATGTCATGAGATAACACAACCAGTGGTGTTATGGACTAGGTTATGAATTCATAACACAACTATTTTTGGTGATTTGACAAATGTCAAAGGTAAACCTGTAAAGGCAAAATGGAGGCACCTAGACAACGACTAATAAACGAAAATGATTGAAAAAACATTCTTATTTTTCGCTTTGTAGATAAAATGTTGTACATCACACGTGCGTTTAAGCATGACCACAAAACTCGTGTGATTAGAACGACTCGGTCTACGATCTCGTCGTTAAGTTTTGAAAAAAATAAATCGTAAAGATTTTAAAAACTGTGTCCGCTGTTGTAGTCTGTTAAAAATAATTAGAAATTACCTGTACTCTAGGGGCCAGGGCGAACACACTATTACATAATACAGGGTGGGGCACGAAAAACTTCCCACCCAGAGTTTCTCAGGTGTTAGGTGTTTAATCAAAAATCGCTCAAACACGACAATTTTTGTTTTTTGGGAGACACATTTTATTGGTATTTTAACCCCCTACCTGTCAACCCCTAGGTGGGGGTAACAGGTACCCCCAAAATTTTAAATAGAAAGAGGGGTCAAGTGATATATCATTTAGTAGCTATTTTCATTAAGATTATATCCCCGAAATTTTAGGTTGCTACTATTTACCCTGCCGAAATGGCGGCATGTCAAAGTTAGGGTAAATGTTTTTTTTCGATTATACAAGTCACTGTACATTATTCCCATATGACACGAGAGGCTTAATAAGTGATAAGCCTTTTCGGATTACCGCGCTTGGTGGCATTTATGGCAAATTCTATTATAGATTTTTTTTTTAATTTTAAAGTTTAGTTCGTTGTATAACCTTTTGAATACCACTCGATGTTTCAGGATTACCTAATACTTTTACCTGACACTCAACGCGTTACCAGCAACACCACTCCTCCTTCGGAGTGGTCGGCGGGCGTAATTTCGACCGGTAATCCCCTCGCCTACCTGCCCAAAGCAAGAGGCCCATTTATTGACATAAGTAATTTCGACCGAGGGTTCTTTGCAGAGAAAAATTGTTACAGCTTCATGCAAGAGAAAAGCCCAGGAAGACATATCGGAAAAACCTTCGAAGATTATAAAAAGCGTCCTTTCAACAAATTTACCGGAGGAATTGATGGCCATGGATATAAATCTTATAAGAAGAAATGTCTATAACAGTCGTCGTAAGATCTTGCCAGCCCTGCCTAAAGATATTCATGAAGTACATACTGTAGTTGACATGTATTCTCTAAAAATGACAACGGGTGAAAATTTGTTGTTTATCAATAGTTCAGCAGAAAATATCATTGTATTTTCTTGCCATACAAATATTATCACTTTGTGTGAAATGGATGTTATACAGGGTGGGGACTTTAACTGGAACTAATTCGCTAGAACCTTCGGATAAAATATGTGGACAAAACGCAAAAACACGTCAATCAAGATTTTTTGTTTGAGTTTTTTTCACATTAATTTTTTCATACAGGATGTTCCAAGAACAGCTGTACGGTTGTTAACTTTATTTTTCCAAATGTTAGCCCCTGTATATTATGACATTTCTGGATTCTGCGGAAAATTCTAGACATATTTCATGTACAATGTCATATACCTATCTTCAACTGTTTCGGAAATATTGACAGTTGAAAATTGACTTTTTTGCAACTTTGACAGGCTGTAAAACCTAAACGGTTAATTTTAGAGGAAAACCGGTTTTACATTCCTATCTTAGATTTTCATAAACTACATATCATTTGACACTTACTTTGAATTTAACTGGAGATTGAATTTAACTGGAATTTTTAATCATGGATTAAATTCAGAGTTGGTGTCAAATGAAAGCTTATGAAAATCTAAGATAGGAATGTGAAATCGGTTTTCCTCTAAAATTGACCGTTAAGGTTTTACAGCCTGTCAAAGTTGCAAAAAAGTCAATTTTCAACTGTCAATATTTCGGAAACAGTTCAAGATAGGTATATGACATTGTAAATGAAATATGTCTAGAATTTTCTGCAGAATCCAGAAATGTCATAATATAGAGGGGCTACCATTTGGAAAAATAAAGTTGACAACCGTACAGCTGTTCTTGGAACACCCTGTATAAAAAAATTAATGTGAAAAAAACTCAAGCAAAAAATCTTGATCGACCTGTTTTTGCGTTTTATACACATATTTTATCCGAAGGCTCTAGCGAATTAGTTCCAGTTAAAGTCCCCACCCTGTATACATGGATAGCACATTTTCTTTCTGTACGAAGTACTTTTATCAATTATTTACCATTCATAGACTGGAAAATGGGCACTATATTCCCCTTATTTGAGTTGTACACGTTCTCCTTTTTCTCGACAGCAATTTTGTCTTTGATTTTAGTTTAATAAAGAAGCTTTTATACATCATTATCATTATATTTTATTATACCTACCTGCTCCTATGGGTCGAAAATACTCATAACATAAGATCGAACCCTTAAACCTCTGGTCGAATTTACATGTCCCCTTTAAGTCGGTCGAAATTACATCCGCCCGGAGTGGTGATGTTGCTGCGTAACGCATTTCGTGACAGGTAAAAGTATTATCCGGTAATCCTGAAATCTCTTGTGCTATTACATTCGATAATCTAAACTGTAGGTTTTACCTGTCACACCTATGCGTAGGTAACAGGTAAAAACTACACAGCATTTTTCCATTGATTTTTCCTAACTTTGACAAGCCGCCATTTCGACAGGGTAAATAGTAGCAACTTAAAACTTCGGAGATATAATCTTAATGAAAATAGCTATCAAATGACCGTATCACTCGCTCCTCTATTCATTTGAAATTTTGGGGGTACCGGGTACCTGTCAGCCTCACTTAGGGGTTGACAAGTAGGGGGTGAAAATACCAATAAAATGTGTCCCCCAAAAAACAAAAATTGACGACACCTAAGAAAACTTGGGTGGGAAGTTTTTCGTGCCCCACCCTGTATACTTCTTTACCGGGTTGGAATAAAAAATTGTTTCTAGGGCGGGCACCGAACACCGGTGTGTCCCGAGCCTATCTATGGGTGGCCTGGGGCGACGATTGAATAAAATTGGCTTGACGCTGAACGTGTTTCAATAAGTTAATTATGTATTCGCCTATTAATTACGTCCATTCAACCATAGCAACTGATTATAATTTCTTATCATGTGCGATGGTGGTGTAATGGTCAGCATAGTTGCCTTCCAAGCAGTTGATCCGGGTTCGATTCCCGGCCATCGCATCAACTTTTTTTCTCCATTATTCCATTTTTGTATTTTGGAAAAATAAAACAGAACTAGGTTTTATGTTTTGTTGTGGTCGAAATGTTTATTTGTGTATTTTATCCTACACAACTATTTTTTGTTTTATTTCTAAAACTCAATTTAACAGCATGTTTGGATGATCCGTTTGGCAACATCGCAAATGTATATTGCAAGATCGAAAAATAACCGGAAAAAAAATGATTAATCACTCGCTTACTTTGGGGAAGTGAATTTTAAAATATTGCTCGAATTTAGGGGCATGAGAGTTTTTGATTTAATTTGATATGGCCATTTTTCAACTAGGGTCTGCGTGAGAACCCCAAAAAATATATTAATGACTCGAGACAAGGGAGAACTTATTGGGGTGGTTATGAGACATTATATGGTCTCAAAGTGACATAAGTCTTATAAGGCCAGTAACGGTGCACTTTCCAATATTTACTCTTCGCTTCGGGTCACATTTATAATTTCTTCTTTTTCTCTCGCACATAGTTTATAGCTTTTTCGTGACTTCGTTTTGACTGAATACAGGTTATTCGCGAAATTAAAAGACCATAACAAAGCCTAAGTATTTGTGAGATGTCTTATCGGCATTCAAGTAATGTGACGGTCTAACGACCACTTAACAAATGACCTCTTCGGCTTTTGCTTCATGGATGATGATGATGATGATGATGATGTTGGTTTAGTGCTGAAGAAAAGGTACAAATTATAATTTTTCTCATACCAATTTAGGTCAAGTCTTTTGAAAAATCATATTCATAATTATTAGACAAAAAACGAGAAATCCACATCAAGGAAATTTATGCATCTATCCTCCATCCAAGTCTAGTTTAACATCAATTTCAAATATGGAGAAACTTAGTAATAAGTTCCATTTTAAAGAAGTATCAAAAAGACGTGACGTTTCTCAAAATTGTGAAAAATTAAGGATATTTCACGACAATGCACTCTGGGGAAATCACTTGATGGAATTTTTATGCAACAAATTTTTCTTCAAAAACCTCCGGAATTATCATTGTCTCCAAAATACAATTGAGTAAGCAAAAATTTTTTTTGGCTTGCAAACTCGAAATCAATTATCCAAAACCTCAAATCCATCCAGCAACATAAGAAACATAGTATCAGATAAATGCGCGAACAAATTTCAACGGTTCGAGTTTACTAATTGAAGTATATTAATGTTTTATTCATTGCATGGAGCGCGGAATAGACGCTTTTCCGAGGAAATTAATCATTAGGGCTTCCACTATTAATTTCTAAAACTAAACTTGAACACTGTTGCCAAATTTTTTTGTAAATGTTTTCCTAAACTAGAATAATTGAATAGTTTGAAGTTTACCTCTTTATTCTTTTCATTATACATTGAACCTTTCGTTCAAACTCACCCCTATTGCATCGCCAAAAACACAGACTCAAAAGAGGGCTCCCGTAAAAGATAATAAAAACGCATCAACGATCAGGACAAATAGAGTCAAAAATCGGCTTTTGAAGGAACAAGCCCCGAACAAAAACATGCCCCTTCAATCAAATCCGATATGTCTCTAGGCTACCAGAGCAGAGGCCGCACACACACAGTGTATAAATTGTATAGAAAATCATGGAGTTGTATATAATTAGCCCTTCGAGTACCTGTAGGGCGTATTTAATTAAATATGAGGATTTGCTATATATTGGGGATGGGTATTGAAACGTCTAGATACCAAATTCTGTACAAGTTGTGAAATTATAAAATAATGGACAGAGGCATTTTAGAAATTTGGATTATATCGTTTTTCACAAGTATTTTTTAAGGTTTTTGTATCTTTTGGACAATGCTCTCTTTCTAAATTTTACTTCATCTTTTTCAACTATTTGGTTGCCAGTTTAATGTTTGTTTTGGTAGTTTGGCATTCAGGCAATGTCTGTAGATGTCTTCCGAAAAGTTGGGGTCCTATATGCTCCCTTGTTAAAACTTGATTGTACAAAAGGAGAACACAACTGTGCGAAATTAAAACTGGTAAATCCACAGGTTACTGATAAAATGGTAAAGATGAAAGATTTTAAATTGAAATTAAAAGATATCGAAACTGAAAAGGATATTTTTCCACCTTACCTGGCTTTACTTCCAAACTCCACTCAGCTGGCCAACTCTTTCAGGAAGTTCAAGTCCAATGCGAAGTAGTACAAACGAAACTGTCTTGATTTAACCGGTCGCGGCCAAACGAAAAACCCGCAGGTCCATTTTTCTTGAACCACACGAAACGGACCGAGTGTTTTTGACGACTGATTTACTAGTCGGCAATGTAAGGTACTTTTCAGATATCCTTTTTCAGTGTTTAACGCGCGTATTCTTAACAGCCAAATTTAGCAAAGCCTTATCAATTCTTATAAGAGAAACTAAAAATAAAGAAGAAAAGAAAAATGAATCAATTTCCGTTCCCAAATAGGATTTGACATTCTAAATACCCAATTTAAACTACCAACTATATACAGGGCGCCTAGACGAGGCTGAACAACAACACTTCTGGAATATACAATACTTAAATTTTCTTCTACGATACCGACTCTATTTTATTTCCCAGTCTAACATCACTTGGTACAGGGAACAGGCTAATCTCAATTTTAACAGATGTCTTCTTTGTCGCAAATCCTTTTTGTTTTTGCTCCGCTTAATTCAAGGACAACTCATCAGAATAATATTGAGGGCCTCTTTATTAGCTACTTGCTTTAGGGTCTTGAAGGGGTTGAGATAATTTCAATCAGAAGCATTGAACTGTTTGCTTTTTAAATTGTTTGTAGTATAACATGCTCGGGTTCATTCAGCAAGATTGAATGGTGAATTTTTATTACCTATTAAACAACAAATCTTCTGAAAAACAAATAGGACCTACAACTTATTCAATTTTACTTACTGGACATGCGCCCGGCATAGCAAATATTATAGGGAAATTTAAGGGAGCTTGGTGATATGTAAAAGAAACGAAAAATGTGTGGAACGTCTACTTTATTATTAAAGTAAATCGTACCGTTCTCGTCCTGAAATTCAAGAGGGGAAGAGCACGGTAGAGAAACCCTCGATCTCAATTTCTCAAATATACTGTCATTTTAATAATAATTCTGAGTCATTAATCAATAATTAATAATTTAAGTCAATGATTCATTAATTCAATAAATTTTAAATTAGATACTATCCTTTGTCTTTGTGCTAAAATTTTAATTCCACACACAACGTTCAATCAAAACTACCTATATTCAATACTGAAGAGCTATTTTGTTAGTTAGCCAGTTTCACCAGTAGGTACTGAGGTCCCATACGGGAAGCTACTCAACTATAGTTGTTTTTGAGCCAATATCTCTAGATTGATTATTTCAATTTGTTTCCTAGGATATTCGCTCGTCAAGGTAGGAAAATGTTAGTAAATTCAACAAGACCCTAATGTACGCTCTAAATCCGAAATCAAAATCCCAGCACGAAAGTAAGAACTTAATTTCTTTGGTTTTAATTTACCCTTTATTTGTATTGTTTACAGCATGGAACGATTTTTGTTAAATACATGAACACATGTTATAAAAAATATTATAAACAAACAAGAAAAATCATAAAAATGAAAAAATAATATACTTATATAAATTGAACTTTCAAAAACAAAATAACAATTAATCAACTGACCTGTGAATGATCCTTTATGACATACAAACTAATCACAAATTGGATTGAACAATCAGTTTAATAGAAAATAAAAATAAAAATTGAATAATGAATAATGGCAGATAAGCGTCTTCTATCTAGTTTAGTCGCTTATTCTCTTGTTTCCTCTTTGGTTCCGGTACTTTTGTTTTCTGTTGCATGCCCCCGTTCAACCCTAAACTTGACGGCGCATACATGGTTGCAACATTTACTTAGTAGACTATTTTTTTAAAAGTTAAGATTCAAAGAATTAATATTTTAAATAGGTCGTTCTCCTCATGTTACTTTCAACATTTTAATATAAGTGACATGTGGTTTCGTATGACATCAAAAATACCTCAGTTCCTTTCTCGAATTTTCCTCGCGTCTCCATTTATCCAATAAAAGCCCAAACCGAGTTAAACCGATGACATCCTCCCCGGTAAAGTAATTGTTATTTTGTTGTGCGGCCCCTGACAGAAGTTGTAACGTTGACGGGTTATTTCAGCAGAAAGAAAGTTCTCTTTTCCTTTTTATTTCGGCCATTTATTTGTTGTCCGGAGAGGATAACATTTAAGACATATAGCGTAAGGTCGAATTTTATGTACATTTATTGAATGTAGATGAAAAACTCGGTCAAATTTCTTCTCATCGGGTCGTCACCCTCTGGTAGTCGTCATCAAACATTTGAGCATCGGCCGTTTCATCTAATGGCGCTCACGGGAAATCTATCGGATCGAAAATTCGCATGAGAGCTCTCGGGATCTCTCCGGTGTACGGATCGAGAACAATTAACTAAATGGTTTTTTATTTTTCAGGTGAAGTACCCTTGCGTCAGTTGAAAAATAAAATCCAAAATTCTTAAGGATAATAAAAAAATTCAGTGTTTTAACACCACTTTTCCGTTGTGAATTTTTGACAAGGGTCTTTGTTGTATACTTTATACTACGTTTACCCTCTCGCATTTTAACGTCAATCACACACTGGGTATAATCTGCATAATCTGCGATTACTGTTTACATTTTGGGTAGGATTTTACAAAAAAAAAATCCGCCGGTTTGTTTTTAATAAGCCAGGATTTTCGTTTTTTGTTGGGGGGGTTGGGATATGTGTATAATACCAATAAAACCAAATTTTGCCCAAGAGATTAAATTTTGATGGTTACTAAAAATACCAACTTTTCATTTCAAAATCAACGAATGTAAGTTCTCAAACAAGTCCCATAAAATTCTGGATATACAATGTAGAAGAACAATATTTTCGAAAAGCAAAAAGAATCATTAAATATGAAAATATAATTCGAATTCGTATCTCGCGCGAGCGTGCCTTCTTTATTGTGCTGAGCCATTGTGACTTTTACTTGCTTTCACGATTCTATGGCTGATTTGTATCCAATTACCCTAAAACTCAACTTTGACTTCAAAGAAAATTAAAAGCGCATCAGCATATTTTTATTAAATCCCGAGCAAAGTGGTAGATTAAATTGCAAAAATATCCAAACAACAAAATATGTTAGGTACAAACAAAACCGAAGTTGTTAAAACAGACAGTGGCATTCCATTCCGAAGGGAAAGTTTCTCTTTTTGAGTTGAGTTTGGCAAACAGCAACCGGCATAATGAAAACGGTAGAGTAGAGTAGAGAGGAAGGGAACAGAGAGTTATGTCAAACAGTTTCAACTCAGGTATGAATTCCGGAGCGGCCTTTTATATATTATGCCGCGTCCAGGGATTGTTTAATTAAAATTCCAGCTGGAAAATTTTCCGAGCGCACCGTAAAATTGCTGAGCCGCTTATTATTACCTCATTTTTGCTAGTCGTAGGTGGAGGGGTTATTTAAAACTCCATCGAGGGTCGTTGCAAAATTTCGCAATAAAAATTACAAAAAAGTAACAAACTTTAGAGTAGATTGTGCGACTTTTTACTAGTAGAACAAAACAAAGTGCCCATTCTTGAAAAGTCGCCATTTTACGTATCAAAAATATGAATTTTACTCAATTTTTCCTTGTTTTACAGCACTTTACAGTATAAAGCAAGGAATTATGGAAGAAACCCTAAGTATTTATAGAAATGATTAGACCCTCTCTGATTGAATCGAAATTTATCAATCATGTAAATTTATATAAGATTATATGGTAATAAAGGAATTTTGGAAATTATGTTCATAACCAAAAACGTAATAGAGAGGCTTCACGCGAATATGACTCTGTCTCTAATACTTCTCATAGGTCTTTTATTCCCTACTTCATTTTAAGTTTGAATCGAACCTAAATTTAACACATCAGAAAAATAATACTTAGTTCAGTTATTCTTGAGAATATAGAGCTGAAAGCCTGAGCCTGGCGGCAACAAAAACTCTTTCGAATACAATAATAGTAAATATCTCGGCTCCACTTCCTGATTTTCTGATTTATCCCACAATAACTTCTATTGAAATGGATCAAGCAACAACAATAAAATATCTTATTTATGCCCTCGGTAGTATAAATACAATGGGATTCGGAAGAAAATACGAAATAATGCTCCATTCTGTCGGGCGCGATCTGCCCCGTTCTATCTTGTATTTTATTTCGATTAGCCTGCAGGTTTTTCCGAGACGTATTATATCTTTTTGTATAAGGATTTCCTAGTTATAGACATTTTTGTTTCAGTGTATAATATTTCAACGAGCTATTATTTGGTTTATTACGAGTGTCAGCAAGAAAACAACTAAAAGCACGAGCCAAAACTTTTGTCCCACTAACTTCCAAATTAGTCAGGCACTAGAAAAAAAAATTGAGCATCTCGGGGGGCTCATTTGTTTCGCCCAAAATAACAACATGGTCTCGGAACGCGCCCCGACATGGTTTGGCTTTTAGCGGGAAGACAAACTAGTCCAAAGTGAGTTTTCTCTAGGGTTCTGGGTCCTAATCGTGAAATATTGTCCTTTCGCGGAGACCTTTAACTCTTTCGGTAGTCAAAGACGATAAAGTGGAAACCGAGTCCTGGTAAAATGACAAAATATAATTCCTTGGCTAATAATTAATTCTCTTTATCTCAGCTAGAGTTGGATGATAATTTTTTCTTCAATTTTTCCCTCCCTACTTAAGATGCAAAATAAAACTGACGGCGGCTTCGGATAGAGTTATAATTCAAATTCGGTAAGAGATCAGCTCCATTCTTTAATTAATCACTCGAGAACCATCTGAGATTTAATTAAAACAGTCTTGTCTGGGTACGTGACGAGTAATATTGCGGGCGGAACACTTGAAAAAGTTTCAAGTTTAAGCCGCGAAATGGTTAGCCAGAAAATTGTGCGGCATTCAGCAGATGGGCGAACATTTTATTAAAGCAGGAGATGAAGATGACGTTAAAAAAGATGCACGCTCAAAGGAAAATAAGATGCAGGAAATTTTCAAGCTAAGAACATAAGAATTTGAGGTAAAAAGTTTTCAGTTACTCAAAAATAGAGACGGTGAAAAAAAAAATTAATCGTCGGAAAAAGCAGAACACAGTTTAAAACTTAAGGCTGGAAATTGGGTCTATATTTCACAAGCAACACCTGCTACCTTAAAAACGTACGTAAGGAGAATTTTTAAAAGCCTCTTGCCTTCAGGGTGGCTTTTTAAAAGTTGAGTTTTTGGGCGTCTCGGCGCCTAAAGTAGCATCGGCCTCGGTCGTAACCCGTTTATATGGATAATTTTTTGTGTTTTTATCATTTTATCGGCTCGAGTAAACTGAGATGAGACTCCGAGAAAATTTCAAGAAGTTTTCAATATTCGTATTACATTGAAGCGAATAGTGGTTAAATTTTAATGTATAAATTTGCAATTTTTGGAATTGGATCTAGTTATTTGAGAAGCTGTACATACATAGGAAACTGTATGATTATTCAAGAACTGTACAGGGTGTTTTTTTTAATTTATTGACACCCCACCTACAGCCTTTACTTTTACAGGTAGAAAAAAGGTGTACATACAAAAGTTGTACAGTTTTGGCTGAATTTTTAGAAACCATGGTCAGAAACAAAATTTGAATGTCAGAAATGTGAAATTTTGCAGGTTTCCAGCTTTTTTCAAATGGGATATTTGGTTCTATATTCTTAAAGAGCACAATGCCCCGATTCCAAAAATATATAGTTTGTCTATATTTGATTGAACAGTCTCTCATATATTCGGCTCCAAAAATTGTAAAAAAAACTATTAGAATTTTTTTTATTAGTTATGTTACTTTACCAAACTAGTGACATGATGTGACAAGTTATTCAAGTACAAATGAGTAGATTGTTGCGGAACTTGGTGAACCTCTGCGGGACGAGCGTAGCGAGTTCCGCAGTCATCTATTCATTAATACGTTGTTCAAGTACGATACTAACCTGATTCACTCAATTGTCAGTTATTCTTATTAATTCAAAAACAACACGTTTCAGGTGAGTGTCTCATTTGAATAGTTCAACAGTATATTGGTGAGTAGATGGCTGCGGAACTCGCTGCGCTCGTCCCACAGAGGTCCACCCATAAGTTCCGCAATAATCCACTTATTTGTACTTGAACAATAACTTATTATATAAAGTCAAAATTTGTAAGATTATGATTATTCACTTTTGTCAATTTGCCTTTCAACAGGAATTAGTAATGTTACTTTATCAAACTAGTAACATAATGTGATAAGTTATTCAAGTACAAATGAGTAAATTGTTGCGGAACTTATGGGTGAACCTCTGCGGGACGAGCGCAGCGAGTTCCGCAGTCATCTATTCATTAATACGTTGTTCAAGTACGATACTAACCTGACTCACTCAATTGTCAGTTATTCTCATTAATTTAAAAATAAAACGTTTCAGGTGAGTGTCTCATTTGAATAGTTCAACAGTATATTGGTGAGTAGATGGCTGCGGAACTCGCTGCGCTCGTCCCACAGAGGTCCACCCATAAGTTCCGCAATAATCCACTTATTTGTACTTGAAAAATAACTTATTATAAAGTCAGAATTTGTAAGATTATCTACTTTTTGTCAATTCGCCTTTCAACAGGAATTAGTAATGTTACTTTACCAAACTAGTAATATTATTATATTGTGACAAGTTATTCAAGTACAAACGAGTGAATTGTTGCGAAACTTATTAGTGGATCTCTGCGGGACGAGCGCAACGAGTTCCGCAGTCATCTATTCATTAATATGTTGTTCAAGTATGATACCATTGTATACTAACCTGACTCACTTAAATGTCAGTTATTCTCATTAGTCCAAAAACTACACGTTTCAGATGAGTGTCGTATTTTAACAGTTCAAAGTATATTGGTGAGTAGATGGCTGCGGGACGAGCGCAGCGAGGGAGGTCCACCCATAAGTTCCGCAATAATCCACTTATTTGTACAGGGTGTTTTTTCATATATTAACATCCCATCTACAGCTTTTACCTTCACAGGTATAAGAAAGGTGTCAATATAAAAGTTGTACAGTTTTGGCTAAATTTTTAGAATCCATGGTCAGAAACAAAAATTGAATGTCAGAAATGTGAAAGTTTACATGCTTTCAGCTTTTCTCAAATGGGATGCCCTATATTTGGTTCTATATTCTTAAAGAGCACAATGCCCATTCCAAAACTAGGTATATAGTTTGTTTATATTTGGTTGAACCGTCTCCAACATATTTGGTTCTAAAAATTTTGATTTTGTGAACCAGTCTACTTGAACAGGTGAAAGCTGCAGGTAAAATTTGATGTACTTGGTTTTTCTGAAAGTATTTTTAAAATTTTTAGATCGAAATATGTTGGAGACGGCTGAACCAAATATAGACAAACTATATAGTTTTGGAATCGGGAAATTGTACTCTTCAAGAATATAGAACCAAATATAGCGCATCCCATTTAAAAAAGCTGAAAGTATGCAATATTTCACATTTCTGACATTTAATTTTTGTTTCTGACCATGGATTCTAAAAATTTAGCCAATACTGTACAACTTTTGTATTTACACCTTTCATCTACCTGTAAAGGTAAAGGCTGTAGGTGGGGTGTCAATATTTAAAAAAACACCCTGTACATAGGAAACTGTATGGGGTGTTGGAGGATTATCTGTTGAGTCATAGGGCAGATAGGCCGAGCACTATCGATCTATTCTGTCCCAGTATGTCCCACTCAAGGATCCTAATGCTGCTAATTTACGAGGTCATAATGTAAACAACTGGGACAGCTGTGAGCGTGCCAGTAGATACATGTACTGTGCATGCGCAAAATATAGCCAATGAAAATGAAGGATATTTCAAAATTTAGAACAGTTGTTCGAAAGATAAACACTGCGCAGGCGTTAGGCTGTTCCGTTGCACAACTGTTCGTAGAATATTGACTCCAAATTTTCGCACAAATTTAGCCAATCGAGCCGTACGATTATTTATCCATTTATTTTTGAGATCAGTGGTCTGTCCTTTAGGCATAGCTTTACTGCTACTTAAGTCTCTAGAGCAAGAGTTAGCAATCAGAGTGGACTCGAGGCGTCTGTCGACATAGATGCAAGTCCTTGGGTTCTTTGGTCCTTTTCATACAGTGTGTCCCGCTTAAGGACTGACCACCCTTCTAAAATTTTTATTTTTCAACCGATTCAATTCATTTTTTTTGTCTTATAGCTACTCGAATTTGGCACTTATTAGGCTCATAATTGTATTTCTGCGGCTGTACTGGTTTACAGGGTGTCCACATTTATAGGGTCAAATTTCAATAAGTACTATTGGGGATTTTTTTAGAAAAAATCTGATAGCAGATTCTTGTTTAGAATGGTCTAAAACCCAAATGTACTAACTTTTATTTCAATACGATACAGGGTGATGACAACAAATTTTCACACTTTAATGAATTGAACCACAAAAATGTTATATTTTGAGACAAGCTTACTACAAGTTTTGGTTAGGGATATTCTAAAAATATGTTGTATCAAGTTTTGTTGTTCTCAAGGCTTTAAAATATGACATTTTCCAGTTTGATCCATTAAATTTTGAAAATTTGTTATGATAACCCTGTAGCATATTGAAACAAAAATTAGTACATTTGGGATTTAAACCATTCTAAACAAGAATCTGCTATCAGATTTTTTCTAAAAAAATCCCTAATAGTACTTATTGAAATTTGACCCTATACACCAGGCTGTACGGGTCCAGTACAGCCTGTACACCAATACAGCCGCAGAAATAAAATTATGAGCCTAATAAGTGCCAAATTCGAGTAGCTATAAGACAAAAAAAAAAAAATGAATTGAATCGGTTGAAAAATAAAAATTTTAGAAGGGTGGTCAGTCCTTAAGCGGGACACACTGTAGAAAATAGATCTTTCCACTCTGCGCGACCCTTGTATGCCCAAAGTTCTTATAGGAGCTATGGAACATAATGACAATTTTTTTGATTAAAATTCAAAAGTCAACAATCTCTTTACCTTTAACTGCGTTTAAATTACGGACAGATGGCTTTAAAAATTTTTTTTTATGTTTCGTTAAACCTTAACACACATCGATCGAAACAATTAAACCCATTTTCTAGCTCGGAAATCGGGCTAAATAGGAAGGATTATCGCCCGTTATGCCATACCATACTCATTTATAGCCCACTGTGGTCGACCCTTGGGGAGATTAGCCACTGTTGTCAGTTGTATTTTTTATCATGCAGCAAAGATAAAATTTTCTAAAAGTAACTACAGTTTATATAACTTATGATGATTGATCACTTAATTTGCAGAATTATCTCTTTATTGAGATGTATGTCTCTTTTATTCAAATTCACAAAAAGTTCTAGATACGAGTGTTGAATTTGGCAACACTGAAGATAGTCAGAGAGCTGACTGAGCATTTTTTGGAAGCTCCATTGTTGTTCTAATCTCCTCAAATTGATTTTAATGATACCGGAGTTTTGATTTTTGACTCCCGTTTTTTTATGCTCGGTCACGTCGACTCCCATTTAGATCTGAAAGCCTTTTTGAATGGATGCGTATAATTAACAATTTAGGAATGGTGGTTATTCGCTTGGATAATTCAGGGATTTTCATCGATGAAAGCTGATGCACATTATTTTTTATTCAAATTCATTATCATAATGGGGAATTTCATTGCTTTATTATTTTTCATCAGTTGTGTGCATCACAATAAAAATACACTTGCTTGCTTGAAACGTCATATAAATAATTTTTAAAAATATGGTCGCGTTCACCAGTATTAACATGTTGAGTGATTAGTAAACGGTTTTGTTCCAACAAGTATAATACACAAGGTAGAACAGTTTTGATTGGACTAGAGCTGATTTTCATTTGTTTCTCATAAAGCCGCTGACTCATCACTCAACATGTTGAGTGCCGGTGAACGCGACCAATGTTACTTTTAAACCACATATTTAAAACGTACTGAAATGGCACCAGTGTATGACGTAGATATCTACCCCACCAATAAGAATCGTTCACAATGGCTTTGAGGTACATTTTTGATGCTGTCCTTGTCTAAGTTCTCAAGAGTGACAATAATGAAATTCTTCATTTGTTATTTGCACCTTTTTCGTTTAATATGACCTAATTTTATTTTGGGAGTGTGTTTGTTTGTGTTTTTATTTTCGTTTTCGAAAAGAATAACAATATGGCTTTGTTATACTTTAGGTCTGTTGCTCATGGGGACTTTCTAGAAAACAAAATTGGAGGTTATAATATTTATCAGCAGACATTAGACAATGCCAATTTGACTGTCGTAATTTCTTGAAACTAAAATGACCATTCCATATACAAGGATAAAAACCAGGTTTCTAAAGGCAATCTTGGAAATTAACAATGGCAACAACAATCTGACAACGTTACAATATTTACTAATTTGCAGTATATTATTGCTAGTTGTAGCGAATGACGTCATATTCGGCAGGTATTTGAAATGCTGCAACGAAAGTCTTTACGCATTCAAAAGAACTACATCATGTCGACGTGAGTCCGTAGCATTAATCTTAAAGGCGTTTATCCTGTTTGAGCCATAATTAATAATTGTATAGAGATAATACAAGTGTTAGTTCTGGTGATTAAAAGAGTTGAAGACTTGTTAGGCCTATGTAAAATATTCTTGTATTTGAAATCCATTTCAATGCTCAGCCATAAATTCCATTTGGACTGATTCCATGTTTATCATTTAATCTAAAACCCCTCTAAAAGCAAATAAACACTAGGCACCGCTCAAACTTTTTTCTTTTAAAGAAGAGCGAAAGAACGCATTGTTTACGCTACTTAAGACCTTTTCTAAATATTTAATTTTTCACTTTGCCGCCTTTCGGTCCAAATTATACCAAAGCGGTGAAAAATTGAAACCAGGGAACTGCATGTGAAAAAACAGAACCCTCAATTTTTATGATCTTGATATTTGACAGAATTATGGAATTTCGAGAAAACGTTATCTTTTTATTATCGAAGGTAAATATTTAAAGGAAAATTAGTTTGATTGAGAGACTGTTATGAAGTGCTGAGTTTATTGAGGTGCTAATGGGATTATGTGTTTATATATTGTTGCACTTTTGTCTCTCTAATCTTACATTGTCTCAAAAATATAATAATAAAAGGTAAACGAACTTTCTTAATAACGCACGATTGTTCGGCGGTAGAAATTTTGCTCTTCCGCCAAAGTCAAATTTAATTAAAGAAGCCCTTAGCTCGGGGATTAATTAGTAAGATGACAGGCGCAATTCCTGTCAAGGACTTTAAGATAAATATATATGCGGTCCAATAATAACAGAGGGTTGAGGCGAGAGAGAGAGTCTACCTAAATTATAAATTGGGCAATTAGATTTTAGTCTTACGGTTTCGCGGGGCGCTTAAATTATGATTTATTCGGTAGCTGGGTATATTTTATAATTTGCTTAGTTTGGGAAGTTTTTTTCATGAAATTAACTAATTTAAATAGATTTTTCATGAAAACAGTATAATGTTGCCTAAGATGAATTAACCAGCAGCAGCTATAATAAAGGATTCGTTCTACTTCAAAAAAAAGGCGATAAATTCAAATCGTTTGAATGATTATTCTTAGAATGTATTTCCTATTTCGTAGTACCTTTCCCATTACTCTATGAAAAATTATGTTTGGAAAACATCAAGACAACTTTTATATCAAGCAACCATTATTTGTTTTCAAAAGCCCCGCTTTGTGTGTTCTTTTGTTTGTCTCATCAAATTATTCAGTGTCAAAACATCTTGTATTTAATTAGCAGGTGATGGAAATATGTCTTCTAATCCTAATAATGATGTTATTTTAATAGAATTATCCCATTTCCACTTGATTTCCCTTGTATAAATTCCAGGGGATTAAAAAAAAAACTTTTGCAAGAGGGAAAATGAGGTTTAAATTTTAATAAACGATTCACATCTACTCGTACAAAAGCCCGTTTGTATAGAATTATAAATCATATTTCCGAACGAATGTCAGCCCGAATTACACAAGTGAAAAAGTAAAATGGATGGCAGTCAGTGTATACCTGTGTAATAAGCTGCTTAAGGAAGTTAGTTAAGTCTATTTACTGCTTTTCAATTGGGCTCGTTTTACACGCTTGGGACAATTCGAATTATTGTTATTGATGGAAAAAAGTTGAATAAACTCTGAGAACGTTAACTGTAAAAATATAAATTGGTCTTCTTCACTGATGGTGATGACATCATTGTTTACCACCCCTAAATCTTATCACACGGTCAAACGATCTAAAGACATACAGCCAGAGAGGAATCAAGAAAGTCTAAATGCATCAACCTTAATTCGATAAATCAATCACCAAGCTACGGTCTAATTTTAAGGGGGGACGTAACTGAATCAACGTTTGCAACGCGTACCCTCTTTTGTAGTATGGGATCAGATTTACCTTTATATTGATAATGACATTAATATATCATGGAACTGCTAAATTATTGCTTCGCCCAACAGAATGTTGGATTATAATCTCGTGTAAACAGCGAATACATGAAACAGTAGTTGCTATAATGCAAATCCACCCAATTCTCTTGAGGATTGCTAGATTTACGTGTCCCTTTGGCCTCGGACTAACTTATTAATGCAACAAGCATGGGGTGATGCCAACGATGTTCAATACAAGGGTGGGTTTTAATAGATTCAGTAGCCGTATATGTATAGTGATGCCGCGAGACGAAACGAGAATATGTCTTGTCTTGTCTCGAAGGTTCGAGAGCAAATGAGAATTTCTCGTCTCGTCTATCGTGAGTTTTAACTACCCATAATACCTCAAGGTTCTTTCGAAATTCGAAAAAAGTCAAGTTACAATTTTCAGTAAAAAAATTGGATTTTCTTCTTCTATAAGAGGCGTTTAATTTTCAATTTGAGGTAATCCCTAGTAAAAATTAGGGATTTTCTTCTGGAACGTCTTTAGGAGGCGTTTGATGTGAAATTGCCAAGGAATCTTTTTGATTTCTTTTCGCCTTCTCAACCGAATAATACAGTAGAACCCCGATTATCCGAGCTCTAGATTAACCGAACCAATCTAGACCCAAAAATCCTGATTATCCGAAATACGTCCGTATTAACCGAGTTTCTAGAATATACAGGGTGTTTTTTATATATTGACACCACACCTACAGCCATTACCTTTACAGGTAAAAGAAAGATATAAATACAAAAGTTGTACACTTTAGACTGAATAGGTCAGAAATAAAATTTGAATGTCAGAAATGTGAAATTTTGCATGCTTCTAGCTTTTTTCAAATGGAGTGCCCTATATTTCATTCTATATTCTTGAAGAGCACAATGTCCCGATTCCAAAAATATATAGTTTGTCTATATTTGATTGAACAGTGTCTCATATATTCAGCTCCAAAAATTGTAAAAATACTATCCTACTAGGTACTGATTTTGTAAACCATTCTACCTGTACAAAAAGCTATAGGTAAAATTTGAGGAGGTACTTGGTTTCTCTGATAGTATTTTTTCAATTTTTAGAACCAAATAAGTATGTTAGAGACGCCTCAACCAAATACAGAAAAACTATATAGTTTTGGAATCGGGAAACTGTACTTTTCAAGAATATAGAACCAAATATAGCACATCCCATTTGAAAAAAGCTCTAATATTTCACATTTCTGACATTCAATTTTTGTTTTTCACCATGAATTCTAAAAATTTAGCCAATACTGTACAACTTCTGTATTTACACCTTTCATCTACTTGTAAAGGTGAAAACTGTAGGTGGGGTGTCAATATATAAAAAAAAAACACCCTGTACTTGAACAATAACTTATTATATAAAGTCAAAAATTGTAAGATTATCCAATTTTTGTCAATTTGCATTTTAACAGGAATTAGTAATGTTACCTTACCAAACTAGTAATATAATGTGGCAAGTTATTCAAGTACAAACGAGTGGATTGTTACGGAACTTATGGGTGGACCTCTGCGGGACGAGTGCAGTGAGTTCCGCAGCCATCTATTCAATATGTTGTATAATTACGATACTAACCTGACTCACTAAATGTGAGTTATTCTTATTAGTTTAAAAAGTACAAGTTTCAGGTGAGTGTTTTATTTGAACAGTTCAACAGTATATTGGTAAGTAGATGGCTGCGGAACTCGCTGCGCTCGTCCCGCAGAGGTCTACCCATAAGTTCTGCAATAATCTACTTATTTGTACTTGGACAATAATTTATTATATAAAGTCAAAATTTGTAATATTATCAACTTTTTATGAATTTACGTTTTAACAGGAACTAGTAATGTTACTTTATCAAACTAGTAATATAATGTGACAAATTATTCAAGTACAAATGAGTGGATCATTGTGGAACCTATATGTGGACCTCTGCGGGACGAGCGCAGCGAGTTCCGCAGTCTTCTATTTATCAATATGTTGTGTAATTACGATACACGATACTAACCTGACTCACTCAGTTGTGAATTTTTCTCATTAGTTCAAAAACTACACGTTTCAGGTGAGTATCTTATTTGAACAGTTCAACAGTATATTAGTAAGTAGATGGCTGCGGAACTCGCTGCGCTCGTCCCGCAGAGGTCCACCCATAAGTTCCGCAATAATCCACTTATTTTTAATGCTGCCAACTTTTTTCAAATGAGATGCCCTATATTTCATTCTATACCTATTCTTCAATGCCCCGATCTATATTTGATTGAGCAATCTCTCATATATTTGGCTCCAAAAATTGTAAAAATACTATCCTACTATTGATTTTGTGAACTATTCTACCTGTATAAGTGAAAGTTGCAGGTAAAATTTAAGGTACTTGGTTTCTCTGATAGTATTTTTAAAATATTTAGAACCAAATATGTTGGAGACGGCTCAACCAAATATAGACAAACTATATGGTTTTGGAATCAGGAAATTGTGTTCTCCAGGAATATAGAACCAAATATTGCGCATCCCATTTGAAAAAAGAGGAAAGCATGCAAAATTTCACATTTCTGACATTTAATTTTTGTTTCTGACTATGGATGGTAGAGAAAAGCTGCTCTACCTGTGAAAGTTGCAGGTAAAATTTGAGGTACTTGGTTTCTCTGATAGTATTTTTAAAATTTTTAGAACCAAATATGTTGGAGACGGCTCAACCAAATATAGACAAATAAAGGCTGTAGGTGGGGTGCCAATATATAAAAACACACCCTGTACATACATACAGAGTTTACCATTTAAAATGGAACAGGCTAAATATCTGATGCTACGTTTTTTTTTTTTTTTTCTAAATCGCTCGTATACGTAATTTGATTTTCAAAGGGGGAAGTTTTTTGGATTTATTTTTAGCATATCAACTTCAACATTCTAGGCAGGTGAGGACCGAGGGTAGGACCAACTCTCACTATTTCAAATGGAACAAGGGGTCGAGTGATACCTCTTTCAATCTCTATTATTTGATGTCATTTGAAAGAAAATTTAGCGCTTTTTTGAAACAGGTATCACTCGAACCCCTGTTTTATTTGGAATGGTAAGGGACGTAAGGGTTGATCCCACCCCCGCTAGAGGGTTAAGTTAGTGCTGAAAATTATTCAAACACTCACACAATCAAATATCAAATGACATACCTATGCGAACAATTTAAAAAAAAATAAAAGTGACATCATATATTTAGCCTTTGTTTTAAATGGTATACCCTGGTATACATACAGTGTGTCCCAGATTCGCTTCTCTATATAGGGATCTCGACTCCTATAATACCCACAGCAAAGGTTAAATGGGGAAAGTTCTAGAGGAAGCTAAGTGCATTCGATAATCGGCTTCAGATTCACGATCGCTCAATTAGAGTTGGAAATATCGGCGAAAAACCGAAAATGTTGGATTTCGTTTTTTGCCAGTTAACTCGAAACGGTTAATTTGATAGCTGTGAAATTGTGACATTATTCAGACACTTTTTTAAGACCAATGAGATAGCGTGCATGACAGGTCTCAATCGTCTTTTGTTATCCCGCAACCCGCCTCAACTTTAATTTTTCTTATGGCCGCCATATTGAATTTTTCGATTTTTGGAAAAAGCATAGAATTTTCAGTCTAGTGATGTGTCACAAGTGGATAAAAGATTTGAGTGTTGTCACAATAATTTTTTTTAAAGAAAGGGAAATGTCACAATAATTATGTTTAAGTGGTTGCCTAAGCAGTAATCACCACAACCTGTGAACTACTAACCTAACCTCACTTAAGCTGACATACTTTAGTAAATAAAAATCATTACTCACAAAACGTTGTTGTTGTTTTTCGAACCCTGAATAATCAAGTATTAAAACCCAAAAAACGTTACAAGTGTCATCGCAAACTTACACTTCGTAAAGTTAATGTCTGGCCAACGGTTATGAAGCTACGGAGTAAGGGAAATCAAGTTGTAAACAAAAAGGCTGTCGGCTGATTTCATCCATAAAATACCTACCCAGGTGCGTGCGGAACTTTTTGGAAGTATATCGTACACGAAAATCGACAGACTAAATCACCGCCATTAGATATTTCAATGTAAATCGATATTTCAAGATGGCAGTCATCGTAGGAACACGGATGAGAACACTTCTTCCGCTACCACACCGCCTTTGAAGATGACTACCGCAGCAGTAGACGGAACGAGTATTACTAGACCACGGCATTATAACTTGGAAAAACTTTTTTACTCTCTGTACCGTTGATTTTGGCACAGCAATTTCACGTTCTACAGTTGATGCACTAGGATTTTCGTTGACAGCTAGTGAAATGTTTCTGTCGCGATTTTCATTATCAATATTTTATCCGCTTCTAGGTTTTTCGAAGGCCACATGGTTAATTAAATTAACTACGATTTCTGTAAATTACGTTTTATGAGGCTGCCCTCGTTCGGGGTACATCTCCAAATACCTTGCTGAGGTAATGTCGGCGTTTCTGAGTGACTGCAATTACAGCGCTAACAAGTCAAAACTTTCTTCATTTGAATAAGGAATACCGGCCATTTTCAACAGGTTTCGACAATTTGTGTCTCCAGGTTTATCATTTTAATGGAAGAGAACTTACTATTATTAATAGACAACTTTGACACTATGAATTATTTTATCCTAAACAAAAACATCTAATTTTGTCTATTATCAAAAGTAAACATTTCCTAGACGTACCATCAGCTTTTGTCAATTTGGCAAACATCCGGCCTGGATGAACGTGATTGGTGGAGTTTTTGGCACGATCGCCGTTGCCACGGAACCATGCGGTTGCCATGGGGCTTACGTCTCGCTATTGGCTGGCCAGGGTTCCCGTAACTTTATCCTTGCATCTTGAAATATCGACTTGCTTTGAAATATCTAGTGGCGATGGTTTGGTTATTGTCGATTTTCTTGTACGATATTATACTTCCAAAAAGTTCCGCACCCGTATTTTATGAATGAAATCAGCCGACAGCCATTTTTTTACAACTGGATTTCCCTTACCGATGCCCCGTTAGTTTTAGAATCGTTGGCCAGACAACTTAACGAAATTTGATTTCTCGATGATACTCAAATCTTTTATCCACTTGTGATACATCACTAGACTGGAAATTCTATGCTTTTTCCAAAAATCGAAAAATCCAATATGGCGGCCATAATAAAAATAAAAGTTGAGGCAAGTTGCGGAATAACAAAAGACGATTGAGACATGTCATACATGCTATCTCAATGGTCTTAAAAAAGTGTCTGAATAATGTCACATTTTGACAGCTGTCAAATCAACCGTTTCGGGTTAACTGGCAAAAAACGAAATCCGTCATTTTCGGTTTTTCGCCGATATTTCCAAATCTAATTGAGCGATCGCTAATCTGGAGCTGATTATCGAATTCTTTTAGCTTTGTCTAGCACTTTCCCCATTTAACCTTTGCTGTGGGTATAATAGGAGTCGAGATCCCTGTATAGAGAAGCGAATCTGGGACACACTGTATATGTATTCGGATTATCCGAGTTTTCAGTTATCCGAGGTGGGTACCCCCCCACGTTACCTCGGATAACTGGGGTTCTACTGTATTTTGTTTATTCGAAACTCAAAAAAATTCCACTCTCAATCTTGGGGAATATTCAGTAATAAGGAGACATTCACCTAAGGAACTTTTCTGTTTCTTTTTTTCTCCCCATATAGTTCCATTATGAATCAGCCCTTAATTTGTGTCGGTTCAACGTCAGTGAAAAATACCCAAACCATTTTTCCAAAGAATAGCATTTAATAGGCAAACGAAATAGTTTTCGAAATAACGAAATGTTCACATATATCACCATTTGGACTGCAACGTATTCTTTTGCATTGTTTAGACGGCTCCATGTCGAATACATCGCTTGAAGGAAAAATAATGATCTCGCGTGCCTCAACGTTGCTTTTCTTGTTGTTTATTCTAAGCGGGAAGATCGGACTTTTTGCTTTTCATACGTGTCACATTCAAACTTGTTTGCAATAAATCCTTTATTGACGTTCTCTCAGTCGCAAAGTCCACATTTCAATCAGAAATTCCATGTTAAACTTGAACGGTTGAGCTTCTAAGAGCCAAGCTTGCTCGGCAAATATTATCGAAATTCCATCAGACCCGTTGAGTTACGGTTTTCGAGAAATTAATAATCTACCTCCAGTTAATAATAAATTCTTGCCAAGTAATATATTTCACAAACAGTTGCCTCCTGTTTGTCCCTGTTACAGCTAAAGGGTGTTTTTGCAATACATAATACAAAGAATGAATTTAAAACAAATAATTTTATTGATATTTTGTGATTTAATATTCCTACGAGATTACTTACCCAAGTATAGTTTAGACTTAATTTAAAATGCAATAATAACGGATACATAATAGGTAGCTCTGTTTCTGCAGAAATCACAAACCAGTTAGAGGGAATTTCATTGGTGGGACTGTTTTCAACCAATGAAATTCGCTCTGACTGGTTTGTGATTTCTGCATAAACAGACCTACAAACGTTTTGTCAAAAATATTTTAATGTATTGTTGCAATAACTCCTTGCCATTCTAATAAACGTTATCCCAAAACGTTAAATGTCATTCCCCACCGACTCCACGATCCTTCACCCCCGCATAGTATTTCATTTGCCATAATTTCCGGAAATCATTTCAAGTAGGTTTATTACGGCTTTTCAGCTACTTGATTTCGGATTTCTGCAAGGCAATAATGCCTCCTAGTTAATTATCCTGCTGTTTTGACTTTCTAGATTGTTTAACGTGTCAGTTCCAGCTGGGGGAGTTGAACGTCTGAGATGATGTTATTTGTTTTTGCCTAGTTTTGCTAGAATGTATAAAATTGAAATTCATTAGCAACGAAAATCTCCCTCACTCAGTTAGGAAACTTTTTCCCCGATCTCGAGGAAAGCCTACACTGCTGGAAAGTCTTTATTCCGGCCAATCTGGAAAAGTTTCTACATTATCAGTAGTAATCCGGTAGAAATTACCGGATTTGAGTAATAATTAAACTAGAAAATTGCGTGTTAACCGTACTAGAGACCCATTGTTGGACTTTTTATTTGAATTGAGATTTACGCAATGCAGCTATCGATAAGAAGCTTTAATAAAGTAGCGTTGTACAAATTATTTAGCACGCAACTGTGTTATAAAAATGAGAATAATTATTAGAAAAAAGATTTAGCGGATTTAATAAGTTTATACTGGCACGATTTGTATATTAATTTGCCGATATTGCAACTGATTTACCTACTTGAAAATCGAAGCTGAAGAGCCGCACTTGAATAAAGTTAAAATTAAATACTTAAGGACTGTTTAATATTTTCTAGTTTTACTAAACGAGGTTTTTGCATAAAATTGTCTTAAAAAGATACATTTTCCGAATATACAATTAATTGTATTGACAACAAAGCTATAATCCAAGATTAAAATCTCCAATATAATGCCACTCCTGCTACAGTGATTTTTTTTTAAAAAAATTATTAATCCTTAATTAAATTCTGCCGATAAGATCGACGAATATTAAAAAAGGCTTTCAAAGATCCGCCCTACCGATGACGATGACGGATATTGCTTCAGAAAAGTTTTCCTATTATCCAGGAATTTGTTAGAGATCTATCTTTTTAAAATTGAAATAACCGTAATAAATTTAGTTTTGTAGTCACAATTTTATTCTTTTTGAGTTTCGTCCTCGCGAAAGCACCCTATCTGGATCGCTCAAAGCCTATGCGATAATTATTATTAGCCAATGCCGTGCCGCTCGGTATCCAGGATCGATACAGGTGTATATTATTTTGAGTAGCTTTACCTGGAGTTTCAGGGATAGGGAAAATATGCATGGAAATTTATTTGAAATGATTGGGCTAGACTTACATTATTAACCACCAGAAACTGTTAAATTACAAAACGTCAAGTGACTACCATTCTTTGGTCGTCTCATTTAAAACAATATTATCTCTACTAAACATCTTCAGGGCCTTTTTTGGAGCAAACGTATATGCAGGATGATTGTATTTAAATTTATTTGCATGGAGCCAAATCTGATCCTTTGTATAAAAAGATTTATTATTTATTTTATATTGTAATCCGAAATTGGCAGAAATTCCCAAGTTCTTTAAAACCCGTGGCTCGGATCGCATTATTTCTGCTCTATTGAATATTACAGTGAAGGTTGATCCAGAAAATTGAAGTAAGTGTCATACCAGATGTTGCAAAAGCATACGCCATTGGTTTGAACTGATTTAACGTGGAGCTAAAAATTTCAAAAAAATCCAATAACAATAAAAACAGTTATCATTTACCTAATATGAAAATATTAATATTCCGAGAATATTATCATGATCCATAAACTTCTGGAACAGCTCTCGAGTAGAAGTTTTACACAGTAAATTAACTAATAAAATTTCGATTTGCCTTAAACGCCATCTAAAATTCATGATGGAGTGCTATACATATTCAAAATTGTTCTAGTGGAACAACTGATAAAACATCCCACCCTGCCGGAGTTTCTGGAGCCATTCTCTGGAAAAACTTCAGACCCAGGAATGAATCACTTTCAGATGTTCTAAATTAAATATTGACCCAGGTTATAGATCACTTGAACAATACAAAAAAGATAACAGACTCTCCCTATAAAAATCCTCAAGATAAGTATCTGCACGCGTCAGACTTTTTTGGTCCTTGTTGACTAAACGCGCTTACCACATGACGCAGCAATTAGTAAAATAATGGCAGCACCCTTCCAGCTAGCCAAGCAATGTTTAACAAGCTAGTCCTCAGGGTATGGATTAATTTAATAAACAATAGCTCTCGAATTGAAGAACAATATTTGTGGTTTGAAGATGATTCCTCCTCTCATGGCGTTAGCCACTGTATAGTTCATTCATACATATAAGAAATTCATTTGCATTTTATTACTATTAATTGATTTTTTTAGCGATTCTTATTTTAGTGGTTACTTTGAGTATAAGCACGTGGCTGATGATTTATAGAATTTTACGATGCATTTCTTATATCAGTGGATAGAGTTTACCTTCGAAGTAGTCTTATTTAAAGGGCGCCATGTTTCAAGTATCAGTATTTTGATATAAGTTTTCTATGTTATATTAAGGATGACGTCATCGAACAAGGACAGACAATGTTGTCAATGCCTATTTTTTTTTTCTTATAATTAACCAGAAGGTCATATGTCAATAATTCTGACGACAGCTAAAAGTAACGAAATGAAATGTTTATACAAGTCATGTAACGTCGCGCGCCGTTCCCAACCAAAAACATCCGAAATTCCCCTACTTTACATGCATTAAAAAGTACTTTTAGCTTTGTTAGGTTGGCAGCAGAAATTTACTAAACGTGACGTCATCCTAAATATAGCGTAAAAATCCTATACAAATCTCACTATGTATTTGTCTGTCTCAGTATCGCTGTATCGGTATCAGATGGTAACGCCGTCTGTATCACTGTACTGAAACTTGTGACTGAACTAATGTTTCCTGGGTCCTTATTCTTGAAACAGGGGAGCAGCGTTCCCAGGAGAACGAGTGTTCTATCTTTGTTACTCATATTATCATTCGCATATCAATTGGCCTTTTGATTAGTAATGTTTTTGGGATTATCGATTTCTAGTGAGCGCTTACGTTATGCAACCGGGATTTCTTACTCAATGTCGTATTCTTATGATTGTTCTAGTGGATAATTACCTGTTGTTATTATCATTAGTCATCAGCTGTTGTCATTAAAGAGTTCCCGTGCTGTCCAAATTTCGAATACCGCAACGTTATTTGACAAGTATGACAGTTCTTACGGTATTAGCGTTAGTGGAGCCCGCTACCTAACGGGGGTTAGCGGATGCCTTACCACTAACACTATGCTATGTCAAAATTAGTTTACGCTCTATTTACGTCTGCAAGAACAGGAACTTCTAATAATTCCTCCATAAAAAACACCAAGGGAAAATAAATGAAACTAAGGAATCTTCATCAGGATAAATAAAAGTTGGTAAACAAGCAAAAATAAGTTGGGTTAGATCACTCAATTCAGCTGTCAAAATGTAAACAAAATAAGGGATTAGAGGATTTTTGTGTCTTCGTGTCCGAGAACTATAAATACCATTTAAAATACCGTATTGTTAGCGTAGTGTCTGAAGCACGAGAACTTCCTATTTTTCTCTCATTATATTGTTGTTTGCAATTTTTGGTACGTAAAAATTTTATCGATTAAGTTTTGACGTTTGTCGTTATTCTGACTCATCTCTAATCCTTCACCTTTAGGACAGCTAATTAATTTTTTTTACTACTAACCTGAGAAGTAGTCATTATTCAATCAGTTTTTCTGGGAAAAAATTGAATTTCTCTCCCTAGGTTAATAATGAAAATAATTAAAAAAAACCTAGGTCAATAATGAAAATGACGTCATGACGCAAGGATATTGTCATAACGTAACAGGTTTCTATTGGTTTAATTTCAATTTCAAACTATCAATTAAAAAAAAAAAAACATGTTCGTGTATGGATAGGGTCTGTTCCTTATAATTAATGCGGCTCCTACAACCTAAACAAAAGAAAATACCAAAAAAAGTTAAATACAAAAGTTGTAGGGTTTTATCTCTATTATCTTTCGTACAAGTCAAAGTGGGCAAATGACAGGTGCCAACTATCATAATGACAGCACTTGCATTTTTTTAAATGAAGCACCCTCTATATCATTAGCTAGGATGATAGACTTTTTTCTTCTGATTTCAAATATACCATATACTTATGTTGATATTTGGTTCAGCTGTTTTTACGCTATTCAAGTTTAAAAATGCATTTACATTACCCTAAATTAGGTCTGTTCCCGGTTTCTAATATCAATGATGATTAATCAGGCTTGCTCAATGCAATTTTAAAATGAAATAGCGCAAAAAGAGCTAAACCAAATATCAACATAGTATATTTGGAATCAGAAGAAAAAAATCTATCATTCTAGCCAAAAATATACAGGGTGTTCTATTTTAAAAAATGCAAGTGCTGTCATTATGACAGTTGGCACTTGTCATTAGCCTATTTTGACATGTGCAAAACATAACAGACATGAAACCCTACAACTTTTGTATAGAACTTTTTTTTGTACCTATTTTCTTTTGTTTAGGTTGTAGAAGCCGCACTCATTATGAGGAACAGACCCTGTACATTATGGTAAATTACCATAAGTTGTTGATAGAGGACAGCACTTCCGATAAGAAAAAATAATTTGAGCAGGTTTCAAACCTATTTTTCATTTCCTACTTGCAGTGCAGTAGCAGTCATCAAGACCAACTTCTCTACCTAGGTATATAATGTACTATTATGTGGTGCTCATTTCTTTTCACGTTCGGTGGTTGGAAAAATAAGATCTTTCTGAAGAGTTAAATTTTGTCTTCACCTTTGTAGGAATTTGACCTTAATATTCTCAATAAATAAATTTATGGTACATTGAGTTGCCTTACGTTGCGTTACGTTTTCGTAAAGTGCCATAAATTTCGGATTTTTACAACCATCCATGTGATAAGTTTGGCTTTGCACGTTTTTTTCCCACAGTGGATTCTGACCGTCTCTATTTAATCATTAGTGAAAAGCTGCCCTAAGGAGTAGAATAAAGACCACTTCACTTATTCCAGGATTTCGAATCCAGACGTCCAGTTGATTAATCCAGAGTATTTTCGAGGCAAATAAAGCCCATTCTAACAGGGGAGACATAACCTAATAACGACAGATTTTCTTTGCAAATTTGAACCCCGTTTTATTTCTTTTCAAATATATGTAATTCTGCTTTTATACACAAATCAATGCATCACTCACTTTCCTGGATAAAACTTCTTCAACTCTTGGTAGGTAGTCGACACTAAAATCCAAGGAAATAGATAGGAACATAATACCGGAAAGAAATTTGTTATGTTGTAATGCTACAAAATTCCATTCCCCTATCCCCTAATGTTACAGAACGGAACTGAACTTGCAAATTGCAAACAGAATACTATGTAACATTCGAAGTAGCCTAGCCTTTGGCTATATACCAAGTGACTGGAGGCGCATCAGGGTATCGTTCATATCAAATCTTGGAAAAATAGGACAGGACACTTCGAAGCCCCTAAGACCCATTGGTCTTACATCATTTGAGCTTAAGACACTGGAAAAACTTGTGGATAAGTACAATAGGGACAGTGTTTTGGCAAACAGACCACTACAACCAGACCAATATGCGTATCGGACAGAAACAGCGCTTCACTAGCTGGTCATCATACTGGAAACCACACTGACAAACATAAAGGTGATGCTGGGTTCCTTTTTGGATATACATAGAGGGAGCTTTTGATTCAATGACCAGAATTCTCAAACACAAAGGGTTGTGCGTGGATCAATTCCATGCTAAGAGAAAAGAATGGTAGAAACCACCATCGCAGAAGAGACACTGGCGGTCAAGGTGTACAGGGGATCCCATAGGGCGGGGTATTATCCTCACTTTTGTGGAATCTAGTGGCGGATGGCCTGCTTAAAGTGCTCACTGACGGATGACACCGTGCCCTCGAATATTTTAACGACATAGTCATCATTTCACGGGTTAAATTCAACTACCTATACAGTCAAGGAGCGAATGCAAAACACTTTAGACCGAACAACAAGATGGGTCGATAAAGAAGGGCTAAACATTAGTCCCAACAAATCCACTATCGTGGCATTTACCTGAAGGCATAAAATCCAAGACCTGGGACCTCTAAGAATGAGGGGTGAAAATATACAGATTTCGAGCGAGGTCAAGTACTTGGGGGTAACACTGGATTCGAAACTTACCTGGAATCAACATCTGGAAAATACGACAAAAAAAGCGGTAACATCACTCATGATGCTTGCATAAAAAATTATGGGGTTTAAGACCGTACATGCTATATTGGACATACAACATGAGGGTCAAACCTATCTTGACATACGCCTCTCTGGTGTGGTGGACCAAGACACTGCAGGAAAGTGCCCATATGCCAACTTAGCAAAGCACAAAGACTGGCCTGCTCAGGAATACCGGGATCAATGCGGTCCACACCAACAACAGCTATGGAGACCCTCTTAGACCTTCTACCTCTACACAATCAGAACTGAATGGGAACATGGCATACCGTAGACCAAAAAACAAGACCAGACCTGGTACACAGACGGGTTGAAGACCGCGTCTAGTACCGGAGCAGGGGGTATACTCCGCCAACTATAGCGATTACATGCTCCGATGAACGATTCGTAAAGAACATCGGCGACACTGGATAACTGCCAGGCAGAATTATGGTAGGGAATTCATCAAACAGCTATGCAGTAAAAGGACCGCAAAACTGCTACAAATGAGCAGGAACCGACTGAGAACCATAACGGGAATCTTGACTGACCACACAACAGTAGGTCCACCTGAACAGGATGAACCTGTACGACAGAGACCTTAATTGCAGACTCTGCAATAAGGAACCCGGGTAAGCCAGACACATCCTGGTGGACTGCAAGACACTGGATTGCATCAGAAGACACAGCATTTTCGGGCAACCAAATGTAGAATCGGAAATAATAATGAAACACCATTCAGTAAAAAACCTGTACAACCTCGTACAAGGCACAAAAATACTCTACTGGTTGGAATAAATCACAAAGGTTAAGTTCTCAGGCTTCGGTGCTGCATAAGAAATAAGTCGGACAGGCCTGGAAAAAGGGGGAAAAAAATGTTACAAAATATGAAACTGCATTGGAAAAGCTTCAAACCATCAGTTGAAGATGAATGACTCAGTCTGTTTTACTTAATAAAAATTAAATAAAGAAAACAACCCTCTATAATCAAAATCCTAGTTCTCCCTAAAATATTTCGAAAAGGGTTATAAGTTAATCTCGTCCCTATCCTATATGGGTGATGACCGGTTAATATCCGGATTTGGACGTGAGGATCCAGGAAGTGATGTCCGCAAATCGGAAGACGGTTATGTTGGCGCCCAGGGTCCCGTAAATTACCAGCTTATCCATGATATTGACGATTATGGATGAGGCAATAAGGATTTTACTGCTAGGGACGATTTATATCGGACAATTTTATTACGTTATTAGAGACTCTTACTTAGAAAAATTATCTTGTGTTGTAAAATGCATTTTCAAATTGTGGTCCATCTACCTTTCTCCAGCATCTCTCAGCGTTTATCTGAAAAACAGGTCCTCGGTTTCGCGCCGATACAAGCGCTGAAATTCGGGCCCGAGTGGGGGCACGAACGAGCTGCCATTGGCTGCAAACAGCCGGCTCACAGAAAGACTGAAGGACCAAAAACCGATCAGTATATTTCTAAGTATGAGCGGTAATGCACGGTGATACTGACTCGGTCGATTTTTTTTTTATCGCAGGAACACGATCGCGAAAGTGAATTGTTGGATTTTGTGGATTTTGTTTTGAACTTTTTTTGTGTACAAATTGGATGAATATTTTTGATTGTAACATTGTAAGTTGAATTTGGTTCACATTTTATAATATAAATGGATTTGTTTGAACTTTAGTAAGCAGCTCAAACGTAGGTCTTTTTGTATGGAGTTTTTTGATATTTACTTTATTTTTTATAAATAGGAAGTTGTAGAACAGCCACGAAAGCTAAAAAAGATCAATATAGGTTTGTTTTCACAGATGCAAATCGCCAACTAACAATTTTTTGACTATTTTCATCTAATGGACTGATTGGTTTAAGATTTCTGTGAGAACAGACTTAGTATAATTCCTAGTATAGTTAGGTCTTTTCTCTCTTAAAAACTTCAATGATCAAAAAGTTCCACTATTGATTTTTCAAAAACCAAAACGTCACCCTATGACCGGCGACCGCAGTAAATTATCACATTTTAAGTCACGGTCTAATACCTTTCAGAGGCTTCTAGATACTGGCCCTGCAAAGCTCCTTGCCACCCCAAACGATTATTTATTGGCCCTATTTTCAGTATTTTAGCCTCATAAGTTATAGGATTAAAAATTGTTCTATTTTAATAAACGTGCTCAAACCATTTTGAAGTAAATTCAATTTCTTTTGACTAAAATCACGTTTCAGCTGAAAATGTCACAAAAGAGGCCTTTTCCTAGGTATAAAAATGTCATTGGCCCTAATCCGTAGCAAATCCTCTATAGAAATGCGTGGTACTGAATATTCTATTGTTCTCCTAAAATTAACACTTTGAAAGTTGGCTCTCGCCATCCAAGCTAAAGGTAATTTTTAATTCATCGACCGTCCTGTCTAATTGGAAGTGGATGTTGCATTATTTAGTAGGCGAACACTGGATGGGTAATTTGGAGGATTCGTTGGAGGAAGACGCATTGTCTAATGGGCATTGTGTTTCTGTGACTGATATACACAAATCCTGGTGGTCTCGAATTCAATTAAATTCTTTTCAATGTGCAATAATTCATTATCGCACAATGGAATTTTTCTATTGTTTAAAAATTGAAACAAAACAAAATTGCATTCGAGTCGAGTCATCCGACAAAGATAAAAGTTAATGGCACCTTTTAAGATTAAATGTCTCATCGAAACTATGATTCATGCATTGTATTTTTAAACATTATTTGCAAATTAAATTTATCTAAAATACCGAATAGTTCATTAAAAGACTAATCAATCTGACTTCACATATTTCAAATTGGTTAATAATTTATGCAAATTAAAATTTAATCTCGAACATTTTGTGAAAAATAAGGCAATTAAGTTTATAGTTGATGAGATAGCGTGAATACAAGATTAAAATCTTCATATTCTTCATTAATACAAATCTTGGCGACATATTATTAGTACCTATTATTTGCATAATTACTTAATTTATAAGTTTGTTAAACTTTTCCTTCGTGGTTTAATATAATTATTTTCCTCGTGCTTTGGAAGCGTAAGTATTTATGATAAGGCCAAGAAAACCTGGATACCCCATACATAGAAATCTCAATAAAAAAAAAATTCCCTGGATAATTTTAAAAGCATAAAACGCAGACTAAACAAAAATATTTCCTTTCATAAATAAACACCCCAATTTGCTATCACCAGTATGGTGACAAAATATCATAACTCCCTTTATTTATTTTTATACCTCTGACATGTGCAACTTAAGGGATATATCTATACCATCAAGCGTTAAAAAAATTAATGTTTACTTAAAACATTTCTGACATTTTTATTGGAGAAGGGGCATTTTTTAGGGGTTGTTATAAAGAATAACTAAAATCATTATTCAAACAATCAATCGTTCACTGACCCTCCACTATAAAACTAGCTCTAAACATCCCTGGTTTGCAATTATTTCAACTTTCATGCCATAAATTTCAACCCCTTCGATGTATAGGGTGCACATTACCCAACCAACGTTCGTGACGTTAAACTGTAAAAACTATAGCTTGTCGACAATTGTGTGCAATTTACTTGCGGTATTTTAAACGTATAAATATTTATGGGCATTTATCAATCAATATTTTTTTTGTTTAGTAAAATATTTATACCCAGTCAAATTTATCCTGGTTTTCAAGTGGCACGAAACACAATATCCTTACCGAGAAGACAATTAAACACTTAAGCAGACAGGAAACAACGATTTATGGCCAATTAGGACGAATTTAAGCCAAGATTATCCCAAACACAAAGCCAGAAAAAGATTTAGGGAGTACGCCCTATCGTTTATAATTCGTCAAGTATTTTTCATCTAATTTACAATGACACTTGTAATGATTCTTTTCGCGTTTTGAGGATTTAATTGTTTTGCCTTCAATTTTTGGAGTCGATTGCTGTATAGTGGCTTCAGCAACATCCCATAATTCAAAATCAAATTTCATTTCAATAAAATCGATATAAGTGTCGCAACTAATGATAAAACTAATCCCAGTTGATTTATATAAATTCTTCTAATCACTATATGTTTGATAAACTCACACACCACTAATAGAAAATAATAATAATAAAGCTCAAGTAAATAAATATAATTTTGTAATAATTATCTAGGTTAATAAACAATTAAACAAATAAGAATTTCATGATTAGTAGATCACTATTCAATTCACCATCCAGGTGCTTTTGTTCATTATCAATTCTCATAAAACAAAAAACTCTTCGCTGGCTCGTTCCGAATTTTCAGCTTATTGAATATTCATGAGTCCCCTGTCACCAGATTTAAAATTATTGTCTATTTGCGGTAAATGTTGCTCTAAGTCCGTGAACCGATACAAAAACTTTATAGACTCGGTGATTATGTCGGATTTATTTACTGCCTGCCGTTTTCGTGTTGTTTTAAGTCGGGCTTTGGACGCTTTAGGTTTTATGAATTTTAAATGACTGGTTTTTTGGAGTAATAACTAACAGGTGTTTCCAATCAAGTTTGTTACGTTCTATTTTGGGAACTCAGATTCAAACTTGCTCTATTTTTTAGAATGGTAATCAATTGCTTCAAAAATAACCCAGCCGGAACAAGAAGCATCAACGTTCAATTACAGATAAATGGTTAGTGCTTCAAACTCCAAATTAGTAACTCCTATATTTTCAGAAAAATTGCGGTTTTCAGAAATCGCCGGTTTATTTAACACCTGGCAGGAACAAGGAACGCTCCAACGTTCAGCAGTTGATAAGTTGTTAGGGCTTCGTTGGAGCTTCAATGTACTTCAATACCCAAATTAGCAACTGTTGTATTTTCGAAGATATTTCGGTTTTTTGAAATTGCGTGCTCACTTCACACCCAACAGGAACATCAAAAGCACCAACATTCAGTTACAGCATTGATAAACCGAAATATGTCCGAAAATACAAGGGTTTGCTAATTTGGAAATTGAAGCACATTGAAGTAGGTACTAACGAAACGCTAACCATTTATCTCTAACTGAACGTTGGTGCTTCCCTAGTTCCTGCTGGGTATGAAGTGAGCAGGCGATTTCAAAAAACCAAAATATCTCCGAAAATACAAGGGTTGCTGATTTGGGGATTGAAGCACATCGAAGCACTAATGAATCACTGAACGCAAGTACGTAAAATTTAACTTTTGTGCTCCAAGTGTGCTTGCCTACTTCACAGAGCCAACTAGTAGGGAGGTAATTTCGAAATCTTTATGGTGGAAAGAGGAAAAGACAGAGCTCGACATAGGTACTGACATGAAAATTTCCAGAAAATCAACTTTTAGAAAGGAAATTGGAGCAAAATACACCCTCTCGCATTTTGAAAAACTAGTTGGGAGAAAATTTTGAAACTTTTAAAGAAACAAGTAAAAGAAGGAGCTCATCGTACTGAAATTTCAAATTGATCCAGTAAAAAGCAACAATGTTAGAAATTCTAGAAAATCCACTTTTAAAAAGGAAATTGAGCAAAATACACTCTATTGTCGACTCTCTCACATTTTGGTGCTTTGTTGGAAAACTAATAAGGGGAAAATTTTGAAAATTTTAGGGTGAAAAAAGTAGAGGAAGGAGCTCATCGTATTGAAATTTCAGATTGATTCAGTAAAAAATGACAATGCAAGAAATTTAAGAAAATCAACTTTTAAACAGGAAATTGAGCAAAATACACCCTCTTACATTTTGATGCTTTTTTAGAAAACTAGTAGGGGAAAAGTTTTGAAACTTTTAGAAAAAAATGTGAACAAACATTTTGAGAAAAATTGCAAAAAATTTAGAATTTTGTAATAAAACACCTTTTTACTTACCAAAAGGCTAGAAAAATGTACCTTCTACAACCATAAGATTTCAAAGGATCCTGCCCAAAGTATACGGAAATTGTGTTAATGTCAGAATTAGCTGAATTTTATATGTAATGTAGATCACGCCTTTCTGATTAAAAGTTATCATTGCACCAATCCCGAAAAATTACTATACTTAGCACACCACTGCGCCACAAACTTACCTATTTGTGTTACATTGTAGGTATGTACTTGAACAATAACTTATTATATAAAGTCAGAATTTGTAAGATTATCCACTTTTTGTCAATTGGCCTTTTAATAGGAACTAGTAATGTTACTTTAACAAACTAGTAACATAATGTGACAAGTTATTCAAATACAAACGAGTGGATTGTTGCGGAATTTATGGGTGGACTTCTATTCATTAATACGTTGTTCAAGTACGATACTAACCTGAGTCACTCAAATGTCAGTTATTCTCATTAGATCAAAAACTAGAAGTTTCAGGTGAGTGTCTTATTTAAATAGTTCAACAGTATATTGGTGAGTAGATGGAACGCGGAACCCATTGCGCTCGTCCCACAGAGGTCCACCCATAAGTTCCGCAATAATCCACTTATTTGTATTCGAACAATAACTTATCATATAAAGTCAAAATTTGTAAGATTATGATTATTCAGTTATTGTCAATTTGTCTTTCAACAGGAATTAGTAATGTTACTTCACCAAACTAGTAACATAGTGACAAGTTATTCAAGTATAAATGAGTGAATTGTTGCGGAACTTATAGGTGGACCTCTGCGGGACGAGCGCAGCGAGTTCCGCAGCCATCTATTTATCAATATGTTGTTTAATGACGATACTAAACTGACTCACTCAAATGTGCGTTATTCTCATTAGTTTAAAAATTACACGTTTCTTACCTTGAATAGTTCAACAGTATATTAATGATTAGATGGCTGCGGAACTCGCTGCGCTCGTCCCGCAGAGGTCCACCCATAAGTTCCGCAATAATCCACTTATTTGTACTTGAACAATAACATTATATAAAATCAGAATTTGTGAGATTAGTAATGTTACTTTACCAAACTAGTAGCATAATGTGATAAGTTATTCAAATACAAACGAGTGGATTGTTGCGGCACTTATGGGTGGACCCAGCCATCTATTCCCCAATATGTTATTCAAGTACAATACTAACCTAATTCACTCAGTTGTGAATTTTTCTCATTATTTCAAAAACTACACGTGTCAGATGAGTGTCTTATTTGAAGAGTTCAACAGTATATTGGTGAGTAGATGGCTGCGGAACCCACTGCGCTCGTCCCACAGAGGTCCACCCATAAGTTCCGCAATAATCCACTTATTTGTATTCGAACAATAACTTATCATATAAAGTCAAAATTTGTAAGATTATGATTATTCAGTTATTGTCAATTTGTCTTTCAACAGGAATTAGTAATGTTACTTCACCAAACTAGTAACATAGTGACAAGTTATTCAAGTACAAATGAGTGAATTGTTGCGGAACTTATAGGTGGACCTCTGCGGGACGAGCGCAGCGAGTTCCGCAGCCATCTATTCATCAATATGTTGTTTAATGACGATACTAAACTGACTCACTCAAATGTGCGTTATTCTCATTAGTTTAAAAATTACACGTTTCAGGTGAATGTTTTTACTTGAATAGTTCCACAGTATATTGATGATTAGATGGCTGCGGAACTCGCTGCGCTCGTCCCGCAGAGGTCCACCCAAAAATTCCGCAATAATCCACTTATTTGTACTTGAACAATAATTTATTATATAAAATCAGAATTTGTGAGATTAGTAATGTTACTCTACCAAACTAGTAGTATAATGTGACAAGTTATTCAAGTACAAACGAGTGGATTGTTGCGGCACTTATGGGTGGACCCAGCCATCTATTCCCCACTATGTTGTTCAAGTACAATACTAACCTAATTCACTCAGTTGTGAATTTTTCTCATTAGTTCAAAAACTACACGTGTCAGATGTGTCTTATTTGAACAGTTCAGCAGTATATTGGTGAGTAGATGGCTGCGGAACCCACTGCGCTCGTCCCACAGAGGTCCACCCATAAGTTCCGCAATAATCCACTTATTTGTATTCGAACAATAACTTATCATATAAAGTCAAAATTTGTAAGATTATGATTATTCAGTTATTGTCAATTTGTCTTTCAACAGGAATTAGTAATGTTACTTCACCAAACTAGTAACATAGTGACAAGTTATTCAAGTACAAATGAGTGAATTGTTGCGGAACTTATAGGTGGACCTCTGCGGGACGAGCGCAGCGAGTTCCGCAGCCATCTATTCATCAATATGTTGTTCAATGACGATACTAAACTGACTCACTCAAATGTGCGTTATTCTCATTAGTTTAAAAATTTCACGTTTCAGGTGAATGTTTTTACTTGAATAGTTCAACAGTATATTGATGATTAGATGGCTGCGGAACTCGCTGCGCTCGTCCCGCAGAGGTCCACCCATAAGTTCCGCAATAATTCACTTATTTGTATGTATGTTCATTACAATATCCAAGCGTTTTACTTGTTACCTATGAAATAAATTTTCTCAAAAAGGAATCATTTTTCAGGATTGGTGCAATGGTAACTTTTAATCAGGAAGGCGTAATCTACATTATATACAAAATTCAGCCAATTCTGACATAAACACAATCTCCGTATACTTTGGGTAGGGTCCTTTATATTGGTGATGGATTAACGGGATTCTGGAGATTCTAGAGATTTCTCGATTGAATGTTTTTGTATGTAAAGCGCGTAGTTCAAATGGTTATTATTACTGGCTTTTCTTGTTTGAATAATTTTTTTCAAGGCAATCAAGATCTAAGTTTCGACTTTTACTGGAAATTGAGAACTTTTACAAAATATATAAGCTTTGTTCCAACTGATATGAGAACTGTTCTAGAACGGTAATTTCGAGTCAATCAATTCATTTGTCAAGTAGGATAGATGATCAACTTATTGAAAATGGAAATAACTGGTTCTGCAACGGTTCTCATGTCGGTTGGAACAGAGCTATAAGATCCGGTAATAATCAAAATTTGAACCATTAGGTGAAAACTAGCAAAACAAGTCAGTAATAGTCCAAATACAGCTCCTGATCGTTGGATAATTATTTATCTGGAAGCAATCAAGACCGATTGAGGATCAAATTGCGGTTTCAACTTAACTTGGAAAAAAACCGTTTAGAAACTTTTGAACTCCTTGCTTTGTGACACAGATTGAGCTGAAATTACCCAAGACATTGAGCTGTATAAAGGATTTTGTTTGAGCTTGTAGTTTAAAATCTGGCTAAGTAACTTCTGATTTGTTTCTAAAGTTAAAATTACGCTGAGTGGATAAAGACCATCACAGTGACACCTGATGCTAAAACCTTCATGCGAGACATGAAAATTAAAGGATATTGATACAACCGTATAAAAACAGTAAAGTTTAATAATGCAATAAGGAAAATCTTGAATGAAATAGAAAGACTAAATTCTGCTGTAAGAAACTGGGTTTTTATAGTTGTGCTGTATATGGCAGATCCGTGACTCTCTAGAAACGAGCTTCAATCTTAAATAATAGAACTCACGTTACGTTATCAAAATTTATATCGTTCAAAGCACAATAATCTCCTTAGCGAGAAGTCGGGACCCTAAAACACAGGCTAACAATAGCAGCGAATGTCCAAAGAGATATAATAATAGTTTTTGTTCAGCTCGATCTGGGTGTCCGACATAAATGTTTCTTTGTAGAGATAATAGGCTTATAGGGATGACCCGAAATACTCTCTATGCTGTCGTTTGACAGAGCTTAGTGTACGTTTTGTCAGAGAGGATTAAACCTACAAGAAATTTGATGTGATGACCATATACAATATACAAAAATATGAAATTCGCCCTCAATATTCTGCAATAGCCTGGAAACTTTGGTTGTAAATTAGTTATTTGGAACTTCCCAAAAGCCAATATTAATTTAGCGTTAGTAGCAAATCCAATATGAACATTTCTTGGCAAGATGTTTGTAGTAATATTATATGGGTTTGCTTGAGGGAGTTTGAGGGCAAAACTTTTGAAGGATGACTTAATCGAAATATGCTACAATGTAGGAGTAGATTTAAGAACCTAATTACACACCAGTCATAAACTTTAACTACACAGCTTCTGTATATAGGCTCATAAATAATGAGCTCCAGCCATCATAAACCATAATTGAAATAATTTATTTTTTATTAAACTTTATGTGAAGCAAGTCAAATAGGTTACATTGCTCGAGATCATTAGATTTATTAGCGCCTGAATAAACCTTGATATTTGCTTCTCTCACGAAAGATTAGCATCTGAAAATGTTAGCATTAAATTTCAAATTGTCGGGTGCTAACGAACCAAAAAGCCCGTTCAACACATGTGGTGGTAGCCCATCAACTTTATTTTCTGCAATTTATCGAAAACAGTCATCTGTGGTCTGTCTGTAGACCAGGGGCGAGATAAAATCTCGAGAAAACAGTGGCGTTATTTATACATTTGAAAGGCAGCTGCGTGATTACGCGAGAAGATTTTTTAATTGGTTTGGTAATTATTATGGCTGGAAAATAAAATTTTTGAGAATTTTATAGCCAAATAGGCTCGTAAACAAACGGAGAAGCTATAAATTGGTGCGTGTAGGTAAGCCTATACGCTGTGTAACACGAAAAGGTGCATGCACATGTGTTTATTTGTAACACACAGTTATCTTTGAAAGGAGGCGAGACACTTGACATCTGAAAGTAAACACGTCAAGAGCTACTGGCTCTTGTGCGTGAGGTTACAAAATTGTCTCACGCCAATTAGGTACTTAAATTTTAAGGCATATATTTTATCCAAAAAAGGGAAAACAAATTTCCCTCGCCTGAACACTTTATATAGAAAATGCACTGTAAGCCTTTTTGTTATCTCCCCCTTTTCGATAGAAGTACTCCCCGCGAAAACATTTCAAAAAGAAAATAAAAAAAAAATCTTCTATTGAAAACCCTGTCGTACATTGAACTCTTTGCTGCACAGTCTAAGCGCTTTCTCCACTCGAATCCACTATCCTAACGTGCTCAATTGGCGTTTAGACGGTGATCCATTATAATGAATGTATGCGAACCGGTAGCATTGGGTTAATAAGGGGCCTTTTGTAAACTAGATTACTTTAAATATTGGGCTTCTTTCAAGGTATATAGAGCCGAAAAGGGAGGGAGGGTTCTTTTACATGCAAAGTAATTTGAATACCAAAACGCTATCAAAGCGCTTCAGTTAGAGGGGAAAAATTATTATGCTAGATAAGTTATTAGGTGGGTATTGAAGGTAAATTTTTGAAGCTTTTAATCATTCGAGGGGAGTGGATGTTTGCCTGGAAAAGAGATTTAAAATCAATAAAAAAAAAAGAGAAATCTTGTTAGTGTAAATTTCATGTGACACGAACAAGCCTTAAATGTATAATCTCCCTATGATCCGCTGTTTACACTAACAAGTAACAACCTCTCGAAAAGTAAAAATAAAACTTTTGGGATTCGAAAAAGCGGCTTCCGATCTTATCTAGAACCAGTAATTTTGTTCTTGACTTCTTGTCTTGTTGCAACGATAACGGACTGAATTATGGGCGAAAGTTTTTTTTTTGGGAATTGAACGGGGATTCGACACGAAACTGTTTATCGACTATAAAGAGAGAACTCGATTTTGGATTTTATTTACTCTGCTAGAGTCTATTTTGAATTTAGGCGGAGTGATAAAAACTCATCGGTATTCAATAGTAGTGATAGCAAAACTTGAATGATAGTTTGAGTATTCTGGGCTCTCCGTCCTCCGGAGGAGATTTATCAGTAGAAAACCTCTAACGTCATGCAAATGGTAACCGCTTGGGCTACCTACGTCATAAGTTCGGGCGTGGCACGTGTTTTAAAGCCCATCATCCGTCAAACGTCAACAATAATCTTTAACAGCTGCTGTAACATGTCAAATGACTGCTGTCAAGGGTCAAATTCAAAATCTGGCGTAAGGTTTCCAACTATAATATTTGAACAGGTGCATTAAACATATAGGGTGTTCATTTGTACTATTTTTCTTGCTTCAAGCAGATCTCAGCAGCAGATCGGCGTTCACTTGTCCCATATATTAAGTTCATAAATAGCAGCTCCTAGCAGATCTTCCTGATTTTTCGAGCAGGTAGAGCAAGTACAAATGAACACCCTCTTAATCAAACTTGGGAAATCAGTTTTTGTTATACTTACTAGATTGTAGATTATGGGGGAAGTCAGCACTGCTACCTTTGCAGATATTTTGTACGTGTTATACCTACTAAATCAAATTCAACATGTACCGCCCCCTCGCGTGACAATTCGATAATGACTCTATTGTTGCGCGAGCTGTCAAAAAGCAGCGTGCATTTGTTTATTTCATAAAAGGTATTTGTTCAGAGATGTTTGGGCTGTACACAATGGCGACGATGCGAAGTGAATTGTAATAATTTTGAAGGCGCGTTTTCGGGCTGAGATAAAAGAGGCCGATTCGGCGTTTATGAAAGCAGACAGTCAGACAGACAATTCGCGATCGCGTATGCTCACCACGCGAAAAGTGATCGTTTTATTTATGCATTTCAAAGAGTTGATGGTCGGGTGTCAAAGGAGTTGTACCGAGAAATTACGGATTAATATTAATAATAGGATTTGGTATTGTTATACAATGAATGTTGGTGGTCTGTCTGGGGGTTTGATCTGATAATCGGATTTGAAATTCATGATGGCGAATATAAAATCAGTAGCGGAATATTTTATTGTCTCCCTTATAAAATAAATCTTTCAAATCAGATACTTCTGCTAAACGAAACTTTATTTTACTTAATTTATTTCGAATTTACAAAGCATTTGCAGATAGCCAAAATGAACATGAAACATAGATTTACCCTCTAGAAGCCCGTATAGGGCCGGAGTTTTTTTAAATCACGAGCCCGTAGGGCGAGGGTTTAATCACCAGAATGAAACTTTGCCCTACTGTAGTATAACACACCCAGGTTCGCTCAGTAAGATTGAAAGATGAGAATTTTAAACAACAAATCTTCTGAAAAACTAAATGAAAAACAAATAGGACCTACGCTGTGGATACCTACTCAAATTTACTTACTGGACATGCGCCCGACATAGCAAATATTTGGGAAATTTGAGGGAAGCTGTAATATGTAAAAGAAACGCAAAATTTGTGAAACGCCTCCTTTATTTTCAAAGAAAAACGTACCGTTCTCGACCTGGAATTAACGAGGAAAAAGAGAACGGAAGAGAAATCCTCGATTCCCCAAAAATCGAAACATACTGTGTCATTTTAGGTAAATAATCATTGTGAGTCATTAATTCAATAATTTAGGTCAATAAAAGTTCAAATTAGGTACCGTCCCTGTTCTTGTGCTAAAATTTCAATTACACACTCAACATTTAATCAACACTACCTATATTCCAAACTGAAGAGTTTTTGGTTAGTTAGCCAGTTTCCCAGCAGGTACTGAGGTCCCATACGGGATGCTACCCAGCTATAGTTGAGATTGAGCCAATATCTCTAGATTGATTATTTCAATTTGTTAGGATATTCTCTCGTCAGGGTAGGAAAATGTTAGTAAATTCAACAAGGCTCTAATGCACGCTCTAAATCCACAAAATCAAAATCTCAGCACAAAAGACAGCACATAATTTCTTAGGTTCTAATTTACTTCTTTATCTGTGTTGTTTACAGTATGAAACGATTTTGGTTAAATACATAAACAATGCACATGTTATAAAAAATTGTTATAAACAAACAAAAAAACATAAAAATTGAGCAAAAAAAAAATACAGTAGTGTCGCGATAATCCGGATCAATTAAAAACAGACCAATTCGGATTATCAAATTATTCGGATTACTAAGGCAGTTTACAGTTCGCTTTTAAAACTATTTTGAAAAAATAACAGGCAGTATTTAAACAAAAAAAAACTTTAGATTTATTTGAAAGCTCGTCTATAATCGCTAACTTTTCGTTGAGACTTAAAGTTTTGTGTTTGCGTTTAATAGGTTCCATTTTCTTTAAAAAAGAAGCCCACACAGTCAGGAAGGACGCCGCGTATTAAATGATGCGCCTAGACATGTAAAAAACTACCTATCCACTTGAACACACACAAACTAGTAACAAATTGAATTGAACAATTAATTTTAATGCAAAATAGGAATGAAAATTGAAAAATGAATAATTACAGACGCGCATCTCGGAGAGCCGCCGCTTGCTCTCCATTCCAAATGCCTAATCGCTTATTTTTCTTTACCTCCCTTTCAGATGGTACCCTCGTTGTCCCCTAAACCTAAACTCTGTGGCGCAGTACATGGTTGCAACATTTTATTTTATTCAGTAAACGTTTTTTCAAGTTTTGAAGAAATAATATTTTTAATAGGTGGTTCTTCTTTCTCACGACTTGCGATTTAAAAAGACCCTGGCCCTTCGGGCTCGTAATTAGAAAAACCCTCGCCCTATGGGCTCGGAATTAGAGAAACGTCGGCCCTGCGGGCTCGCAATTCAAAAAAACCCCGGCCTTACGAGCTCGTGATTTAAAAAGACCCCGGCCCTTCGGGCTCGTAATTAGAGACTCAAAAAAATTAAAAAGACCTCATTTTGTCGCAACTGCCAAAATTTACAAACGTCATTTTGGTGTCATAAGCAATGTAGCCACATTGTTTTTTTTTTAAAGAACTAATGCATCAGCCTACTCAGCCTACTACAAGGATTGCAATAGGAAAATGAGGCTGTTGCCATTGTATTAACACAGCCACAGCCTCACTCCACTTTACAAGCATTTAAAAAAAAAAATCGTTCAATTTTTTTGAAAAACGCAAAACTGTGACGTCATGAAGCATTAATTTTGACATTTCAAGGAAAAACATCTCGAAGGAACAAGTTAAATTACAATTTTAAGCCTGGAATTACAAAAGCTTTGCAACACCAAGATACAAATGCAGGACTTGCAAGTCTGACTTTTCGTATTGCAGAAGCAGAATGCATTTGCATCAAATCGTGGTTACCCGTGATATTTGGATGAAAGTTAAATATGCTATTGGGTATGTCATAAGCAACATTTTTTACTATGGGCGCAACCTTGTATATATGACAGGTGAGGCGGTACCAGCTGTCCAATATTGGAATCTAATTTTGAAAAGCAAGGTAACTATGACTGATTTTGATGAAGTACATATCGTTTTCTACTAAGTCGATCAAGGTAAATCAAATAATGTCACCATTTTGACATCTGTCAAAACCCTGCCAAACGGAAACACTCATATGTTTGCAATATTTTATGATATGTCATTTGACATTTCTAACTTATGTAAACTTTGAGTTCAAAAATTGAAAAAAAGAAATTACAGAACTGTAAAAAACTGTCATTTATTTTAGTAGCAAAAAAATATTTCCATCTGGTTCTTTTTTGTTTTAAGATAGTTTATTGGTAATGAAACATTAAACAAAGCTCATAGATATCAAATTTTGACAGCTGTCAAAATTTGAATCTGTGTAGAATGCTTTTTCATCATAAATAAGCATTACTCGAATAATTGAAACAAAACTAGATTTAAATCTTTTCAATTGAAGCTATTTCAGATTCTAGCAACTGTCAAAATTTGATGTCTATAAGCTTTGTTCAATGTTTTATTACTAATGAACTATAACTCAAAACGAAAAAGAATCAGATTCGATTTTTTTTTTTACTAAAATAAATGACAGGTTTTGACAGTTTTATAACTTTTTTTTTCAATTTTTGAACTCAGAATTTACATAAGTTAAAAATTACGAAGAATGACACCTCATGAAATATTAAAAACTGAAAAATATGAGTGCTGACGTTTGGCAGGATTTTGACAGATGTCAAAATGGTTGAAATTTCTCGGTTTACCTTGGTCGACTAGTAGAAATCGATATTTACCTACATCAAAATATGCCACAGTTACAGACAGACAATTATTATAGTGACCCTGCTTTTGAATATTAAATTTCAATATTTGACCGCCTCACCTGTCATATATACAAGGTTGCGCCCATAGTAAAAAATGTTGTTTACGCCATCCCCAATAACATATTTAAATTTCATCCAAATATCAGGGGTAACCAATTTCTGTTTAAATATTGCGGGGTCCATTTGCGCATGTTGAAACGGTCCCTCAAGTCCTTCCAATCACTTTAACCGAATTTTCGCGATGAGCTACTTCCATGATTTCATGAACACAAACGCTTTCGCGAGAAACTCATGACGTCATATTGAACGCAGTTTGACAGAAGCATGGATGCAGCTTCTAGCCACCGTTTAATCTCGTGACGTCACAGACGATCTATGGCTCGTCCTTGGATGAACTACATTCGTCACGAAAATTCCGTTTTTGATAACTTTGACATTCAAAACTTATAAATCAATAGCGCCCAAACACTTTTTTCCGATAAATATGACGAAATTGCAGATTTTTTTCTGTAATTTTCTCGTTTCTGCAAATAGAGCACATACCTATGCAATTCGGCCATATTTGCAGAACTGCAAATTTGCAGATGCAAATATACTACTGTATTTGACCCTAACAATCAAAACATGTACAGTAAAAACGAAGAGCCAGAGCAAATATTACAGTGTTGCCAATTTAAAAACACTATATTACTTCTTTAATATTATAATGTTCGATTTGTATAGTCTATATTTGTTCTGCAACAATACAATCTGGCTACACTGCAGCCTACGAGTTGCGCGCGCATGTCATCTTTTATTGCTTTCTAACTTGTATTTATTACAATTAAGCTCTCTTTTTCTAATTATGCGAGATAGGTCTATTACATTCTTGACCTGTGTCGTAATACCTGAATCGGCGCGCGCAGCCTGTGGCAAGCAGGTGAGAAAGTAAAGTTTGTTACAGGCTTGCGTCATATTTCTTTATTTCTAGGCGTAGTCGTTCCTTCTTTCTTTGTAACGTGTAAATCGACAAAGAGCAACTAATACTTTATGTATTACTTGATTTCACCGCATTGTCGTTTAAGGTTATGTTAGATTATACTCGAGATTATACTTGACCAATAAACTATAGACAAAAACTGGAATGCGCACACATTGCCATGCTGTTATTTTCTGTTGCTCGCTGACATAATATGACGTTTTAGAAAGTTTTGTTATATTTACCTAAAGTGTGTTCTTTTTTTAAAGGTAATTCCCCAAATCAAAAATTTAGTAACTATGTTGGCAACACAAGCCTTTTCTACATAAAAAATTTGAAAGCTAGACAATTTTACATTGTATTGCCAACATAATGTCATTTTGACTTTTATCTTTAAAAAAAAAAAAAACTTTACACAAGTTTTGTCAGTTGGAATACGTGTTGAAAGCAATTTCCGCCATTTAAGCAGCGGCACTAGGCTTCACATTCGTCAATATGTGTGCGCATTCCAGTATATCACTTCTTTAATGTAATAAATAGTGTTCGATTTGTAACTTTGTATAGTGTCTACATTTTGTTCTGCAACAATACAATCTGGCTACACTGCAGCCACCAGTTGCGCGCGCATGTCATCTTCTATTACTTTCTAACTTGTATTTATTGCAATTAAGCTCTCTTTTTCTATTTATGCGAGACACGTCAATTTATTAAAATTTCAATTAGAAGGATTTTAGCTAAAGGGGAACCTAAAAATTGAGAAAAAAAAAATAAATTTGACACTGACTGTCAAGAAAAAAAAAACAAGGCCTACTTAGAAACGTCATCTCAAAACAATGTTGCCACATGATTTAGCATTCCCTAGGAAATTCAATGACACTTTTGACAGTTCAGTGGCGTGTCCCAAGATAGAAGCTCATTGAAGGGGTTAGTTATACCATTCGAAATTTTCTTTAGGGCCAAATTATGGTAAACGTGTGATTATTACCTAGCAGGTACTTTTTATGCACTAGAGAATAGAAAGTAGGTACCTACTAGGTAACAACCAGACACTTACCAGTTGGTTGATAATTTGGCCCTTAAGCTTGTCAATCAAACTTGATATTTTCTTCTCCACTTTCTTTATTGATAACCAAGGTGGCTGCAGATTTTTCAATAATAAAAAAAATAGGACACTTCGTAAAATGAGGAGGGCTTTTTCTGAATAATTCTGATTCTCCATGTCCTTGTCTGTTTCTCGGAATAATTTGGAAAACAGATATATTTTAAAACAATAAAATTCTGGACCACCCAAACTTGGTCCGAAAAAAATTATATACCAAAATCCTTGTGACAAGCACAAATTAAATCACATTATGAAACATATAATCGTCCATGTCGAAAAATCTCCGTCTAATTAATACTAAAACTAAATCCAGGCGGCATTAAAGAAATTCTCCTAGTCGAAGAACATGCCATTTTGGCATCCAACTTCTCTCAACTAAAAATAAAACCAAAAAGAATCCATTTTAACAAGCCTTTTCGCCATTCTTAGAATACACAAGCATCTGGAAATAATTGTTGGAGGGAAAATTAATAGAATAAACATGACGCGACGGTCTTGTAAATTTCTTTCGGTAATTGTCTAATGCTCCTTTAATGCCATCTTTGAGGATGTAAACGGTTGATGTATGAGTATTTAAGTGAGAGATTTATTTTTGTTTTTCTGCTTCGGACACGATGGCTCCTTGAATTATTTATTTTTACGGTTATGTTGCAATAAATCTGCTATATGATGAAGTGGGTGAAGATAAGAGAATTTCATATTTTGACCTAAAAATTATACGGAATTCACCGAGTGTTCAATCCATCAACTGATTGAAAATAAATAATTTGAAGATTATTTTAGTCCACCTTTTGTTTTGACACGTATCATTGTTTTAAGCCAAGCTTGAAACCATTAAATTAATTTTGAACCAGACCCTTTTGTAATGTTCTAGTGCTTATGGAAGCATTAAAACGATTTACACTAAAGAGTTCATAAGGCACACAAAGTATTGAGAATATTTAGTTGTGGAAGCACGTTTTGTTGTTAAAGTACGTGATCAATTTTTCGTAATAATTTCTAACGGTTGCGTTCACATGGATGCAGGTGTCCTAATATTTTGTTTCCTGTATTATAAATTGTATTGTTCACAAATATTTTCAAAAAGTCTAAGTAAACAATTTTAGGCGCCTCACTTATTCCCAGTAGCGCTTTATATTATTCATAAAGCAAATATTCCGAGCAGTAATTTATTAGGTGTTCTCACTTAGACGCATTTAACGATTCAATAAACTGCGCCTAATTTACGAAACAAGATACTGCAACAAGGAAAATAAGATTGGAATTACGATTTGTTTGTTCGAGTAATCTAAGGCCCATTATTTTTAGGAATATAATTAGAAAGAAAGTAATTTATAATATGACAGTTTTTCAAATATTTAAACTTCCAGTTCACAAAAGTAATAAAAACAATATCCAAGAGAACATTAGGACATGAAGATGAGCTTTAAAATATCGAGAGACTACAAGAAGACACGTATTTTAGCAATAAAATCGTCTGGTAATAAATCAGCGAAAAGGCAATTTCAAAAGTAGGTACTAAAATGTATAGGGATGTTTGTTATGTATCGATATACCTATTTGGAAAATGTCCTGTTGGAAATATATCGATAAATTTCCCATCTCTATTCACGAACAAGCATTTAATAGTTCAAGGAAAAGTTTTTATGGACAAGTCGCTTAGTAGCCTGGGTCTCCATAAATGTCGAGAATAACTCCAGTTTTTAGTAGGTTTACGATGCAGAACATTACATTTTTGATAATTCGGATTTACGACAACGTAGAAAAACATGTAGGTACATATTTTGCTTGTTTGATGTAGTTGAGAGTAGTAAAGTTGCTCACGGTTATGTTCAAGCTGATATAAGTTATGTTTAGTTTGGGTATGTTCTTTAGCCTGAAAGATGAAAAAATAATGTTTTTCTCCAAACGTCAAAAAAACGCCACTTTGTCATCACCTGTCAAGATGTTAGAAATTCAATTTCTATGCTGGTAGGCAAATCAAGCGGGTTGACACCTGTCGAGGTGGTAGAAATTTAATTTCTATGCTGTTAGGCAACCGCAGCGGCAGTAGAAGTACTTTTAGTGCCGCTGGAGCGGCAGCAAAAGTACTTTTAGTGCCGCCCGTACTTTTACTGTCGCTTAACCATCCAGTTACCCCCGAACTTACTCCATTCGCTTGGAGAAAAAATAGCGTGTTGCATACGGAGTAGAAGCACTTTTTTGTGCTTCAGCAGTATTGCAAGCCTCACTACGTTCGGCTCGCAAACCTACTGCTTCAGCACAAAAAAGTAAAGCTTCTACTCCTAATACAACAATATACTATTAATTGAAATATTCCTAAAATTATTTATTATAGAACAAAAGTATAAATTTCACAGGATTTTCCTTCATCTTCTGCTGACCTAAAACGTATTTTCTTTTATTCCAGAGATCAAGTCCTCGTTAGAGAGGGGAGCCGTAGGGCACAAGGAGAAGAGAAATCAAAGCGAACAAATGAGAAAAAAATGAACGTCGCTACTGGAATTGTTTTTGTCTTCGTCCGTAGTCTGATTGTGACTGTTAGCGTTGAAGGGGTGGAACCTTGTAAGTATTGCTTCAATTTCAATTTCAAGGTTTTAAAAACACACCCATTTATATCTTCTGTTGCTGTTGAACCGCATATACATTCAAGTAACATAACAAAGAAAAAAAAAACTATATACTTTTTCATTTTGAAAACCGCCAAGCACCCTCCGAACGATATTTTAAACATCCCCCAAACTCCCAGGCGGATTCTAAAATACTATACACCCCCCCTTTTGGCAACTTTCATTAACATCTGAAACTTTTGTAGTCTGCATTTTGCTTTGCCACCTTTTTCGGTGGTGGCGGAAGGACAGAGAGAAAAACGACGTTATTTGAAAAAGTTCCAACCTTTGAATCGGAGATTTTCGTTTGAATAAACACACAAAAACATTTTTTTTTGCAGCGCAATGTATAGCTCCACTAGGAATGGAAAATGGACTGATTAAAGACACTGACATAACTGCAAGTTCCTCATTCGATCACGGAAACGTAGGACCACATCACGGAAGGTAATTGCAAAAAAAAATTGTCAATTTAAACTTGTCCGCCTCCTCGGAAAACTTTCTAATATGCAATTATGCAATCGCTAAAACTTTAAAACTTCTAAAACTCTTACACAAATATGTTCACTGCGAAACTTCTGGGGGCCATTAAAAGATATAACTTTATTCCAACAAGAAGTAATAAACTTATTTTGAGCGACTGTGCCAACAAATCTATATCGGAAATTGATTTATGACTGGAAAGTAGATCATTTTTACTGATCTGAAAGTTTCGAGAGGAGATATAAAAGTTTGAGCAATAAATTGTAACATTTTGCCAATTTTTCTTTACAGAATACGTAACGAAATCAACGGCGGCGCTTGGTGTCCCTCGACGCAAGCCACTCCAGAAACTAAAGAATGGATTGAAATTGATTTACATACCGTTCATATGATAACTGCTACTGAAACGCAAGGAAGGTTTGGTAATGGACAAGGTGTTGAGTTTGCCGAATCTTATATGCTAGAATATTACAGGTTAGTTGAAAATTGATAATATGATCATTTAGCTGAAATTTCCAGCGATTTTTATACCAGTAAAGGACTACAATCCCTGAAAATTTCAGCTCATTTGGACGTGTATAGTTCTAGAAATAAAATCGTGTTAAGCAATTTGGGGTGATTTATCAATTTTTCTGAGTGCCTTTTTTCATAGAATCTGGATGCAAATCTCAGAATAATTTAATGTATGGAGTTTAAGAGATCTCAGAGGACCATTAGGACACAAAATCTCAACAAAAAAAAAATTGAAATTTCATTGTTTTACTAAGAAGGTACAAGTTTCTAAAAATTCAGCCAAAACTGTATAACTTTTGTATTTATACCTTTCATCTACCTGTAAAAGTAAAGGATATAGGTGAAGTGTCAATATATATGAAAAACCACCCTGTACAAATAAGTGAATTGTTGCGGAACTTATGGGTGGGTCTCTGCGGGACGAGCGCAGCGAGTTCCGCAGCCTTCTTCTCACCGATATACTGTTGAACTGTTCAAATAAGACACTCACCTGAAACGTGTAGTTTTTGAACTGATAAGAAAAATTCACAACTGAGTGAATCAGGTTAGTATTGTACTTGAACAGCATATTGGTGAATAGATAGCTGGGTCCACCCATAAGCTCCGCAACAATCCACTCGTTTGTACTTGAATAACTTTGTACAATATATTACTAGTTTGGTAAAGTAACATTAATAATTTCTGTTAAAAGGCAAATTGACAAAAAGTGGATAATCTTACTTTGACTTTATATAATGAGCTATTTTTCAAGTACAAATAAGTGAATTGTTGCGGAACTTATGGGTGGACCTCGCTGCGCTCGTCCCGCAGCCATCTACTCACCAACATACTGTTGAACTGTTCAAGTAAGGCAACTCGAACTCAAATTTGAGTGAGTCAGGTTAGTATCGTAATTAGACAACATATTGATGAATAGATGGGAGGTCCACTAATAGGTTCCGCAATAATACAACAATTCACTCATTTGTACTTAAATAACTTGTCACATTATGTTACTAATTTAGTAAAGTAACATTATACTTCAAGACAGTTAAAAATTCTTATATGGTGAATTGGGAACAAAATAACATAAAGCTGCGACTAGTCTCAATCGATAGGATTTATGGTCCTGATAAACATATTAAAAGTCCCTAGACCTCCTTCCACGGGAACATTGTCAAAAGGTCGCCGCCATCTTGGATTTTTGACATTTTTTGCTTAATTTACGTTTTACTCAAAAACTACTCATTTTTCGAGAAAATATGAAGAGAGATAGATTGAAGAGCACAAAAAATCCCTTAGAAAAAGTTAGTTATTTTTGGACTTCCTGGGTACTACCCTCACTGAAATAGGAGCCAAAGAAGTACTGTCAGAAAACAATTTTTTGCCCAATTTTCATTTTACTCATAAACCACTCACTTTTTAAGAAATATAAAGAGACGTAAATCGAAGAATTAAATCTGAGGTACATAGGTACCTCCAAACATCCGCGGTAGTACCCTTACCAAGATAGGAGCCGATGGAGTACCGCCGACATAGAATTTTTTTATTTTTCTTTTTGAGAGAAAAGCATTACCTAACAGGAAATTTCAAGAACGTGACTTAAAACATATTTCTGATAAGAGTACTCGCGTGCGGAAAGTGTCACTTTTCCGCACGCAATTACAGTTGGCCGAACGATGCGAAGCGGAGTTCTGCCAAGCAATCAAGTGAGGAAAAGAGACTTTCCGCACGAGTATTCCTTGTACTAGATGAAAATTGATACTTGTACCTCTACTAATTTCAAATACAATTTTAGATATTTTCCGTAAAGTGATGCGGAAAAGTGTCACTTTCAAAACTGAAATGCGTGCGGAAGATGGACTTATCCGCACGCTAGTAAAAACACCTTTCACGGCTTCTGAAAATGGAATTTTTCGCACGCTAGGCTACCGCTGAAAATTGAGTTTTTCACATAGCGTATGCGAAAAAAAACCGCATGCTATTCTATTTTCGCATGCACTATACATTTTCCAGGTAATTACATAAGTATTCAATGTAATTCTGTGGCGAATTGTCAACGGGATATTTCCAGTGTTGCCAATTTTAATAAACATTAAAATGTTAATAACTTTCTTAAGAATGCCACTAGATTTTTTAAATTATTTTTCTGGGGTTCCTTAAGGGTCCTCTATTACGTAGTGTAGAGCTTTTACGCTATTTTCTGGACACCCTGTATATATTCTCTATATTAACTTGACACAAAAGTGAAGTTGTAAATTTCTGTCAAATTGTTTACGTTTTTTTATCTATGTGAATTTATTAGTCATTTCCATCAGAATATAATTTTAGTTGCCTTATTTTGCAGTTGTAGGAGAAGCATTGTAAAAAACTCGTTTAAACTGTCTCGGCCGTGCGAAAAAAGTCATTTTCAAAATTTGTTGTTTAAATAACTATTGTTGTTATATGTTTGTACCTATCATAACAGAGTAAACAAGTTTCTATATGTATATGTAGTATGTAGGTAGAATACACGTTAGTAATATTATATTTCGTTGATCGAGTTTGTTGCATAAAACAATAAAATTTTTATAAAAGTGTAACGGAAAAGCTATTCTAAAGCGTTCAAAATGGATTTATATCAGATTGCCTACAAAACGCAACAAGATGTGGAAAGCGGTATTTCAAAAAAACTGTTTTTGAACTAGGAACAGGTGTTCTGGTTAAATATGTTTCGGATGTTTGAGAGTTCAAACGCTCTGAACTATCCAATCCAATGTTGATTTAATCGGTTCATATTCTGTGGTCGGGAGTAGGGACGTTTTTCAAACTATTAATTTGTGCTCTGATTTATTCACAAATCACAAATTAATTACTTTGGACACCACGGCCGTGGCGCCATCTATTAGCAGTGAGTTATAGGAGTGACATTTGATAATTTTGACATTTAGTAAATAAAAAATTAAAAATAAAACCATTCTTGTGCACGATTTCCTACGAGCACCAACGGATTTTGAGTGTCCCAACTAACCAATTCTTTGTGTGGGCCCCGCACCCTTGGTAAGAATCAATATCAGGTCGGGACAAGGCAACACCCTTCAACAAACTTCATAGGTAGCAACCTCGGTAGCAACATACCAAGAAGAAAATACCACAAGGCAAACTGAACTGTATACTACAATGAAGTTGAGCTCAATATTGACACCCTTGCGGACCCCCCCCAGTGTGGAACACACTATCGGACGTCATCCAAGAGGCTGCTAACAAGCACATACCAAAATTATCAGATAATGGCAGGAAAAAAACTGGAAATCCCTAGTGGGACCAGGAATGCACAGAGCAACTCCAAAAAAGAAAAACAGCTATAAGGGACTACAGAAATAACCCATCTATGGAAAAATTCATTAAAATGAAACATACTATTGCAAAAACAAGACGTTTTTTCAGGAAAAAGAAAAAACAAAAATTCATGGCCTACTGTTCATCAGTTAACAGACACTCTAGCATCAAGGTAGATTGGTCTAAAGTTAAAAAAATTGCTGGCAAGTATGAAAACCAATCCCAAACAATTACTACAGACAATGTAAGAGTGAAAATTCTTGATAGGCTGGCAGCTTTTCCAACCCAGCCAAAGGCCAATATCCAAGATGCGACAGAACATATCCCATTCACTTTGGGTGAATTCTACGCTGCACTAAAGGAAAAAAAAGACTGAGCCCCGAGACCTGATGAAATCTCATACTCCATGATCTCAAATCTCCCAAAAAAGCCAAACATCAACTCCTATACATAAACAACAACCTGATGAGGGGTGACCCCATACCTGATTAGTGGAAAGCGTATCTCATCCATGTCATATGCAAACCCAACAAAAATCTAGACAGCTACCGTCCCATTATACTGGCGTCATGTATGCTGAAACTATTGGAAATCGTTATAAAAAAATTATTAGAATGGGAAATGGAAAACAAAAAAATATTTACATGGAAACAAACAGCATACAGAAAAAAAAAAGGATTTAATGATTGCGTGGCATACACATTGCCTGTCGCCTACATAACGCTCGCTTTCAATGAGGGGTGTACAGTTCTCGCAGTTTTCCTGGATATCAAAGCAGCGTACGACAATGTCAATCTGCAGAAGTTATATACAAAAATGACCAGGCTCAACATCTCCACAGAAGTCTGCAACCTAATACATGAAATCTTAAGAAGTAGAAAAATTTACATTAGAAATACAAAAGAACAGCTTTAAAGTGGTGAACTCGGGTCTTCCGCGCAGGGCTCGCCTCTAAGTACAATCTTGTTCACAGGAATTATTAATTGAATCACTGCCAGAGGAAACCCAAATTATGAGACATGCAGATGACTTTGTATAATATTCTTAAGGGGAAAATCCGCCTTGCAGATGGCAAATAGTATAAATTCCTCCCTGAATGTCTTTGGAAAATGGTTGAGGGAAAGCTGTCTGAGACTGTCCTATGATAAATGCGAGGTGGTTCACTTTGCTAAAGGGAACAAAAGAAACGAAATTCAACCCATCAAAATCAATCATTCCCCTCCAAACAACCGTTAAGTATCTAGGTATACATTTGGACAACCGTCTAAACTTTAATAAACACACAGAAAATATAATACAGAAGGCAAAAAAAGGACTCATGTAATTAAATTTTTCCGCAAAGTATGGTGCGGTTCTGACCCTCTAACTCTGAGAATGGTCCTACAAGGACTGGTAATATCCCATCTGGATTATGGACCTTTTTTGTTGAAGCCACTCTCGAAAAAGAACCAACAGAAAATCAACAGTGTCTTCAATGCAGGACTCAGAGGAATGATGTATCTGGAATACAGAAGAAGATGGCTCGCTGTCAAATACCTGTCCAAAATCTACAATTTCGAAAATCACCCACTTATAATCATTAAAAAACAAAAAAAAATATCACAAGATGTACAATGCAAATTACTACTTCCTGCCATATGGAAGAAGGATGAAACGGAGCCTGTTGCCTTGCCATGTTTCGAAATAGAAAAGTAAGTCCAGTTAAGCTGTTTGCCGGTCATAGAACTCCATTTAGAAAAACATGGAACCAATACTATCAATAGATTCAGGGAAAGTATCGGCTCTCTGGACTGCTCATACACACAAATCTATACGGATGGCTCTAGAAAGGATGGAAAAACTGGATCTGGTATTCACTGCCCCAGCAAAAAATACAACTTCTCTGCAAGATTGCAGGACGAAATGGATATCTGCACAGCGGAGATGGTAGCCATAAATGAGGGAGTGTGCTATGCTCTCCAAAAAAAAAACATACAAAATGCACTGATCCTGACAGATTCAAAAAGTGCAATAGACAACCCTGACAGTAGTGAAATAGAAGATAGAAAGGAATAGAAATAAAATAAAACCAAAAGACTTATTGTGGAAGCTAATTTTGCAAACAACATTAAGTTAGCATGGATTCCGGGCCATGCTGGCCTAGCTGGCAATGAATGCGCTGACAAGCTTGCCAACATAGGAAGAATTCTAAATGTTTCAAGGGCGCTCCCTCTGGAACCATCTCACATCCTTCCTCTGATCAAAGCAAAAATAAATTGCGAACATGCAGTCTCTTGGAAGTAGTCACTTAATAAAAAGGAGAATTGGTATATACAGACAGGTGCAAATTGAGTTCCCAATGAAAACATGGTTCAAAGATCTTCAATACACACATAGACGGCATATCACGTCCATCACTAGGATGCGTACAGGGCACTGTTCGATAGGACAGCATCTTTGCAGAATAGGGGTAAAAAAGAATCCGTACTGTGAGTATGGCCAGATAGAAAACCTGGACATGTCTGAAATTTTTGGTGTAAGGTTCGCAAGAACTTATAAAAAAGTTTTTTTTATCAAGGTGGCAGACGGCGGCCCAATTTTGGTGTCCGGCCCACCATCTGCCCGGTGTCCCGGTGGTCCCATCCGCCCCTGGAATTGTTCAAGTAAGACATTCACCTGAAGCGTGTAGTTTTTAAGCTAATGAGAATAACTCATATTTGAGAGAGTCAGGTTAGTATCGTAATTAAATAACATATTGATGAATAGATGGCTGCGGAACTCGCTGCGCTCGTCCCGCAGAAGTCTACCCATAAGTTCCGCAACCATTCACTCATTTGTACTCGAATAACTTGTTACATTATGTTACTAGTTTGCTAAAGTAACATTACTATTTCCTGTTAAAAGGAAGTATTCATTCAAGTACGGGTATTTTTTTTATATATTGACACCCCACCTACAGCCTTCACCTTTCCAAGTAGATGAAAGGTGTAAATACAAAAGTTGTACAGTATTGGCTAAATTTTTAGAATCCATGGCCGAAACAAAAATTGAATGTCAGAAATGTGAAATATTGCATGCTTTCAGCCTTTCTCAAATGAGATGCCCTTTTTTGGTTCTATATTCTTGAAGAACACAATTTCCCGATTCCAAAACTATATAGTTTGTCTATATTTGGTTGAGCCGTCTCCAACATATTTATGGTTCTAAAAATGTTATATATCATGGAAACCAAGTACTTCAAATTTTACTTGCAGCTTTCACCTGCACAGGTAGAATGGTTCACAAAATCAGTAGTAGGATAGTATTTTTACAATTTTTGGATCTGAATATATGAGAGACTGTTCAATCAAATATAGACAAACTATATATTTTTGGAGTCGGATATAGAATGTAATATAGGGCATCCCATTTGAAAAAAGCTAGAAGCTACAAAATTTCACATTTCTGACATTCAAATTTTGTTTCTGCCATGGTTTCTAAAAATTGAATCAAAACTGTACAACTTTTGTATTTACAACTTTCTTCTACCTATAAAGTTAAAGGTGGGGTGTCAATACATAAAAAAACACCTGGTACCTGATATAGATGATTTAGATTTTGGGAAAATCGACGAAAGGTCATAACTTTTTTTCTATTAAAGATAAAAAGCTGAAATTTTCAGCGATTTTTATCCCAGTAGAGGACTACAATCCCTCTTCCAGTTCATTTGGACACAACATAAAAATGAAATTTCATCATTTCAGACCTAAACAAACAAAGTTAAATTAATTTTCCAGGCCACGCCTAAATAAATGGATCAGATACCGTACCAAAACTAATGGAGAACTTCTCAAAGGTAACATAAACACATACCTGGAATTCAAAACCATGCTGGACCCACCTATTTGGGCGAGCAAGATTCGATTTCTTCCCTACAGTTCTCATAAACGAACAGTTTGTATGAGAGTTGAAGTTTATGGGTGCAAATGGTCTGACGGAATAGTGAGTTACTCCATGCCCCAAGGAGATAGAAAAGGCAATAGTTGGGAATTTTATGATTTCACTTATGATGGACATTGGGATGGAGAAAAACTTAAATATGGTAAGCTTTCGATATTCATTACACCTAATTGAATAATAAAAATTTTATTGTTTCAGGCCTCGGTCAACTCACAGATGGTCAAAAAGCTCCTGACGATTTCAAATTGTCCTTTCACCAAGAAGATACTCAAGGTTGGGTTGGCTGGAGAAATGATACCAGAGACAATAAGCCAGTAGAAGTGACTTTCGAATTTGATAAAATTCGTGAATTTACAGCCGTGCATATTTATACCAACAATCAATTTACTAAAGAAGTACAAGTTTTTAGTACAGCGAAAATTTTCTTTAGTGTTGGAGGTAAACGTTATAAGGGAGAACCAATCACTTATGATTCTTTTGAGGATAGGATCATTGAATCACCTAGAAACGTTTCAGTCAAGTTACATCATCGAGTTGGCAGATTTGTGAAACTTCAACTATATTTTGCTTCGCGTTGGATTTTGATAAGCGAAATAACTTTCGAGAGTTCTCCAGTGTCTGGTAATTTTACAGAAGAAGAAGAACAATTGGACAATACTATACAAGAAAAAAAGAAAGTGACTGTAAAGGGTGACAATAATAAAAATGTGATCAGTGCAGTGAACAATCAACAAGGAATTGGACAGTATTTGGGCATTATTGTGGGAGTTTTTACGGTTTTAGTGTTGTTTATGGTAGCTATTGTTGTGTACGTTTTGGTGCAGCAACGGAGATATAAAAGCTCGCCTAGGCCTAGTCAGATACCCGACAAAGCGGCTCTATATCGCACGCCATCTTTAGGTGAGGATTTTGGTTTTGTTTTTTATAAAAAATTAAATTTTTATTTGCTTCTAAAGGTCATTTAACAACAACTTCTTCGGACTACGCCGATTATGCGGTGCCTCTACAAAGATCTCAACAACCCCCGCGGACACCTCCAGATCCTCTACACTTTTTCCCCAAACCTCCCTTAATTCCGCCACCTTCGGAACAGTACTACGCAGCCACGGATGTGTGTAAACCTCAATTTACTCCACCACCTCCTCCGTTGAGTACGCCACCACCTGTGAGATTACAGCGACAGCCCAGATATGTATCTGGGAAGCCTTACATAGGACCTTAAGTTGATTTTTTCTGTGATAATAATAAGGTAAGGATATTTTTTTGTTTTAGCTATAAATCCGGTCCTGTTGTAGAAACAATTATTATCATTTTGTTCCTGGCACCACCACTAATGTTCTATGTCCAACTTATCACACAATTTTAGAAGGCGTACTAATTTAAAACAGATTTTGTTAATTGAAAATCATGCTGGTACGAACAGATTTCTTAGGAAACACTATTGCGCCTTTTTGTGTGTCGATAATCGGGCACTTAAACCCAGGCTTTTTAAATTCTTTTATGAGGGACTCTGAATGGGACTTTTATAATGGCCGAGACCGAAATCTTGTTCGGTGAGCACTTGTCGGAGAATGCTAGTCGCAGTTGAATGAAGTAAAAAGATTCAATTTTAAATCAATTAAAATTATATAACTAGAGCACATTATCACAGTACAGCAATGCATCATCGGCCAGGCACTTTTGACTTACAACACTGTTTACGCATCAATCATCGCCGGTCGTAAAATTCGTGCACTATCAGCAGTCGGAGTAATAAATTTTAAAAGTTGGGCCTGTTGTAATAATTTCCTATTATTACTAACCCAAAATACTAAAATTAAGTAGCTCAATAAAGCAAGAAAGTATTTTTAGATAATATGGTTACAAAATTCCTTTTTTTTTTCAGCTATACCCCTTAGATGGCGCGATCGACTATCCTCATAAGGCTGAACGTACCAAATACTTATAGTACTGCTTTATTCCTATAAGTTTATTTTGCAAATTTTTGTGTGAATTATGACAAAATTGCTTCGAATTACTTTTTAAAATTTCAAGACAATCCCCCTTTGAAAATAATAAATGGACGAAAACATTGCAATGACATTGTGGTATCTTATAATGAATAGTATTATTAATAATAATATTTAAAAATTGTATAAAGGTAAGTAAGATTTTTAGTATAGGAAAGAAAATGTTTATTTATATGTAAAATAGAAAATTATGCTGGATTTATACAGGACAAGTAAGTTTAAAGCTCAATTTTTTTTTAAACTTAACATACCTGAACATAATCTTACATGTAATTTTTATATTTTGCCCAATGACATCTTAACACAGATAGACACCCCGCATCTCATTCATAAACTGATGTTTGTTGTAATGACAATAAGACCCTCCATGGGCCAGGAGAGGTGAGCTGCTCGAGGGGGGTCATGGTGGGGATGCATCAGAGGTGTAAACTTCTGAACCCGTCATTCACTTGACCAAAATAATGAAGGAACGCGCATGAGTGCAACTCGTTTATCTACCTCTAATTCATATAATATAATTATGTTCGATCGGCACATTAACATGCCAATCGAATCAACCTAATTGGAGGGGATACATTGGAGGTGGATATTGACGACACAAAATTTTGTTTACTGTAATGTTTATCTGTGTTAATATGTCATTGATTTTGCCTAAAATATTGTGATAGGTATTTTTGATTTTTGAAAAATAATTTTTGTAAATATGTACAAAATAATTGAAAAATACATCTTTTGAGTTTATGAAAAATAAAAAAATATATACAGGGTGTTGTCGCAAAAAATAATATGTAATTCTTAAGCTTGAAGTAGAATGTATTTTCTTTTTGTTGAAAATTATTGCTACTCGGAGTATACCATTTATGCATTCTGTAACAATAAATAATGAAGACTCTCTTGATGTGTACATATCGATATTATTACGGTGTATATAAATACATAATTTGTAGCTAAACTAATACATAATAAATATTATATAAAAATTCCATTTATATTATGTTTTATTTTATACCCAGCAGTCCTATTTACAAAATTAAATTACCACTTTTTGCTTCAATTCAGAAATGAGATTGTTAATTATTAAATAATTGGAAAACACAAAGAACCACTTTCTTGGCAGTAATTACCCCTCGCAATCCTACTTCAAACAATAGCTTTACTTTGAATCTTCCCTCTAATTAATCTAAAATATTTATTTTAAATATTAAAAGTTGTTTGTCTTTCCGGATCTCTGTTAATTTAAGGAAAATTGTTCCCTAGAGAATGAAATGGAGAAAAACAAGCCCATTTATTTTATTTGCGATGATGTTATTTAATGAAAAATTACACTTTTACATTGCGCACAAAAATCAAAAAATTGTCCTTCCAAAGACAAACAAATCGTGCCCTAACTCCAATACGACGGATCCCAATAAGTAGGGTCTTTTATCTTTTTCAGAATTGCTTGTCCAGAAGTAAATACACTTTATCTTTGCCATTGGAAAGTTTTGAAAATTCTATATAGGGCTTTATCTATTTTCATCGAACCTAGTGACCTGCATTTTTGTATGGTATCGTAAAAGGAAATTAAATTAATGGAAATAGAATAAAGGGTTTTAGATTAATTAAATGATGGTGTAAAAATAAATGTAATACCTAACAGCCTGGGTCAAATAAAAATGAATACCCTTCAAAAAGATAAAATATCTGAAAGATATCGGCAACATGTGTTACGCAGAAGAAAACTAATAGCTGTTTTGACGTGATCTAGATAACGACTAAGGTAGCTCCCAGGTCTAATTATATACCCATGATGAATATGAATATTTTTCTTGGAAAAATAAGGCAACAGGGATTTTGAGAGGCTTTAAAAATAGGTAGAAGAGACTTTGATTCTATAATTATATACTTATAAACAGCCCTTGAATTATCAAATTGGATTTGATAATTTGCTCATTTTAACCCAAAGATTCTCTATATCTGGGCTTCTTATTGGTCAGTTCTAATATTCAAATTTTTATTTATAGTCCAGTTTTAGTCTTCATTTCACTTTAATTGAAGGATTGAAGGCAAATGAGCTTCTTAATTGTCAACATTTCAAGATTTTAATGCAGGTTTTTCATTCTTACTTTCCTTGATCTGTATATTTGCTCCTTTCGGCTACTTGTGATTGTGATTAATACTTTCTCTACCAACACATTTTGGAAATATATTATATAGTAGGTACTGAAGTAAAGTGTCTTAATAATGTTAAAGTGAGAAAAGTCTAAAGTTAACGATTTATGAATTATTGACAAAAAACAAAATTGGCTATTTTCAGTTTTCCTCGGATTTCTAGGAAAGAGAAAAATTTGGAGCAAATTCAACAACAGGATATATATGAGCAATAAATTCCCTAAAACTTTCCTAATTTGTGCCATCCTGTATCTCTCATAATAAGCGATATCCCTATATAGAGACTCGAATTTCGGACACACTGTATATCCTGTTCACAATCCGATGTCCACAGGTGTAGGTAAATTTATCACCTTTCCCTATCAAATAACATTGAAAGGTGAGAAATCGTACTTGTACCTGTGGACATCGGCTTGTGAACGGATATTACCTTATGATTTAGATTTTGGAAACATTTAGCTGAAATTTTCAGCGATTCTTATACCAGTAAAAGACTACAATCCCTGAAAATTTCAGATCATTTGGACTTATAGTTCCAAAAATAAAATTGTGTTAAGCAATTTGAGGTGATTTATCAATTTTTCAATTTTCCTGAGTGCCTTTTTCAATAGAATCCGGCTCCAAATCTCGGAATAATTTAGTGTCTGGAGTTTGGGGGATCCCAAAGGTTCATATGATTTAGATTTTGGAAAAATTTGAAAGATAACTTTTTTTCTATTGAAGATAGAAAGCTGAAATTTTCAGCGATTCTTATCCCATTAGAGGACTACAATCCCTGAAAATTTCAGCTCAATTGGACTTATAGTTCCAGAAATAAAATCGTGTTAAGCAATTTGGGGTAATTTATTAATTTTTCAATTTTTCTGAGTGCCTTTTTCCATAGAATCCGGCTCCAAATTTTGGAATAATTTAGTGTATGAAGTTTGGGGGATCCCAAAGGATCATTAGGACACAAAATCTGAATAAACAAAAAAAATCGAAATTTAGATTTTGGAAAACTTTGAAAGGTTATAACTTTTTTTCTATTAGATAAAAAGCTGAAATTTTCAAAGGGTTTTATTCCAGTAGAGGACTACAATCCCTGAAAATTTGTGTTAAGCAAATTGAGTTTTTATTATTTTTCTGAAGATTTTCATTGGTTTTTTCTGTAGAATATTTGAATTCTGCGCCACGTCTATCAAGTTTCCTCATAAATGGAACTTTAGAAATTCTGACAAATGGAATTATTTTTTTTTGAATCATAAAGCATATTTATCTGGATCAAAAAGCCACCCCATTATACAAAATCCTCCCTGTAGTTCTCACACAAAAACGTAAATTAACCCCCTTTGCTCATCCAACCCCGAAAAATGAACAGATTTATATCGAGTGAGTGAAACAAAGACTTAAAACTTCCCATGACGTTGTTTTTTTTTAACCCTCATTCTAAGCTCTATCCACTGGCTAAATTTAATCAAAAAAGAGGGTTAGACTGTACTGAAAAATAGCTTTTATAGCCACTCGTAAAAGCTGCTGAGGTCACGGGGAACTCTAAAAAAAATACAATGAGAACCGTACAAATTATTTTCCTCTGGATCTATAGTCGAAATTAATGCACGTGCCGAATTTCGGTTTGCACGTGCGTGAAACCCAAGAGTTTGCAATTTTAATTCACTTAGGAATTTTGCCAAGTATAAAGCAACATTTTTCTCATTATATGAGATCAAATTTTAATTTTCATCGGCACTTGATTGTCTCTTAAAAAAATTGTTCAACCAATCAAGAGCCTGTAATAATTCAATTTTTTATTGTTACTAGTTCAAGGCCAATCAAACACCCAAAGCAGACTAAATATTGATTATTGCTGGTTCTTGATTTGTTGTACATTTTTTTAGGAGAAAATCTACCAGTTATGAGTCCAAATTTTGAACATTACCGACTCTTGATTGTCAGCAAATCAAGAGCCTGTAATAATTCGAATGTAAAACTTGTTTCTAGATTTCAGTGTCCATTCTGTGCTTGACGCGACCCTTGAATAGTCGAAAACCCCGTCATGCTCCACTACGGGGGTTGATTTTGATTGCTAAACATATTTTACCGTCCCCCTAGGTATAGAATTTGGCACTCCATTGTCCTGTGTGTGCGTACACCATTTGCAAATTGCGCGTAACATAATAAATCTTGTTTTCAATAGGTTGGGTATTTTTAATGAACATTGTCTCATCTTGTATGGTAATTAATTAAAAAGAGCATTTGGTTAAAATGCATTAATAGTCAATATGCAAACGATTCCCTAAATCAATGTCAACCTAATTAACTGAAAAAAAAAAAAATAGGAAAGAACCCCTAGATACTGGAGCCAATTAGGAAGTTGGGGGTGTAACTTACAGTGGCAAAATTTCTCGAAAGACATAAAAACAGATCAAGTGATGTAATAAATTTCTAACACACTTGTGCATTATGTGGGAACAGATGGGAGTTTGAAGATGACGTGGATGAAAAATAAAAATAAACCAATTTTAATCCGCTCATTCAAATTGGCCAAATCCAAGCATGAGGGTGGAATCCGGGAATAAAAACGTTATTGATATGTGCTCAGCTGTATACGCGATCGTTGATTTTTCTACAAAAGAAATCGGAACAAAAGGTCTAGAGGGTATTTACCGGGCTAAATAGCTAAATCGGGTGTAGTACATCTGTCGACACTGTTTAGAATAAAAGCCCTCAAACGTCATATTTTTGAAGCTGGATGATTAATATTGGTGATTTTGATGAATTTTTGGAAATATTGAGGGCTCAAATGACACGTGTCGAATTAATACTCCAGCAAATACGCTAGGGGAAATACAAGAGAGTTTCACTAATCCATGTTGAAGCCAATATCTTAGAGGACATAATGTATCTAAATTTGCAAATTTGATTTTAGTCAGTCATGCAAGAAGCCGAATGATTTTAATTTGACAGGTTCAATTTTCGCCCTTTGTTGTCTAGAATTTTGAAAAAAATATATATATATATATATAAAACTTAATAGTTATGTGACAATTTGTCCCTAGCTACACACGACGTTATCTTAATCGCGTTTACTACAACTTGTCGGGATTTTATACTGCCGGCTACTAAAAAACGAACATTCCTTAAAACTTTGTTAAAAATGACAAGATTAGAATCTAGAAGGACAATTATGCTAATTTTATAGTACGAGTTGACACTAATAATGTCAAGAGATTAAACACATTTTACGGAGTGCATTACTTAAATGTTTTCAAGGTGGCTTTAGATAACCATCTTTCCTGGTTCACGTTCCGACTATGCTTAAATTAATTTCTTTAATTTATTTTTATAGATTCTAGACATAGTTATTTGTGGATAGTTTTAGTTCTTATCTATATCTATCTATACTGAATAGTTTGTTTCCAATAATGTATTCTATATGTCAGATTTGATAGCAGCTCTTTGTATTTGAAGAGCAGGGTAGGTACACCACCAACAATAATACCTAATCTCAAAGGGTTGCATTTTTAATCCCTTATATACGTATGAACCCCAAAATGTCACAGCACGACATGTCATCCTGGTCCAGGACACCTTTATTGTATCACTCGAAAAATTGGTCCTCCAATATCCTAAATAAATAAAGTATCTTAAGCTCTAACTCTATTTGGACAGATGCCACCTTTCGTGAATGTTTTTCTTTCAAATATCGATTTGTTATTTTTCCTGGGAAACGACTTTGCTTTTTGGTAAAGTAACGACTGCGAGTGCCAAATGGATATCCGGTTCACGAAGATTATAAGTGATATTAAATCTGGATCAAAGATGTGCAAGTTAATAAGTAAAAGTCTAAAGAATTTCACGTCCGAGGCGATAATTTACGCTGGTCGTGATGTGCCGTGGGTGTCCCAAAAACCCAATATTTCAAGTATCACGTTTACATTACAAAATTGTATATACGAAGTCCTTCGGATAACAACACCTTACGTATCAAATAATAAAAAGCCATATGTTAATGTCAGATATTTTTATACGATTAAGAGCCATAAATAACTGAAAAACGAAGACTTCTTGACCTTTTAAACAAAAACCCGCCATTGTATTATGTGTACAAACTTGGTCCATACTTGATCGAGTATGATTTTTATAAAATTTTGCAGTAAAATCTTGATGAAAATGCTTATTCACGCCTTAGAAAACCCACTTGCCAATTAGCAGAAAAAAAAGCCCCCCCCAAAGGCACTCAGTTGTTTATTAATATTTATGACGAAGTATCCCGAAATTTATGACCACCCCACTAAGGCCCATTGATAATTCTCATTAATTGTCGAGCATTCAAATGAATTTAAGAGATACAAATAAGACCCGGAATGAAAGAAAACCAATAAAATTTACATATTGCCGGTTTTTGCCTACGCACCACCGCACCGGTTCGTAGTGCCATTGGGTGCATCTTTTATGGATGATGACTCTGACTTTAGACTACTAAATGTATTGGAGCTTGAAATTGTATATTCTCTAAAAGAATTATAAGTGTAAGTTCCAAAACTTTACGAAACGAGTACAGCTAGTTTTATAGGAATTCACTCGTTAGCAGGTAATTTTTATGTTTGACTGATGTGTATCATCTTTCAGAATAATAAAGTTTTAGGTTTAGCAATGTGGATAGAAATAAGGTATTATATTTTAAACATCAACTTGTTTTTTTAAACATATTGAATGTGCGAAAAAGTCTCATTAATCTACTTTGCTCGGTACTTATCTAGAACGGCTGACAGTCCATGCAGCCCCAAATCCAAAATATATGTTCACTATAAAGCTTAAGTCGAATTAAAAAGTCTGCATGCAAATTCGAGCTTTAAGTGACTAACATTTCCCTTGGCGAGCCTTTAATTTCCTAAAGTATCAAATTCCATTAACGCAATCTTCACGCTCAACGACTAATAAAATTGAAATTCAGATTTTCTATGGCTGTCATTATTTCATTGAAAAACCGTAAAATATATCCAAGCAGCTTTTCTCACTAAGATTAATGGCGGATATTAAAAATTCATCTATCTTACTGGGCGATAGATACTAAATGGAACAAGCTGCTTATAAATGCAAATGCGCTTGATTAAAATTCAACCTGGCCTTTATCGCTGACACCGTACGTCTCTAGATCAGATCAAAGACGATATTTTTCGTTTAACTAGTCAGGTAATTAGCGGCCGATCGGTGACAAATTTATCGGTACAACTAATCTATCGGCTGATGGTAATTTATGTTTTATTAAAGTCTTTTGTAGTTAACATAGACTTGTAGTTAACAATATTTTTCAAATCTTATAACCTTATTTCTGTAGATTTCAGACAGGGTTTAGGGTTATTTATTTATTTATTTTTTTGTTTAATTTTTAGCTTTTCCAGGCATTTGAATTTTCCTCAAAATTTCGACAATTTTTGAAAAAAATTCTTGTTTAGTTAATTGTTTATTTTCTAGACCTCTTGCACTCAATCAAAATTAGGTATATAATTTATCTGTAACGAAAGTGTATTTTATATACTACATAAAAGTATGGTTGGTTAATTTTTTAAAAAATCTTGAAGTCAGAAATTGAAAGAAAAAAAAGCAGATTATTTGAATTTTGCGCCATATTTTTGCACCAATCAAAAATCACTGATTGTTAAATTTCCATGTTCCAAACGAATCTTTTTTATTTCTTTTTTAACACATTGAACAAAAAAGGAGGCATATACAGGGTGTCCCACTAAGGTCGGCCAGGTACGATATTATGGAGACCATAGAGCTCACGTAACTTGAAAACGAATGCAGATATTGAATTGCGGTTTGCGCCAAAATGTAGATATTTTTTTGCTCTTTAAGCACAGCAATACAAAAATAATATTATGCCATTTGGATTTTTCATGAAAATTAGGAAAAACTGGGTCTTGAATAAACAGCGCCCTATCGTGTTGAAAAAATTATCCTAAAAGAGTGAATACATAAAATTTTAGGCTGCTTCAAAGTCGATGCAGTTTTGACAAAAAATGTAAATTTGCATGTCCCATGTCCCATGCATATGGATGTTCCACACTTCTGACAGCAGTAAAATATCTTCCTGTCTCTAGCTTGAGGACAAATCATACATCTTGAAACTTTTCATCGTTTGTTTTGGTTTTTCATGGGACCAAGCCTTTTTTTTTTGACTCAATGTTTTCAAAACCCTGGTCTCGCCTGCTTCAGAGGCGAGAATTTTTCTCTATCTACTTCTACCCATAGTTTTCGCAAACGAGCTTGCTCTGCCTCGTATGACATGATGATGATATCCGACTATTACTATAGCAGACGCGGTGGGAACTATCGACCTCGAACGAAGTGGTGCTCTTAATAACAATGAAATTCTCTTCCAAATAAACCCAAATTGAATGAGTTTGAATGAGTGGAATGGAAGATACAGCAATTTCTAAAAAAAAAAATTCACCAGCTTCCACCACCCTTATTACTGAAGATACGAAAAAAAGCCTAATAACCAAACTGGCACAAAAATTATTGAACTTTTGATTTCTGTTGTTAAAACAGTATCTTAATATAGCGATTTCCTGAGAAAAGTTGAATTTTTAGCTATATCATCGTAATTGCGCCCCCTAGCGGTCATCCGAGAAACTTGAAAATAATTTCCATCAATTTCTCTTGGCCGATTTAGTGAAGAAAAAAAAATCCCGAAGCCGTAAGGTGTATGGTTTCCATAATATCGTACCTGGCCGACCTTAGTGGGACACCTGGATATATCAAAATCGCTTTGTGTATGGACTTTGGTACAGCCCTACTTTTGACTTGAAAAAGAAGAACGACATACTATTGAAGTATCGACAAGTTTCTTTCCTTATCTAAATGCGAATTAGACAAAGAAATCGATATCTGGTACTAATCCGGCACAGTATACAGTACTGAAACGATAATAGGGATTTTTGTTTACTATTAAATCACTGACCCCTGGCCAATTTACCTATCTCGGCTTTTACAAACCCTTTCTTCCCTCTCCCCATATTCCATCACAAACAAAATAAATAATAATTAACAACAAAAAACAGCAGGTTGGGGCAGTGTAATTTGAAGAAAAAAGGAAAAGGATGTTTTTACCTGTGAAAATGTAAAAAGTTAGTCTTTACTCTTTAGAGAAACTGGTAGGTATGGAATACAGACACATAAAAATTATACTCGTGTTTTATTGAAGAAAAATAACAATAATTTTATTAGTTAGGTTAGTTGTTTATTTTGCTTGTGATAAAGAAGGGTAAAAGGTTTGTAAAAGCCGATTCCGGAAACTGGCCAGACAGTGGCGTATCTACCGGTGTGCCATGTGTGCGAAGCACACAGGCCCGGCCCCGAAAGGGGCCCGTGAGCTCCATAGCGAAATTGCAAAAAAATGTTTTAGAATATAATAGATCTAAAATTATTAATTGTGTTTTTATTTTTTTGCTGGTATAATAATGATTAATATATGGACAATAGTCTATCTACGGGCAAAAAAAATACCGGCAGCGGTATAGTAATTTAATTCTGACTTGTTTGTAACACTACATTATACAAGGATATTTCAACATCACGTCACTCTTCTTCTATTAATTTCATAGAAAATCTATTGTAAGTTTCCCTGTATGTACAAAATATAATCAGCGACGAAATATCGCTACAGTAGCTCAAATTAATAATTTAATTCGACACGCGCCTGTGTCATCCCAATTTATACACATCTGGCAAGTAAACATCTTACATGCCAATTTTAATGCGATAGAATGAAATGCTTAGAAAAAGTCTAAGGTTAAATAGAGAACGAAAACGATTTTCCCTGTTTTATCTCCAGCAAAAAGCGCTGGGAATGCTAGAGGTAGAACAGGGGAAATCGTTTTCGTTCTCTATTCAACCTTAGACTTTCCCTAGACATTTCATTCTATCGCATTAAAATTGGCATGCAAGATGTTTACTTGCCAGGGGTGTATAGTATTTGCTATTTTATTCCACGTATTATTCAGTTGTGTTGTTTGATATTGATTATCAAAATTCAAAGAAATGAAAATTATGTGACGCCCATGTTTTTTATTTGTTTGATGTATGGCGACTAGATGTTTTTCAAGTGTTTCAAGTCGGATTAAAAATACTATACATAGTTATTCTTACTACTTTCGAAAATGGTGAATTCACAAGTTAACGTTTAAATACCTGTACCTAAAAAAAAAATTAAGAGTGTTTTTTGAACGTCTTTTGGGTTAGATTGGGTTAGTAAAAAAAAATTCGCCTCCAGCGTAGGACCTGTAATGGGCTCGCGACGATTTTGGCACACAGGCCTGGAGCTGGGTTGATACGCCACTGGGGCCAGAGTTAAGCATGGGTATGCTTTCGGAAAATTCACATGAAGGGTATAGGTAGATAGGGAGGTAGGTATTAGTAAAATGCAGGTAGAGCAACCTTCCCCAAACAATGATTCCCTTATATGCTTATTGGGTAGAAACTTCTAAAAATGTAGACACACATACACTGGAAAATGAGTAGGTATTTAATTATGAACGACATAATGGCCTTATGCTCGGGGTTATGGTTTGTGTGCCTTCACTGCCTTCTGCCTGTTGTGGAGTTTTGGACAGGCTAATAAATAAAAATAAATAATAATTATAATGAATTAAAAAGTTAAGTTTTTCATAGGAATGAAAATCGATTCCATATTACGTCCGATACTTACAAATCTGTGGATTCGATATTTCGATTGAGTTGTCCCCGTCAGAAAAAGGTTACATGAAAACCATAAAATCTGGGCAACACTGGCTAAAACTGACCAATCATAAATTTGGTACCGTGGCGTCACGGCACCAAGAAATTTGAACTTCAAATCGAAATTTGGAGCCTTTGCAAGTCCGAAAAAAGTCGGAAAAAAATATAGTTTTAAGTTTAATTTTGACTCCTCTTTCCAATAAGCAACTAAAAAAAATTCATACAAGAAACCTATTCTTTGCCAATGTTGCTAGGTCTGGTGATTTTACATCTAATCTGGTGAAATGGTGAAACCTTTCCTAAAAAGTTATATTTCAGCTTCCTATCTTTAATAGAAAAAAAAAATTAAGTTTTCAAATCCAATTAGGCTCGTCCCTACTATCACCATCAGAAACTTCAACAATTTGAAAATTCATATTTCCCCTCTGCTCTGGTTCGAAAATCAAATATCTAGAAAAGTAAATAACTCTCAAACTTTTTAAATTAAAAAATCTTTTCCTGGCAGTCGATATTTAGGGATTTTTTTTTTTTGCCACAAAAGCCCTTATGTACCTACCTCCGGTGATTTATATTCATAGGATTGTATCTCGTTATAAAGGGGAAATTATATTTTCCTTTTTCTGAATTTTCGTTACAAATTCTGTTATAGGGGCAGATTCAATAATAAGAAATTTTATATGATAAGAATTGTTTTTTATCAATTTTGATGAAAGCTTAATAAACTTTTCTACATCAGAAATTGATATTTTTGTGACTGATGAGAAGCATTCAGAAAATTAGGAAATAAATTGATTCTGTTGGAGTTTGTTTCCACACGCTTTATACTTAAAATGGGTAAATAATTGTTTACTTAGTGTAGAATGAAATGTTCTTAGAAAATCTCAACAAGCAAAACTTCATCGTTTTCTGTTTTAAAAGACGCCCCATTCTATTCGAAAATGTAGCTCTCAGAAGGCCTCTAAATATAAACACGAGTAAAATAGTTGCATGATGGTAGTTGTTAAATTTTCACGCTTCCGCTCTCTTGCATCAAGGTATTGCGGCAAAAGATGTTTTGAATATTCATATCTGTCGGCTTAAATTCAATTCGCAATGGATGGTTTCAAGAGATCTTAGGCGAAGAGAATTGGATTATACATTCGAGTATAATTTTGTAGTATTTTTGGAATAAGAAAAAAATCCAAAACAACAAATTAGTGGCCCATTCCAAACTGTTTTGTAAATGTTTACGTTATCGCGGCTGGGGGGCACCTTAAATGCTTCATAAAACGAATGTTTCACATCCTAATACATACAGCCGGCATTATTTTGTAACCGCACGTTTGCGCCAATATAAATTTCCTTTATCAATCATCCTGTCTTGCCTTAACAGCTACTATTTTATTATACGGCTGTGTATATACTTTTCTTTTTGCCGCTCGTTCTTAGATTTCTATTTACTTTTTAAGGAAGTCAAAGTTATTTATTGCTTTGCACTATTTAAATTCGCTATTTATATTTATTAATTCTACAATAAATTCTTGAAACAAAGGCTGCTCTACGCATCCCCATTATGCAAATCCCCCGCGTGACTTCTCCATCATCCTATGGGACACCCCCCGAGCGAGAATAAAGGATTTATTGCAAGATTGAAAGTGAGTTCGACCTACCTGAGCAGATCCCTTTTTATACGAGGATATAATATTCTGTTTGTATTTCCCGCAGGCGGGATAATCCTGCTGGCCTGGATATTTTTCTTTGATTTATTTTTAAATTCTTCATTTTATCCTCGTACGAAAAATGGTAATCGAAAGGGATTCTGCAAGCTAAGGAATTGTGCATTTCTATATGCTTCCATCAAGAACAGTTAGATACTTGAAAAATTCAAGTCAGGTTCCTTTAGCACTCACTTTGGTGTCTCTACAACATGTAAGAGCACCGTTGGTCGTTTGCTCGTGAAACATCCTTTAGTTCCAGGAGAAGATCTTCATTATCAGAAATGAGAAAATAGAATTCATAAAAGGACTGTTCTCACAGTAATCATAGACTAGTCAGAGGGAATTTTATTGGTTGAAAATAATGAGAAAACTGTTTGTTGGTGATTTGCACTAATGAAAAACGCTGTAGCTGGTTTGTGACTTCTGAGTTTTTGAATAATCATACAGTTTCCTATGTAGGTACAGTTTTTGAATAATCATTACAGTTTTGTATATTTTCGTATGGTTCTCCATTCGTTCGTAGGTCGATCCACTGTACGCCACTGATATTTTCCTGTTTCTGACTATTTCCTCAACCTTTCCATGTTAGTATGAATTCAATTCTATGTACAGTTTTTGAATAATCATACAGTTTCCTATGTATATCCTATTCACAATCCGTAGTCCAAAGGTAAAGGTAAATTTATCACCTTTCCCTATCAAATAGCACTGAGAGGTGATACTGTAGGCGGGGTGTCAATAAATAAAAAAGCACCCTGTACAAATAAGTGGATTATTCTGGAACTTATGAGTGAACCTCTGCGGGACGAGCGCAGCGAGTTCCGCAGCCATCTACTCACCAATATACCGTTGAACTGTTCAAGTAAGACATTCACCTGAAACGTGTAGTTTTTAAACTAATGAGAATAACTCAAATTTTGAGTGTGTCAGGTTACTATCGTAATTAAACATGATATTAATCAACAGATGGCTGCGGAACTCGCTACGCTCGTCCCGCAGAGGTCCACCCATAAGTTCCGCTCATTTGTATTTGAATAACTTGTCACATTATGTTACTAGTTTGGTAAAGTAACATTACTACTTAATTCCTGTTAAAAGGCAAATTGACAAAAAGTAGATAATAGATAAGTATTTTCTAGTAGAGTATAGATAAGTATTTTCTAGCATTTTCTAGAATTATTTAGAATTTTTTAGTATTTTTTTGGAATTGAATTAGAATTTTTTAGAAATAATTTAGAATTTTCACCTATTGCGCATGCTCAAGAGCAATCTGTAGAGATTTTTGGAAATTTTTAAATTTTTTTAGCATTTTTAGAATTTTATAATTTTTGGTGTAAAAAATTAGGTAGGTGGATTCCCCTGAGCGGAAAACCTTCTTAGAATTTTGGTGTACATGGTGACCTATCATAAATGTCACCCCCTTCTAATTTTTTCATTTGACATTTTTGACAAAAGTGTCAAATACAAAAGTTTCAATAAATTGTCAAAAGTTTTTAACTAAAGGCGTTTCCGATTGGTAGATATAGTGCGGAACCAGTGCAATTTTTTCTATTTCTATCTGTTTCTTCTACAGGTCGAATAAAAGGATGAAAATACACTCAGTGCGCATTGATTCTACCAATCGGAAACGCCACAAGTCAGTTTTAGACATACAGGGTGTGTCAAAAAAGTGTAGCAGTAAGTTATATTTTTTTAAATGGAACACCCTACATATTGGGCGCTTATTTGTTAGTCCTTTTTAACCTGATTTCAACGATATACGATTTGATATGTGTATCTTCGATATTTATAGGGAAAAACATGAAAACCCTTTTCAAGGTTTGATATTGAAAAAAGAAAAATTATACGATTTAAGCTTTAGAGAATTTTTTTTATGAACAGTTTATTGTTCAAATTTTATCCATTAATATACAGGGTGAAATATTATAATAAATCCAGATGTCTAAGTTATTATTATTGTTTTTGAAAAAATAACATGAGAGACCTAGGAAGGGATTTTCGCGTTTTTCCTTATAACTACTGAAGATAAACCTAGAGATAAACATATCAAACCGTATATCGTTGAAATCATATCTGGTATGGTGCTGGGACTGGTAAGGGGAGGGGACTAACAAATAAGTGTATAATATACAGGTTCCATTTAAAAAAAATATAACTTCACACTGCTGCACTTTTTTGACGCACCCTGTATGCCTAAAACTAACTTAGACTTTTGACAATTTCTTAAAACTTTTGTATTTGACAGTTGACACTTCTGTCAAAAACGTCAAATAATAAAGTTAGCAGGGGGGTGACATCTAAAATAGATCACCCTGTACAAACTGATAGAGCTTTTAGAATTTCCTACAATTTTTCAAAATTATCAGTATTTTTTTTGCATTTTCAAGTATTTTTCAGCAATTTCTAGAATTATTCAGTATTTTTAGAATTTTTTAGAAATAATTTAGAATTTTTATCTATTGCGCATGCTCAAGAGCCTGTCCCATTTGTTGGGATTTTTTAGAATTTTTCAGAATTTTAGAATTTTTGGTGTACAAAATTAGGTAGGTGGATTCCCCCTCGATAATAAGAATTGTTGCGGAACTTATGGGTGGACCTCTGCGGGACGAGCGTAGCGAGTTCCGCAGCCATCTGTTAATTAATATCATGTTTAATTACGATACTAACCTGACTCACTCAAATGTGAGTTATTCTCATTAGTTTAAAAACTACACGTTCCAGGAGAATGTCTTATTTGAACAGTTCAACAGTATATGGGTAGTAATTTTCATTGCCAACGAAAGCTCAGACCAATCAGTGTAGTTCAACGCCGGTAGGGGTATTTGCCCTCGGAGTAGTTGTTTCTGACTGGTCAACGAAGTTCATTAATAATTCTTGTTAAAAAATTAATTGACAAAAAGTGGATAATCTTACAAATTCTGACTTTATACAGGGTGTCCCACGGTGGATGGCGTATTAGACGTTTATGGAGAACTAAAAAGCGGATCATTATGAAAATTTGACAACCGGGATAAATGACCATGATCTAAACTTTAAAAATATTTTTGACCATGCGGTGTTGCCGCTTCTACTCTAAACTAGTAGCAACATCGCTATTTTAAATGGAACACCCTGCATATGATTACATATTCGGATTCTACGTGAAATTCTGAGCAGATTTCATGTGATATACCCTATACCTATACCTATAATTAAATCCATGATTAAAAATTCCAGTTAAATTTAATCTCCGGTTAAGTTCAAAGTTGGTGTCAAATGATAGTTCATGAAAATCTAAGATAGGAATGTAAAATCGGTTTTCCTCTAAAATTAACCGTTTAGGTTTTACAGCCTGTCAAAGTTGCAAAAAGTCAATTTTCAACTGTAAATATTTCCAAAACAGTTGAACTTAGGTATAGGGTATATCACATAAAATCTTTTCAGAATTTAACGTAGAATCCAAATATGCAATCACACACAGGGTGTTCCGTTTAAAATAACGATATTGCCACTAGTTTAGAGTAGAAGCGGCAACACCGCATAAACAAAAATATTTTTAAAGTGTAGATTATGGTTGTTTATCCCGGTTGCCAAATTTTCAAAATGATCCGCTTTTTAGTTCTCCTTTAACGTCTAATACGCCATCCACCGTGGGACACCCTGTATAATAAGTTATTGTTTAAGTACAGGGTGTTTTTTTTATATATTAACACCCCACCTACAGCCTTCACCTTTACAAGTAGATGAAAGGTGTAAATACAAAAGTTGTAGAGTAACTAGATTTTTAGAATCCATGGTCAGAAACATAAATTGAATGTCAGAAATGTGAAATGTTGCATGCTTTCAGCTTTTTTCAAATGGGATGCCCTATATTTGGTTCTTGAAGAGCACAATTTCCCGATTCCAAAACTATATAGTTCGTCTATATTTGGTTGAGCCGTTTCCAACCTATTTGGTTCTAAAAATTTTAAAAATACTATCAGAGAAACCAAGTACCTCAAATTTTACCTGCAGCTTTCACCTGTATAGGTAGAATGGTTAATAAAATCCGTAATTAAATAGTATTTTTACAATTTTTGGAGCCAAATATATGAGAGACTGTTCAATCAAATATAGACAAACTATATATTTTTGGAATCGGGGCATTGTGCTCTTCAAGAATATAGAATGAAATAAAGGGTATCCCATTTGAAAAAAGTTGGAAGCATGCAAAATTTCACATTTCTGACATTCAAATTTTGTTTCTGAACATGGTTTCTAAAAATTCAGCCAAAATTATACAATTTTTGTATTTACACCTTTCTTCTACCTGTAAAGGTAAAGGCTGTAGGTGACGTGTCGTGTCAGTATATAAAAAAACACCCTGTCCAGTTTTTAAATAATCATACAGTTTCCTATCTAAGTAAGCAGCTATAAGACAATTTAAACGAAATAAATAAATTCACGAGAAAAACCTATTAGTTAAATAAAAACAGAATAATTTCGAGACAACCGAATCACAATGTAATTAAACCAGAAGGCGTCCCGGTGATGTCTCCCCAAAAAGCATGCGAAATACCGCAGGACAACTGATTTGACCGCCCTTTTCAGGTTAGCGTTTCCCACAACACGTGTTTATCCCTGGGTAACATCCCTATTTTACGACGGGGATGATATATAAATTTTAACTTTAGGCGGAATAGTTTCTGTATTGGCTCTGAAAATTTGGGTCAGGCAATATCTCACATTGATCTGAAAAAAAAAGTGCCCTCAAGTTAATGTTATGGCTCCACCCAAAAAGGCTTAAAGCTTTCGTGACTTCGTCGATTTAAAAATCTCTTGCCATAAATAACCAGATTGTGCGATAAATCTTATAATACATAATTATATGTATGAAACGGCACTAAGCTTTAACCGTAAGGTGTTTTTTAAAAAAGCAACTCAGTACAATACTAATGTATCTTCATGATGGTAGCAATTTTAGCAAACGAGCAATAATTACGTTTCAATTAAGAACAATTGTGGCCACTAATCACATAATAGACACAAGACAAACAAGAACATAAATCAAATTTACTCGCTTCGATATCTGCAGATATATTTTTTTCTTAATTGAATTTATTCGTTTGACTTTTGACTTTATTTTGGAGACCACCCTGACTGAGACAAATTTCATAATATTTTTTCTCAAGCAAATATATCCGTTTGCGATAAAGACGATTTCCGGCCCCCATTCAAAAGGTACTTCTTAATGATTCACTTAAATCGTTGTACCGATATGAGATACGAATTCCAAATATAGGCAGGATGTGCAGAACTAATATTAACTGGTAGCTGGCCATAAAGTATCTTTTTTACATTTTATCTATCTTGCATATCTTGATACGGAATGTGAATATGATCGGAATTAATTTATATGTGGTATGTTTCTGAACTAATAATCTTCGCAATTTCAACACTAAACCAGCTACAAAGTCATAAAGACGACGCCAGTATCATAGATATCAAGGGCTAAGACCAAGATTTGCCCCGGCGACAAGCCAATATCTCTGGAAACGACATGCGGATAAACAAATAATCCAGGCCTGCTGGATGAGACAGTGTTAGCTGTGAAACTAGAACCGGAATAATTTCCCTTGGGAACCCAGCGCGGCAATGACTATTTAGTTTTTATGTTTCTATTTTGGCGAAGAAACATTTTTATGCCTGGAAAGTAGGTTTATGGATGCACCGGTAACTGAATACACAATTTCCACCAGTACAAGAAAATCTTTCACGACTTCATTCATTAACACATTGTCATGCTGAATGACTGCTGTCGTGAACTATTTTTGAAACCGTACAAAGATGATTAATTATTGTCGGTTTCTAAAACTGTCTATGCTGCAATCTGGCTATTTTCTACGTCAGTTTTAATAATTTAATTCACGATCGCGCTACCAAGCGAAACAAACTGTATGTTCTCCTTTAGTACTACAGCAATAACTCTGGCCAAGCTTATGGCCGTATTACTTATTTATTATTAATGTATTTCCATTAGAGTTGAACAATGGCACAGGGGGAGAACTAGGGAGAGATACTATGTTGCCAAATTGCCAAAAAAAGTATCAATTATTGAGGATATTTTTTTCAAAAGATGCAACATAATTTTATGCACTATAATAAATATCAATATAGGTATTATTTCATATTTTCCATTGCTTATAACAGGTTTAAATGTACCTATGTAAGTATAAGTTGGCAACGTTGTCAGAATAAGCCTTAACATTTTATTTCACCGAAAGGGGAAGTTATGGCGCCTCGACTCGGAAAATATTTACGAGGATCCCCCCTTTTGCCAAAATGAAATTGCCCCTTCAGGTGTGTTGTGACGCTGTATAGAGAGAGACTTTATTGAGTTCAGTTTAATAGATATTTAATACAATTTTTGGGGAGAGCATCATATTTGAGTGTGCTACGACACTTTCGCTCGAGTGGTCATTTTTTCTTTTTTGATCAAATATTAACTCAGTCGCTTTGTTCTTCAACGTCTATTTATACATTCTCAATTCTCACTGGTACCATAGTTCTTTTTCATGTTTTATAGGATCTCATATATTCTGGTAATATTCTAATTGTCAAGGAGTGTAGTATAATCAAAACAACTAGGATATTTTAGAAAAGTTCAGTATCATTGGGGTAGGTATTATTTCCGACAGTGGATTCCATCAACCCCATTTTAATATTCGTAGGGTAATTTTCGTTTTTCGTTGAATTTTCGTTTATATCTTCAAAGACTTTTTCTGTCTTTTGCTCTGAGAAACTCTACGATGCCGAAAAATTTAAGGAAAAATCTTTAAATTTCGTTTCCTGGCTCTCCAATTTTCTTAATTTTTGGAGGAAATATGGAATTTGGGGGATCCCAAAGGACCATTAAGACACAAAATCTCAACAACAAAAAAATTTGAAATTGCATCGTTTCAGTAAAAAGATAGATAGCTACCTTATGATTTAGATTTTGAAAAACTTCAGAAATAAAATCTTGGTAAGCAATTTGGATTCAAGGTGAATTTCAATGTAAATAAATATTGCTTACTTGATAAATATTTTCAAAATAAAAAAGATATTTGATTTTCGAACCAGAGCCAAAGCATATAGGAAATATGAATTTTCAAATTGTTGAAATTTCTGATGAAAATGGGGACGAGCCTAATTGGATTTACAAAAACTTAAATAATCAAATCCATACAAAATTATTATTGTTCGCTCTCACATCTAAAAATGGTCTCACAATGAACCCAAATCGTACCAAATTTGGTAATGATGGATCCCGTTAAGCTTCTCGTTGTGCTTTCAAGTGTCGTAAATCTTTTAGAAGATGTTACATCGTTTTGTTGAGTAAACACTTGCACACCTACAGGATTTTAGTCAGAAGAGCACTATTTGAAGTGTTATAAGAATTAAATTTATGATTGGATTTATGTTATACTGAAACATTTATTATAGATAATTATGGAAAGTTTAAAATTATCGATTTAAAAACAAGTTCTTGATCTATTGCAGTCGGAAAAAACACGCACTGAGCTCAACATCTCTTAACGGGCACCATGTCTTTATTTGGACGCTCATTTGAATAGCTAATAAGCACTTTTCGATTCGGATTAGATCCGGAATAAAAATAACAACTTGTTGATTGGATTTATTTTAAAGCTGATTAGTGTTTGTTAATGAGACAGTTTGTTAAAAATATTTGGACTCTCGCTCTAGTAGGAAACATGAACTGTTGCAACATCACTATTAATTAAAAAAGGATTCTCAGGTGGATTTTTTGTAAATGGTAAAATAAAAGTAGTAGGATAGTGAGAAAAATTCACTAAAGATTTGGAAAGAAATCAAGTATACTGAAACCAATCAAAGATATGAAGGATGTTGAGAAAAAAATAAATTGGAAACAGTGACCAGTGAACAACTTATGCTAATCAGGAAGAAAGAAAGAGAAGACATTGACTCTAAAACATCTTTAAAAAAAGAAAGAGGAAAAAGAATCATCAAATAATACAATTATTGCTTACCAGCTGTCAAAAAATTACATTTAGCTTGGACTTTTTAGGCGAGTGAACAGTTGATATGGATGATCGTTAGACCAATTCGAAGAGCACAAAGTACAGAAAAATTTCGAGCAAAAAATGCAGTAAATTGAATTTTACACCTTTTCCGAGGCACATCTAAGATGTACCTTTTTATCCAAGCTATATTACACGTAGTAGCAAATATTTTAATAATGTTAGGTAGGAAAAGCGACGTGTAACAATGAACTTTAATATCCCGTATCCGGAGCTACAAAGGAAAGTAAATTTGATTTTATGAAATTTCTGACGGTGATATACAAGCAATAATATGCGGGCTGCTCGCTTTGAGGTAAGGAAAACTCTAACAAATATATTAAAATTTAGTTTTATTTTTTCCCTCGAGGCATAAGATTCAATTTAAAAGATTAATAAATTGAAAATTTCCGCATGCAAAATGAGAGTTCATATAGGTCAGTGGTCTTGTGCTAAAAACAAAATACCGAAAGTGCAGTAAGGCGGCACAGGATGCAGGATGCAGCGCACTTGTTCAGCTTATTTATTTTCTACGCACGGGCGTTAATCACTTCGCTTAAATGGCCGCCTCTTTATAATAACTCGCTTATATTCCAGAAGATTTATTTTTAGGGATGAACCGTATCACCAGGAATTAAACGCTATTGCAATCCAAACTTTATGTTCCAGACTGGCAACTGGAAACATTACGGTGATAAAATTGATTCGACTATAAGCTCCCTAAAAATTATGTTTGCTATACCAGCATAGCGTCTTGTTGGCGTTAACTTCAAAGCCAAAGCAGAGGTACAGATAAATCAAATGATATCTTAGGAATTATTAAAGAGTTAAATTCGCTATCCGGGGAATATTAAAATTAAAAGTCAATTTTACTGTTAAAATGAAAACATTAGAACATTAACGTAGAAAAGGACTTACTTAAATTAAATTGTGTTTCGATTTGTAGCTAAGGTAAGAGAAACTCTAAATTCTCTTGCTCTGATGTGCGACGTTAGATAAAGGTGGTAAAGGAATTGGGAGAGACAAGTTTTCGACTACGTTCCAGGTTTTTACTTAAAATTACAAAGTAACTTACCAGAAAAAAGAAAACAGGAATCATGTTCTTTACTAGGTAGGTAACAAAAACTAGATTGAAACAATAAAAGAAAAACATCAGGTATGCACATAAAGAAATAATAAAAATCTTCTTGCCATAAAGTAATGGCATGCACTTAATGAGCACTTTATCTTCAGACTTCAGACTTCAGGTGCGTACATAATACAAATTCAATAAAAATTTGAGAACGTAGTTTTCCAAAGGAGAAAATCAATTTCAAATACAGTATACATTTACTAGTCGAAGCTTTCCCGACTTTAAACAGCTAAAATCAGCAATAGATGTTTCGCAATTTGCTGAATCAAAGACTGAGTCAGTGTATCGATACGAACAATGTTTAATTATTATTTTGTATGTTCTCAACTTAAACAATAAATCCTAAATGAATCAAGTCATTTTTCCTATAAGGCACGCACAACTGTTATTAGGTCTCGGATATAATAAAAATGATCAATATGCTCTAACAACGAAATGGTCATCATCATTTTTTAATCTAAAGAGAATAGCTCGTCGATATACCTACTTTAATTAATATTTTATAGCCAATAACATTTCTTGTTACGTTAATTATTATTAGTTTTTGTAGGCCTCACCTATCCTATATAACCATAGTTAAATATTAAATATTTCCGGTGAACATCTTCGTTTTTTATTACAGGCAGAAGAAACCTATATAAAAGATGATTATCTTTTATTATGTATTTCTTGCGTGACAACTCAGCATTAAGAATTTATGATTTATTTTTTGTATTTATCCACAATGGAAATTTGTCGACCGCGAAATTCGTTTATCGCAAATCAATTAAACTGTTGACATCGAGAATACCCTGGTAAAATGTATTCACCCCTATTACGCCACCGAGTATACATTCCCCTGGTCGCGCTGAATACTAAACCACCCTATTTTTGGGGGATAATTAGACATAATATTTTCAGAATTTGACACAAAGGCCGCACGGGGGCGGTATTGTTACACATCCGCACAGCTGTCTGCCATTCGTCACGAGACTGTACAATAATACCTCCGGCTGGCTGGAAATTTTGATCTCTGGGCATCTGATTTGGTTCAAGTTTCTTTGTTTGTTGATGCGATTTTTGAATATTCAAGTATAAAGAAAATTCATCATATTCACATTATTTTAGTTAGAGACGTGAATTGCTGCAAAAGTAATCATTCAGATCCTTTGAGATATTCTGATATAGTTATTGGAATTTTCGCACTTCAAAATTTCTGACACTTTCAGTGAATCTTATACTAGACCCTAGTAGAGGACTACAATCCCTGAAAATTTCAGCTCATTTGAAATTATAGTTCCAGAAATAAAATTGTGTTAAGCAATTTGGAGTGATTTTTCAAATTTTCAATTTTTCTGAGTGCCATTTTTCATAGAATCTGGCTCGAAATCTCAGAATAATTTAGTTTATAAAGTTTGGGGGATTCCAAAGGACCATTAGGACACAAAATCTCAACAAAAAAAAATTGAAATTTCATCCATTCAATTAGAAACTACCTTATTATTATATAAGATTATGGAAAATTTAGAAGGTCATAACTTTTTTTTATTAAAGATATAAAGCTGAAATTTTTAGCGATTTTTATTCCAGTAGAGGACTACAATCCTTGAAAATTTCAGCTCATTTGCACTTATAGTTCCTGAGATAAAATCGTGTTAAGCAATTTGGGGTGATTTATCAATTTTTCAATTTTTCTGAGTGCCTTTTTTCATACATCATCACACAATCTGAGAATAATTTAGTGTATGGAGTTTAGGGTATGTTGATTGACCATTAGGATACAAAATCTCAACAAAAAAAAAAAATTGATGACCTTATGATTTAGATTTTGGAAAACTTTGAAAGGTCATAACTTTTTCTCTATTATAGATAGAAAACTGAAACTTTCACTGAATTTTATCCCAATCAAGGGACTACAATGAAAATTTCAGCTCATTTACACTTATAGTTCCTGAGATGAAATCGTGTTAAGCAATTTGGGGTGATTTATCAATTTTTACATTTTTCTCAGTTCCTTTTTTCATTGATTTCGGCTTCAAAGTTGAGAATAATTTAGTGTATAGAATTTGAACAATCCCAGAAGACAATTAGGATACAAAATCTCAACAAAAAAAAATTTAAATTTCCTTATGATTTAGATTTTGGAAAACTTTGAAAGGTCCTAACTTTTTTTCTATTATAGATAGAAAGCTGAAATTTTCAGCGATTCTTATCCCTGAAAATTTTAGCTCATTTGGACTTATAGTTCCTAAAATAAAATCGCGATAAGCAACTTGGGGTAAAATTATGAATTTTTCAATTTTCTGAGTGTCTTTTCAAATTTCAGGATAACTTAGTGTATGCCGAGGGGTGTCTCACGCTGTTAAATTTTGTGCACCTATTTTCTTTTTGGAAATGTTTTTCTAATATTGTCCATAATTTCCGAAATTTCCTGAATATTTAGAATTGTTATAAGTATTTTCTATAATATTTAAAATTTCCTAAATAATTTATGAAACTTCCTGAATAATTTCCGGAATTCCCTAAATAATTACTAGTTTCCTATGAAATTTCTGACATTTCTGAAACAAAAATTGATAATTTTCAAAATTTCTGAGAGATTTTTACCAAATTTCTCCCCAAAATTTTCAAACATCTCTACAATATTCATTGTAGTTTTCTAGAAATGATCATTTACTTACATTTTACACATTACTGTGATACTTCTATCAAGGGGTAAACCACCTCCCCAGAATTTGTGCAAACAATTCCTCAAAGGGGAATTTTCTATGCATTTTCTTCCAAAATTCCTCCAAATTCCTCTAAGTTCCCTGCAAATTGCCACAAATTCCTGCAAATTCCCCACAAATGCCTCTTACAAATTCCCTGAAAATCCTCATAATTAATTGCTTGTGATAAGTTTATTTTTTAAAATTTTTATTTTGCATAAGCTTGGTTTATTCATCTTCAGACAAACTTGCTGGTAACTATCTATAAGATAAATTTACCCATATTTTATAATCTTATTGGATTGGTCAAGGAATAACTAGCCAACCAATAAGATTACAAATTGCGTTTTATCCATTAGATTAGATTACCTGACAGTTAATCAGAAGGTGAATAGACCGGCCCTTAGTGTTAAAACACAATAGCAGTTTATCAAGTAAGATCAAATGCAAGGTTAGGTTAGTTGACTTTAGAGCTAAAACTAATGATTGGTTTTCGGTAATCCAGAATGCCCTGCATTTTATATTTTAAACAACTTGGATATTATCCGGTTCACAATCCGATGTCCACAGGTAGGTACAGGTAAAATCAACTTTCAATGCTATTTGATAGGGAAAGGTGATAAATTTACTTGCACCTGTGGACATCAGATTGTGAACAGGATATATGTATATTGTTTCACAATATTGAAGGTATATTATGTACTACAATTTCCTTTAAATTCCTCATAAATTCCTCACAAATTCTTCCAAATTCACTGAAAATTTCTACAAATTCCCCATAAGTTTCTTCAAATTCCCTATACTTCAATTCCCCACATTTCTGGCAAAGAATTCCTAGGTGGTTTGCCCCTTAGAAAATACAGTCTCATACAATTCATTGAAACTTTTTGCATTTGAAGAGGAAGGTTAGGAGGTTATTTTCCCAAAATTTCAAAATTTTCCAGGGGGAAATAACAACATGAAAAATCTTGGAAATCAACTTAGAAAAATTGAATTAATTGAAAATACAATTTCACACATTTCAAAGTTTTCCTGAAAAACTAATTAAGGAAAAATGTTGAAACTTTTTGCATGTAAAGAGGAAGGTTAGGAGCTAATTTTCCCAAAATTTCTAATTTTTCTATTGGAAAATAACAATATGGCGAATCTTAGATATCAGCCTACAAAAACTGAATTTAAATTGAAAGACAGTCTCACACAATTCAGAATTTAGATTAAAAATTAAAGAGGAAGGTTAGAGGTTCATTTTCCCAAAATTTCAAATATTTTCCAGTGAAAAATAATAACATGAAGAATTTTGGAAATCAGCTTACAAAAACTGAATTAATTATTTTTAATTAACATTCTCACACATTTCAAAGTTTTTTCGGAAGACTGATAAAGGGAAAAACTTGAAACTTTTTAACATGTAAAGAGAAAGGTTAGGAGCTCATTTTTCCAAAATTTATAAATTTTTCCAGTGGAAAATAACAAAATGAGAAATTTTGAAAATTAACCTTGAAATTAACTTAAAATAACTGAATTATTTGAAAATACTTTCTCATACATTTCAAAGTTTTCCTGAAAACCGAATAAAGGCAAAGTTTTGGAGTTTTTTTGCATGAGAAGAGGAAAGTTCGGTTTTGCTCAAAAGTTAACCGTTTAGGTTTTACAGCCTGTCAAATTTGCAAAAAAGTCAATTTTCAACTGTCAATATTTCCAAAACAGTTGAACTTAGGTATAGGGTATATCACATGAAATCTGTTCAGAATTATATGTAGAATCCGAATATTGAATAATATACAGGGTATTCGATTTAAAATAAGAAAGTTGGAGCACTTCCAGCTTTTTTGGAACACCCTGTATATGCAAAAGTGAGTTTTTCAAAAAAATTTATTTCAACCATAAATTTTTTATTTGGGACACTTTTTTCTAAAATGTCAAATAAAAAAGATAGAGGGTGGTGACATTTATAACCAATAACCCTGTACCTACCTACTTACTTACCTTTATTTTGTTATCAGTCAGGTATTTTTATTCACGAAATATTGAACAGGAACTAAACAATATGCAATGCACAAAAATTCTCAAAGATTTCTGGTGAAAATTTCCTATAATAATTTCAGTAAATTCTCTATAATTTCGAAAAATTTCTCAATATTTCGAATAATTTCCTAACAGTTCCTGACATTGCCCAAAATTTCCAAACATTTCCTAAAATTTCTGAGAATCAACATAATTTGTGATAATTTACAGGAAATTTCTGTAATTTCTCAACATTTCCAGAAATTATTTTGAGATTTGTACACCTATTTCCAACTGTGAGACACCCCTCGGTGTATGCAGTTTGGGGGTACTCGAAAAATCTCAACAACAAGCTTTAAGTCCTACTAAGGTTGATCTGAATTTTTGAAATCTTTAAAAAGCTAATTGATCGATTATCAGTGTAGTGAAAAATTGCTTGTCAAAACAAGTTAAATTCTTCCCAGGATACCAAATGCCTTTGGGAGAAACAGGTAAAGGCATTACAAAAGAGACTTAGGCTACCACTTAAATATTATTCTCAAAATTTATTACATCCTAACCAGGACCAGCTGAGAACCACCCATGGGGTCGGTACATTTTTGGGCAAAAAAGAGGCCTTTTTAGAGGCGCCCTTAGAAATTGTACAATAAAAATCTCATTTTGTAGTCAACACGTTTTTGTTTTTTCAGATAACCAACTGGCTTTTTATATTTTACAAGACAAGTGGCAGAAATTATGAAACTTTTAATTTCGAAATTCATGTTTAAAATTAAAATCCTCGATTTGAATATGTGATATGCTATAGTGCAAATTGAAGAGTTTTGTCTGTTTTAGAAGCGAAAAGCCGCTTTTTCCCTCTGCTTTTTCGGTTTAACGATGCAACTCAAAAAGTTTCCGGATCATATTAAAGGCTTATTTTAATTAGTCAGCGAGTAGAGGGGACGGATTTGAATATTTTTTGAACAGTTTCAAACTAATTACAATTTTAAATTTCGACGTTGGTTCGAAATTCAACGTCCACTATTGTAAAGTGAAACACATTAAACAGTTTCGCCCCTTGAGTCACCTCGAAGCGAAAGTTTTTCCTGCATTAAATCTAAATAGGATAAATTCCTCCGCAGGGGGGTAAATTTTTGCACATGGGACCTTAAGCCAAAACGCCATGACTCACACACCCCGTGTACGAAAACGAGAATTGTACATTATGGCTTCAAGAATCCGCGGGGAGTACTAATACAGTCCAAGTTAATGCGTATGTTTTGGGGATGATGATTATCAACCCCTTTCTAAGTGCTTATATCGGAGTGTTAATGAAACTAGAGGTTCATGATAAGGCAAAGAAAAGTTTTTAGTAGGCCATGGAAAAAAAATAATATGACTCTATAATAATTCCGCGTTGATATGCTGTGGCATTTTTTTTATAATTTTTCATTTTCACACACTTAATAACTACCGGGTCAAATCCGCTTGTCCAATATATTCTAGTGCGAACTGTGGGGCATCATTCACGGCCTGTCATCTGTCAAGTTTGATGGACAGTGAACGATTGAGTATATAAATGGTCTCCGCGCCACCAGGCTCAAGAAAGGAGTATTAAAAGCAATTTGGGGTGTCAAACAGGAACGAAATTATGGTGGGGATCTTTTGAAGAGATAAATTGGAACGGCGTTCTAATATTCTAAATGTCTGGCTTGCCGAACAATAGATATTGTGTTGTGTGTCAATAAGAAGGAAGGTCTTTATTATTTATTTTCTAAGCTCAAAAAACTTTTCCATCCATTGATATTTAAATCCAAAAAGTCTTTCACAAAACCAAGTATTTTTATTATAATGTTATAGCAGCACAAAGTAACTCCGGCATTCATTGCAAAAGTTTTTCTATTTCCATTTAAAAAGTGTCATATCTTTTCTGGAAAGTCGAATCAGAAGTTCGGAAAGTTCAAAAAATTTTCCCTTTTTGGCATTTATATTAGCTGCTATACATGAAAGAAGACTTTGCATTGGAAGTTTTCTTTCGAATTTTTTGAGTTGGCCTCCAAATTTATCCTCTCATAAATTTATTATTTGGCTTCATCCAACCACAAACAAACAGCAATGAAATTATTGTAGCAAATAAATCAAAGGAAAATCTGAAAGCCCCAATAATTTCGTCAATCTGTCTTCATTAGAGGCGTATGTGCGAAATAAGAACAAGAACTCAGACCACTATATGGACAGAAAAGGCCAATACTTATAGGGTCTTAGAAAGAAACGGTCGGAAGATTCTGACAAAATTGATTAATTTGAGTCATGATGATATTTAACAGTTCTTTTTATTTAGTTCAAATAAAATCTCTGCCTGTCAAAAACGATTTACATAATCCATTTTTCTATAATTAGGTTAAATTTAAATCCAGCCAGGAAACGACATGAGACTCCAAATAGTAACCAAGTTATTGCCTCTCACACATCACCGAATGATCACATCTCTTTTCCCCAAAACTAATATATTGAGTTGATAGAGTAAATCTAATAAATATCAGAAGGATGGGGAAGTTTCAAGGGAAAAGAGAACTGAATTCCTTTAGTTGATGCGGTCTTGAAGGGGATGTCTTAAGTGGAACATGAAGGGAGCTTTTTACATTTCGAAGAAAATATTTTATACTTGTTTTGTGTACGAATTTTTCAGACCACCGCCAAAGAAACCCTAATTAGAAAATATTAGGCGTGAAAAAAAAAGATGATACCACATTGAATAGGGCCCATTCGAACCTAAAGGGGACACGCCAAATTATTTTTATGGTTAGGGTGGGCAAGGTGTGAGGCCTTGTTATTCTTGAGAATTTTGTCGGCAATCCGTTTGATCCGATTCTTTAATTGAATGTAACAAAAAAGGTATTGAGGCCCTCATACAAAGACTATGATGGCATGGGCAGGTCACGCCCCAAGTTGGGGGTTAATGTTACAAAAAGAAGATTTTGAGAATGTGTGAAATATTGTATGTATTCATAATACGTATTTTGACTCCTCTCTTGAGAAGTGAACCAAAAATGATAAATCAAGGTTTTCGAAAAAAAAAAACGTCATAATCATTTATACTTAATAAATTTTCATTTCTCCTAAATCATCTATTTGAAATTCAATGTTCATGATGGTTTAAAAATTTCAGAACTTCTTCTATTTTTTGGACATTAAAATGAAAGTTTCATCTTTCGCTTACAGCCAAAAATCGCTTTTAAATCTCACAAATTAATTCTTCAAATGTAAATTGATTCCGGAATTTTGGTTGAGAGTGTTCCACATTTTGAAATCTTGAACGTAAATTTACAACCATGAAAAAGCGCACAATTTACTGTTCTTCAGGACTTTTCAAATCCCCTCTAAAAGGTTTAGGGCGGTCTTTAAAATCCAACAAAAAGAATCCCCGTTGAGTAAAAATCAATTCACGATTAGTTGAATAGGTATTTTTTTCAGTCGGTTTATTCCATTCATAGAAATTAACCGGAAGTCAGTAGTGAATGCAATAGATTTTCAAGCGAATTTATTTTGTAATTTTCAGATACTAAAAAACTAAATAGAAACAACCACTAAACTCGAGGCCTGACGACGAGGACCGCACGGGGAGCAAATAAATACATACAACAACAACAGGAACATAACAGTGAAAACCAGAAAACAAAACGAGCCGAGAGAGTTTTAAATTACGAAGTAAAAATATGGAGAGTGCAGTTGACAGCCGAACAATTTCAAAACCATGTCATATTGTTACTTTATGTTTTTGATATTGTATTTTCTGAAACGAGACATGAGGGGATTTATGTCGCACGATTTTGTAGTTACGCGGTTTCTTTGTTTTAGAATACCGGCGTATACTGAAAGGTTTTTAATTAATTCTTTGGCTAATTATCAGTGAAAAGCATCTGCTCTTACTCGCCCTCTATCTATTATTGAAAAAGTAAAAGAGCATGATGTTTTCCATTAATTAAACTCCCCCCAAAAACACTCAAAAACATTTTATTGCTGCTCCCTCTTGATCCACAGCAGCATAATTATTCTTTTATTCCTTTGTACGTCCTGCCTGGAAACAAATTGCACATTTACCTGCCTAAGTACATCCTTAAAAGCAGCGATCCGGGCCTGCACTGGACTGATGGGGTTCTAGGGCCCATAGCAATCGTTGCTTGATGGGAATTTCGGGGCATGTTTTTGACATCCCAACAATGCAAGAAAAATTTCTTGGCCTTTTCGTGTGGCACGTAGGTTTATTATGGTAAGTTAGGAAATTATAGTAGCAATGGAAAATTGTGTTTTTGTATTGAAATATGATGAAGCTATTAAACAATGAAAACTCGCATTAGGCAAAACTTTTCTCATTCTCATTAAATAAATCTACATTAGCATAGAAAACGACAGTCGAAAAGACATATACCACTGAAAAGCAATAAGCAGTGTCAACAAGCTGAAAAACTTCCCAAAATGGCTCTTTTATTGAATCGTCGGGAAGCCTTGTATAAAGAAAAACACCCTGCTAAAAGCCATTTTCAATCAAGTAAATAGCAAAAAGGTACCAAAATGGAAAGATAACTTCAGTCTGGAAAACGTAAAAAGTTTCTGAGCATCCCTGTGAGAAAGCCAGTATAGGGCGAAAGCGAAAAGCTAGTCTATGAAAAATGCATCTGTAGATAAAGGATGGTAATACGTAAGTTTAGTTTACTTCTATTCCTCAAACGTGAAACTGGATTTGAGTCTGGATTCATAAAATATACACCATTTGATTTTGCCTTCAAATTAGGTCCATACATAGGTAATATACAAAGTTTACAAATTCAAAAAGTTGAAAAGCCTGTGTGCTTAATAACTATTATTATTGATTTGTGCTTACGTATACTAATAAGTAAGTAGATAGTAGAAGCTTAAATCCTTGAAATCCAGAATTATAAAGTAAAACTACATGTATGAGACTCGCCCTAGATTTGTATTTTTCCCTGCGAGAGAGCTGGGTCAACATTGCCTGTAGCTTTTGAAAAAGGGAGCATTCGAAAGGAAGGGACGCGGTTAACAAAAACGCAATATGACCAAGTGTTTAATTTCTGGAGTGGTTTTTAAATAAGATGAGGCAACAACACTGGAAAAATAAACAACTGGAAAATATCAAAATAAGGCCTTGATGAATTAAAAAATCTCTTCCCATTGAATTTGTGCTCAAAATACCTTCCATCACCGTCAAAATGCCTGGCTAATTGTGAATTTCAACATTCAAATGAATCTATTCACGGGCCCGTCTGGTTTATTCTACAAAAATACAACGGAATTTACAGGTCTGATTTCAATTAGCATTGTCGGAATTCCGATTACTTTGAAGGGAAATTTCCGATGCCCAATATGAGAATTCTTTTTGATGAATAATGTCTGTGTATTATTATTCACTTTACCTTTGTTTTATAGTTTAATATTAACATATTTCCAGCAGTCAATTCGACAAAATAACGAGCTCACCTGCTACCAAAGCCGTAACACGAAGGGGTAAATATTGCAATTGTGTTCTGGTCGTGTGGTCAGTTTCCGGGACGACCAGACTGAATCCTAAATTATTCAAAGTCTCCTCTGGCCATAGCTGTGGAATAATTCGGCACTCTAGCGGTGGCGCAACAGGAGCCTCCTATCCATCGCTGAAATTATTAATCGGTGTTTATGATGAGAAAGGGTTGTTGGGCAAGATGCAGAGGTAAATAAATCATTGAGCTAATATATTAACATGATAGCTTCATTCTATGCAAAATAGATTGAAATTTACCTTCTTCCAAAACACCTCTAATTTTAGTCCACTTTGGTGTATACGCAGAATGAAATTTTAGCGTCGCTTCGCCCATTATGCTATTTATAAACGAAAAAGAGCCATACAACATCTGCATGATGTGCCGTGAAGGAACAAAAAGATGAAAGAAAGGGTAGCTTCATTTTGGCATGGCGTGAGCGTAGATAATTGGACATAATTAGTCAAAAAAGAAGAAAAAACCTGGAGCGGAACTTTTTAAAAAAGGAGACTATTATAAACCAGGAATTTCAATCAAGTTCCAAATAATCCAAAGACAATGAAACTTTGTAAGAGGATGGACGTTAATTTTCTGGAAGTAGTACCTACATTAGGGTCTTCCATTTTTACTAGAAATTACAGCAAAAATGTAAACACAAATCAGATTATTTAGTAATATTTCTCTAAGAAGAAGTGAATTTTGATTTTTAAGTTTATATATTTTCCTGCATGCCAATATTATTATTTAAGATATATAGGGATCATAATTATCCACTGACAAAGTCCCATAAAAAATTAACCACTAATTACCAATCTATCATAACCCTAAACACCATTAGTAGAATGGAAATAAATGTCTATCTATTTTCAGCCAAGATTATTAATACCTCAAGATTTCCCTAATTTATTAAATTTCATAAACACGCTGTGCCACATTTGTTACTTTGACAGAGTCTCGTGTAAGTATATTAATTTTAATGTACTTGAATTTTTGTTTTTAAATTCTTTCTCCGGTTATATTATTCAAGCATTTATGGACGTATATTTTAGGAAAAAGCAACCCCGAGAAAATTAATAAGACATATAGGCCCATTTTCTGTCCAAAACCCTACCATGCATGAACAGTTAAACATGAATTTCTTATTTGCCCAAAAACTTTTCCCCCCCTAAACACATAATAGTTTTGGGGATATATATATATTTGAATTCTTGGGGGAGAATATAGAACATGGGGCCTAGTATTAATATAAAGTTCTTTCATATTGGGCTTTAATAGTTTCCTTGTTTGTTTTATTGATAAAATGGTAGGCTGGAGTAATAATTTGAGTTTGGTTCATTATACAGTGAATTTAGGGCTTCTAGGGAGACTGAACCTTTTTCATTAGAAAAGGAACTGGAAAACAAAAAGTAAAAAAGAGCCTGGTTTTCCTGCGCTCTTTTGCCGTACGCCTCGGCTTTTAAATACAAAGTTACCGACCTTACCGACAAATTATCACCCAGAAGAGCATAAACTTTTAGATTTATCCGGCAGTTAGCGTCAAGAATAAAATACGCTTCGCGGGCTTTAATTTCATTTTGAGTGCGTGCCGTCTGCTTAACTATTGGACCTCGAAGACGTTTTAGCTAATGAATGTATAGCGTGAAAAGATTTTGCTTTTTTCAAAATTTCAATTGAAGCCACAACTGCAAAAATATACAGAATGCCTAGGTCTAGAAACCTAGCAGTCCCAAGGTGGATAAAAACTTCGGGAACTATATAATAATTAGGTGCTTTTTATGTGCTAATTAAGAATTAGGTGCTCCTCTAGTTTTTGAGAAAATCAAAAAAAACTAAGGGATTGCTAGGTTTATGAAAGCTAGTAGTCCCCTATAGTAAAAAATATGTTTCCAAAATTTTCTTTTGTATCAGAATTAGGTGCTTTTCAGGTGCTCCTAAATTGTCGAAGATTCGGGATTTATATAATAATTAGGTGCTTTTCAGGTGCTAATTAGGGCCTCTAATTAAAAATTAGGTGCTCTTCTAGTTTTTGAGAAAATCAAAAAAAAAAAACTAAGGAAATGCTAGGTTTATGAAAGCTAGTAGTCCCCTATAGTAAAAAATATGTTTCCAAAATTTTCTTTTGTACCACAACTAGGTGCTTTTTAGGTGTGTTCCGGAATAGTCGAAGAAAAAATAGAATTACATAATTAATTATTAACTGAGTTACAGATTTTTTTTTATTATTAGGGGACTGCTGGCTTTACGTTTACTTGTTGGTGTGTCAGAATGGCAAAAAAAAACCTTCGGGATCTATATAATAATTAGGTGCTTTTTAGGTGCTAATTAGGGCCTCTAATTAAAAATTAGGTGCTCTTCTAGTTTTTGAGAAAATCGAAAACAAACTAAGGGATTGCTAGGTTTATGAAAGCTAGCAGTCCTCTATAGTGAAAAACATTTTCCCAAAAATTTTTTTTGTATCAGAATTAGGTGCTTTTTAGGTGCTCCTAAATAGTCGAAGAAAAAATAGAATTAATTAATTATTAACTGAGATACAGATTTTTTTAAAAATTATAAGGAGACTGCTGGCTTTACGTTTACTTGTTGGTGTGTCAGAATGGCAAAAAAACTTCGGGATCTATATAATAATTAGGTGCTTTTCAGGTGCTAATTAGGGCCTCTATCTAATTAAAAATTAGGTGCTCCTCTAGTTTTTGAGGAAATCAAAAAAAAAAAACTAAGAGATTGCTAGGTTTATGAAAGCTAGTAGTCCCCTATAGTGAAAAACATTTTTCCAAAAATTTCTTTTGTATCAGAATTAGGTGCTTTTTAGGTGCTCCTAGGGGACTGATGGCTTCACGTTTACTTGTTGGTGTGTCGGAATGGCAAAAAAACTTCGGGATCTATATAATAATTAGGTGCTTTCTACGTGCTAATTAGGACCTCTAATTAAAAATTAGGTGCTCCTCTAGTTTTTGAGAAAATCAAAAAAAAACTAAGGGACTGCTAGGTTTATGAAAGGTAGAAGTCTCCTATAGTAAAAAATATTTTTTCAATTTTTTTTTTTTGTATCAGAATTAGGGGCTTTTTAGGTGCTCTTAAATAGTCGAAAAAAAAATAGAATTGATTAATTATTAACTGAGTTACAGATTTTTTTTTAATTATTAGGGGACTGCTGGCTTTACGTTTACTTGCTGGTGTGTCAGAATGGCAAAAAAACTTTGCGATCTATATAACAATTAGGTTCTTTTTAGGTGCTAATTAGGGCCTCTAATTAAAAATTAGGTGCTTCTCTAGTTTTTGAGAAAATCAAAAAAAACTAAGGAACTGTTAGGTTTATGAAAGCTAGAAGTTCCCTATAGTTGAAAATATTTTTTCATTATTTTTTTTTGTATCAGAATTGATTAATAATTAATGAATTCTATTTTTTCTTCGCCTATCTAGGAGCACCTAAAGAGCACCTAATTCTGATACAAACGAAAAATTTGAAAAAATATTTTTTATTTTAGGGGACTGCTAGTTTCCATTAACCTGGCAGTCCCTTTGTTTGTCAACACAGGTGAACCCGGTTAGGAAGGATGTAACATATAAGGAAAAAAAACATAGGAATCGAAACAATCTCTAATTATCTTTCAAATAAGGACTTTACATAATTTTAAGTAATTAATAAATATATTTTCCAAGTTATCATCTGATAAAATAAGCTTAATTAAACCCTTGTGGTTCATAGGTATGAGATGGAGTTTTTCCAATTCTCTTCTTAAGAATGAAGTTGCCAATTCATTGTGTCTACAACTAAATAATCTATGATTCAAATCATCTTCAGATTGGTTATCACAAAAGCATCGCGTGTTCTCGCATAACTTAAGCTTATACATGTGTTTATTAAAATTTCCATGCCCAACTAAAAATCTGAAATAGGAAACAAACACATTTCTGGAGAGTTTAAAACGTTCCATTAGTGGCTTTTTATTCAATCTAGGATAAAAGGAGTTATACAAATTAGGGGAGTTAACTGCCATTGCAATATAATTACTGCGCCAAACTTCCCAAGATCTTTTTTTGATTATTTCGAAAAAGTCCGAATATGGAGTAATTTCCAGGATCTCTTCTGATACGATCGCCTCTCTTGCTGCATTGTCAACCAATTCGTTGCCTTTGAGACCTGTATGTCCCTCAACCCATACAAACTTGACAGAAATATTTTTAGAGCACAAAACAGAGAATACCTCCAATACTTTGGCTATAATAAGATTCTTACAATTCATCGCATTTTTGAGAGACTTCAAAACTGACTGAGAATCAGAGAGAACAATAGCTTTGAAAATATTTCCCTTTGACAATATATGATCTAATGCTTTCAATATTGCTAGTGCTTCGGCAGTGAAGATAGATGCATTATTTTCACATTTGTATTTTTTAACATAATTCAATTCAGGTATAGCAATTGCACATCCTACTCCTGAACTATTTTTAGCCCCATCGGTATATATTTGAAGATAATTTTCATTCTTGCTTAAGACTTCCCTTAAATGGATAGAATTTACTGAGGGCAACTCCGAAAAATTCGGAAATATAATTTCAGGTTTGAGATATATCAAATCAGATGGAAATTGAAATAGTATATATTTGTCTTGTTTTGTTAAAATGTTTTGAAATTCTGATGTATTTACAAATGCATCCGCTAAAACAGGACTTTTCTTATTTCTCCAGTATGACTGAGTTAGATTAGAAATATTCAAGATAGAAATTTTATTAAGCAACGAGTTATGTACGTATTGAACATTTTTAAGAATAAATTTTTCTGCTAGAATTTTTCGTCTTATTTCTAATGGAACTTCATTACATTCAGAAAGTAGAGCCTGGATTGGGGTAGAGCTAAAAGCACCTGTTACAAGTCTTAGAGCTTTGTATTGCAGCCTATCGACTTTAACAAGTCGGGATTTGCAAGCAGAACCATAAAACATAGCGCCAATATCCAAAATTGATCTTGTAAACGCTTTATATAACATTAAGCAAACTTGGGGATCGGATCCCCATGACCTAGATATTACTGCTCTCATAATATTAAGACTTTTTTTGGCCTTCTCAGTTATATAGGTAATATGTTCTTTCCAAGCCAATTTTTGATCCAACAAAACTCCCAAATACTTAAATGTTTCAACCCATGGGATAACACAGTTGTTAAGTGTAATTGTTGATGTTTTCTGTAAACGATGCCTAGTAAAAACCATCATTGCTGATTTTTTATTTGAAATATTGAAGCCATTGCTGGGAAAATATTGATTGCAAACATACATAATATGTTTTAGGTTGGTTAAGCATGCATGCATGCTTTTTTGCTTGGTATAGATACAAAAATCATCAGCGTATTGTAACTGAGAAGCATTTAACCCCATTGAATGAAAATCCGTTGTGTACATATTAAAAAGTAATGGGCTTAATACTGAACCTTGGGGGATGCCAGATGAGACAATTCTGGTTTCGCTAGTAACATTACCTATTCTAATGGATACGCCTCGATTGATATATAATCTCACTATATTATTAGCATTTGCTCTAGGCACATCAAATTGTACTAGTTTATCTATAAGGATTTCAAGATTGATATTTTCATATGCACTGGATATATCCAAAAATATAGCCGCCAAATAATCATTATCAGGAAATGTGTTCTGTACATCAGTAACTAAATGTGCCAGACAATCATTTACGCCGCTACCTCGCCTAAATCCGAACTGATGGGAAGGAAGTAATTTTTTAGATTCGCACCACCACTCTAAACGATATTTGATTATTCTTTCCAGAGTTTTTAACATACATGATGTGAGCGAAATTGGCCTAAACTCGTCAGTTTTACCTGGTTTGCATATTGGTACCACCAGTGCATTTTTGATTTTCGAAATATCATCACCTCTACACATAATATTATTGAATGCGTCTATTAACAACTGCATAGCAGGGAGGGGTAAATGCTCTAACATACTATAAGTGATTCCGTCCGTACCTGGGCTAGTGTCTTTATGTTTTCTGACGTTATTGATGAATTCTGATATAGAAATAGGTCGTGATAAAAAATGATCGCTTGACGCATTCATTGGTGGAATATCGCGTGACACAAAATCAGGTGCTATTTTATTCAACAAAATATTGGTTGATTCCTGGGAAATTGTGTTGTTTATATGTGTATTTAAACCACCCTTTATCAAATTAACTCTATTCCAAATTTTGGAAGGAGGGCTCTGGGCGTTCAAACTAACTTAGCTGTTAAATTTTTTTTTTTGGTTACCCCAAAAGCTAAAGGAGCGCCTAATTTTTAATTAGTAGCCCTAATTAGCACCTAAAAAGTACTTAATTAAAACTAAAGGAGCATCTAATTTTTAATTAGAGGCCCTAATTAGCACCTAAAAAGCACCTAATTATTATATAGATCCCGAAGTTTTTTTTCCATTCTGACACACCAACAAGTAAACATGAAGCCAGCAGTCCCCTAATAACTAAAAGAAAATCTGTAACTCAGTTAATAATTAATCAATTCTATTTTTTCTTCGACTATTTAAGAGCACCTAAGAAGCACCTAATTCTGATACAAAGAAAAAATTTGAAAAAATATTTTTTACTATAGGGGACTGCTAGCTTTTATAAACCTAGCAGTCCCTTAGTTTTTTTTGATTTTCTCAAAAACTAAAGGAGCATCTAATTTTTAATTAGAGGCCCTAATTAGCATCTAATCATTATATAGTTCCCGAAGTTTTTTTCCACCTTGGGACTGCTAGGTTTATAGACCTACAATGACTACTTTACAAGGTATGGAATGCAGCAAATTATCATCAAACTCGAAAACAACTTAGTGGATAGCTTAAAAAGTCAAAAATTTAGGAACATTGAAAGATGCTATCTTTCTCTTCTCAATTCCGTTTAAATTTATTTTCTCTATATCTCAATTTTTTTCTATTCTCGGCTCTTGAATTTGGTGGAATAAAGAAAATTCAAGAGCCTGGAATAGAAAAAAATATGAATCTCCTCTTACATACCAATTTTTCCATTCCATTTAAGCACACATCTCAAACAATATCGGATCGATTGTAAATATATTTTCCATTAAAAAAAAAACTACCTAGGTATAATCGGATAAAATACTGGCCAACTAGATAATATCAATATAAAATTTAGAAGATCTGGCATCGCTGCTTTGTTTACATCTTATTGGTGAATAATGTGCGTGAAATAAGTAGATTTTTAAAACGAAAATCTGATTATTCTATGATATGAATCTTGTTTGTGCTTCATAATTAATAATTTATTCTTATCTAACGTTGCAATAGAAAAAATTAGTGAAAAAGCCCATTGAGGAAAGTTCTATGACTATAATACCTATTCAACCAAAAATATTTATCCCAACCAAACAAAACCTGGTTCTCCAAACAAAACTCTACATGTAAAAGGTTTTTTTTTCTGGCCCTTCAGCTCATCAAGTGTAAAGAAATGAATGCAAACAAATCTATTGTATCTTGAGACGTTCTAGGACTTTTTAAGCGGCTTAAATTTAAAGGTAAATTCTATATATAATTTGCCCATATGCCTATGACAAGTATGTACATAAGTGGTTTGTATCCTCGGGACACACAGTCCTTTTGCACAATCGATTATCGATTTTGTATATTTATGAGAGGTTGGGAAAAAAAAATTGAGGATTATTTTTGAATGTACCTATTGTGTTTTGACAAATTATCGATTTTGATCTAGGGATTCTCAAGTGATTTCACAATAATGGGTTCACAGGAAATTTGCTATGGTAAGTTTTCTTTAATTTATTTATTAAAACTTTTATGATAAAATTCGGTTAAAAATATGACTGGACCTTATTTTAAATGCAATTTTGAATTTAAAATAATCTGCTGCAGGCGCCGTTTGTGTTTATTGGCACCTCCATTATTCACTTAGGTTTAATAATAAATAATATCACTTAAATTGAATTACCTTCAAGCGGGGGCCTCTTTTCTTGCACAATTAATTGATGCATGGGTAATTTCACTTACTGAGTTCACTATATTTTGTATTAATTATAATATGTGATTACTTTTTTAATTTATTAGCAGAATAAATATTAAATAATAACCTCCTTTTTGTTTGGAAAGAGAATGAGAGATGAAAGAGAGCGAGAGTCTTGTCATCTGTCAGAAAAGTATCAAAACATGCAAGTTTGCCATGCAACTACTAGATGGCGCTACTGTAGATAGTAATTACTGTAATAATTATAGTAGGTCTGTTTCTGCAGAAATCACAAACCAGTCAGAGTGAATTTCATTGGTTGAAACTAGTTTTTTGACTGTTTTCAACTTATGAAATTCGCTGTGACTGGTTTGTGATTTCTGCAGAAACAGACCTAGTATAGTAGGCGTTTTCGGAAACGCTAATCCCGATTAACCAGACCACCAGCTGATGGTTTGTGTCTTTTTTCAATCGTATTCATTGAAAAGATATAAAAGATAAATAGCTGATGATTGGGTTAATCGGGTTAGCGTTTCCGAAAAGGCCTACTGTAATTATTATTATTATTAGTTATTATTATTTTGATCTGGGGATTCTTAAGTAATTTCACAATAATGGCTTCAAAGGAAATTTGCTATGGTGAGTAAATTTTTTTCTTTATACCCAATAGTCCTTTTCACGGTAGCTCTGGTTTGGTTTAAACTAACCGGGTTACAAAACGGTTAGTAACGGTATGTGAAGTGATGACGTCATTGAAAATGCCACTTGAAAACGAACGGTTAGAAAAATGTTATTTTAAATTAGGAAATTCAATGACCTGTCATGATAGGTTCAAGTAACCTCTAGTAACTGCGCCAAAATTTCACGTATATCTTGAAAACAAATGTCCTTATTAAATATTTTAACTTCAATTTGAGGAAAACCACCTATTTAAAATATTATTTCTTAAAATCTTAACTTTTTTAAAAAACGTTTACTGAATAAAAGTAAATGTTGCAACCATGTATGCGCCCTCAAGTTTTAGAAAACGAAGGTACCGAAACCAAAGAGGATACAAGAGAATACGCAACTAGACCACATAACAGTGTTGCCAATTAGCGTGTAATTACACGATTTGCGATTTGCGTGTATTTTGATTGGCTTGCGTGTATTTTTCGAACATAAACAAAAAGCGTCTATTTTGCGTGTAATTTGAAAAATTTGACATTCTCTTTATTTTTGTTCTGTTTCATGGCTTTCCAATATAAAGCTACGGCCCCAATGTGATATAAATAAAAGTTGACGTTTTCTCCTCCCTTAATTGCTCCTCGCATTATATTCGATCCTCAGATTAACACATGAAATAGATAGGTTTATTATGATTAAAAAATGCCCCAAACATTGACACACATTCTAAGATCACTTGCGGACACTTACTGCAGATGTGCCATATTTATAAACTGTCCTAAATTGCAGGGAAAATGGAATTGGAAATTGAAAAAAATATATCGTAAATATAAAAACCTATATAGGAATATGTATAAACAATTATAACATAAAATATCGCGGTGCTTTCCAAAATTGAATAGGAATAATTATTATATAAAATAATAATCTATTATCACGATAAAATTTGAATAAGAATTTGTGCTAGCTGAAAATGGCAACACTGCCTAAAATCTCAGAACCTGGTTGTATTCGTCTAGGACCGCTCACCTGAATTGTTTTATCTTTGTTAAGATAACCAGATAAAGAAGGATGCAAATACTGCCAGAGCAAGCCCGACCATAATCGCGAATGCGCTCTAGTAATTCATAGTAAGAAATGTCAAACGGGTTTTGTTTTGTAATTGGCCCGCATTGTCCGCAATCTTATCCCCTCCATGTAGTTCATTCATTAATCCACTATTGTCGTTTAGGATTGTTGGCCGCAGAAACCAAACGATTTTATGAATGACTTGCCCTCTCTATTTATGTAGTGTTACTCTGAGATTCGATCATATTTTTTCTGTCAAATGATCTTTCAAGTGACTACCCTTATGGCCAAGGATAATACACACTAAGGATTGCTAATCGGTTTCGTTTTTAGAAATCGCGGTTATATGGTGTAGAACCATTGCCGACGTCATTAACTAAGTCGTTAGCTGTTTGCGCCAGTGGTCGTTTTTAAATTTATGATGAAAAATGTTAGTTAATTTTGATTATAGCCGAATAGGAAAATGCAAACGAGACTTGAAAAAGAGTTGTTTTATAATGTTAATTAATAATTGATGTAGTAAAACCAAGTGTGCATATGGCAATATCCCGCGGAATCATAACCTGTGGTGCAAACATCCTGCGTGAAGATGAGAAACGACACGCTGCCTACGTCATCACTGGTACTTGGCAGGGGACTTGAGATTTGAACTACCTTATGCTTTATGAGGATAGGCTATCCTGTAGTAGTAGTGTGTAGTATCCTTGCAGGAAACTGACGTTCGAAAGTAACCTCTTTTCCAGGATCCAGAGTATTTAGTAATTTGATTACTTTTGGACCGCTTTCCTGTAGTTGTCACATCTTTATTTTTGGTTGAGGAGCGATGATCAGAATCATTAACCCGTTAATTCTCAGATTTGACTAGATTTAACCCATTTCCCAAAATCATAAATCACAAAAAAAAAATTGTACTTGCTTATTCTTGATATTACAGAATAGGTACCAAGATCATCGTGTGTAAAAATCGTGTAATTGTGAGAAATGAAAGCGTGTAAAAACATGTAATTTGACCAGCATAACGTGTAATTTCACAGATTCAGATTGGCAACACTGCCACAGAACGAGCTGGACTGGTCCCTTAGAAAACGTGTCGCGTGTCTGTAATTATTCATTATTAAATTTTTATTTTTATTTTGCATTAAAATTGTTCAATCCAATTTGTTATTAGTGTGTGTGTAAGAAACGTTCACAGGTTAGTTGATTAATTATTATTTTGTTTGTGAGAGTTTAATTTATGCAAATATCATTTTTTCCATTTTTATGTTTGTTTATAACTTTTTTTTTTTATAACATGTGCAATGTTCATGTAGGTATTTAACAAAAATCGTTTCATGCTGTAAACAACACAGATAAAGAAGTTTTTTTAGAAACATTTATTCAATTCAGATTTACAATAATTATTTGCATATTCCTTATTAATTAAATCCTTTAATCAGTGATACAGTCACTGGTAACAAGGATAAAAAAAATCTAAAACTAAAACTAAGCAACAGTGATATAATATACCATACTATAACTAACTACCATAACTATAACTAAGGTAACCATAATTTGATGAAAATTTTTATTGTTTTTTGTGATTGAATCTCATGTAGCTAAATAAGCATGAAGCATTCTTTTAAAAGTTGGAAATTTCTTTATTGTTTTGATTTGTGTAGGTAATGTATTATATTCTTTTGAAGCTTGGTACATACATATAATTGTAAAGTCCTTTGTTAGTTCTGATCAACTCGTGGTAGATATTGCCGTGGTTTCTTGTGAAGTGATTATAAACATTTTCTGTATATAGAATTTCAGAGTTTGATTTTTGTTTATTATGTGTTATATTGTAAATATATTTACATTGCTCGAATTCTCTCAATTTATTTATTTGCATTACTCTCAATTCCTCATATAAACTATCTGTATGTATGCGTTAGTCGATCATAATTAAATAATACTTTCAAAACCTTATTTTGTAGTATTTGAACTCTTTGAAATTCGGTAACACCACAAGTACCCCATACGGGGAGTAAGTATCGGAAGTGTGACAAAAAATAGGCATTAAAAATACCAGTTTATTTTTATGGGATAAGTAACTCCTACATCTGTATACTGCTCCCACCATTGGTATTATTTTACTGTGAAGATGCGAAATATGCTTTTTCCAGTTGACATTTTCATCTATAATTAGCCCTAAGTATTTTATGTAGCTAACTCTTTCTAAAGGCACATTATTTAGTGTGAGAATAGGATTTTCAATCATTTTATTTTTTTGTTTAAATAATATATATTTAGTTTTTGAAACATTAATTTTGAGTTTATTATTAAATAACCAGTAAATTAGAACCTAAGAAATTATGTGCTGTCTTTTTGTGATGAGATTTTGATTTTGTGTATTTAGAGCGTGCATTAGAGCCTTGTTGAATTTACTAACATTTTCCTACCGTGACGAGAGAATATCCTAACAAATTGAAATAATCAATCTAGAGATATTGCCTCAAAAACAACTATAGCTGAGTAGCATCCCGTATGGGACCTCAGTACCTGCTGGGAAACTGGCTAACTAACCTAAAACTCTTTAGTATTGAATATAGGTAGTGTTGATTGAATGTAGTGTGTGTATTTGGAATTTTAGCACAAGAACAAAGGATGGTACCTAATTTAAACTTTATTGACTTAAATTATTGAATTATTGACTCGCAATTGTTATTAAAATGACACAGTATGTTTCGATTTTTGAGGAATGTTAGTTCGAGGGTTTCTCTGCCGTGCTGTTTCCCCTCGTTAGTTCCAGAATGAGAACGATACGATTTAAGGTCTGGACACACATGACCGCACCGTATCCGCACCGAGCCCGCACCGAGTCCGTGCAGTAACACGGCAGTGTGTCGCTCAATAAGGTAAAAGCCACACATTTCCAACACACGGCCGCATGACGGTCGTACTACGAGTGCGGTCGGTAGTTTGTCACTTCGTCAGTTGGCTTCCTGCCTGTACGTGTGCAGATTCACCCTGTATAGTAGGTATAATCAATTTCAACCTATTTTAACAGGATTCTTAATTGAAAATAAAACATATGTATTTTGACTTACCCTTTATTTCTAAATGCGTAGCAATTAAAGTCCATACCCTTTCCTTATATTCAGCATTCCTATATTTTTCATTTCTTTGGTCGTACAATACAGGATACTTTTTGACTTCTTCTATCAGTTTCTCCATTTCTGCAACGCACCGTGCCCGTCAAAAATTAAACAAAACTAATCTCGCACGGTACGGACGCGGTGCGGTGGTGTCACTCGGGCTCGGCGCGGGCACGGTGCGTAGATGTGAAGACTACGACATAAGAAAACACGGTACAACTATTCACCGAGACACGGCCGTGTCTCGGTGCGGGCTCGGTGCGGACTCGGTGCGGTCATGTGTGCCCAGACCTTTACTTTAATAATAAAGTAGACGTTTCACAAATTTTTCGTTTCTTTCACATATCACAACTTCCCTTAAATTTCCTAAATATTTGCTATGTCGGGCGCATGTCCAGTAAATAAAATTGAGTATAAGTTTCTACAACGTACGTCTTATTTGTTTTTCATTTCATTTTTCAGAAGATTTGTTGTTTAAAAGGTAATAAAAATTCTCATCGTCCAATCTTACTGAACGAACCCTGGTATGTTATATGTTATACTACACTACAAATTGCTTCTATGTTCGTCAACTGATTAGGTAGGTACTTAGAAACTTTAAAATAATATTAACAAAACACACAATTTTTTATCTAAGTTTACATCTCACAATTTTCTCGCTCTCCGTTGTTCACTTTTCTGTTTTTTTTTTTGTTCTAAACGTAACTATATCGCCGAGCTGGTTAGAGAAATGACATTTACCGTTTCCTCACCCGGTTACAAAGTTACGTCATCGATACCACTACATAGAATTTGAGCGGTATGTTAAACCGGAGCCACGTGAAAAGGGCTTCAACAATCATTATTGCCGTCCTATTTTTGATTGATTGGTTCCTTGAAATCCTATACAGGGTGTCAATTTGAAAACTTCCCACCCCTATTATTTTGGAGTAGAAAAACTTCCGAAAAAATCCCTGAAACACGTCAACTATAATTTGAAAAGGGATACCTAAGTTTTTATGCAAAATTCACCTCCCTTCTTTCAACCTCCTAACCCTCAGAGCCACCTCTTAGAAAATCTTAAATGGAAAGAGGGGTCAACTGATACATCATTTTGCAGGGTTTTTAATTCCATACATTCTGGTATACCAAATTTCAATACCTAAGTTCAACTGTTTTGGAGATATTGATAGTTAGAAATTAACTTTTTTGCAACTTTGACAGGCTGTAAAACCTAAATGGTTAATTTAAGAGGAAAACCAATCTTACATTCTTGTCTTAGATTTTCATAAACTATCATTTGACACCAACTTTAAACCAGAGATTAGATTACATTTTTAACCAGAATTTTTGATCATGGATTAAATTCAAAGTTGCTGTCAAATGATAGTTTATAAAAATCTAAGATAAAAATGTAAAAACGGTTTCCCTCTAAAATTAACCGTTTAGGTTTTACAGCCTGTCAAATTTGCAAAAAAGTCAATTTTCAACTGTCAATATTTCCAAAACAGTTGAACTTAGGTATTGAAATTTGGTACCAAAATGTATGAAAACCCTGCAAAATGATGTATCACTTGACCCCTCTTCCCATTTAAGATTTTCTAGGGGATGGCTCTGGGGGTTGGGGGGTTGAAAGAGCGGAGGTGAATTTTGCATAAAAACTCATCCCCCTTCAAATTATACTTGAGGTGTTTCAGGGATTTTTTGAAAATTTTTCTACTCCGAGATACTTAATAGGGGTGGGAAGTTTTCAAATTGACACTGTATGTATTCATACCTAATATTGAAAATGAATAAGAATATGGCGGCGAGACTTCTATAATATTAGGTTTGTTCGGACTTAGTTCAGAATCAGTTCTGAATTGAAGTGCGCTTGCGCATTTGTTCATATCGAACAAACCTAATGTCGTCACTGTGTGAAAAGTTTTATCAAGTCACTGTAATTATTATTATTATTTTCCATTTAATTTCCCACCTGTAGATTTCGCGCTAAAACAATAACCTATTATTTGCTGAGTCAGTCATGTGCGATGGTGGTGTAATGGTCAGCATAGTTGCCTTCCAAGCAGTTGATCCGGGTTCGATTCCCGGCCATCGCATCAACTTTTTTTTTTCGCTAACTGGATTTTTCAATTATTCATGTAGCCATCTGTCCCATCCCTATAACTTACTACCGATAATAAACATTTTACGACACTGCCTTATCTCTGCTTGACTGTTATCCGCTTTAAATATGATTAGGACGTTAACGTGTCGGCGTTTTCCTCAATTTTATTGCCGGTGCATCCGCGATTACGCATTGAAAGCAATTAAATTTTACTCGTTAAATTTTTGTTTATGGTGCGGAAATCAGGTTAATACAAACTTAAAATACACTATGTTACGTAAATTCAAATTTTCAATTTTTTATTATCGCATCCCAAACGGTTGATTTACCACCCACTGTGTCGGTACCCAGGGTTCCATCAAAAAAGGCACCCTATAAAAGGGCTTCTGAAGCTGATTACAATAAAATGGTCGTTTATAATCAACACTCCCATTGTTTTTTTGCCAAGGGACATGGTTTATGATGATAGCTATAAACCTCATGTTTTTCCTGCATTGCTAGGGGTGGTAAAAGGGACCCAGCGGGTTCCTTTTTGAGAAAAATTGGTTGTTTATTTAAGTGATAATAAACTTTAAATTGTAGTGTTATAAAATTGTATAACATTTTATTATGTAGGAAGGTTGGGCTAATATAAACAAGATACTTTTTCTGGCACTTCTTTACTCAGAAATACCATAAAATTATGTAAAGTTTTTATTTAAAAAAAAAAACCGTTACTTTACTACCTTTTGATTTGGATTTTTGAAAACTTTGAAAAACTATAAGTACATATTATATCAAATTCTATTAGGTATAATCATAGAATGAGGACTACAATTTCTAATCCCTGATTTCATCTATTTAGACTTTGAGATAAAATCATACTTACATGGTTCACTCTCAACCAGAAGGCATTTCGAATCCAATAATATTTATGACGGTGTACATTTCTGCGAGGGTTCAAATAGCCCTTAGTTATCATAATAAGAAAACAGACCACATGGGGCCACCAATTATTGAAGATTCTGGGGTGAGTATTGAGCCAAGGTGCTTTCTCCCCCTCAGGAAATAAATTATAAAAAATCTATTCAAAAAATGCACTTTCCTAGCCTAAAGTAATAAATCTTCATAATCCAATGGATGCAGTCATTAGAATTCATAGACTCGCGGCCCGTAAGTCAATCATCGATAGAAATATATTTAAATTATTCATATTTTTAAAAGAAGACGATGAAATATGTTCAAGACAGCCTGCTAGCAGGATGGTTTTTTATTAAATTTATGTCGAAATAGCGTGAAAGCATTTTAAATTCAGATTATTGACTGTAATAGATAAATTTGTACTTTTACTTGTTATTTAAACCAAACTGATTTATTGTAAGCCCAAGGGACAAAAAGTCTTTTCATATCGTGCTCGTGAGATTTTAGAAACAACATTATTGCAAATTATCCCCGACATTTAAATGACAGATAAAAGCCGTTGTGTCTGGAAGGCGAAATTTGTGCAATTTTGTCCTGACCAAAGATATTTCTCTTGTTTGATGCCGCAGGTATGCTTTTGAGATTTACCGCTCTTTGAATAGTAGCTTTGAGAATGGAGAGTTTTAAAAATACAGTAGTCATCCTGTAATACAATACCTGGGCTGAAACAAGCCATTGTTTTTATGAAGAAACATTAGTTAAACATTTTTTAAACAAAGAACTTGCATAATAATAGAACCGTTATGGAAAAAGGAACAATGACATTTTCATTATTATTTTAATGTTTCAAGGAAGTAATTTGTTGTTACATGATATGGTTTCAAATTATTAATATGTATGGAGAATGTACTTTTGGCCACCCAAAAAAGCATTCCAGAAGTGATGCATAACAAAACAAAATATCCCAGCCTGAAAATCCAATATAATCTCCCAGCTATGCAATGCTATTTTCCAGGTCCTGAACTCCAGAAATCAGGCTTAAAATTAGACTCAGGCCCCGTTAGATTTACGGGAACCTTTCACTTTGTATTTTGTAACTGGTGACGCGGACACACAACATCGAAATGTGGCAGGTGAAAGATCCAGACTTATAATTCCATTGGAAAAAATTCTCCTTGTATTTTCATAGACTCATTCCATTTATTTTCTAGAAACATTACGTGAGAAAGGGACATATGTCAATGGTGGTAAAGGAACGCCCTATGCAATAAAGGGGGTCTAAGGGCGGCAGTATATATTTGAGTAAATTGCCCTATTGTAGCGATTTTTATGGGCTTAGGAATTATGGATGCCTTTACAATGGAATAGGGTCTTAGCTAATGATGTAGAGAAATAAATGTTGGCCCTTAATTTTTTGGTTTAATAAAACAATTACAAATTATTTAATATTTATTTACACAATATCTAAATCACATATAAACTGTACAAAGAATACATTTGGTCAAAATCAGCCTTCAAGCTTATACAAAATTTCTGAAATAATCACAGCCCTATTGGATTCATATATCTTCCAGGAGGCGACCTATTATATCGCCTAGGATTAGGAGAATCTGACATACGTAATGTAGGCGAGGCAGGTATAAAATCTGGAATTTCAGCGTAATATTGCTGAGACAAACATGATGGTTTTGCTATAGAATCACTTGGAGAAGCATAGCCGTCCTGAAGAGGCACCGCATATTCGAAATCTTGAATGTCAGCATAGTCAGAGGACATATTAATGAGATCTAAAGCAAAATTAAGAAATATTATTTATATAGTTTAGCATAAAAATCTCACCTAAAGGAGCTGGCTGATATAAAGTCCCTTTATCAGCAATCTGACTTGGCCTCTGCATATTTTTATACTTTCTTTGTTGGACTATCACGAAAATCATTATTCCTACCAAACACACCAGAAGCAATAAAACACCAATCGAAATCCCTATGTAGACTCCCATATGGTCACTATTTGAGGTTGTTACTAAATTTTCACTCATGTTGAACTTTTTAGAATCAATGACCTCTTCAGTAGTTTCTTCAGTGAAATTGCCTGCAATAATAGAACTTTCAAAATTAATTTCACTTATCAAAATCCATTTGGCTGCAAAATAAAGTTGAAGCTTCACAAATTTTCCCATTCTATGATGTAGTTTCACCGTCACGTTTCGTGCATTATCAAAAATTCTGTCTTCAATATACTCGTACACTATTGGATCACCTTTATAGTGTTCACCGTCTAAACTGAAATATATTTTGACACAACTAAACACTTGAATATCGCGAAGGAATTGGTTGTTAGTGTACAAGTGCACTGTCCTAAATTCTCGAGGCTTATCGAAATCGAACACTATTTCTATTGGTTGATGTGATCTGGTATCGTTTTTCCAACCAATCCAGTTTTGGAGTGAAATTTCTTGAAACGGTAGTCTAAAATCATCTGGGGATGTTTGCCCATCCACCAACTGACCTAAGCCTTGAAGGAAACATTAATTTGTTTTTAGAACCTAGGAATATTTCTTACCGTGTTTAAGAATCATTCCTCTTTGTCCATCGTAAGCAAAATCGCGAAACTCCCAATTAGTTCCTCGTTTATCTCCCTCAGGCATTGAATAGCTTTCAATACCGTCAGACCATTTGCAACCATAAATTTCCACTCTCATGCAAACGAATCTCTGTATAGCACTGTAGGGAAGGAATCTGATTTTGCTCGCCCATATTGGTGGATCTAGAATAGTTTTTTCCTCTAGGTATGTATTAACGTTTCCTTTAAGAAGGTGACCGTTGACTTTTGACCGGTAACGTACCCATTTATTCAAACTTGGCCTGCAATAATGTATGTGTAATTTTTTTTTTTTTTTAATTTGATTTAGAATATTTACCTATAGTATTCCAAGACATATTGTTCAGCATATTCAACTCCTTGGCCATTACCAAACCGTCCCTGTATTTCTGTGGCAGTTATCATGTGAACTATATGTAAATCAATTTCAATCCACTCTCTTGTTTCGGGAGTGGCTTGGTTTTGCGGACACCAAGCTCCACCATTGAGTTCATTACGCACCCTAAATGATTTGATTGATTATCAACTTAATTTTGTTGTTGGTAAATTTACCTGCCATGATGAGGTCCAACATTTCCGTGATCAAATGATGAACTTGCTGTTATGTCTTGGTTTTTGATTGCACCACTTTGCATCCCAAGAGGAGCGATACATTGAGCTAAAAGAGAGTTAATGTGATGAAATTTTTCTAGAAAAATCTAATAAAGTCACACTTACAAGGCTCCACACTTTGCACGTCCGCAAACAACAACGGCACAAGGGGGACGAAAAAAATCGCCAGATTCTCTCGTATTTTTCTCATTTGTGCCTCTTTGATTTTTCCGCTTGGCAGACGTCGACCTTTTGATGAAAAATTCAAGAAGGGGAAACACGTTACTACTTCATTTCTGAAACAATAGATTATTTTTTTTAGGTCCAGTTGGCAGATTTAATGAGTATTATTTTTTTTTATACTCAACACATTTTAGTTAATAAATGATCCCATAAAGGTAAAGGATCGATGATTACGTATTCGAGTAGCGGCATATATCGGAAAAGGTCTTGCAGAAAACGCGGCAATAAATTCTTGAGACGGGTTTTTCATTGCCAGAATGCGAAACTGGCATTTTTAGGATGAAGAGTTCCTCCCTTTCACTGTATACGTTGCGTATTTTCATATGGCCAGCACGTGCTGTTAGGCGGACGTGAGTAAATTCACCCGAATAAGAATACTTAGCTACTTAATTTCAAGCTCAAAATAGGGTTAGTTAAGTGAGCCCCCCCCATAGAAAATTTCTGGATGAAAATTATCCCATAATTTTGCTCTATTTTGCTCCACTAATTTCGATTTTTGCTCCATTACAGTGGAGAGACTATGTGGTCTATTAGGTGGGGGGGGGGGCTGATTAACGCTAGCCCTCCCCAGTGAAAATTCAGGAATTTGATCATGCTCATTTTGTTCTCCGAGTTTTGCTCCATTTTACTCCATTATCGGCGAGTTTTGCTCCATTACCAGGAGAGACCTACAGAGCTCCCAACATTCTCTCCCAGCCCCCCCCTTCTCCAGTTGAAATTCTAAAATTTGATCCTGCTCATTTTGTTCTCCGAGTTTTGCTCCATTTTGCTTCATAATCGGCAAGTTTTGCTCTATTACCAGGAGCGAGGGGGAAATCACCACAAAAAATTGTACACCAAAATTCGCCTTCCGAAAAAAATTCCCCAAAATTCCCCAAAAGTATTCGAAATTTCCCAAAATACCTACCAACTTTAGAAATTCCCTGGAATTTCACTAAATTTCTCGGAGTTCCCCGAAATTCCTTCAAAATTCCCCGAAATTCCTCTAGCACCATTTGATAATTAGACGGATCGTAGCAATAAATTAGACCATAAAAAATTTTGTATTCATGTTGTGGAATATTTTTGTGTAGAACAGTACGGCAGTTTTCTTCACAGATTGCAAATTTCACGTGCACGTTTACCAAATTGCAAATACTTAAATACCCCTGTAATTTTCCCCTCGGAGTACCCTTATGAAAAATTCGATTTTTTTATTTTTTAGTTTTGCTCAATTTTGATCTTATGAATCAATAGAGCGGGTTAAAATTAGTGGAAAACGACCCTGATATCAATGCCAAATGGCCATTTTAACCAGACACAAAAATAAAAAGAAAATCCTATTTTTGGCTCTGGAAAATTTTCAAAATCCTGACATGGTCATGAACAATTGCCCATATCTTTGGTAAATTTTGAGCAAATTGGAATAAATTATACATCATTGGAAAGAGCCTTAAATTCTCTATAATTCTGTACAAAATTGAGCTCGATAGCTCGGATAGTTTTTGAGCAATTGAGCCTTAAAGTTGACTTTTAGTCCAAATTTTGTCAAAAACTTCAAACTCAATTTGCTCAGAAACTGGAAATCTGGAGATATTGTAAATTACAGGCGATTTAGAACTTGATAAAAGCTACAAATTCTGGAAACTTTAATGGAATTTGCTCAACGGTTACCGAGTAATTGAGGTTTGAATATTTTGAAATCAGAATTCAAAGAGGGTACCCCGAGGGGGAAATCACTACACAAAATTGTAGGTACACTAAAATTCCCCTTCCGGAAAAAATTCTCCAAAATTCCCCGAAAGAATACGAAATTTCCCAAAATACCTACCAACTTTGGAAATTCCATGGAATTTCACTAAATTTCCCTGTAGTCTCCAAAATTTCTCGGAATTCCCCGAAATTCCTTCAAAATTGTCCGAAATTCCTCTAGCACCATTTGATAATTAGACGGATCGTAGCAATAAATTAGACCATAAAAAATTTTGTATTCATGTTGTGGAATATTTTTGTGTAGAACAGTACGGCAGTTTTCTTCACAGATTGCAAATTTCACATGCACGTTTGCCAAATTGCAAAGATTTTGAAAGAATTTTGTGAAATATTATGCGATATACGGCTGAAATTCCTCAAAATTCCTCGAAATACCGTCGAAATTTCCCGAAATACCCCTAAATACCCCGAAATTTCCCAAAATTCCTTGAAATACTTTGTAATACCTTGAAATTCCCCTACAATTCCTTGCCTCTGTACACTTAAATACCCCTGTAATTTCCCCCTCGGAGTACTCTTATGAAAAATTCGATTTTTTTATTTTTTAGTTTTGCTCAATTTTGATCTTATGAATCAATAGAGTGGGTTAAAATTAGTGGAAAACGACCCTGATATCAATGCCAAATGGCCATTTTAACCAGACACAAAAATAAAAAGAAAATCCTATTTTTGGCTCTGGAAAATTTTCAAAATCCTGACATGGTCATGAACAATTGCCCGTAAAGATTTTGAAATAATTTTGTGAAATATGGGATATACGGCTGAAATTCCTCAAAATTTCTGGAAATATCGTCGAAATACCGTCGAAATTCCCCCGAAATACCCCTAAATACCCCGAAATTCCCCAAAATTCCCCAAAATATCTCGAAATACTTTGAAATTCCCCTACAATTCCTTGCCTTTGTACACTTAAATACCCCAGTAGTTTCTCCCTCGACCAGGAGAGACCTACAGAGCTCCCAAAGATCTCTCCGGGGGGGGGGGGGGGGTCTCTCCTGGTAATAGAGCAAAACTCGCCGATTATGAAGCAAAACTCGGAGAACAAAATGAGCATTTCAGAATTTTCACTGAGGGGAGCTGGGAGAGATTCTTGGGAGCTCTGTAGGTCTTTCCTGGTAATGGAGCAAAACTCGCCGATAATGGAGCAAAATGGAGTAAAACTCGAAGAATAAAATAAGGGGGGGGGGGGGCTAGCGTGAATTCTGGAAGTTTTAAGATGCTGTGATAAGCAAAAATATTAATTACAAACTTTCAATAGTGATTTTAAAGGAAATTGATTATTTTTTGGAGGTCAAAGTGGTGAAAACATCATAAATACCAGTCTGAGCGTCAGATCAACTTCTCAATTGGTTTTTGATTTAAAAAAAAAAAAACTCAATTTATGAATTCTGCAAGTTTAAAGATGCTGTGATAAGCGAAAATATTTATTACAAACTTTCAATGGTGATTTTAAAGAAAATTGAAATGTCTCAAAAACTATTTAGGATGAATGATTCAATTTTTTTTTATCCTGAAAAGCATTTAATTTTGATTAGGCATATGAAAATATGTATTGATTGATTGATTGATTGATTTGAAAGGGAAACCTTCACCAGGCAGCACGTAGTCCGATTTTGTGTAGGTGGTATCTGACCACTTGGTTCGTCCGACAGTGTTCACTCGCTTATCATCGGTGTCATAGAGAGTGAGCCTAATGTTAAGTCTATCACCTCTTGTCTACGCGAAGTGACAAAGTTCGGTGTGCTGCCACTGTTCAGAATTTTTAAATCCGTGGTGTGAAGGTACTCCAAAAGACTGAGCCTTCTCCCAGTTCGTGTGCAACGGAAGGTCCAGTAAGTTACAGTACTCTATCAAATCGATGAACACATAAGGCAAATAGGCCGAGCAAACTAGTATCAATCTGTTCTGTCTCAGTCTGTCCTTGAAGCATAGCTTTTCCGCTACTGTCTCTAAAGCAGAAGTTGCCTATTAGAGTGGACTTGATTCGTCTGTCTACATAGATGCAACTCCTTGGGTTCAGTTGGAAGACCTTTTTATAGAAAAAAGATCTTGCCACTCTGCCTAATCCTCTTACGCGACCCTTTTATGCCTATAAGGTTCTTGTAGGAGGTATAGGACGCAGTCACTGAATTCTTCTAAATATCACAGTGAATTTAAATTTTCAAGATTATAACTCGGAAAGTTTCATCGAATCGGCATACATTTTGCAAAAATGCATTAATTTTCGATATCTCTCTATTTCCAAACGGCAAGTTAATATAAAGTCCTATCCAATGTGATTATTGACGGTCTCTTGATCAAACGTCGAGTCAGAGCGAGTGCGGTTTTATGCCGTAATTAAGTTCAAAGGAAATTACCTTACAAGGACTCATCAAAATTTCAAATATTTATATCCCATGAAATGAGGAAATCCTTATTTAGCAAACCAGGTAACCACTTGAGCTAATAATATTATGACACTTTATCATATAAGGACGAAAAGAATCGGACATCAAAGGCAAATGAAACCGATACTGCACACACGCGGTGAAACATGTGTCTGGTATCGGATTTCATTTTGCTATATAGCATAAGTATCGTTTTTTAATTTTTGCCCCCATGCCTAATTAGGTTAAGATCAAGTATCTTTCCAATACAGGGTTGCTTCTAAAATTTTAAAGTCAAGAGCAATTGATATCCAAAATAAAATTGACTGGTAATTTTTATGTATGTATGGAAAAATCGTCCCCTTTATTTCACTCGTTCACAGGAGGAGCATTTAAGTTTGTTGCTTTGGACCTACCACAGTTTTGACGCCTCTTCCTGCAACTGACGGGTCGTGTGTCATTATTTCTCTCTGCATGCATGCTATAACAAGAATCCTAAAAATTTCAGTTAAAATCTTTATGCATAATTTCCTTAGTTATCCTAAGTCATTATCAAGAATCGTCTTTAAAAAAACCTTCTGGGATCTTTTGAATAACACTGGTTTCTTTGAAAAACCGCTATTAGGATTTTTAATTGCTCGAACTTCCATTTATCGCTTTAATTAGTTTGCTCCGGCTCATTTCGAGAAGTCAAACAGCATATAAATTAAAATCAGATAAACATTTTGAAATTGTTTTTTTTTTAGTAGACTTTTGAGCATTTATGGCACTTTAAATGAGTTTGTCCTATTTAGAACGTGACTTTAACAACGTGGTTCTGCAAATATTTACTTTCAAGAAAACCGTTTTGCTTGATGTGTATGTAAATCGCCAAAACACAAAAGAGCTAAAAGCCAAAGAAAATCGACAACAATGTCAATGACGATGTAAAAATCTAGATAAAGAATTCCCGAAATATTTTCTGAATAAAAATGATTCAAAGGAAACGTCTGCAGGTTTATTCTATACACCAACATAAGTATCACGAGCATATCGAAAGCACTTGACTAAAAAGGGAATAGAATATAGATAAGAATTCTCTTTGAGTCAGGTGAAGTTATACAGGCCATAAAAACGTCTTGAGCCAGAAATTCTTAATTTAGTGCCTTATGCATAGGAAAATAAACGTGTGTGCGTAATATGACTTTTACGACTTCCCGTACAGTAACTAGAACAATTGCGTCTCTTTTGTTTTTATGTATCAAACATTTTTTGTGTGTAGTGCTGTGTTCACATTGACAAAGAATTCCAGTTAAAAAAATGTAATAACACGAGCCATAAATAACATTTTCTGAGCCCATTGGTCGAATGCCTTGAACTCCCAGACGCAGCACCATTAAAAAGCTACAAGCTTCCTCTGTCATCGGATGTTGAGATTTATTACCTATCAAACCAAGGAATCCTCCCTTTGGGAATTTAACCAATATATGTGTGGAATAGTCACTACTAAAAACTACATATTTTCTAATATCATATAGTGTTATGTAAAGTGATACCCAGCTAACAGTTTCAAATTACGTTTGTTTAATGAAAGACGATACCAAACCGTCGAGGCATTAGTGGATGCACATGTAATTTCAGGGGTGGAACCCTTTAATGGAATTTTTTTTAATGAGTAGATATCAAATTATATACCTTTCTAATTGGGACATGAAATATCATATATGGGTTTTAATATATGTTGAGAAAAATTGTATAATAATTAATTTATCTACGTGAATTGGACAAATTGTGACCCTTCACTTTACACCCAACCCTATATTATTTAAAAAAGAGTGAAATACAAGACGAACAGATGCATCACTAAAGTGAATGACTTGCTATTATTCATTTATAGTTGAATGGAGTATTCAATTAATTTGACACCCAAAGTGGAGAGCCTTTCTATGAAGCCTCCACCTTGTATATATTTATATTTTTTACTGAATATACTAATCACAATAGACTTTCTTTATCCACGCAACATTTATTTTTCATCTCTCTAATACCGATAAAGTCTTTTAAGGACTACAAAAGCTCACGCGATAAAACCGCTATTTCGGACACCGTAAAGCCTATCATTCTTACAAAAGGACACATTTTCACAATGCAAAGGACAAAACCCTATGGTGGCTTTTCGGACATCGTTCGACTGGGAATCCACTCGAGTAGAAACGATTTTTTTTTTGTTTGTGAAATTTGCTTTGTTCTAGGAAATTATTTGGAAAATAATGTACAGGATGTTTTTTTATATATTGACACTCCACCTACGGCCTTTGCCTTTACAGCAGTGGCGGCTCGCCCTAAGGGGCCAAAGGGCCGTGGCACTGGCGCAAAATATGTCGGTCCTTTTAAAATATTACCTGAGATGTGTACATACAAAAGTTGTGCAGTATTGACTAAATTTTTAGAATTCATGGTCAGAAACAAAAATTGAATGTCAGAAATGTGAAATATTACATGCTTTCAGCTTTTTTCAAATGGAATGCGCTATATTTAGTTCTATATTCTTGAAGAGCACAATTTCCCGATTCCAAAACTATATAGTTTGTTTATATTTGGTTGAACCGTCTCCAACATATTTGGTTCTAAAAATTTTAAAAATACTATCAAAGGAACTAAGAACCGCAAATTTTACCTGCAGCTTTCACCTATACAGGTATAATGGTTCACAAAATCAGTAGATAGTAAAATCTGTTTTTTTTTTAAAGATAATTCCTCAAGTCAAAAATTTAGTAACTCTGTTGGCAACACAAACCTTTTCTACATAAAAATTTGAAAGCATTGACAATTTTACATTGTATTGCCAACATAATGTCATTTTGACTTTTATCTTTTAAAAAAAAACACACTTTAGGATAATATTTTTACAATTTTTGGAGCCGAATATATGAAAGATTGCTCAATCAAATATAGATCGAGGCACTGTGCTCTTCAAATATAGAATGAAAATAATACATATAGGGCATCCCATTTGAAAAAAGCTGGAAGCATGCAAAATTTCACATTTTTAACATTCAAATTATGTTTCTGACCATGGTTTCTAAAAATTCAATTAAAACTGTAGGTACAACTTTTGTATTTACACCTTTCTTCTATATGTAAAGGTAAAGGCTGTAGGTGGGATGTCAATATATAAAAAAAACACCCTTTACAAATAAGTGGATTATTGCGGAACTTATGGGTGGACCTCTGCGGGACGAGCGCAGCGAGTTCCGCAGCCATATACTCACCAATATACTGTTGAACTGTTCAAGTAAGGCATTTACCTGAAACGTGTAGTTTTTAAACTAATGAGAATAACTCACATTCGAGTGAGACAGGTTAGTATCATACTTGAATAACATATTGGTGAATAGATGGCTGAGTTTACCCATAAGTTCCGCAACAATCCACTCATTTGTACTTGAATAACTTGTTACAATATATTACTAGTTTAGTAAAGTAACATTACTAATTTCTGTTGAAAGGCAAATTGATAAAAAGTAGACAATTTTACAAATTTTGACTTTATATAATAAGTTATTGTTCAAGTACAAATAAATGGATTATTGCAGAACTTATGGGTGGACTTCTAAGGGACGGGCGCAGCCCCCATAGTGATTTTGGTATTGTAAGTAGTGAGTTTAGTAGGTGAAGTCCGTCGATATTAATCTAATACTTGGAAGGAATGTGAGCTGGTGGCACCCTACAAGAACGCCAATGGTCACCTGACGTCACACCTGTTTTTGCCATATACTGCACTCTCTCGCGTCTCATACGGAAAGTGTCAGATAAAAATCGACGAACAATAGGTACAGGGTGATCTATTATAAATGTCACCCGTCCTAACTTTTTCATTTCACGCTTTTGATAGAGGTGTTAAATACAAAAGCTTTAAGAAATTGTCAAAAGTTTTTAACTACGTTAGTTTTAAGCATCCTACAGGGTGCGTCAGAAAAGGGTAGCAGAGCAAAGTTATATATATATTTTTTTTAAATGGAATGCCACATATACAGGGTCCCAACTATTTCATAGGGACAGCATTGTTATATCGAAAACGGTTTAAAAGTTACGAGGGCGTTTAAATTGGGAAAATATGCCATTTTTGAGAACATTAAAAAGATAATACTTTTGAGTTTAAACTATGTCTCTAAAATCAATAGATTTTAAAAAATTTGATTAAATTGTTTTTGCTTATTCTCAAAAATCACCCTGTATTTTCGAAACTAATACAAATTTGGCAACAACGAAAATATATTTTTAATATTCTTCAAAAATGGCAACTTTTTTCTAATTTAAACGCCCTTGTAACTTTGACCGTTCCCGAGATAGCAATACTGTCCCTATGAAATAGTTGGGACCCTGTATTGTATACTAATTTGTTAGTCACCTTCAATCTGAGTTCAACGATATACGGTTTGTTATGTTTACCTTTAATAGTTATAGAGAAAAACACGACAGTTTCTTCATAGGTCTCATGTTAATTTACATATTTATAATAATAACTTGAGAAAACTGAATTTATTTCAATATTTCATCCTGGATTTCACCTTGTAAATTAATGAATAACATTTGAACAATAAACTGTTTATATTAAATAACTGTCTCTAAAGCTATTTAATGGTAGGTATCTATAATTTTTTTTTTCAACATGACACCTTGGAAGGGGTTTTCACATTTTCCCCTACAACTATTGAAGGTAAACATATCAAACCATACATCGTTGAAATCAGTTTGAAAGGGAATAACAAATAGGCGCACAATATACATGGGTATTCCATTAAGAAAAATATAACGTTCTGCTACACTTTTTTGACGCACCCTGTCTGCTTGATACTGACTATAGTTAAAAACTTTTGACAATTTCTTGAAACTTTTGTATGTGACAGTTTTATCAAAAAGGTCAAATGATAAAGTTGGGAGGAGGTGACATTTATAATAGATCACCCTGTACAAAAATATTGAGTTTCTAATTATTTATTTTTATTTTTATGTCAAATTTGTGTGTGTTATGTTTTTGTTGTTTTTGCTATACATACTTTAACAAAGACTTGAATATTTTGTTGAGTAGGTAGTAGGTACCTATTTTGGTATTTAAAGCTGTATTTTGAAAAAGTCGGATTGGGACCATTATATACTCCTGGACAAAATTATCGCACCACTGCTTATGATGATGCTTATGTGCAGTGGTGCGATAATTTTATATTTTTATACAAGGTGTCACGAAAGGTTTGTTACAAACTTCTAGGGATGGTAAATCTCGTAAAAATAAAGCTTTTTTATTAATAAACATATGTCCGGAAATGCTTCGTTTTTCAGATATACAGGGTGTAAAATTTTGTAAAGAAATCAATTTTTACATTAATTCTCAGAAATGCGTGCGTTTTAAAATTTTTGTTTTTTTTGTTTTCTTTAAGCAACAAATAGCTTGGTAAAATTTCAAGGAATTCTGTGGCAATTTATTTTTTATTTATGGAGATCAGTGACATTCGTGGTTCGCCTGAAATGGTTTTTAAATTTTATCTCGAAAACAAAGCAGCATACGGAAAAAAATTAAGAGACGAAAACGTTGTATCTTTAACTGTTCTATTCAAAAAAAATAACCTTATTGAAAATAAATCTACTGGACGATGTTTTTCGTGCAAAAAAACCATCCGACAGAACCTGTGGCACGTCCCTGGAATTACTGGGTCAACTCTGAGCAGTTCAAAAGATACCTCATAAAAGTGTCAACAAACGCATTTCTAAGAATTAATAAAAAAATTGGCTTTTTTTCACAAAGTTTAACACCCGGTATCTGGAAAGCAAAGCATTTCCGGACATAGGTTTATTAAAAAAAAAACTTAATTTTTACGAGATCTACCATCCCTAGAAGTTTGTAACAAACCTTTCGTGACACCCTGTATATGTATATTCTTTTCGTTTTTTTTTTTATTATGATATGTTTACATATCATGAATACACTGGCTTTTTTCACCTAGTGTATCATGGAAAATTTATATACAAACCGGATCATCCTACTAGACACATATTTAACTAATAAGACAAGCTTCTACCCGGTTAAGGCGAATGGAAGCGGTGCTGCCAAAGCCGAGTATTGCCGAGCTGCCGAAGATTCACGAATTTCAATAATATGCAGGGAGGATCAATGATCCAGCGTGGCGATCTTACAGTAAATGTGTATCAGTCAACTGGTCCCATTTAAGCCTATGTGTCTAGTAGCCTACTGGTCCTGTCTGTATAATTTTACTTATGTTTTTTTGGAGCCGAGCCCCCATAGTAATTTTGAAGTTCCGGCGCCTATGGTAATTAGACAACATATTGATGGCTGCGGAACTCGCTACGCTCGTCCCACAGAGGTCCACCCATAGGTTCCGCAATAATGCAACAATTCACTCATTTGTACTTGAATAACTTGTCACATTATGTTATTAGTTTAGTAAAGTTACATTACTAATTCCTGTTAAAAGGCAAATTGACAAAAAGTGGATAATCTTACAAATTTTGACTTCATATACCGGGTGTCCCACAATCAGCGTTACAGGCCATAACTTTCTTATTTTCAAAAATAAAAATTTGAAACAAAAAAATTATTAATAGCTCTTCAAAAATATAAAAAAAGTTATAAGTAAATGAAAGCTGTAAATACAAAAGTTGAACAGTATTGGCCAAATTTTCAGAATCCATGGTCAGAAACAAAAATTGAATGTCAGAAATGTGAAATGTTGCATGCTTTCAGCTTTTTTCAAATGGGATGCCCTATATTTGGGTTTTTACTTGAATAACTTGTCACAATATAATACTAGTTTCGTAAAGTAACATTACTAATTCCTGTTAGGGTATCCCATTTGAAAAAAGTTGGAAGCATGCAAAATTTCACATTTCTGACATTTAAATTTTGTTTCTAACCATGGTTTCTAAAAATTCAGCCAAAACTGTACAATTTTTGTATCCACAACTTTCTTCTACCTATAAAGGTAAAGGCTGTAGGCGAGGTGTCAATAAATAAAAAAACACCCTGTATAAATAAGTGGATTATTGCGGAACTTATGGGAGGACCTCTGCGGGACGAGCGCAGCGAGTTCCGCAGCCATCTTCTTACCAATATACTGTTGAACTGTTCAAATAAGACACTCACCTGACACGTGTAGTTTTTGAACTATGAGAAAAATTCACAACTAAGTAAATCAGGTTAGTATTGTACCTGAACAACATAATATTTGTGATTTGTGAATAGACGGCTGGGACCACCCATAAGTTCAGCAACAATTCACTCGTTTTTACTTGAATAACTTGTCACAATATAATACTAGTTTCGTAAAGTAACATTACTAATTCCTGTTAGGGTATCCCATTTGAAAAAAGTTGGAAGCATGCAAAATTTCACATTTTTGACATTTAAATTTTGTTTCTAACCATGGTTTCTAAAAATTCAGCCAAAACTGTACAATTTTTGTATCCACAACTTTCTTCTACCTATAAAGGTAAAGGCTGTAGGCGAGGTGTCAATAAATAAAAAAACACCCTGTACAAATAAGTGGATTATTGCGGAACTTATGGGAGGACCTCTGCGGGACGAGCGCAGCGAGTTCCGCAGCCATCTTCTCACCAATATACTGTTGAACTGTTCAAATAAGACACTCACCTGACACGTGTAGTTTTTGAACTATGAGAAAAATTCACAACTAAGTGAATCAGGTTAGTATTGTACCTGAACAACATATTTGTGAATAGACGGCTGGGACTACCCATAAGTTCCGCAACAATTCACTCGTTTTTACTTGAATAACTTGTCACAATATAATACTAGTTTCGTATAGTAACATTACTAATTCCTGTTAGGGCATCCCATTTGAAAAAAGTTGGAAGTATGCAAAATATCACATTTCTGACATTCAAATTTTGTTTCTGACCATGGTTTCTAAAAATTCAGCCAAAACTGTACAACTTTTGTATTTACATCTTTCTTCTACCTGTAAAGGTAAAGGCTGTAGGTGCGGTGTCAATATATATAAAAAATACCCTGTACCTAATATAGTGCCCTGCTCGTAGGTAAAACTCAACAAAAGTAGCATTTCCAATTCCAATATTTCCACATAAGGTAATTATGTTCAACGGTTGTTTAATCGTTTGGAATAAAGGCGACATCACACGAGCGTAACGGTGCGACGAAAGTGGCCCTTTGCCTAATTAATTTTAAGTGATTGGACTCTACTATGGATGAAGTATATTAAATTTGCACCCAGGAAAGCTTAGGGGTAGTTTTGAATTGAAAGGAAAAATTCCAACAAACTCAATCTGTTAAATTTCTTACTGACCCAGTCGTTATTATTGATACCAAAGGACCCCCGAAGCCTAAATTATGGCCGAGCTTTGACCTTTTACCACCATATTTCTTCTCGTTAAGGCGCTATAAAACCAGATCAAGCTCTATTAAAATAATTAGGGAATTTAAACGGACCAGTCTTTTGAATCAAAATATTGCTATGGACACGAATACGCCTGTATACTAATAAAAATTTAAGAATTTTATGAATAATAAATTGCTAATTGTTTATTAATGATCGACAAAATTATAAATTACATGAAAAATTTCGGTCTGTGGGTCGGTGACTTATTGAAGATAAGATTGACTTTAAAATAAATATTTGGATATCGCTTTATCACTAATTGTTCAAAAAGCAAAGAGGAAGTTGATGCATATTGGCATGTTCTTTAGATTCTATTTACTTACCAAACATTAATTATTGCGGCTAGATCCAAAAAACAAAGACCCACAACTCACAATAAAATTTTCCCGATATTTCCATTCAATTCAATACGATGAGCGCCCCTTCTAAAAACCCCATTAAGAAACCTCTTATACTCGCATCTAAAGCCATACTGGCATGAGTGTGGCTGATCCACCTCGTGTTTTCTTTCTCTGTGTATATTCGTTTGGCCAATGAACGGTTTGACTCTGGTCTAGTCTGAAATGTAACGGTATCGCTGCCACTTCAACGAGGTTCGAGCTTTTTCGGTGTATCATCAATCACTTGAGTCATCGTTTTAATCAGTTTGATTGGTGTTTGCGCACACCTTGGTGCATAATTTTATATGCATGAGCAGTTTGGGATTAGCTCAGTGAAGTTATAGAGTCTAAATTTTGATCCTTATTACCGGCTCTTGATTGTCTCTAAAAAAATTGTTTAGTAAATCAAATGCTTGTGATTATTACTGGTTCTGGTTGAGTCAGATTTATGAAAAAATTGAGTGTTTTACATTCAATTTTTGACAGGTGATTAATACCCTCTCTATCAACATTTTGTCCATTTTTTCTCAAAATCGATACGGTTTAGGGCACTTATGGCCCTTATAAATTGAAAATATGAAAAAATTTGGTCCAAATTGAGCTTTTTTTTTCTGATGATTTTCGATAGGATTCCACATCGAGTTCCGCATTCATTTTTTGACAGGTGATTAATACCCTCTCGATGAAGGAACTTTTTGTACCACAAACTCAGCGGTCAACGAGTTCTCACTCCTCTCCATAATAATGACAAAATTGTGGGGGATGATAGCATTGATAGCTATATCATCACCAATAGCCAAGTTCAAAGAGCTGTGGATAATGCAATGGTACCTAACTATACAGATCCAAATCTAACAGGGCAAAACAAGCCCAAAAAAACACTTAGCAATAAAGAACCAGTTAGCAAAGGCACAGCAGCCTCTTTAGGGGGTTTGTTTCGAGGAGTACGTGGTAAGAAATTGCTGTTTTTGGGGCGTATTGATCGTGGGGAAACATCACAAATAATCTTTGATTATGTTAAAGAAAAGGCCAGAATATCTGGACAATTAGTTATTGGTTGTGGAGAAATTGCCCACTAAAGCAAGCTCTAGAAATTTCAAGGTTGGACTTTGTGAGACATTCTATGACTTGTTCGACAAGGATGACTTCTGGCCACTCAACATCTTTTTTAGGCCTTTTATTTATCGTAGCAGGCATTATTGTAGCAGGTAGAGGGCCCAACCCCATGGGCTCTCTGGAAATTTTCTCAACCAGCAAACAGTGACAGCAGCACTCTATCATTTTTCTATTACTGAGGGACTTTATCACTACAGAACTTCGAGTTATTACCACAAAATTTCCTTTAATTACCCCCAAAATTGCCTTAAATTACCAAAAATTATCCCGAATTACTATAATTCCATTAGTTACGACTAAATACTAGATACTATATTTCCTCTAATTTCCAGTCATTACCACTCATTTCCCGTGAAATTTCCACTAATCATCGCGATTGTGTACACTAAATTACCACAATGAAATCCTCCTCACTACCTTATGATTTAAATTTTGGAAAACTTTGAAAAATCGTAAATTTTTTTCTATGAGAGATAAGAAGCTGAAATTTTAAGCGATTCTTATCCCAGTGGCGGGCTACAATCCCTGAAAATTTTAGCTCATTTGGACTTATAGATTCCGAGACCTCTTATGGATATTGAGATATTACCTCTTCAATTATAACAGGTAGGTATATAGAAAGCACTTTTGCTGGATAATCTTGTACATACATAATATAGTGAAATGAATGTAAGTAATAAAAAATCAATCGGAAAATTTCAAATTTCCAATTTCACAGTCTGGAAACTCGTGTAAAATTGCCCTTTCATTGCTCAAAAACACAACTTCCATAGCCAAAATAGATCAAAAAATCTATATAAATCATGAAAACAAATTTTCCAAACTTGAATTTTGTTTCTGGAAGTTGATCTGAGATCTTTTTTTCCTGGCAAAATTAACTCAAACTTGAAACATTGAAACGCCATCTTTTCCACAATTTGGAAATAGGTTTGATTCTTGATTCCAATGTCCAAAATGAAAAAAACTTACCAGGATTTTTACCATGACTTCATATAATTCTGGATTTCAGTCACAAGTCTTGCAGATTTAAGCTTAAAAGTCTTGGTTATTAGTGCTGCCCTATAACAAAAAGTTTATAATTTTACTAAAGAAAGTTTTATTTTCAATAACTTACCTTGTTAAGTTTCAAAATTGTAACTTCAAGCCCAATTTCCACACCACCCTAGAGGTACGAGCTGTCGGTGCGTTTTTTTTTCAAGTGCTTTCCCCATTAGGCCTAATGCACTTTGAAATTACACTTGTACAGCCAAAACCGTCAACTATCCATCAATTCAACCTTCACTCGCCAGCTAGGAAGTCACCACTGCAAACACTTACCATGCTTACGGTGTATATTTAGTGCAACAAATGAGGTCCAGGACAACTATGGCATTAGGCTCCCCCGGGGCTTCCCTGCTTTAAAGATTCAGTCGAATCATGAACTGTTTTTCGGGAATTGACACATATGTAATTTCACCTGGAAGAGAAAAGTGATAAAAGTTTGGATCCATGCAGTCATGTCCATCATTGTCCAGTCGGTTGTGGCTACGTCTACCATTGTCAGTCATTTGTTTCAATGTCCACAAATCCTAGTTATTTGTCCCATGTCTAGAGTGGCTGTACAATGTCCAAAGCAATGATAAACTTAGCCTTTATTGATCCATTTGTATCATATCCATGACCAAAAGCAGCTCATCACTTCATGGTTCAAAATTTGGAAAAGGGATGTCTGGAAAAATAACTTTATGTTAGTGAAAATTCAATGTTTTATATTAAAAATTACTTATTTATTCACCTTCAATATCCAACATGCAAAGCACTTATGTAGGTAGGTACAATAGAACCCCGGTTATCCAAAGTAACGTGGACCTCGGATAACTGAAAACTCGGATAATCCGAATGTACATATATGTATACCTATGAAGAGTGTAGGTAAATATTCGTGACTGGCCAGTTATAAACAGAAGTTATTTTCTGGGGTATCAGTCTAAGGGCTAAATAGGTCTCAGAACTTTTATACTATGTATGGTATATTCTAGAAACTCGGTTAATACGGAGTATGGATCTCGAATTTTCGGGTCTTTAGACTGGCTCGATTAATCCAGAGCTCGGATAATCGAGGTTGTATTGTATATGTGAAAAATGTACTATTACCTTGCACTTACAAACCACAATTAGGATTTTTACCAGAAATAATTCATAGCCTATAATATTCTGCTTACCTAAGAAATAGAAGTGACACAAATTTTATGGATATCAAACGAAAATGCACTTTCATACAATTTAATTTTTTCTGGAAAACTACTAGAGGGAAAATTGTGAAATTTTTAGGAGAAAAAGAGGAAAGTTGGGAGATCATCAGACTAAAATTTCAAACTTTTTCAGTGAAAAATAATAAAATGGGAAATTGATGAATACTTATGTACTTACCTTTGTCAAAAATCCGACTAGAAAAAGATTCTTATTATAGACTCTTAAAGTCATCCGACGACTTCTGGATTCTGTTTGTTTACAGGGGGGGCTCACCTGAAAACAATAACACAGCGGCAGAAATAAATTGTTCATGTAGGTATATACAGAGTGATTAACGTAGCCCGTGCATTGGATTGCAGGTGGATTACATACACCATCTCTATTAATCCACCTGCAATCTGGAAAATTTAATGCACAAAGCAAGAAAAAGTCCTCAAAAAATTCAACTCTCCACTCACTTCAGTTTTGGAGTGAAAAAATTGTTGGTAGAGTACATATTACTTTACAAAACATCATTATTTTAGAAAAGTCATAACTCCATTAATAATAACTCAATTCAATCCCTTTGAGTTTTTACGTACGTCGGGCAGCTATGATTACGCTTAAGTGTAGGTCGAACATATACAGGGTGACAATTAGAAAAGCAGCAATCAGGAATATTTCTCAGACAAAAAATACCATTAGGAAGATCTTAAATACATAGCCTGTTGGATCATGAATACAGGTAAATTCACCCCAATGACCATGAGTTTCAAAAGGTCCACTTTAGCCGCTCAGGTATAGCAGATAAGATTCTATAAGTATAAAAACATTATCTTATTTCAATTGTTGTCCTATATCCTATTTCCAATATAACCCCTCCTGTGTTTTAGATGGGGCTTGCCCCCTCCCAATGATTTTTCTAAAATGAGAAATACCCCTTTGAAGCCGTGACCATTTCATTTCAGCTACAATATAGAATATGATCACTTGACTCTTCATCTAGAAAACACATAAACAATTTTGCCTGCGGCAAAGTTGAAGGGCATTCAGTTATTCTATTAAAGCCCCATTATAAGCTGAATATTCATGTTGTGCAGCTGACACCCAACACCAAATTATAATTCAACCATTTCTCGCCGGTATTCGGTAGTGCCCCACTGCTACATTTACCGTATATAGTATATTCAATGCAACAAATGAGATCCTAACCTATTATGGTGGACGGCCTCCCCAGGGGACACCAATTACCAAAAAGACATGATCAAATCCTAATTAGTTGCTCTGGATAATCAGTGAAACGCAACTTCAATAATTGTTATAAAAACATTTACAGCAAAATGTTTTCTTAATAAATAAATGAGATCTTCTTCATATAGTATTTTTTGTCTAAGTGTCAAATTGTCATCCTGTATGTCCGACGTGGCCTAAATGGAAACATCACTGTCGGGCAGTTTTGCCCGACATAACTTAACAAAATCATCCATTACTCCGTTAATATTTCATATATTTCAATGTAAAAATAACTATTTTGAATCAGAATTCCAATATTTGAAACAGTTCTGAGATATGAGCCTCCAAATTTGAAACTTTGAGTTAGATTTCCATAGAGCTCCTTTGATTCTACATCAAAAATTATTTTTTCGATTTATTCAAATTTTTGACTTCACCAGTCGGAAAATAAGGTCAAATTTGGTAGAAAAACATTGTGACAACTCTATGTTAAAGGTTTCAAGGCTTGAAACAAATTGAAAACACTTATTGGTCTCTAAAAATTTCATTTATTCGATATGATTTCACAAAATCATCTATTACTCGGTTTAATATTCCATATATTTCAATGTTAGAATAACTATTCTGAATCAGAATATGATGCTCTTCAAGATGAAACAAATTTTATTCCAATATTTGAAACGGTTCTGAAGATATGAGCCTCCAAAGTTGAAACTTTGAGTTAGATTTCTATATAGTTCCTTTGGTCTTACATCAAAAATTATTTCTTTGAGTTTTTCAAATTTCTGTCTTCACCAGCCAGAAAAATAAGGTCAAATTTAGTAGAAAAACATTGTGACAACTCTATGTTAAAGGTTCCAAGGCTTAATAAAATATATTGAAAACACTTATTGATTGATGTACGGTAATGACTGGCTTTCCAAAAGTACACCCAACACCTCCATGAGTGTTTCAAAAAAATTGAAAACTTTCAAATTGCCTGTTTGAAAAATACAGATACATAACTGGATAGCTATACTATCTTTATAAAAGAGTATTATTGTGTAATGCACCTGTAAATTTTTAGCTGAAAATGTTTAGTGGACTTCCACTAGCAATTTACCCAAAGATGTTAATATGGGTAAGTTGTGTTGGGTTAGTTGGGTTGTTGCTAGTGGTAGTGGCTTAATGAAATTTACAATAATTAAGACTTAAGACCCAAAAACACCTTTGGATAATTTCCAGTGACAGAATAGCTATGGATTTAAAGTGGCTTAAACAGCAAAATTGTGGACAAAAATCAATTTTTTTGGGACACTCCAGCATTTTATTACAACAGTATCTATATCCAGCATACAGCGTTCTATTCCAACAATACCTACATACTACATAACCAGAACCCAGCATTCTATCTCACAACAATGGATCATTCATCCTTCACACAAGCTCATCTATACTTTTTTCAATAACGCACTTTTGGAAAGCCAAATCAAAAAAAGAAAATTAATGATGAAAATAGATACTGGAAAACTAATTTTTGGATACCCTGTATATTTTACTAATTGCCAATAGTTATAGAGAATCAAATGAATTACAATTTAAATAAAAAAAATAAGTTGGATTGTTCGAAATTCAGACATTAGAAAAATCAAGGGTTGTTTATTCAAGATTCAATAAATCCCAATTACCAAAAAATAATTGTTGGTACTACTTACCAAAATCCAGAAGTCAATTGGTACACTATGGGCACACGACACAATAATCTAAAGCTTGTGTAGAAAAAAAAATCGATAATTCTCGGACGCAACTGACGGTGCTTGATCTCTGGCGATGAGTATTCGACTAAATCCGTATAAATTTAAATCCCTTTGTCCGACAAAAACCCCCACAAAAAAAGGTAAACAGATAACGTAATAAATATGAATAAGTTAGAAGCAAAAAAAAATTAACTACGTAATAGAATACAGGGTGGGCCAATGAAAACTTTCCACCCCGATTTTTTGGACTTGAAATGAAAATCTGGAAAAACGCTCAGACACGTCAGTTTTTTATTTCAGAGGGACCCATTTTTTAGTTTTTATCACCCCTGAATTTCGTCTCATTATTTTTATTCATAACTGTTTCGTCCACTCAATAGTTTTAAGTTATTTGTATTAAATTACTAAGATTGTCCTTCATTGAAGAGGTATTTATCTACTTAACGCATTGCCCTCATATATGCGTGGAAGAATCCTACGAAGTCAGTCTTTTAGTACTCTTTTGTTTTTGAACGGAACAATTGATGCAGATAAATATATATTTTGCGACCCCTCCAAAAACCCTGTGCCTCTTAGGGGTCGCGACCCACCGGTTGGGAACCGCTGATGTATAGTATTTGTTTGCGGAAAACTCACGACTACCAATGCTTATTTTCGAAAAAAAAAGAACCAAAGCAGTTCATAAAGTGAATCAACAGCGCTTCTTTTATGAAGGGCAACTGTATCCTCAACTTCCGAAGTGCTGGACGTGTTTGTATTTCCGAAAAATTAACAAATTGCGATGACGCTCGAAATTTTCAAGCAGGTTAAAACCACTAGCGGTGCGTTGCGTCGCGCAACATCGCGCGACGCGCCGCTCCAGTCCAGTGTGAACATGTTCATTTGAAATATAATGTTAAAATTATTTTTGGGCATCGCTACAGCGGCATCGCGCAACGCTCACCGCACGAGCGGTGTCAATGTGAACGCGCACTTAGGGATTATTTAATGAGTCCATATTTTTATCATCACTGGCTTTTGATTGTATTTTAAAAAATCGTTCAGCGAATCAAGAACCTGTAATAATTCAAATTTTGATTGTTACTGGTTTCTTAATTTGCTGAAATTTTGTTTTCTGTTTTGCATAAAAGTACCTTGTATTACAGCAAAATATTGCTTATTGGTTGCTATTTTTCTATTTTTGTCAGGATGCAAGGGTGATGACAGTCAAGGCTTTATACTTGATTCCACATAATCAATTACAACCTGGAATTGCCACCCTACAAAATGCCATAGGCTTAGCATTTTATTGCGGTAGAAAAAAAATATTAGGGAACATCTGTCTCCCTTGGTTTTGTAATAAATCTGAAAATCTTATAAATAGAATAATCCTGAATTATTATATTTAGGAATAATGATTTTTTGGGAAATTCAGGTCTCAGGCTTATATGGGTCTTATTTCGAGACCATGGCAATAGGCTTTTTTTTAATATGAATGTATTTATTTCCAATTTTGTTCCGCCTATGTAACAAATTCTTTCGTATTATTCTTCTTCTTTCATACCTCCTATTAAAATAACAAGCAGTTATACTCCATAGGCCACCCCCCAAAAACAGTAAAAAGAATTATAGGAACACACGCACTCCTCTTCGAGTGCCAAGAAGAGGAAAACTGCCCTTGTAACACGTCCATAAGGGTCTATAACCTTTTTATTGTGTTTTCATTAATTCTTTTACGTCTGGGGGTTCCAGGAAAAACACTTCTGGCCAGACATAAGCGTCTTAAGACGTCGGATTAATTCGGCTATAAAAGCGTTCGACCGCTACAAAATTTTCAAGAGGCCGGATTTAAGAGCTTTTTTTAGAGATAGTAAAAAGTGTATTTGACTATCCAGAACGGCCAATTAGGAAAACCTCTATTCGCTCCGCCATTCATATACACACGCTCGGCAATTTCCAAATCAATACACACAAATTTAATTTGATCGAAACAATGGTGATCTGAATAATCCGGAGAGCCGTCGTCGTATCCCTTGCCGATTTTAATTGCTGTCATGAATATTAATGGCATGATACCTTTTTGAGGTGATAATCCCTTCGGGGTGCCCTTTAAACCACTTAGCCAATAAGCGCACGACTCTGGAGATTGGCCATTTTATGGTCCAAAAATAAAAACTGGAAATCCTTTTGATTATCTAATAATAATATGTATTTTTGGGAAAATGTTTAAAACGTGAATCAAAATTGATAGATTATGAGATTCTAATACTTCTTGCTCGAAATAAGAAATAATTTATGTTCGTACGTCCTCATCTTCCAGCGATAATTTAAAACCTTAACAAGAATAAAAGATTCCGGCACCCATCCCCGATATTATTTATGATTAAGTGAGGCAAAATTTACGACCGTTCAGCTAAAACGCCTTTATAATTTTCATTAATTGCCTCGCATTTAAATGAAGAGGTATCAAAGAAAATAAGCGAACATGCATATGGTGGTGGTGGTTGGAGTCAATCTGCATACCAGATTTTGAACCTACGCGGTCTGGTGCACTTTGACGTACTTTCAAGTTATTTACCCAAAAAATCAAATTCTAAAAGCAAATATTTATCCGCCTACACTTTATTGCTAAGACACGAAGAGAATAAAACGCTTAACATAGTTTAAAGTGAAGTACTAAAAACTTTTATTGGAATCAAATGGTGAACATATTGAAGCTCAAAACGTGGGCGACTCGGAATGGTTGTTAACAAAACAATACCGTTTTGTACTTTATGGTGTAAAAAAGATAAACCATTTATGAGCGGATGCTTTTGCTGCTATGAAACAATAGACAATAATATTTGATAGTAAAATCTTCACTTGTAAATTTTTGTACAATGCATATACCAGATGACGCTTTATCTACAAACATAATATTTGGTTAATTGATTTTGCATTAAACTGGGTACTTGATAAGCCAGATGTCCACCGCAAAAGGGTTAAATCTCGTATAGTTCCAATAACACAATTTACGCCCAAATCCGCCCAGTTTTCCAATCAATAAATCGGCTTCAAGTGATGGGACGACTGTAACAGACAAACTCAATTAGCAAAATTTGTTCAAATTGAAGCTGTATTTGTTCCAGTTGTAGGAAAATCATTCAATTTGTATGTAACTCGTTCACATTATTGTACCTATATATTTTTTTGGTTGACAAATTTGACATAAACAAGGCAGAAATTTCCCTCAGGGATTGTCCATGTAGGAAAAGATTCCGGTCATTTTTATCAAATCTCTTACTTTTATGTTTTCGGCTTTATGCTCTCTCAGGGACTTCGGATTCGACATTTTAAGTTCCCCGGAGGAAATAAATGAGATGACAAGAAAAGGATCATGGCCTTTTTTATTGAAAATAGTCAGAGAAGAAAGTAATTATTTTCAAAAATTGTAGCAACAAAAAAATCAAGTATTATTGCCAATAATAACAATAAAAAGCAAAGTATTCAGAAACTTGAAAAATATATAAAAGATATTAATGTCGCCCTCTATTGGTGGCCAGCCAAAACCAAACCTACTTTCACTTTAAAGTCGATGCATTGCAACAAGAGGGCTTGAATATAACTGGGGCTATTGCTTGCTTGATGGCACCATATAGAAAATCGATATGGAACTGGAATATTTAGGAGCCATCTATTGGCATAGCCCTTTACTATCTTGAGTAAGATCATAGAAAACAAAATACACATAAAATTGTTGTGGAATTGTGTCTCTCCTAAAGTCTAGATGGACACATTATAAAAGTTATAGTTGAGTAGAGCTAACATTTTTGAAACATTTAGCAGCTAGAGTTGAGTATTGATTTCTTTGGTAAGCTTAGGAAAATTTATTATAGAGGATGCCTAAGAGTTATGTCTGAGAAAATATCACTCAGTTTTCAACCACTGTCCAGTTTTTGAATAATTGTCATCTGATTGTTTAATTTTGTATATTTTCGTATAAATTTCCATTCGTAAGTTGATCGATTGTAGGTACGCCACTGGTGTCACCCTATTTCTTACAAGCCCCCTAATTTTTCATGCTAGTATGAAGTAGTCTCATGTCCAGTTTTTGAATAATTGTCCGAGTAATAATTGTCATCTGATTATTCAATTTGGTATTTTTTATAATAAATGCCTACTCGACGTATGTACTTGAATAATAACTTATTATATAAAGTAAAAATTTGTAAGATTATGATTATTTACTTTTTGTCAATTTGCCTTTCAACAGGAATTAGTAATGTTACTTTATCTACAAGCGTTTGGTTAAGAAGTTTTTACATAACCATTTTTCTGGTATTTGAGTTATGTCATGAGACTCATAACATAACTAGTTGTGTTATAGCCTAGGTTATGAATTCATAACACAACTAGTGGTATTATGGACTAGGTTATGAATCTATAACACAACTATTAGGCAATTCAAACCACGTGACATTCAAGATGGCGTGGCGGCCACACATGGGCCAAAAAACACAAAAAAATATCTAGTTTCTGCCGGAATTAATAGTTCAGGTACCTAGTCAACAAATATTTTATTAAATAATGAAAATCAAAGTTGTTAGCAAAACTGTATGCAAAATAATTTAAAATACGCATAAAAACATATCCAAAACAAACTTGCTTGGCCGCCACGTCACATTGAATTTTCCGTTTTGACAGATGGATTGAATTGCCTAATTTTTGGTGATTTGACAAATGTCAAAGATAAACCTGTAAATATAAAATGAAGGTAGACAACTACTAATAAACGGAAATAATGGAAAAAACATTCTGATTTTTCGCTTCGCAGATAAAACGTTGTACATCACACGTGCGTTTAAACATGACTACAAAACTCGTGTGATTAGGACGACTCGGTCTACGACCTCGTTGTTCTAATCTTTCACACTCGTTATTGTAATCATGTTCATAAACGCACTTGTAATGTAAATAACTATTACCAAACTAGTAACATAATTGTGACAAGTTATTTAAGTACAAACGAGTAGATTGTTGCGGAACTTATGAGTGCACCTGGACGAGAGCAGCTAGTTCCGCAGCCATCTATTCATCAATATGTTGCTTAATTACGATACTAACTTGCGTCACTCAATGTGAGTTATTCTCATTAGTTTAAAAACTACACGTTTCAGGTGAATGTCTTACTTGAACAGTTCAACAGTATATTAGTAAGTAGATGGCTGTGGAACTCGCTATGCTCGTCCCACAAAGGTCCGCCTATAAGTTCCGCAATAATCTACTTATTTGTACTTCAACAATATAACTTATTTGTATGTATAAAGTGAAAATTTATAAGATTATTTATTTTATGTTAATTTGCCTTTCAACAGGAATTAGTAATGTTACTTCACCAAACTAGTAACCTAATATGATAAGTTATTCAAGTACAAACAAGTGGATTGTTGCGGAACTTATAGGTGGACCTCTGCGGGACGAGCGCAGCGAGTTCCGCAGTCATCTATTCATTAATATATTGTTCAAGTACGATAATAACCTGACTCACTCAAATGTCAATTATTCTCATTAGTTCAAAAACTAAACGTTTCAGGTGAGTGTCTTATTTGAACAGTTCAACAGTATATTGGTAAGTATATGGCTGCGGAACTCGCTGCGCTCGTCCCGCAGAGGTCCACCCACAAGTTTCGCAATAATCCACTTATTTGTACAGGGTGTTTTTTTTATACAGGGTGTCCACTTAGTGCGATATCGGACGATATCTCCTTACTGGGTGATGCAAGAAAAAAAAATTAAATTACAAAGTTGTTTGATACTCCAATATGCATTAGTTAAAAATATTTTTGAATATACAGGGTGCTCCGTTTATGAGGTCTGTGACAGAACTTCGTTATTTTAAATGGAACATCCTGTATATGATTGCATATTTGGATTCTACGTAAAATTCTGAGCACATATCATGTATTATACGCTATACCTAAATTCAACTGTTTTGGAAATATTGACAGTTGAAAATTGACTTTTTGCAACTTTGACAGGCTGTAAAACCTGAACGGTTAATTTTAAATGAAAACCGAATTTACATTCCTATTTAAGATTTTCATAAACTATCATTTGACACCAACTTTGAATTTAACCGGAGATTAAATTTAACTGGAATTTTTAATCATGGAATTTTATGTAGAATCTAAATATGTAATCATATACAGGGTGTTCCATTTAAAATAACAAAGTTCTATCGTATACCTCATAAACGGAGCACCCTGTATATTCAAAAATATTTTCAACTAATGCATATTAGAGTATCAAACAACTTTGTAATTTAATTTTTTTTTCTTGCATCACCCTGTAAGGAGATATCGTCCGATATCGCACTAAGTGGACACCCTGTATATTGACACCCCACCTACAGTCTTTACTTTTGCAGGTAGAAGAAAGGTGTAAATACAAAAGTTGTACAGTTTTAGCTGAATTTTTAGAAACCATGGTCAGAAACAAAATTTGAATATCAGAAATGTGAAATTTTGCATACTTCCAGCTTTTTTCAAATAGGATGTCCTATACAAGGTGTCCCATAAGTCACGGTCCAAACTGGAAGGGGTGATTCTTTGATATATTTTATGACTCAAATTTCAAATAAACATAGGTCTGCAAACGCTTCGTTACCGATCTACAGGGTGGAGAAATTTTAACGTATTCATATTGAAAGTAAGCAAGAATATGGCGGCAGGGGCGTGGCTTACTTCTAGATTCCTACTGAAAATGATGAAGAATATGGCGGCGAGATCTCTATTATCGCCACTGTAGGTAAAAAAGGTATATTGAGTCACTTTAGTTTCATCTAGCTAATTACAGTGATTTGTTTTTTAATTTTTTTCTCGATAAGGGTCGGTGATATGAAAAAACTACAAGAGAACAAAAAGTTTCTAAATAAGATAAAAAAATAATTTAATTCTTTAGAATCTATTAGCGGCGCACCGCAAATAAGTTCAGGGGCAGAAAAGGGCTATGACCCCTGGAAAAACATCACCCTGTAAATTCTGGCAAACGTTGGAAATGTCCAATCATTCAGCTCCTACTGCGTCACCTATATTTCAAATTTCAGCTTAATGCCTCAAAAATTGCAGGAGCTATAAAGAAAAAACTAAAAAAATATTGAAATTTCAACACCCTGTAGATCGATAACGAAGCGTTAGCGGACATATTTTTATTAAAAATTTTAGTCATGAAATAAACCAAAGAATCACCCCTTCCAGTTTGGACCGTGACTTATGGGACACCCTGTATATTTCATTCTATATTATTGAAGAGCACAATGCCACTAATCTCTCATATATTTGGCTCCAAAAATTGTAATAGTATATTATTCAATGAGCGGGTAATGATGGCTATTACTCACGAAGGATGAAGCTGTAATATTCCGAGTGAGTAATACCCATTATCCACGAGTAGAATACTATACTTTCTCTATGATAAGTAGATACAAGGCACGAGTTATGCAGTTTTTTATTTAATTTTCATAACACAAAATTATTTGACAATTCTGATATCTGGAGGACAAAGTGAGGTTAGGTAAGCACAAGTCTTGTTTAAATCAGCTGTCAAAATGATCGATTGGAAGGTTGAAGTATATTATCAACTTGTCGAATTTTCTGATTGGCTCTTAAATAGTGGAGTAATGAGACCAGGATTCACATTGATCAATAGAAAATGGATGTATCTTACGCATATTATACAATACTCATAGAAAAAAATACTATCCTACTACTGATTTTGTGAACCATTCTACCTGTACAGGTGAAAGCTGCAAGTAAAATTTGAGGTAGGTACTTTTTCTTGGTACTAACAACAGCTCAGGGCCGGTATTCTCGTTCTCGAAAACGCTCACCGTTTTTCAGTCGCTCGGCACTTTCAATGTAAATTTGCATTTAAAGTGCCGAGCGACTAGAAAGCGGTGAGCGTTTTTGAGAACCAGAATACCGGCCCAGGGCCGATCTTATGTTCAGCATTATCAATCACTCTATGGCTAACTTGGTCTTTAATTTTGACAAATTTTTATTTTAGAAAATATAATCGTAATAATTCTTTATTGGATTTACAAAATTGATAAAGTACCTACAGATTGAATACTCAACACAGTAACATTCATGATACCTGAAATTTCCATAATCTTCTAGTATCCGCTACACATTTAATTATTAATATAAATAATGTAAAGAAAATATTTACCTAACTGAAATCTAAAATTTAATACTTGAGATAATCTGGCAGCTGTACAATATTTACAAAGAGAAATTTCACAAACACTTACCTATATAAGACGTTCAAATAACCAATTTTGCATATAAAATTCTAAAATCAAATACAAGTTTAGACTTTCGTTCAAATATGGCATCATTGTAGATGATTTAAAGCCCAACGCTTATTACAGCTTTTGAATGTTCTTTACAACAAAAGCCATTTATCAAAAACAAAACCAGATCCAACTTGTTGATAATAATAACAGTATGACAACGTTGCATTGAATGCCAATTTAAAACCTCTTAAAACAAGTCGGGGTTGGCTTGCATGCCACATGCTAATATCGGTTTAAAATTGTACAGTTATTCCGAAATGACATTTTTCTGTGTCGAGATTGTAATCGCAATGCGTTATTAGCAAAAGCGATATGTTTGGAGATTTAAAAAGTAATAATAGTAAAAATTGCGCCTTTTAATTTAAAAACACGAAATTGTGGCTCGTCTAGAAACCACTAAACCAGTAAAGCGTTATTTTACACGTCTCGATTTCACTCACGCCAGACTGAATATATAACAAAGGGCGTTTTTCACTTAAAACCAAAAGTTTTACCGGTCGTGTAAAAGCATAAAATGTTCAAGGGTTATTTTCTAGAACATAAAAATGCACTCAACTAGATTTGCTAGGATTTCTTTATTTAAAGAAAATGTTGTTTGGCTTTTTTTCATCTAAATTTTAGTTCATTTGCTGCAAATAAATCTAAAAAAAGTAGTATTCAAATATGAGGCAATTTCCACTTTGAAATTAGCCTTTCATACAAAAAGAGCCCAGAAGCGCTAAAATATACAGGCTCACGTTTCGCTCTGGCTATGCAAATATCAAATAAAAGTGTTACCTGGGATTTTAATTTCATTTCGCATTTTGCCGTAATTGCGAATGCCACGTAGATGGTTTTAAATTGTTACTCTTTCCGCTTTAGATTGTTTACCTTTTTCTCTCACCGCTTGCCAATCATTTTGTTCTTGTATGCGCAGCTCTTATGATTGTTACTATTACAATGCACTATTGCTATATAAAATTTAATCTCACACGGAAATTAAATTTCCTGATACCATAAAAAGCAGTGGACCAATTATTATTAGCCGAGCTTTATAATTGCCCCAAGACGGGTTCGAAATTTAATTTTATTCTCATCTAAAGGGGGATTATAAAGAGCCGAGCGGATTTTCTTACAACGAGAACCTCGTCTCTGCTTTTAAGCTTTGACGTGGTTTGTTAGTAAAATTTCTTAAATTATAGCTTTTGGAAAACCATCACGGAGTCATTAAGAAACAATTTTATAAGGGATGAACACCTGGACTATGGCATTCACTCAGCCTTGAAAATTTTGAAATTTGTGAAACTCATTCTCATTCTTTCGTTTATATTTTAGGATTTATTTGCTGTTTTCCAGGCTTGTTTATTTACCTTCTCCAGAAGTTATATTAGGTTGAAAATTGTAAACAATATTGATAATTCGTTGATCAAAGGATGACCAAAGGCAATCTATTCCAATATGGCCGTTCAGGTCAAATTGTGGTGACATTCATAAAAAAAAAAGCATTTTTTGTTCAGAGTCTTTAAGTTGTAGATGCCAAACATGACAATATGACAATGCCAATGTCAAACCTAAATGTCCAGAATATGACAAAATAACAATTTTTCATTGATTTCTATCAGTAACCTAAATGTAAACAACACGATGTCTGACCTGAACTTCCATATTGAATTTCGTTTGACAGGTCATAAGATTGCCTAATAATGCAGAGCTATTAAGGCCGCGTTAATGGCCGCCATGTTTAAATTTAGTTTCTGGAAATGACGACTGCTCCATATTTTATTATTTGTCCAAAACAAAATCTGTTTTTCGGTGAAACACTTAGTGACAGAGAAAGACAAATATACAATTATGATGCTCCCAATGTAGCTTTTTTGCCGTGGCGCCATCTACTTGAAATTGCTTGAACTGTTTTCACCTTCAAAATTCGTTTTAAGGTAGTACGTAACGTAGTGGCGTAAACATTATTTGATATACAGGGTGTCCCAGCTGAGAATGACCCATTTTAAATGCTTATAATTTCTAAACCAGGTGTGCTAGCTACCTGCGGTTTGCGCCATTCGATTTCTCTTTGCCTAAAGTTTTTATCAGTAGGTTGCAATTTTTCTTGAAACATATACAGGGCGAATAAAAAAAAATCCGTTTTTGAACATCGAAATTCTCCACTATTTTGAATGGAACACCCTGTATATTACAACGTCAAAAAAAAGATACATGTTCAAGTTATCCATATACCAATAGATATCATCCCTAATATAAAGCTTGAAGTTTTAGCCGTAGAAAATCAAAATCGAAATCTTGGTATTTTGGCAAACTCGTGCAACTTCATGTTTGATATCACTACGGCAAACAATTTTGTAACCATCTAGTTAGATATCAATTAAGTAAAATACATTTTCCTTAACGAGTTCCAGAGAATTTCCTCTGGAATTCGGAAAATATAGATACCCCAACAGTAACAGTTTGGTGTGCAATCTCTATTGAGAAAAAATACAGACCATTTTCATTAATGAACCAATGATAACAGTAACTGTATACGCGGATATGTTATTTTTTTCACAGGACAGAAGGGTGGGTATCTTAGGTGATATCCATTTTCAGCAGGATGTTGCCCCTACCTTATTATTTTTTAATAGCAAGGGAATCACTAGATATGACATTTGGGGAAAGATGGATAAGGAGAGCTGATCCTATAGGATGGACACCTTATTCTCCTGACTTGAGAGTTCCAGACTTTCTTCTAGAGATGCACCGAATAGTGGTTTGGGTCACTGGCCGAATACCGGGATATTCGGCCGATTGTCGCGGCCGAATAACGAATATTCGGCCGATCGTCACGGCCAAATAACGAATATTCGGCCGGTCCTCGGCCTGGTTTTTTGGCCGAATATTCAACCATTATTCGGCCGAATATTCGGTTAATATGAATTGTTGGTTGCATAATTTCTTAGGTTTTTTCAATGTCATTGGGATTTCTTCTGTTTTAAAGGTTGGGTTGTTGGGTTAGTTTGGGGTTGGCATTTGGCAATACCGATTTTATTTTCATTAATGTGAATTCCCGTGGCGACTTGTGTGCATTTGTGTGTTTTTGAATAGTTGCCGAATATTTGCCGAATATTGGCCGAATACCTTATCGCTCTTGGCCGAATAACGAATATTCGGCATTTACTCAAAAGTGGCCGAATATTCGGCAAACCGAATACTCGGTGCATCCCTACTTTCTTCTCTGGGGTTGTGTCAAGAAACATGTTGTAATCCTTTGCTCAAATAACCTGGAAAATCTAAAGCGGAACATTTGTAATGTCATTGTAGCGATTTCCCAGGAAATAATACACAGTTCATTCAACCATTTACTGATCCATAAATGCCTGGAACAAAAAGGCTAACATATACATATACAGCATTTTGTATAGTTTTATGCAGTTTTTATTAACTTTTTATTAGGCAAACATAAGTTCCAAGCTTTGTAAATATGCTTTTGAAAAAATACCAAGACCTCGATTTTGATTTTTTACAGCTAAAACTTCAAGTTTTAGGGACGATGTCTGTTCGTACATGGATAACTTGAACATAAATCTTTTTTTTGACGTTGTAATGTACAGGGTGTTCCATTAAAAATAGTGGAGAATTTGGATGTTGGAAAACGGATTTTTTTCTATTCGCCCTGTATAAGTTCCAAAAAAATTTGCGACCTACTAGGAAGAACTTTAGACCAAGAGAAATCGAATGGCGCAAACCGCAGGTAGCTAGCACACCTGGTTCAAAAGTTATAAGCATTTGAAATGGGTCACTCACGGCTGGGACACCCTGTATTATCTACAATTACCTTTTTTTAGTTTTTCTTGGTTATCAATAGAATATGTTTTTAGCGGCTCCAAGCTTGATAAACATGCAAATATGCAACCACCAACACATTTAATTGTTTTGGTGGTTGCGAACATGATTTTTGAATTTAAAAAAAAGCTGAATATCGAAAAACCAAAATAAAGAATTGTAGATAATCGATCAAATAATGTTTATGCCAAATTTGAGCCAATTCTGATGTGCCGTTTTTTTAAAGACCTTAAAACAAGTTTCAAAAAATCAACCAATCATAGTTTAAACATGGCGGCAATAAATCCACAGTCTAAATCTCTCTTGAGGGTTAATGAATTTTATCTACAAGCGTTTGGTTATGACTTTTTTACATAACCATTTTTCTAGTATTTGAGTTATGTCATGAGACTCATAACACAACTAGTGGTGTTATGGACTAGGTTATGAATACATAACATAACTAGTGGTGTTATATACTAGGTTAGGAATCTATAACACAACTATTTCTGGTGATTTGAAAAATGTCAAAGTTAAACCTGTGAAGGTAAAATGAAGGTAGACAACTACTAAGAAACGAAAATAATTGAAAAAACATTCTTATTTTTCGCTTTGTAGATAAAACGTTGTACATCACACGTGTGTTTAAATATGACTACAAAACTTGTGTGATAAGAACGACTCGGTCTACGACCTCGTCGTTCTAATCTTTCACACTCGTTATTGTAATCATGTTCATAAACGCACTTGTAATGTAAATAACTATTATTTCAAACCTTATTGTAACACAATTTTTTTTCTCAAATTGAATTCACCTTGTTTAGAGGACTATCAAACCGACAATTCAGTGTTCTGCTCCTTGGAAAACACAAAAATGGATTTTTTATTATTTAATGAATGAAATTGGGAAAAGAGCGCGCCTGAGACCCCGTGCGCTCCCTTTTCCCAGTTTTCGGCCGAATTTAATTTTAAGGCATCCAATTTAAAACAATAAGACCTTTTGTTAAGCTAACTGGGCCGATTGGAGCCGGAATAATCACCACATAAGTTGTTTTTTTTTTATAAAAATATTTCAATTATTATAAAACAAGAAAATTCTATTCCCAACTAGATAAATCGATTGAGCGAAAATGTATATCATAATCTATCAGGTGATGAAATTTATCAAGAAAAATCGATGGAAACAAAAATGCACGTTACATGTTTTATTGGTTCTTTGGTTATCTGAAGAAATAATTTCGATATGGTATCACTCCTTGCCCTTTGCCCTATTCTCTAATTTATTTCTCCGGTAAGCATTTTAAAAACACCTGTGTCTTTCTTTCCGGATTCTGCGGTTTCATTATTGTCTTGCCACTTCGACCGAAGATTCGCCATTAAAATTCACCCCATTTGGAATTTCAAAAAATTGGGGTTAATATGCCCATTTATCAAGATTGCCTTATACATTATTATTAACTTCTAGCTATACTACTCTAATTACAACAATGAAATTTGCAAAATATTTCTTTTCGCATGTTTTAGTTACCCCGTTATCGTTTTAAACTCCGTCAGAGAGCAGTGTTGCGAGTTACATAGTCATAAAAAGGAAAAACATTCATAACAAGAGGCTTTTTATCTCTTTAAAACTAGTGCACACGCATCAGGGGCTTTTATAAAACTGCACATTTCCAGACAAAATGTCGTCATTATAAATTCAGCGAGGGACCATTGTCGCTTCGTCGTGTAGATGCGAGTGAACATCTCTTGTGCACCTCGTTAGAGACAGCGAGACGCGAGACATGTACAATGATGCCTCTTTTTTTTTATTTCTTCTTTTTGAGCGAGAGCTGAGATAGGCACTCGTGTCTAATTGGACCATATCCACTGTGCGTTGCGGCCTGATGGAAAATTCATCTGTTGGTGACATCCAAATAAGCAACATGTTCAGACATTTATTAGCCGCGTTAAGACAACGTTATACAAACTTTAAAGGGTGCAAATATAACTTATAGTAGAAATTTTCACTCTTGAATAGATAATGGGTCCTGGCCGCAGTTTATATTGTTGAAGCGTTATGGAATTTGCGTGTAGCAGAAACTTAGGGAGCTTTATGTTTCAAAATATGACGGATATTGACGACTAAAAGTTTTAATGGAAATTTTAGCTGCACTTTGGCTTTGAATTAAAATTAAATTGCTTATTAATTCTCTTGAGTTTGTAGCGTCTTATAACACACCACCCTTTTAAGAATTCAGTTCTCGCAACGTGAATTTCTACTTAAAAAGTGTCCGATTTTCCGATTCCGTCCACGTCCATGTTTATTGAGTGCCAGCAAAATCTAATATAGGTATCGTGACAATAGGGAAGACTGACATGGCGTTCGCTGCCTTGCAACTCGTTCTGAATAACTTTTTTTTTTCTTCCATTGTCTTAACATTCGAAACTGGAAAAATATAAATAGAATTCGTGCAATTTCACGCTGTAACGACAAAGTGGGTCGTTTTTGGCTTTGTTTGGGAAAACTTATTTTGTTCTGGCTGAAAATAAACTTGCGAATTTTATAAAAGAAAAAAATCAATTGTATGAGAAAATGTTCCATCAAAAATGTGGTATGACACGGAAACTATGCAAAAGCTTTCGCCATAAATATTTTACGCGTAACCTAGTTTAATTAACATTCTTGGCGCAGCAGCATTAAAATATTTTGTGGTTAAAACGCTGATTTGGAATGCCAAACACTTATTTTTTATTAGACATTTTCCGCTTTGTGTTAAACGATATAGGCCCTAACCTTTTTAAATGCTTTAGTTAAGTACCTACTTAAAGATTTTAATCCGATTTTTTTATTGATTCCACTTGATATTTTTATACCAAAATCCGATTTATATAAAATTCAACCCCTTTTAAAATTACTAAAGCTTAACCAATTCAAAAGGTAAAAGTAACACGAATCCTCACTTAAGGACACATTTCGAGTTGTCATAAAGTTGCAGGAATTACTTTCTACGAGAAAGTAAAGAGTTTCACTTTGACGCTGGCAACGAAAAGGATATGAGAGGTATGGTATAAGTGCGTGGAAAATCTTATGACTTTATATATTTTGATAATGAAAATGAAAAATGTTTTATAATTTAATTTTATAATATAGGATGAAAAATTCGTGTTTGAGAGAAAGTTATCCTGGTTGCAAGGTTCTGCAAAAATTTCCTAACTTATAGGAAAAACCTGGAATATGGATACTTACACTTTTCGGTCGTGAAATTTACTTAAGTTATATGAGCATACTCATATGATGAAATTCACAAGTGAGTTGTTTATCTAGCTAATAATGATGCTACGAGACGAGACGAGAATACGCTCTCTCTCTCGTATTGTCTCCATGGTTCGAGAGAAAATGACTCCCGACGAGAGATCCTCGATACAAGACAAGAGAGCTCTCCTTTCGTCTCGTTTTCTCTCATGAGTTTTGAAGTATACTGAGTTAATTTCGTCTCTGCGGAGTCCAGTCATATAATACATAAAAATGTAATATTACCAATTTTTACCCATAATATCCAGGTCCTAGAAATTATTGAAATTTTTCAATGGTGTGGACATTTACGTTCTTTTTTATCCTAACAAAGTAGCGTTATTTTCAATACTTATAACCTCGAATATGAAAATAAGTAAATGTATGTTGGGTTTCTTGTGGCTTGAAACCGGGGGTTGCAGGGCTGGGATTCTGTAACGAATAGAGATATTTTCGCTATCTTTATTGACGTCCCCTCTCTATTGATTTCGAAAAGAGAAAGAGTGTCATAGCGATATCGATAACGATCTCTACCGCCTCAGAACCGGCCATCCAAAAAAAACTGACTGTAATGTCAGATGATTTGGGGACAGATGACACATGTCAGTGTAATAATTTAAATAACATTTTAACTCGTCGGAACGAGAGGAGACGAGACGATGAGAGACAAGACAAGAGGAATAGAGAGAGAGAGAGAGAGAAGACGAGACAAGACAAGAGAGAAGACTCTCGTCTCATGATCATGCAGCTTATAGCTTACGTCAGCGTAATAGAATACCTGAAAACAGACAACTGTGCAATTTCCAAACTAAAGTTGTCTGACAAAATTCCGAAGATACCCGAACGATCAGTGACGTCGGTAATGGATTTTTTTATTACACATGCATTTATTATTATTCAATATTATTTGGTTTTAAACTAGGTACAGGGTGTTTTTTTATATATTGATACCCCACCTACAGCCTTTACCTTTACAGGTAGATGAAAGGCGTAAATACAAAAGTTGTACAGTATTGGCTAAATATTTAGAATCCAGGGTCAGAAACAAAAATTGAATGTCAAAAATGTGAAATATTGCATGCTTCCAGTTTTTTTCAAATGGGATTCGCTATATTTGGTTCTATATTCTTGAAGAGCATAATTTCCCGATTCGAAAACTATATAGTTTGTCTATATTTGGTTGAGCCCTTTCCAACATATTTGATTCTAAAAAATTTAAAAATGCTATCAGAGAAACCAAGTACCTACTTGAGTATTAAGTACATGTTTCTTTTTTAATACGAATCAAGTACTAGTACAAGTATAAGTACAGAAGGAAATATTTAAAATATCAAGTAAATTGACTTTAATTATACAAATTCAAGGACAAGTACCAAATTCCACGAAAGTCAGAATCAAGTTTAAGTATGTACTTAAACTTGCGTACTTGAAATGACATTTACGTAAAGATACTTCAAAAAATAATTCAAGTAAAGTCTGTTTTTTTTTTAAGATAAAAGTCAAAATGACATTATGTTGGCAATACAATGTAAAATTGTCAATGCTTCAAAATTTTTCATGTAGAAAAGGCTTGTATTACCAAATTTTTGACGTGGGGAATTATCTTTAAATAAAAAACAAACTTTATTTTTTATTTCAAGTATTGTTCGAATTAAACTAACAAATTAAATTATTTCTATCGATAATCTTAAAGGGGGTGTGACCCAAAAATAAAAGTTTTAGAAAAAAAAAATTCAAGAACAAATTTTCAAACCGACTAGGCTACGACCAACCGTTGTGAAGATACCGCGGTATAAAGTTCCCAATCCTAGCACTGTGACGTCATATGCACAAACTGAGTCCAACAGCCGGCGCGCAGGCGCGCGTTTTCTGATTCTTGCTGCATATATTAGCTCAATGTTCCAACTGACATGACATGAAAACCATTCCAGAACCAGTAATTTCCAGTTGCCCACCTAAGTTGATCCTACTTGATAAATGAATTGATCGATTGGAAATTACCATTCTAGAATGTTTCTCATGTCGGTTGGAACAGACCTATTATCGACATTATCGTATTGTTTTTGCGTTCTCACACCTATTGCTTCGTCATTTTGAATAGGTTTGGCAATTTTGAGTGTGTTTATGTCGTTTATGATGCTACGCGATGAATAGAAAAAACTTTATTCAGTCGTCAAGTAAATTTTGAAGTAACTATTTAAAAATACTTCAACTAGAAATATTCACTTCAAGTAATTTCACTGGTACTTTAGTAATTTAATATCACTTGACACGATTTTATCTCAGGAACTATAAGTGCAAATGACCTGAATTTTTGAGGGATTGTAGTCCTTTGAAAATGATGAAATTCAGTGAAAAATTTAGCTTTTTATCTATAATAGAAAAAAACTTATGACCTTTCAAAGTTTTCCAAAAGCTAAATCATAAGGGGGGTACCTTCTTACTAAAACGATTAAATTTCAAATTTTTTTTTGTCGAGATTTTGTATCCTAATGGTCAATCAACATACCCCAAACTCCATATACAAAATTATTCTCAGATTTGAAGCCGAAATCTATGGAAAAAGGCACTCAGAAAAATTGAAAAATTGATAAATCACCCCAAATTGCTTAACACAATTTCATCTCATAAGTGCAAATGAGCTGAATTTTTCAGGGATTGTAGTCCTTTGAAAATGATGAAATTCATTGAAATATTCAGCTTTCTATCTATAATAGAAAAAAAGTTATGACCTTTCAAAGTTTTCCAAAAGCTAAATCAGAAGGGGGGGTAACTTCTTACTAAAACGATGAAATTTCAATTTTTGTTTTGTCGAGATTTTGTATCTTAATAGTCAATCAACATACCCCAAACTCCATACACAAAATTATTCTCGGATTTGAAGCTGAAATCTATGGAAAAAGGCAGTCAGAAAAATTGAAAAATTGATAAATCACCCAAGATTGCTTAACACGATTTTATCTCAGGAACTATAAGTGCAAATGAGCTGAATTTTTCAGGGATTGTAGTCCTTTGAAAATGATGAAATTCAGTGAAATATTCAGCTTTCTATCTATAATAGAAAAAAACTTATGACCTTTCAAAGTTTTCCAAAAGCTAAATCAGAAGGGGGGTACCTTCTTACTAAAACGATTAAATTTCAAATTTTTTTTTGTCGAGATTTTGTATCCTAATGGTCAATCAACATACCCCAAATTCCATACACAAAATTATTCTCAGATTTAAAGCCGAAATCTATGGAAAAAGGCACTCAGAAAAATTGAAAAATTGATAAATCACCCCAAATTGCTTAACACAATTTCATCTCATAAGTGCAAATGAGCTGAATTTTTCAGGGATTGTAGTCCTTTGAAAATGATGAAATTCATTGAAATATTCAGCTTTCTATCTATAATAGAAAAAAACTTATGACCTTTCAAAGTTTTCCAAAAGCTAAATCAGAAGGGGGGGTAACTTCTTACTAAAACGATGAAATTTCAATTTTTGTTTTGTCGAGATTTTGTATCTTAATAGTCAATCAACATACCCCAAACTCCATACACAAAATTATTCTCGGATTTGAAGCTGAAATCTATGGAAAAAGGCACTCAGAAAAATTGAAAAATTGATAAATCCCCAAATTGCTTATTAACCCTTAACTGGTCGCTAGATTTTATTTCACATAACTGGTCGCTTGGCGTACTTTGTACGCCACTCAAATAAAAATGTCTTTTCATAATCGGGAGGAATTTTGATACCTCTAAAGTAATGTGGAATCCTCAGTAACTTCAAGTATTGATTTATTAACACATAAAATATTAGATATAATGGGTCCTATGATTGAACGTTTACGTTAAAATTAACATAAAACTGTTATGTTATGCTAACAGGGAATAGATAACATATAAAATAACAGTGGATGTTATATCGGTATGATTGACGAAATCGATAACAGAAAATGTTAAGCTGGCTGTTAGGAATGGAAGAAAGTATTTGTACCTAGCTTCACTTTGGTTTCAAAAGTGACGTTTTTCTTGAAACAATAATAACAAATAATTAAATTACATTTTTTTGCAGCTCATTTTACATGTTATTCAATTTATTGGGGCGAAAAGATTATCTAAAATAACTGTGAAACAGTGTGGGGACATTTCCAAATCATATGAATGCCCTGGGTGTTTTCTTGCGTTCACTTTTTTGAAACTGATTCAAAACAGATTTGAAATAGTATAATCTCGCGATAAACCCATGACGTCACACAAAATTGGTTCAAACTGTTCCGAAATACAATCCAATCCATGTTTTTGAACCATTTTCTCGCGCCGAGAAGTTATGAGGTCATTGGGAAACTGTTTCAAACCAAAAAAACTTCGAGACGCGAGAAAACACCTCTGATGAGCGGACATCATTTGTACACGAAAATAAAAGCACTACTAGAACCATTGCCTTATATAAAATCAAAAACAGTTCCAACTACCTACTAAGAATTCAGAATAATCTTTTAGAATTTAGACCTTCAGTTCAACTGGAATGGATGAAATCCTTGGTCTTTGAGGAATATTGAAATGGGGCCCTATTTTTGGAATTATAAACTGCACCGATTCTTTTGGAACTATCGGAACTCTAGTATATTTAGTAATTAAACCTTATCAGGAGTTTCAACTGACTTCTGGTATGCCTTCTTTGAGTGTCCAATTCAGTCCTCAAATAGTGAATTAATATTAAAGTTTTGTACGTCATAATTGATTAACATAAAATAGTAATGAATCCTATAACCTAGGTACCTCCTAGTTAGATTCTCTTCTTGTATTATGTAAATTAATTACCCCGTCATTCAAAATAGGATCTCCAAAAAAATAAAAAAACATTGGTAACATGAACGTTAAGCACTTAACGGCATGTTATTCGGGGCTGTTCAGGAGATATGTTAAATTAGTACATAACAGGCCGGAAATAACAGTAATCTGTTATGAAAAACTTTCCATCATACGAACTTGCATCATTACTGTTAAAACTCGGCCTAACATGTACGTTACGGATAATGTAAACGTTCAATCATAGGACCCAATGTTTCACATAAAAATAAAACAGCATTTTATTTACAGAAAACAAAAAAATAAGGAAAACCGAACAAACTTCATTTTCTAAAATCTTTTCGCTAAAGGGGTAAAGCAAAACACATAAAACTAACATTTTCAATCCCAACTACATAAATGTTGCATTTTAGGCGAAAACAGTATTATAAACCATTATAAAAATAAAAAACATAAACGGTCGCTTTGGCGTATTTTATACGCCAATTAGTACATTATTTAAAGCAGCGCCCTGCAGGGAAGCGAAATGGAAACCTACGGGATCGCCACTTTTCCAGTGCATACAAGACATCATGGTGGTAGGTTACATAGGCGATCACCTTCGGCCAATCGCTAGTTTCAGTATGCTACGTGTTTGAACTCGTTTGGCGTACTTTTTACGCCAGCGCGACCAATTAAGGGTTAACACGATTTCATCTCAGGAACTATGAGTGCAAATGAGCTGAATTTTTCAGGGATTGTAGTCCTTTGAAAATGATGAAATTCAGTGAAAAATTTAGCTTTCTATCTATAATAGAAAAAAACTTATGACCTTTCAAAGTTTTCCAAAAGCTAAATCATAAGGGGGGTAACTTCTTACTAAAACGATGAAATTTCAATTTTTTTTTTGTAGAGATTTTGTATCTTAATGGTCAATCAACACACCTCAAACTCCATACACAAAATTATTCTCAGATTTAAAGCTGAAATCTATGAAAAAAGGCACTCAGAAAAATTGAAAAATTGATAAATTACCCCAAATTACTTAACACCATTTCATCTCAGGAACTATGAGTGCAAATGAGCTGAATTTTTCAGGGATTTCAGTCCTTTGAAAATGATGAAATTCAGTGAAATATTCAGCTTTCTATCTATAATAGAAAAAAAGTTATGACCTTTCAAAGTTTTCCAAAAGCTAAATCAGAAGGGGGGGTAACTTCTTACTAAAACGATGAAATTTCAAATTTTGTTTTGTCGAGATTTTGTATCCTAATGGTCAATCAACACACCTCAAACTCCATACACAAAATTATTCTCAGATTTGAAGCCGAAATTTATGGAAAAAGGCACTCAGAAAAATTGAAAAATTGATAAATCACCCCAAATTGCATAACACGATTTCATCTCAGGAACTATAAGTGCAAATGAGCTGAATTTTTGAGGGATTGTAGTCCTTTGAAAATGATGAAATTCAGTGAAAAATTTAGCTTTCTATCTATAATAGAAAAAAACTTATGACCTTTCAAAGTTTTCCAAAAGCTAAATCATAAGGGGGGTGGTACCTTCTTACTATACTAAAACGATGAAATTTCAAATTTTTTTTTGTCGAGATTTTGTATCCTAATGGTCAATCAACACACCTCAAACTCCATAGATAAAATTATTCTCAAATTTGAAGCCGAAATCTATGGAAAAAGGCACTCAAAAAAATTGAAAAATTGATAAATTACCCCAAATTGCTAAGTACAAATTTTCAAAAGCTTTCAAGTAAAATATACTTGACTAATATTTGAAGTATTAAGTACAAGTAAAATTTGAAATTGCAAGTGAAAGTACCAATGTTTGAATTAGTACTTAAGTCAAAATACTTAAGTATATTTTTGTACTTAAGTATTTACTTCGAATATTTAAAATACTCAGTACAACAGCTCTGCATAGGATGATTACTTTCTTCCTCTTCATCAGCTGGAAGTTCGATTTTGCTTTAGTTTTTGTTTGAAAAATTTTGAAATACATAGATCCTGGCATTTTTCAACTATGATTGTATTTATCATAAATTCAAGCCTTGCATTGATTATGTATCATAATATACCAACAACAATTTAGAAAAGGCATGATAAAATTTGTTACCTCCAATGACAAGTTTATCTGAATCGTTTTCTGTTCACTATTCTGTTAGAAACGTGTCGACACCGAAACTGGCAGTAGATTGTGCTTATTCCTTTTATTACTTGAGGGTCAGGTCGTTTTGTTATCGTTATTATGTTATTCGGAGGAGTCAAAATTGCTGATAGGGTCCTAAAATATGGGTCATCCGTGGTGTAAAGATTTCTAGATTACTGCTCTATTATCATGCATGCGGATGCCGAGTTTTGCAAGTTTATCGGAGCTAATAAAGGCTTTAATTATGCACTTGAAAGTTTATATTAAAACATTCATTTTACCCGCAAGGTGTGTCCTGAAATAATTTAAAAAATTTACTAGCAATGGAAATTAATTAGTAACTTTTCTGTTTAATCTCGCTTTAGCAAACGTTTTAATTTTAATTTATTTTCGAACGAATTAATATTTCATTTATATTCCTCAAAAACTTTTCCGAAAAATCCTCTTCGAAACTCCCCGACATTCTAATTAATCACAAAATTAAATCCCTCTTCGCTGGAAGGGCATCATCGAAATTGTTTTATTTGCTGTGTTGGCCCAATTTTTGAGATAGATGCCTGTTGCGCGCATACACCCTGTCTATTTACAAAGAGGAAGGAAAAAGGTCTTTGCACAGCACGAATCCAGTTCAGTGTAACGCGAGTTGTGCGTCAGGGACGTCAAAAATGGTTGTCGCGACGCCAACCTAACGCGCGACGCCATCGTCATGACGACGCGTAGACGCGGTTCTTTCGACGTCGTGGGTGCCAGATTTTTCATACTGTTGGGTTTTTTCCTGAGGTGCACAAATGGCCTCGAACTTGGTATGTAATAACATATGAGTCATATTCTGGAAAGTTGTGTAGATAATTAGTAAAATACAAATGTTTTGGAATTTATTCAACTAAAAACACGTGTTTTAAATTTATAATGCTAAACCTAAATTAAATAGAATATCTTAAAACAAGTTTCAATTTTGAAATGTCTTACACAAGTTATATTATAAAACCCTATGTTATTATTATACTAATAATTCTCGTTTTTAATATTAAATATAAGCGTACGCTACTGTGAAAGCTCAAGATTTTATAAAGATGCTGAGTAATCAGTACTGCCTGGAAAAGTACCGCCATATCAAGGTTTCGCAACCGTCAGCAGTATTTTAATATAAATACGACGTGCAGAGTCTTCTCTCATTCATTCATTTGTATTGTAGCTTAGACTATAGCAATTTAGAATCAAAATTCTTTAATTATCAGCTTTTCGACGCAGCAATTAAACTTTAGTATTTTTTGTTATAACTTCTTAGTTTTTAATATAATAAATAGTTTTTAAAAACAAGATTTACTGAACGAAAAATATAATTCACATGCACTGGATTTCCTTACAAAGAAAAATAAATATTGTGTAGGTACTTAATATTTTGATAAATATCTACCTAGCTACAAAAGCCCGCATAATTTTAAAGCCCGTCTATCAATGAAAAGGATTTAAAATAAACGTTAGAACATGTGACAAATTTGATAAATTGTATAATGCCATGAAGTCGACCGTATCACGTAATCCCCGCTTTGTACATTTAGCAAATTTGTTGAACACGTCGCACATTTAACTGACAGCATTTCAATATTTCAGTGTGACTTTAGCTTAACGGGCCTTTTGTTCGAAACTGTTGCTTTTAAATTGCACAGGGGGGCTTTGGCCGCTCCGATCCGGATTAAAAACGTATTAAATTTTATTTTGCCATAGCAGAATGTTTTGGTGGAAATTATTTTCCGGAGAAAAATTCATTTAAACTTCGGAGAAGTTTAAAATGGCTCGAGCGACTGCCATTTTGAGAACTTTATAAAGCTGGCTAGTCTCGGTGAAATGTCTGCGAAATGTTCCGAGAGTTCCAATTTTCAGACTCTATTATTTCTAGGGAAATATACTGTAGAGTGTAAATGTTCTTGAATTGGTGAACATGTGGTTGAAATGGTTTCTATTTAAGTGATTAGAAATACTTTGAATTTGAATTGTAAACGGTTCAACAAATAGCTAGAAGCGACAAAATAAGCATATTCGTGTAATTGTGTTTATTTAAAGTTGAACAGAGAGAAGCTGCAGGGCATATTCCTGATTTAAAGTTTCGCAAAATATATTGTAATACACGAAAACGATTTATCTCTGTTTTTCGAATGTTAATCTGGTTGCATGCTAAACTAAAAATCCAAGATCAATGTATCCATGCAATATTCCCCTAGAGCGATTTTTGCGGAGTTTGCTCCAATTTTCCATTTGGATTATAAAATATCAGCCAGCTCGAAAGGCGTCGGAAAGAGAATGAAAGGTGCAAAATTTACCTAGCCGAATTCGAGAAACGAAAACGTATAGTTGAATAAAACACAAGCCAAGAGAAATTACCTTCGAGACGAACAAGAATTTCCTACCGACCGACGAACTGATCGTTGTTTTCGCGCTGAATTATTTAGCTTTGGTTTTCGATGGTTTTAGAATTGATAGAATATCTTAAGCTTCTCGAGGCAATGGCACTCGACGAAAATTGAATGTTGGATTCTCTCTTTGCTATTGTTTGAAGCAGATGTACTATATTTGTTTCCCAATTAGAAATACCTTTGAATACTTACCTGTTATTCGTTTTAGAATAGTTACAGACAGGTTAAGGAAAGTCTTGAATAAACACAACATAAAAACAATCCTCAAGTCAACAAGGAAAATACACAAAGCAATCAGATCAGCCAAGGATAAGAGGAACCCACTATCAAGCGCTGGAGTCTATGGTATACCATGCAGATGTGGTAAGGTATACATAGGAATGACAAAAAGATCCATGGGAACTAGGATGAACGAGCACAAAAGAATCTGCAAACTAGGACAATCGGAAAAATCGGAAGTTGCGGAACATGCGCTTAGCGAAGGGAATCATGAAATACTCTTTGGTGATGTCAAGCTTCTTGCACCGACTTCCAGATACCACAATCGTCTTGTACGTGAAGCTATAGAAATCCACAAACATACGGAGAACTTCAACAGGAAAGGAGAAACAGTAAAACTAATCCAAACCTGGAACCCGATCCTCAAAAACGCAAGAAAGATCCCATTGAGTACAGAGACAGTTGAGATTAGCCACGTGCCACGTAGCCCCGCCCCTCCCCCACCACAGCCAGTCACACATAAATACAACTTACGGTCGAGAAAACGTCAGTCTACTACCAGAATTGGACATGGAAGCACCTCTTGAAGATGCTAACCACGCGTGCCAGCGTAAAGTTAGGAAGAAATTCCAACTTACGACGGCCATTAGGCCCGAATGAAAACCCCTTATCAATCTCCCTGATTTCATTGCCTCTCCTATTCTAGTAGAGGACTACAATTTCAGCTTATTTGGATTTATAGTTCCAGAAATAAAATCATGATAGTGAATTTCGTGGGTTATAGGACGCGACAAAATAGAAACTACCAGATGTGTGGCAACGTTTCGGTTTTAATTAAACCTTTTTCAAGCCTCAATCTCCTGTTTCGTAAGTCCGTTACTCAATCTCCTGTTTCATAAGTCTGTTACGAAACAGGAGATTGAGGCTTGAAAAAGGTTTGATTAAAACCGCAACGTTGCCACACATCTGGTAGTTTCTATTTTGTCCCGTCCTATAACCCACGAAATCCACCATTATTCAAACTAAGGACACGAAATGGCTAAAATCATTTTTTCAATTTTTCTGAATGCCTTTTTTCATAGAATACGGATCCAAATCTCAGAATATTTTAGTGTATGAAGTTTGAGGGATCCCAAAGGACCATTAAGATATAAAATAGTTGTCTAGTTTTGTGTTATCAGCCTTCAAAGTTGAAACTTTCTAGGAAATCCGTTTTCATGACATGCTTTCACATTTTAATTATTTAGTCAAAAACTACTTGAAGCACGAATATGAAATTTTGAGGGAATATTTTAGAGGCTTAGAGGCAAAACATACTGAAAATTCAAATCAAATAAACAAAAACTAACAAAGACTGAGCTGCCTTGTTTCTCCTGTGATAACCATAACTGAGATGAGGCCCTGTTTTCCCTGATGTGGCCTCCTTTCTCCCCTTGTTGGTACCCCGATTTCCGCTACTGACACTGATCTGCGGCTATTTGATACTGGCATGAATTCTCGGCCTGGAATCCAAGTTGCCTGATACTGATGCGTAAATCATCTGCCTGGGATTGATACGTTTAAAGGGCCCCATTCACGTTGAGATCAATATCGATACAAGTATCTGGATACAAATCTCACTGTGTATTTGCCTGTCTCAGTATCGCTGTATCGGTATCAGATGGTATCGCCGTCTGTATTAATGTACTAAAACTTCGATACCTGTTTCAACGTTTATGTTGAAGTTTATTATGTATCGCGCTACTAAAATATAAATAGTGTTTTTTCCAACATGGAAGATCCTGAGTTTTGGGAGGAATTTTTGAATTTATATAAATTATTAATTGAACTGAACTTGTGACTGAACTGATGTTTTCTGAGCTCATCTCAATGTGTAGGAGTAATTGAAACATGTATACAAATCTCAGATACATGTAGCGCTGCCTGCGAAACATGTATCGATACAGATCTGAACGTGAATGGGACCCTTTACTGATACTCTGAGACTGATACATCTACACACATCAATATACTAATAAATCTCAACGTCGACTTGCAGTCGCGGTGGTTCGCAACAACATTATTAGGGGAGAAAATATTAAAAAAATAGGTTCTATTGTTGGTGGAGTTGTCCTGAAGCCCCATCCTCGGGCCAGGGAGAAGAGCTCCCCGATAGGACGAATGTTTTGTCTTTGTCAACGTAATCGAAAAGTAAATGAGAATGATAAAGACGAAAAATTTGTTCTCTCGAGAAGCTCTACTCCCTGGCTCGAGGATCGGCCCGCTGGAAGTTGAAACTTCACCTGAAACAAAGCTACAGTAAATTTTTGAGAAAATTTTAACTTTGAAGGGTCATAACTTAAAAACGGGATGATTCTGGATGAAACTATTCTGTGGGCAATTTAATCCTTCATCGAATGAAACATGATTCATAGAATACCCCATTTATTTTTATTGTAATGAATTGGGCGTGCCAATTTTGACTCCAAATTTTCAAAATTCTATCTCTACTAGTTGTTGAAATATGACAACACCGTATTTTCGGTGAAAAGTATCGCAACGCTTGGATATGCCTGAAAACTGCCAGATTCTGAACTTTGGACATTTTAGGGAATAGGCTGCGAAAATAAATTGGCAGGGATTATTGAGATTGGATAACTCATTAGATAAATTTAATAGTACCTATAGTTGTTGAAATTTTTAATGCAAATTTTCCTGTCCGTAAATTAAAGCAGAAAAACAAAAAGCCCTGGATTACCTCGGGAATAAGAAACTCCTCAGTAAATTTAAGATGTCTGCATAGGTTAAGAAAATTCACTTTAAATCAAGCTTTCTTGGCCTATTTTAATAGGTACAAAAATATTTATAGGAGTACTATTAAGACAGCCAAGAAGTGGTATTACAGGGATAGGATTGATAGGGCGCAAAATAAAACTAAAGAGAATTGGAAAATAGTAAACTGTTTGCGGGGAAAATCTAGCTCAGCAAAGACTAAAGTTGATGTTGACGCTAACACATTAAACGATTTTTATTGTTCCGTTGCTGATGGACTAATAGCAAATTTAAATTCACAAATTGATCCAATGTTGTACCTGCAGGAGATTTCTGTACCGAACAGTTTTTATTTGATACATACTGATATTGATGAAATGTGTGGTATCCTTGGAGAGATAAAAAGTAAAAATTCCTCTGGCATAGATGACCTTACACTCAGAGTGTTTGCGGCTTTGCCCAGACAGGCTTTGGAGATTATGGTAATGTTAATAAATCAATCTTTTGACGATGGTTGTTTTCCTTCTAGTCTCAAGACCGCTGTTGTTGTTCCGCTGTTTAAGGGTGGTGATCCGAAAAACCCTGCTGATTTTCGTCCAATCTCAATGTTACCTACGCTTTCAAAAATCATTGAAAAGCTTGTAAAGAAAAGAATGGTAGCCTTCATGTCTAGTCACAATATCCTGACTGGTTGTCAGTTTGGATTTCAAGCCTCTAAGGGTACTAGTGATGCGGTGTTCAGGCTTTTGGAGAGTGTGTACGTCGGTCTGAATGGAGGAAGTATGGCTGCAGCGGTTTTCTGTGATTTTTCTAAATCATTTGATTGCGTAAATCACAGAATACTGCTGGAGAAAATGCATCAGTATGGTTTCAGGGGAGTGGCGTATGACTGGTTTTCGTCTTATTTGTCAGGTAGGAAACAGGTGGTTTGTTCTGAGGATGGTAGCTCAGATGAACTGTCAATGAGACACGGTGTTCCCCAGGGTTTGGTTCTTGGCCCAGTTCTTTTTCTATTGTACTTGAATGACTTGGCTAGACTAGATATTCGAGGCCGTTTTACCATTTTTGCAGATGATACGACCATCTTGTGCCTTGATGAAGATGCTAGTTTATTGAAAGATATTATAATTGAAGACCTACGACGTGTGAAGGAGTGGTGCGACGCAAATTTACTTTGTTTCAATTTAAATAAAACTAGTGCTATTTCTTTTAGGTTTGTGTTGGATGATCTGAATGTGGACAATTATTTCGTGGCAAATAAGGCTAGCTGCAGGTTTCTGGGCTTGCACATAGACTCGGATTTAAAATTTAAAGAGCATATATTGTGTCTGAACAACAAATTGGCATCTGGATGCTTTGCTGTTCGTATTGTCACGGGACAGCTGGGGTCACTCATGGCTAAGTCGGTATATTATTCACTTGTTGAGTCTCATTTGAGATATGGGATTGCATTTTGGGGTTTTTGTAACAAACAACTTTTTAATTCTGTGTTTGTCCTACAGAAGAGGGCGTTTAGGTATTTATGCAAATTGAAGGCTAGGGACCATTGTAGGCCATTGCTTTTTACTAACCCTGTATAGCTAAGGTCAAAAACCAAAGTCAAAATTTCGAAATTTCAAAATAGCCACTTTGTAGAGGGGATCCCAAAATCAACTTTTTTCCCTTAACTTTTCAGATTTCCCATGAATTTTTACCATTTTGTGGCGATTCGACACCACTTCATTAACTTGGTTATAACTTTATTGTCTTTGAACCGATTTCCTTGAATTATGTCCTAGAGTTCCACGTTCATCTTTTGACAGGTGATTATAGTAGAGGTGCAACACCGGTTCTAGGCCAAAATCAGTCATTTTCCCATTTTCCATAAGAAAATCTAAGGTCTATTCTGCGACTTTTCGTACCATTTTGAGGGTAAAATTTCCTGGAATAAGCCCCAAACCCTCTCCAGTGTCCAGACATTGACCGTACCTGGCTCCAAGCGGCTCATCCGCCTCTAGACAGGTCTGTATAAAGCTATACAGGTCTAGAGACAGGTCTGTATACAGCTAGACAGGTCTAGAAAGAGGTCTGTATACAGCTAGACAGGTCTGTATACAGCTATACAGGTCTAGAGACTGGTCTGATGCAGCTATTGAACTGATCCGTATTACGAGCCCCCAATTTCTGGCGCTTTGTTCTTTGAGCCTCATTTACATAATCTTAAAGTTGGCTCCCGCCTCGTGCAACTTACATCTGCAAGAAGACAAAGCACGAGGCGGATTTACCTATTAGTTACGTCTCATCAGTACGAGGCACCTTGAATGAGGTACGCTATGTGTGTCCGATGAGCCAGGTACGGTCAATGACCCTGAACGCAGCGGCAGCTGAACAGTTAGTACGACCAATGAAAGACACGGGTACTGGAAAGGGGGTGGGGCTTATTGCTGGAAATTTTACCCCCACTCCAAAACGGTACAAAAAGTCGCAGAATGGATCTGGAGATTTACCTGGGAAAATGATTTTGGCCTAGAACCGGTGTTGCACCTTTACTGATTACTTTCTTTATCAACACGGTGTCCTTTTTTTCAAAATTGGTACGGTTTTAGGGCACTCATGGGTTCAAAATATGAAAAAAAATTGCTTCATTGGTAAATATTTATATTAAAGAATTCTGAACAAATTTTCAGTTATTCATACTTAATTCAATAACAATCCTAAACCTTAAAATAAAGCTCCAGATTGGCCAATTATAAAATTTAATTTCACAGAAATTTCCTCTCCAAATGTCTTTGTGATGGTAATCGGGATATCGCCTGTGTGAAACTATCCTGGCATTATGTCAACCGAGCGTCGTTTCGAGTGTTGTTAAGCCCCTAGACTATAGCCTAGGGGACCTTTTGACCGTCATTTAGGAAATATACCGTTTTGTAGATTTGTAAGATTTTGGATAAAAAATCGACTAATCGTATTGCGTCTCCATGAAACTATACTATCTTGGCTGATAAAGATATACACTAATTGGCTTAACAAGAAGAAGCGAGGTAACATCTAATCTCATTTAAGTTGCCGCACGAGTTTTTGTTAAACTATATTTATCGACGTTATGAAACTTTATCCAGACAAGTGGCAGAAGCTGTCCATATGATTATCGTATTTCGAGCGTGTTTACCTAAATAGACAACCCAGAAAATCTTTTTCTTACGATCGATGCGATGTTCGGGGGATTGTTCAAACTATAGGGAGTACTTGGCAAATTTTCGTATAGCGTGCTTTTAGCTATTAACCTAGGGAGCAAGTCGATAAAGTGCCTTCATTCTAAAATGAAATAGGAATATCGATATAAATATGTTCTTGATATACTGAGAGATCAAATATTAAATCAGTAACAAAGTTTTAGTTTTCACGTCCATCTTGATTTATTTAATTTTTGATAGGGACAAGATTTTATAGGTATTTCTCGAAGTCCAATTTAAAACGATAAGCCATCATTCTAACACCAAGGCACATCGAACATAGAGTTTTTCAAATTGCTACACAAAAATAAATATTTTTATGGTCCTTTAACAATGAGCCATCCATAAAATCCAGAATTTTATTGCCATTTTGCGGCATGGGACAATTATTTGGTTTATATTTACGTTTGTTGTTAAAACGTGCCAAGGGTGCAACAATGTTTGGGTAGATAATATTTTTTTTTTTATAAGCAAATAAATTACTTTGAATATGATTATAATAACCAAGCTAAAATATATTGACCCATATATTTCGTAGACTAAGCACACCGCAGAGTATTATTATCGAGGGCTCAGCAAAATTCTAACTTGGGGAAACCTATACGCCCACAGACGAAGGTGAATTTTACAGGAATTTCGCCAAACTTCCCAATATACAATAAAGTAGCGGGTTTTATGAGTTTTCCTTTGTCAAAAAGACACCGGCGTATAAAAATATTTATTTTCCAAAAAACTTTTAAGGCCTTGCCATGGGCTCAGGCTCAGATCTTTAAATATTTTATGCTGGCGCGTCTATTTTTATTTTGAGTTTCTTTTTAGGCCATATTGTCACAAGTACACGCTTTACGGGGGTGACATGGGGGGGTTTGTAGCTTTGAGGGTAGATGGAGAGAAACTCGCTCAAGTTGTATAAAAGTGTAGATACATATTTTCCCAAATATGCTCTTACATATGCGCTAGTCCTATAGGATGCATGACCCTTCCAACACTGAGGTCCTTATAGGGAGCCACACGTCAACGCTGTTTGGGGGACTGTCGGTTAGTTATTGTCACCCTTATGCCTTGTCCAAAGGAGCTTTCCCAATGAGAGGTACCGACGTTGAACAATCATAAGGCTGAAAATACCCAAAGGGGCTTTCCCAACGAGAGGTACTTGCACTAGGGAGAAGTGAATCCAGAGGGGCTTTCCCAACGACAGGTACTTGCACTGGTTCAAGTTTGCCTTTGCTCGCGGCGCAATTTATATCCGTTTATTGCTTGTCTCAGCATAATTAACCAGGTTGATTATGACCTATGTTTTGTCGATTCGTAATAAGCTCATTATTGAAATCATGTACAGTGTGTTATTTTCTCAAGCAGGCTCGGTGTTGAAAATATTATTTCAGTGTCATGTGCCAACTATGTTAGGCATGATGTTTTTTTTCCAAAAGTCACTATTTCTTGCGTGACGTATACAGAATTACATGCAACTGTGGCAAATTGACAATCATAGTTTAATAAATTGTGCATTTTTTTTTTAGTTTAGAAAACTCCAATGCGCAAACTGTGGAATTCTTTTTTAAAACTTTTAAATTGGTGACATTTATATAGAATCCCGCGTACAAAGCGTCGAAAATTGCAACTCAGCTCGCCGCTCATATTTATCAATTTAAAACTCGGCGCATTTGTTTACTTTTAGTTTTGGGCTTTATTTGCATTCCTCTATCCCTCGGGAGAATTTTCGTTGCAGTTGCAAAGTTAGTTTTAATATAATAATAATTTTTATAGCTTTTGGAATTCTAATTTGATAATTGGATAATTATGATACGTTATTATACCATTTCTCGCTGAAGCGTATAAGTTTTCAACTTTTGTATGAACCATAACACCCGTAGCAATGTTGCATTCATTACCGAAAGCGTATGAAATTAATTTCAGTACCACAACTGTATGCACAGCAGAGAAATACGTCGAGAGCTATCGTACATAGCCAGATTATGAATGAATTCAGAGATATATTTCTCAAGTAAATTAATTTGCTAACTTTGACGTTGATAAGTGTGTGAGTGTCCTTGTATAGTATGAATCAGAGCCGGCACAAGTTATCGGGCGGTTACACACGGACGTGGATGTCTTAATACATATACGTGCATACATCAACGTGCATGGCGCTTTTGTACAGACGCTCGCACAAAACTGCAGTCTTGCTATTCTTGCTACAGTGTTCCGAGTGTGCATACAAAATTGCACATTCAAAAACGCGACGATATTTTGCATACACATTGATGCTTTTGTTTGCACGTTCATGTATGTGCGTACATGTTTTCAGACATCCACGTCCGTGTGTAACCGCCTATTTACTTCGAGTGAAAACATTCGAGATTCAAGTAGGTAAAGTGGCATTACTTGAAGTATATTTCAATAGTTGAAGTATGTGATAGAGTATATTACATGCGGAGGTGGCAAGTGTTTCATTATTGTCGTGAGATACTATCAACCAATTCTCGAGACAATAATATGGAAACTTTCCACCGAATTATGTATACTATTTTATTTTGAACCATAAATTATTGGACAAAATAGGGTAAAAATATGTCAAAAATGAAATTAGGCTCTCCAAACCACGTGATTTTTCAATATGGCCACTGAGGAAAATTTGACGTTTGTTTGTTTATCTTGAGATTATTTGGAATATTTTCGAGCTAATTACAGTTTATTTTGTTATAATATACTTTTTGAGATGCAGAGTGAATATTCAAAGACTCTAATGCAGGAAAATCGGGATGTGGGCGAACGATAAGTTTGAAAAAATGTCTAGTTGACATTTGTTTACATTTTGACCTAGTTTTTACAGCAATGAGCAAATGAAGGCCTACAAAAGCTTAAATTCTTACAAGTATTTCGAGTATGGCTTTATTGTAGATGCAAAAACAGTGGTACTAAATAATTTTCACGTTTTAATTGGAAAAATTTGGAAGGTTGAGCATTGAAAACAACCTGACATCATCCTTGTTGAAACCGAGGTTGAAACGCCTTCTAAAATCAACCACAAGACACCTTTGTGGCATTTTTAATTAGAAAATAGCCTTATGAAGTCAATAAAATAAAGAAATAAATAGGGTTTAGTCACAAAACAATCACACAATGCACTTTAAAAAGCTTTAAATTCTGTACTCATATACGGAATGAGGAACTTCCGCCCCGAACGCCATTTTGGAATGGTTTTGACAGGTCGTTGGAATGCCTAATTTCGACTGACAGTTTGACACTGACATCGACATCGTAGGAAATTACAATAATATAAACACATGTGATATCTACATCTAAATACAAACATTGCACCTGGATTTGTGTTTAGGTGTGAAAGGACAATTTTTCAGGGCCGAAAGTGAGTTCTCCAAGCCGAAAGTGACAGGAGAACAGTCCCTTTCGGCCTGCTTTAAAGTAAACAAAAATAAAGTGACATTTGACATTTTCGAACCTTCAAAACAGTAAGAAATGTGAAAATTACATTATATGGTTCAAAATAATAGTATATTACATGCGGAGATAAAAAGTGTTTCATTATTGTCGAGAGATACTATGGTTGACCGAGGTGCGAAACGCCGAAGTCAACCAATTCTCGAGACAATAATGTAAAAACTTTCCACTAAATTATTTATACTATTTTATTTTGAACCATGAATTCTTGAGAAAAGTAGGGTAAAAATATGACGAAAAATGGAATTTCGACTGACAGTCTGATACCTACATTGACATCTTAGGAAATTTCAATAATATAAACACATGTGATATCTACATCTAAATACAAACATTGCACCTGGATTTGTGTTTAGGTGTGAAAAGACAATAGACCTATCTATTTTTACCTGGTATGCGCGCGCAACACGAGGCAATGTCTTTTTATTGGCTAGCTAATACAGGTGTGAGGTGATCGTTTTGTACGCTGGGCATCTCTTTATCCTTGTTCATTGCACGTGGTCTGACAAGAATAAATCTAAAGTTGATATTCAACTTGACAACTGTCATTCAGAAGTTTTTTGACATTTTCATTGACAAATACGTTCCACAACACGCGGTTTTTCTCCTTCCCTTTTTATTCTGTGCAAATAAGAAGGACGGATTGCTATACGTAAGTCTAACATAATTTGGTACGTTTTGCCTCGTCTTGCGCAATCAGCGTTCTGTGTCTTTTTTTATTTAATGAAGTTTTCGTATTATTACCTCTTTGTCTCGTAAAATAGATAGGTCTATTTATCAGGGCCGAAAGTGAGTTCTCCAGGCCGAAAGTGACAGGAGAACAGTCACTTTCGGCTTGTCTCAAAGTAAACAAAAGTAAAGTGACATTTTCGAACCTTCAAACCAGGTCTAATTGAAATCTTGAGACTGTAATGAAACTTTTCACCAAGGTATGTATACTGTTTTATTTACAATCATTCGAATTTTGAAATTTGTATTTGAATTAAAACTAAAAAAATACAATAATTAACAATTTCATTTACTTTCGACTCACGGGAGGAAAGTAAACTTTTGTGGCCAAAAGTACTTTGAATGTTTCTTATTTTGTTATAAAAATAAACTTTGAAGAAATCAGAAATTTAAGAACCTGGAATAGTCAAAAATCGATTATAAAGAAATGATAAATAAGGAGAAAATAAATACCATAAATACAGGGTGCCCGAAAAATAGCGTTAAAGCTCTCCACGTAGTAGGGGATCCTTTGAGAAACCCTAGAAAAATAATTGAAAAAATTCTTCTCCAGCATTATTTTTGGTTATATGAAGAGGTAAATGTGAAAATTCACCTTCGAATTCTTCAGGTAGTTTATTTAATTTATTTCCTACTGAACTATTATAACCATATAATACCTTGGTTACGATAACCATAAACAGGGTCATAACTCCCAAGGGAGTTAAGGATTTCCATTTCCATAACTCCCGCTTTTACCTTGAATAGGTGAAACTTGGACTAAAAATAGAAATTTTGGTTTATGGTTTATTTCTTTATAAAAATGGACAAAATACAGTAAATTCAGTAGGAAATAAAATTATTTATGTACCACGGGAATTATCAGGTGTTAATACCCACGGGCAATTGGTGTCCCTCGGGACGACACAAACTTTGCCCTGGGGTATTAACACCCTCATAATTCCCTTGATACATAAATAACTATTATTTAATTTAATTCTCTGACATATTGTCAACGGGATATTTTCAGCGTTGCAAATTTCAATAAATATTAAAATGCGAATAACTTTCTTAAAAATGCCACAAGATTTTTTAAATTATTTTTCTGGGGTTCCTCGAAGGGTCCTTCACCACGTAGTAAAGAGTTTTTACGCTATTTTCCGGACTCCCTCTATAACTCGAGACCAGACGAGACCACTCGAGACGAGACCAGACTTTGGCACTCGAGACCGATACTAAGTCACGATTTCGTCTCGAGATTTCGAGACGAGATGAGACCAACCTTAAGTCTCGTCTAGTCTCATCTCGCGGAACCACTAAATTTCGGCAGCTGCAGGTTCTGTTGTGATTGACTCCACTAGTATTTGTTGAGTTGGAGTGACGACATTCTGCTGGATTTTTACCGCTAACTCTTCAATGATATCATCGAATTGGCCCTGAACTTCTTTGTACAAGTCTTGGGTGAAGTACTTATCTTGATGGCTATATTCACACACGGCGATTTTTTCGTGCAGGTTTAGGATTTCATCATTTATACTGGAATTCTGATTTGTCTAACATCAGTTTCGACTTAATTTGGGTAAGGGTGTCTTCCATTGCGTTTTTTTTTCGTCGAATTTGGTATACCTACAAGTGTTGGGCATATTGTCCTTTCATTTTTATCATCGCACCCTCGTTTTTCTGAATTGTTTGAAGTATTGCATCTAGATTGGTCAAGTGTTTTTGGACGTAGGTTTCGGTTTTCCTATCTACTGAGTCCTCAAAAGAAAATGGCTTAATAATGAGATACAAAAAATTGCTGGAAAAAACTATATAATAAGGACAAGCAGAAATGGAAAAATGTGGAATTTGGTAGCATAACAAGAACTATGATTGGACTTCTCTAACTGTATGAAATTTCGATAAACAAATTTTAATACGTATCAAAATCAAATGACTACAACAACTCATTGCAGCTTTGAATCTATATGACATAGTCTTTGTTCATCTAATAATTCCCATCTCTCTTCAAAAATCTTAAAATTTCCAAGTTGACAACCAAAATAAGTAAATCTTTTCGCGACAGTTTGAAGATTAGTGTTCAGGCAAACATCATAAGACTTTGAAATAACATTTTGAATCATAGAGTTAGATGTTATTAAATTAATTCAAGAAAATGGCGACAGACGTTGCTGTATAAGAAGTTTGCTGCACAAAGTAGGGATTGCGAATAAATCCAATTACATAAGTAAAGTAAACGTACTTATTAAGTTTGCGAATATAAGTTTGTTGTAGAAGATGGCATTGCGAGCCGGAATTTATGGTAAATTATTATTAAAATATTGTACATAGTAATTGGGTTCTCGGAGATTATGCTGTCAGTGGGGATTTGAATTTGAAATTACACTTACCAGAAAATATCCATAAAAAATATTATTACTGTTAATCCGAAAATTGTTTCTTACTTGCGTGTTTTCACAAGTTGCGTGATTCTTTAATACCTTT